>CM040425.1:37035046-38235046 GCA_022702705.1 Papilionanthe hookeriana x Papilionanthe teres | reverse complement strand
GGAGAAAGTTATGCAGGTTAATCACCTCCTTTTTTCCTTCCAATATTTTATTGGCAAAAGTTTTTTCTGATAAAAAAATAATAATTTTTTTTACAGGGCACTACATACCGCAAGTCGCTGTTGTTCTCTTGAACCACAACAAACATTCAAATAATTTCAAGTTCAACATTAAAGGAGTTTTTGTAAGAAGCAGCTTAACATATATACATAAAAAAAAATGAATTTTATTTGCCCAGAACTCCACATTTCATGAATTTTTGCTCGAGCAGATTGGGAATCCTCTTCTGAAGCTTGATCAGGATGCTTCTGCTACTTACAAGTATTATTGGTCTCATGGGATGATTTCTGATGAGATAAGCCTCAAGATGATGAAAGAGTGTGATTTTGAGGATTATCAGTATAGTGATTCCCACAATACCAGCAAAACATGCAACGATGCAATTGCAGAAGCAGATAAGGAGGTCGGAGATTACATAAATGCATATGATGTGATCCTCGATGTCTGCTATCCAGACATTGTAGAGCAGGAACTGAGGCTGAAAAAATATGTATGTTGACTCAAAAAAAAAAAAAAAAAAACACCTTGGAGCATTTACGTACATACCACACAATTCCCATGTATTTACATATCTAACACCTAACACTTAGTTTTTTTTTCATCTGCACCACTTAAAATTTTCATATCGCATCAGAAATACCCTCTATTTTGACTTTTTAAAACTGAACTTCGCCTTTTCATGCATAAAGTGGCATACATGCAAAAAGTTGAGTTTTAGGTGTTTGATATGTAAATACATAAGAATTGAGCGTTATGCATGTAAATCCTCCTATATTTTAATTTAGTTACTTGCATGATTGTTCTAAAAAGTGCTCTGAATGGCAGGTTACTAAGATGAGTGTCGGGGTTGATGTATGCATGACTAGTGAAAGGCGCTTCTATTTCAATCTACCAGAAGTTCAACACGCCCTTCATGCCAACAGAACCAGTTTGCCTTATAGCTGGAGCATGTGCAGTGGGTGAGTATTGTAAGGTATTTCTTAACAGAATTGTATGCGGATTTTCATATGATTTATGCATTGTGTCTTTATGAGTCCCATTCTCTGTGAATGAGCTATTTATTCATCTTTAATAATGAGCTGCTTGCTTCCATCTTTTATTTGTTTGAGCTTCTTTCTCTGTCTTTGTAAAAGGGAAAAGAAATTTTAACTAAATATGCATTCATAAATTGTTTTGTGTCTGTGCATCATATAGTTCATTGTATGAATATAATTTGGCTTGTTCAAATTTTTTGACACACAGGTTCTTAAATTACAACGAAGGTGATGAAAACATCAATATAATTCCCATCCTTAAAAGCATACTTAGAAAACGTATACCAGTTTGGGTTTTCAGGTTAGTATTTTAGTTATAATTACTATTTTATTTTAGCTTGATGTTTTTTAAGAGAAGTTAAGATAATCTCAATCTGCAGTGGTGATCAAGACTCTGTGGTGCCACTCATTGGCTCTAGGACACTTGTTCGAGAGCTAGCACACGAAATGCAACTTGGTGTGACATTGCCTTACACTGCTTGGTTCCAGAAAGGCCAGGTAGTTATTTCCTCCAAAATATTTTGAGATTATAGATTGCTGCACTTATTTATTTATATTTGGGATAATTACATATATAGCACTTGAAATATTGCTATTTATAAAACTAAAACCCAAGTGATTGTTTTAAACTACCCAACGTTAATCAAATATTTGCACTTGAATTAGACCAAGCTTTATATCATACCCGAAATTATTTAACAATTTTCTTTTATCATTTTAGTTCAGTCTTTATTGAGTTGAACTTATTTTACTATGATTTTTCAGTATCTTAAGCTTTCTTTTGTATCATCACCCAATATAATTGAAGTATTATATTTTGGGGGACTTCACTAAAAACCCAAATTCTAATATTATGAATAAATAACTACATCGAGCTACATTCTATAATAAGACTCTTCACATTTTAGAGGATTTGAACAAGCTTTACATAAGCTACTAAATGAGTCATTGACATAATGCAGACAATTAAATAACAAACGACAAATATGAGGATTTTATAGAGCAATTTGTCAAACAACAAACAAACACATTTAAAAGGATAGCATACTACTATTTGGTCTAGTTCTTTTGTACTTGAAATATTTACACATTTTGTTCCTCCTAGTTGAGTTAATTTTCCATCCATTTTTCTTTTCTTATTTATAAATTTGGTGCAATTTTTTTAAACTTTGGAACTGAAGGAATTTTATTTTATTATTATTTTTTCTTCTCATTTCTCTTGCAGCCATGTAGTGAATCATTTGGTTTCTTAATACATTTGTTTTTCTCGTTAATAATTTCTTGTTACCCTTCATTCATATCAATAGGTTGGTGGATGGGTGACCGAGTATGGAAACATCCTAACGTTTGCGACAGTTCGCGGAGCTGCTCATATGGTGCCTTATTCACAGCCAAAGAGGGCTCTTCTCCTCTTCAAATCATTCGTAAATGGTCAAAGACTACCAATTACAGCTGATCCTCCCATTAATGATGAAGATAGCAGCTGAAGATGCATTCATGAAAGGAACTATAGGATTCAGAATGTTAAAACCTCATTTTTTTTTATCAACATTGAAGTGAAAAAATGAGTTGAAACAGGTTCTCATTCATGCTATTCTCCATTATTCACTTCAATACAGAATTACGATTCCTACTACATCAGCTGTTCTTTTAGTTTTTGGTAAAGTGGTCATTGATGTGGAAAATGGTTATCTAAATCAACTCAAGATTCATCCAAGAGATCCCGAGTTTAAAGTCTTATATATACGGTGTACGTGTGTCTGTGTGGGTACACACACATCAAATTACTCGGACAAAACCACATCAATAGAACATCGTTTAAGTTAAAAGAGAAACAAGACCATACACAAGAATTCTAAGCATGCCAATAAGATTATATATTACAAAATTATCACATAAAATTCTAAATTATGATGATACAAAGCAGCATGCTTAATTTCATTTCAGGCTAACCATCCATATGATTTCATGAACATGAGAGTCCAACTTGTGAAAAAAAAAATTATTATCATCACTAGTCAGATATCCCTAAATATTCCAAGGCCAATTTTATGATTCCTCATTTTCTATTCATTTCTGCTAAATATTATCTGATTAGTTAAAAGAGTTTTTCTTTTCTTTTGATTTGGTGAATTTGATTATTTTATTTCAGTCGATTCAATAAAATATAAGCTGAACCAACTGAAGACCAATCCTGTTCTCATGCAAAACTGCATCGGGACTGCTATCATTGTCTGTCATGTGTACAGTTTGGCCCCATCATATATTAAATTATTTAAATTTTTTTTTTAATTAAGGAATATCTGGCTGAACTAAAAATGATACAAGAAAATTATCATTATTTGTTTGTCATTGTCTGCCATTTGTCCTATCATATAAAAAGAAAATCTATCATATAAATACAAATATAAAAATAATAAATGAAAACTTGACAAAATCACCGATCAAACAGGCGATTTCCGCCGTTGAAAGGCCAAAATGGACTGTTCTAACAGAAATTGCTGTTTTAAAACTTTTTTTAAAAAATGCCATTTTTTTAGAAAATATTTTCATTAGGTTCATTTTTAAAATTTTCTCTTTTATTTTTATCTGCAAGAATTCATTAAAAAATTCCACCCTGGAAGGTTTATCTTAAAAACAAAAAAGGTGTCATACTGCACAGTTCTTATATATTTATAAATCTAACATCAAAATTTTCATATTTCAACTTTAACCTCAAATAAAAAAATATTATCATTATTCATTATTTAAAAGTAAAATACAGATTTTCAAACATAGGTTTATGACACACAAATATTATAAGTGTAAATATCAAATTTTAGATGTTATATAAATACATAAAAATTGTAGGGTATGTATGCAAATTTCCCAACAAAGAAATATTTGAAACATTAGGTGTTATTTTGTTAAGCTTTCAAGTGGGATTTAACAAAATTCTACACGCAATCAAATGGCCCCTAATTGCCGGGCTTATTTGGTGTGGTGGCGTTTTAAAAACGCACCGGATCTGTTTGGGTAAATTGTGTTTTGGCTGCTTATGCGTTTTCAAAATGCTGATAACAGTGGTTTCACAACGCACCTATCTAGGTGCAGTGGCAGCTTTATGATTGCGGCTTGGTTTTTCTAAAAAAAATAAAAATTTATAATAGCCACCGCACCTGGCTTATCAGCAAATTATTTTTAATCAGCTTTTCAGCGGATTATTCAATAAGCTGTAGCTGTCCCAAAACGAGGGGTTAAATGTCTAGGATTGTAACTAACCTAATAGGCCCCTTAGCGCCTGCAACATCAACTTGGAAGATGGGGAAGAAACGTCTCCTTGGTAGAAACAAAGACTTTCACCGTTCACTTCAATCCAACTGCATCCTGGTGTCTTAACTGCCACCAAATTCCTCATCTTCCTCCTCATCTCAGCCACGCCATCCCAATTCCCAGCCCTCTCATAGATGCTGCAGAGCGCCACAAAGTTGCTCGGATTGTCTGGCTCCAATTCAAACAACTTTCTTGCTGCAATCTCCCCAACCTCAACATTCTGGTGCACCGCACAAGCACCAAGTAACGCCCCCCAAATGCTTCCCGCCGGTTCCATCTCCATCCTCCCAATCAACTCAAGCGCCTCCACAATTCTCCCATGGCGACCAAGAAGGTCTACCATGCAGGCATAGTGCTCGACGCTCGGCTCCAAACTGTATACTCTGTTTATTGAAACGAACGCAGTACGTCCTTCATCGATGAGACCAGAATGACTGCAGCTCGAGAGCACCGAAGTGAATAGAACGGAATTGGGCTCCAATCCGTCTCCTCTCATCTCCTCGTAGAGCCTCAGAGCCTCTTTTCCTCGACCATGCATGCCGTAACCTGATATTAAGATCGACCAGGTTACGAGATTTCTGACTCGCATTCGCGAAAAGAGGTGGAGGGAAGCATCCAAGGATCCGCATTTGGAATACATGTCGATCAAAGAATTGCTAAAGACGACATCAGATTCCAATACCAAACACCTGATTGCTCTGCCATGAACCTCCTTTCCTTTCCTCAAATCTCCACTCTGGCTGCAGGCACTGAGCAGGCTCGGGAGCGCCATCCAATCCTCACCAACTTCATCGAACTGAGACTTCCGGTATAAATTGAACGCCTCAGTGAGCAATCCGGCTTTTGTAAATCCGGTAACCATGGCATTCCAAACAGCTCCATCTTTCTCGGGCATTTCTTCGAACATCTTTCGAGCATCGACCAACCTCCCACACTTCAAGTACATATCGACAATAGAACTGCTGACGATAAGGTGGATGTTGAGAGCCATTTCGATGGCAAAAGCATGGAGTACGGTGCCTGTGCGTCCATGGTCAAGACCAGCGCAGGCTTTGAGAAGGGAAGGTAAAGTGAAGTGATCAGGACGGAGACCAGAGGCGAGTAAGGGGTGGAGTAGAGCGAGAGAATGGTGAAAGAGAGACGCTTGAGCGTAGGAGGAGAGGAGGATGTTCCAGGAGTGAAGATTCCGATGAAGCATACGATCGAACACTTGGCGGGCGATGATGAGGCGGCCGCAGCGCGCGTACATCAGGAGGAGGTCGGTCTCGAGGGTGGAGTGAGGGATGAGGCCGAAGACGATGGCATGTAGATGGGCTTGCTTCCCTGATCTTAAGGCGGAAGCAACGGCGCATTTCCGTAATATAGAGGAGAGTTGCGCCGGGGAGGTGTTGGGATGCACCATTCACCACAGGGTTTACAGTTTGAGAGTCATGAATGAAGCCGCTTTCTTTTGCAAAGGGGTCACGTCCGTCGATTATTATTTGTATATCTAACCTCCTCAAACTACATGTGTAAATACATGAGATTTGTGCGGTATGCATGTATATTCCCTAAGATAAATTATAACAATGCCATAAAAAAAAATGGAGAAGCTAATACAAATGAGGCTCCACAAGCATCCAAATTATTAGGTACATTTACTGTATTAAATTTGTGTACGGTGAACCAATAAAAACTTTCCATGTTCAAAAAGTGTATCTAAGTGGGCTCTAATTAAAAAAAAAAAACTTTCAAAAAAAAAAATCTGATTGGACAATTTCCGCCGCTCCCAACAACAGATAATCCAAGAATTCAAAAACTCCCCCCAAATGCATGCATTTACATAAATACAACCTAATTCTTATGTTTTTACATATATGTAACACTTATACATAAATATATCACTATTTTTAACTTTTAGAAATTGAAATACATCTTTTTATATGCCTAAGAAATATTTTTTATATGTAAAAGATAAATTTTAGATGCCAGACAAGTAAATACATGAGAAATAAGAATTGAGTGATATGCATTTAAAAATCCTTCAATATAAATACATACCATGAGAATAATAGACATATATTGTCATCAAGTAAGAACAATTACAGTCAATAGTATAAATGATTTTGAAAAAGACAACCAATGTTGTTAGATTGCAACAGATGATCAATCATCTTGAATAAAAAATAATTAGCATTATAGCTTCCAACTCGACAAAGATATAAAAATAATCAACATTGCCCAAAATTTGAAATACAGTGTATGAAACAACTCTTTCTAAGCAGACATTCACGAGGAAAAATAAAGTAGCACAAAGTCAAAAAAGGAAAGATCATCATTAACTTTTATTTATTTTCTTAAATTTTTTATTTGTAAAAGATTAGAGTCACACTTAGCTTTATTTATATTTAAAAAAGAGTTATAACAAAGATACAGTACAATACAATCCAAATTGAAGAAAAAACAACACAAGAAGCAATCACTTAGAAAATTAACAACAAAACTCAAAACAATATAACATGCAACCTCTACTCAAAACAGTTTCAGCATACTAAAACTCCAAGATTCAGCAAGATAACCTCAAAACAACTGCTAATAATACTATTAGTCATCAGCATCTTCAAACAACAACCTCTAATAAATTCCTTTAATTAGCAATATCTTTAAATAATCTCAATAAAAAATTTTAACACTAACTTTTCGAATCAACAATCAGATAACCCTCAGTCATCAATAATCTAAACAACATCCTCAAAATAAACTCTAAAGATCAAGCAAATAAAAATATTTTCTCAAAATTATAACTATAGAACCTACAAAACTAAACCAAGCAATGATAGCCTCAACAAATTACTACCAAAACCGAAAAAACTCTCAAAGGTAGAAAAAAAATTAGGATAACCAAAATTAACAAAATTAAATGTATCACATAACAAAAAATAAAAATAATAATAATTAAAACAACACAATGAGCAAAAAAAAATCTTAAATTTACATACACCTGAGAAGATTTTAAACCTGAGAGAGCTGACATGAGAGACAACCTCAAACATAAACAAACCACCCCAATCAAAACAAAATAGAAATGAAAAAAATAATAAGAATAAAATAAGAGCTTAGCCAAACCCAAATTTAAAACTAAGAGAATCCATCAAAAATCAAAGAAAATAAAATCTTAGGAGGATTATCCAAAACAATTCTCTCAAACAACCAGATATCTAAGACAAATAAAAGAACTATTGATCTTACAACTAGAGTATTCATCATCAAAGTCTCAACCCGCAACATAACCTCTCCCTATTAAGAGATTTTAAAATTCATTTGAACAATTTATACGCCACAGAAAATCTAACTTTCACGAACAAAATAATAAGTCGATAACATCATTTTATATCAAATGATGTACTCAATACATGTTATAAGATATGTTTTTTTTTTCTTTTTTTTGTAGAGTGGGTACTTAAAACTTAGGATCATTCACTTTACTTCTAACCATTATGCTACGCATTCAAACACCAAAATAATGCTTAGGTTGGTTGAAATAATAAAAACCTTTTTGATCATGCAAATGAAAAAAAAAAGGAATGAGAGTCGTTACAATAAGTGGCGCCATAAAATAGAAATCAGTAATGACTGCGGCTTAAAACAGGTGGAGGTGGTAATAGGCAAATAATCATGGTGACTCGCAATTAGAAATGATAACGACAATGATTTTAATCTGCAATGTATTTGAGAATCATCCAAAATTTATGAATTTGGAATACATCTATTTTGAACAACATGATAAACTTTAAATTAACAAAAAAATTATAATGTGTTTCGTTTTTATAAACTAAATGCCGAATATTTAAAAATCTTGTATTTTATTTGTTTTACTCCATTCATCTAGACAATCAACCAAATAATCAGATTTACTTTTTGCAAAAAAAATAAAAATTTTTGTCCAATGCTTTGGACTTTGCCGCCACAACTTCACTATACATAAAGATAGTTTTACTAAATAACTAGGCTTTATAATGTTAATCTAAGTTTATAATCAATAACCCCTTGTATTAATTGACAAAACCCAATTAACAAAATTCAGAATCATAGTATTCTTGAAAAATTATTAAATAAATTTTAAATTATTTATTTTGAGATTTAATATACTATATAATTATTAGTTAACAAATATAAGATAATTATTTCTTTTACACGATATTCAGAAAGTTGTACACTCTAATAATGAAGGACATTGTGAAATGATTTGAACTTATTTTGTACTTAAAATAAAAATAATCATACAAAAATAATTTAAATAATATGAATAAGAAATGATAAAAATCTATTTAATTGCTAAAACACTTAAAACAATTCAATAAGAAAGTAGGACACTATCTAAAAAAAACAAAATTGAAAACAAAAACCGTAAAATAAACTATTCAAATCCAAGAAAAAGCAATATTTGGTACATAAATTAAAAATATCAAAAAATAAGCTACTATACAATGTTCCACCAAACATTTTCGCGAAATATGCTATAAGAAAATATTAGGAAGTGAGTTCCAAAAATCAAACTCAATATACAACATTATTTTTTAAAATAAAAAAAATTAAAAAAAATATATGAATTACTATATTAATATATATTATCTGAAAGTGACTAATATTAAGGATTTGTCAAATTACAATGATAGTGTAATACCTAAATAAAATTTATTATATGCAATGAATTGGGGTCGATATAATAATATCTAAGATCAATTACTTAATAAATTATAATCAATGACAATTTATTTTACACACTCCAATACAAATATTTCTAATCCAATCCCGTCTCACTATTACATGATTTGACAACCATTTTATAACACATTTACATTTTAATCTATTTGTATTTATAGTCAATTTTGTTAGAAATCTTCAAATTAGGAAGATAATCATTATCCCAAACGAAATTTAATGATTTTCTGCAAAGCCATCATTTGTGGCATAATCAACCCGACTAGTTAATATTCAAAAAATTTCTACCAACTTATATACCGCTGCATATTAAATATACACTTTTATAAAGTTTTTAAAGATATTTTATAAGTAATATAAAAATTTTTATCAGAATTCTAAATATGATTTTTGACTTATATTAATTTTTTTTATAATAAAACAGAAATAATGTTCAAGAAAATTAAATATTACAATAGCAAAACATGAATCTGTGCAATAATAAGGCAATATAATATACTCATGTGAGTTACTGTTTCATTTTGAAAAATAAAAAATTCTCTATCATAAATTTATAATAAAATAAAAGAGTCAAAAAAAAAAAAAAGACCGGCAAACCTATAAAAGAATAAGAGATTTAATACAAATAATATGAATAATACCCCCAAACTATAAACAATATATTTAGCCTCTAATAAATAACAACATATTATCTCAAAATAAACAATGTAATAGTCTTGATTTTATGAGATTCAATTAATGATGACCAACAAAATTTTGCTCATAGGTCCTACAACTAAAATTCAAATTATGTAAAGGAATAAGATCTAACCTGATTTATTAATATCAACTTAAGTGCGTAGCAAAAAATTATATTAAAGTTGCCCCAAGCTCATCATATTAAAGTTGGGACTCGTCTAACAGATTATCCAAGTAAATAAAACTGTGGTTGTCACACAGCCGCCTTATTTAATTTTATATAAGTGTTAAACATACGCATGCAAATTTTGAAATCAAAGCCCTTGTTTTAAAACATCTCAATATATATATTTTAAATTATCATAAATGAGTACCTGTAGAGTTGATGCCCACGAGCTCTTCAATTTAGTGGAGTTCAGGTAATTTTTAAAGTTAAACAACAATTTTTTAGGTAACAAATTAAGTTCTTGGACCACCTGCGAAATTTGCAAACATACCACTCAATTCCTAGGTATTTACTAAGGTAGCACCTAAACTTCAAATTTTACATACATACCACCTTATCGATGCATAAAATGTTTTATTTCACTTTTGAAACTAAAATTGTGATATCATAAAAGTTAAAATAATGATATTTTTGATATGGTATAAAAAATTTAGAAGTTCCCAGTGATGATGAAATTAGAAGGGTTTTTGATTCTATGGCAAATGGGAAAGTCGCCGGTCCAGACGGTTTTACTGTGGAATTTTATAAGCATAGTTAGAATACTATTAAACATGATGTTATTCTCACTATTCAGGATTTCTTTAGAGGTATTAATTTACCTCGTTATTTAAATCCTCTAACATTGTGTTGCAACCTAAGAAATCTAATGTTTCGAGCTGGGATGCTTTTCGTCCTATCAGTCTAATTACTGTTCTGTCCAAGCTTATTTCTAAAATTCTTGTTGGTAGACTTCAGCTCATGCTTTCTGACAATCTTAATCCTAATCAGGCTGCATTTCTTAAAGATAGAAACATTTTGTGACAATGCATTGATTGTTTAAGAGCTCCTTTTAGATTTGGAAATGAAAAGTAGAGGGGGTAATATCCTTTTTAAAATGTACATTTGTAAAGCCTTTGATACTTTGAGATGAGACTTTATTATGTCTATCTTTAAGGCTATTGGTTTCAGTGATGGTTTTTGTAAGCTTGTCTACAGTATTCTCAGTGATAACTTGGACTCTCTGCTAATTAATGGTAATCAGTGTGGTTTATTTTCTTCTTCTAAAGGGCTTAAGCAGGGTGACCCTTTGGACCCTTACATTTTTATCATACTGTTGTGGGAAAAACACTTTCTTTCCTTAATCTTGGTAAGAGAACAAACCGCAAATCACAACAAAGAAGATGCAAACACAAGAGCACAAGCAAACAAGAGGATTTACGTGGTTCGGTCTTTTTGACCTACGTCCACGGGAGGAATCGAAATAATCCACTAAGACAAGAAACAAGAGTACTTAGCTTTACATAGATGAGCCCTCATCTTTCATGACCTCCCTTCACATCCAAGGCCTCCAAGATGCTCTCCTCACCCTTAACAAGCTTAGCCACACTCCTCGAGTTCTTTTTCACTCTTACAAAACCCACACAAAGGCCTCCTTCATCTCATCTATTTATAGTAGATTAGATTACATTATAATATTCTATAAATAGATGAGGTGTAACCTTCGAGGATCGCATGGCTTCCACATGTCCACCCTTTAGAGTCCTCCATCGCATGGTCTCCACGTGTCCTTTCACATGTCCTCCTTCCACCGCATGGCCTCCACATGTCCTTCCACATGTCCTCTTCTAGGGTCTTCCATGAAAAGTCAACAATGGAGGCTTAAAGTAAGTAGAAATTTACAAGAGTGCCACTTACCTTAGTAACTAATTGGGGGTCGAAACAACAAATCTCCACCTCGACCCTCAATTATGCTTGGAGTAGTGATTCCTCCACGTGGCCCCCGAGGGGCCCTCGGCCGGTGGAAAATTCACTAAGTTCGGACGGTGTCCGAACTTAGCTATGGCGGCGCCTTGGTGAGCATATCGGCGGGGTTCTCTTCGGTTGGTATCTTCTCACCACTATTGAGCCTTTAGCGACGACGTCCCTTACGAAATGAAGCTTCACATCTATGTGCTTGGATCTTTCATGAAATACCCGATTCCCGGTTAGGTGGATGGTGCTTTGGTTGTCGCAAAACACGGTTATCACCTTTTGATGTATCCCAAGCTCTTCGATCGTACCCTTTAGCCACATAGCTTCCTTGATTGCTTCGATCACGGCGATGTATTCAGCCTCGTTGTTGAGAGGGCCACAGGCCGATTGGAGGTTAGACTTCCAATCGATCGCAGATCGAAGACGGTGAAGATGAATCCGGTCGGTGACTTCCCGGTGTCAATGCTTCTGCGTAATCAGAATCTACGTAACCGACTACTTTTTCTTCTTTGTCTTCCTGCCTTTTGAAGAGTAGCCCCAAATCAGTGGTGCCTCTTAAGTATCTCAGGATCCATTTTAGTGCTTCCCAGTGAGCTCGTCCCAGGCTTGCCATGAACACACTTACAATACTGACGGCGTAAGCTAAATCTGGTCTGCTACAAACCATACCATACATGATGCTACCAACCCCACTGGCGTAGGGGACACCCTCCATGTACCTTTTCTCCTCTTCAGTCTCTGGTGCTTGAGAGTTCGATAGTCTGAAGTGTTGGCGATAGATGTTGCAACCTCGCTTAGCCTCGTGCATGTTGAACCTTGTTAGAACCTTCGAATATATGACTTTTGAGACAAGAATAAGCTACCCTTTTTCTTGTCTGCGGTAATCTCCATACACTAGGATCTTTGTAGGCTGGTCCTAGGTCCTTCATGTCAAATTCAGAATTGAGCATACCTTTGATCTTCTGGACTTCCTCCTTGCTCCTGTTGGCTACTAACATATCATCCACATAAAGGAGCAAGTACGTACCGATTTCACCGTCTTGCCACTTCATGTACACACAGCTGTCGTAGCTGCTTCTGACAAAGCCGATCTTTAGCATGAAATCATCAAATCGTTTGTACCATTGTCTTGGGCTTTGTTTCAGCCCATACAATGCCTTCTTCGACAAGCAAACTTTGTCCTTTGTCTCGGGTGTGTTGTACCCATCGTGCTGGTCCATGTAGATGGTTTCTTCGAGCTCTCTATGCGAGAACGCAGTCTTAACATCTAGTTGTTCTAATTCCAAGTTGAATTGAACTGCTAGTGCTAAGACTATCCTAATCGAGCGAGTGCTTCACCACGGGTGAGAAGATTTCGTTGAAGTCAATTCCTTCAACCTGTGTGAATCCTTTGCAACGAGTCTGGCTTTGTACCTGATCCTCTCAGTACCTAGCGTGCCTTCCTTCTTCTTAAAGGTCCACTTGCAACCGACTACGCGTTTGTTCGTTGGTCGATCCACAAGTTCACGAGGCTTTGTTCTTCATCGGAGAAGCCATTTCCTCATCCATTGCCTCTTCCCACTTGTGTCTTTCCTTGCTCTTCGGGGCTTCCTTGTAGGCTGCTTGGTTCGCTTCTTCTATCACTTCGAGCAACATTCGGAGCAAAGGAGATCATATCCGCATGGCCGTATCTCTCCGGCGGTCCGATAGTTCTCCTTTGTACGTCCCTTACCAAGTTGTAGTCGTCGGATCTCCTTTACGGTTCGATCACTTGCTGGTCTCTGCCGCTTCATCTTGATCATTCATAGTTGTCCTTCGATCAGTCAAAGTTTGTTGCAGCTCCACCTCAATTGACGAATCCTCCTTAGTGGCACTGTCCCTGGTAACGTAGCTTTGCAGATTCCCCATTTTGGACTCATCGAATGTCACATCCCTACTGATGATGCATTTTTGTTGATCTAGGCACCAAAGTTTGTAACATTTGGTTCCAGGTGGGTATTCGATGAAGATGCACTTCAAAGCCCTCGCTTCCGACTTATCCTTGTCTAACGTGAGCGTATGCGATACATCCAAAGACTTTAAGATTATCATAGTTACTGGTTTTCCGTACCACATCTCCAAAGGAGTCTTCATATCAACTAGCTGTCGATGGACATCTGTTGATAAGGTAACAGGCGGTTGACACAGCTTCGCCCCAGAAACTTTTGGGTAGACCTGCATTTAACAGCATGCACCGCACTCTCTCTAGGAGAGTCCTGTTCATCCTCTCAGCTAGGCCGTTCTGTTGAGGAGTGTTCCGGACCGTCTTGTGCCTTGTGATGCCATTCCTCCTGCACGGCCTCCTCAAGCTGCTACGAACGAGTACTCCAATCCATTGTCGGTTCTCGAAGTGCTTCGGCTTTGCTCCCATCTTGTTTTCGGTGAGAGTTAACCAGTCCCTGAATCGTTGAAAAGCTTCATCTTTTGTTTTTAGGATAAAGACCCATACCTTCCTGGTGTAGTCATCGATGATGGACATGAAGTACCTTCCTCCTCCATGAGTCTGAGTTCTAGCTGGGCCCCATAGATCACTGTGTACATAATCAAGAGGTTTCTTTGATGTATGTATTCCAGTGGAGAACTTCACCCTAGTGGCCTTCCCCAGTACGCATTGTTCACAGAATTCCGGTTTGTTGACCCGATCTCCGCATAACGAGTTCGCTTGGACAATTCCCGTAAGCCCCTTTCACTTACATGCCCTGGCCTCATGTGCCATAGTCCGGATCCGTCGAGTCTCGATTGAACTGCATTTGAGAAGTTCCCGATCACAGTTCTTCCAATTAGGGAGTATAGCCCATTCTTTCTGACTCCTTTCATGACTATGAGAGAGCCCTTAGCTACTCTGATACAGCTATTCTCTGCCTTGAATGAGTATCCATTCGACTCAGCCGTCCCTAAAGAAATTAAATTTCTTTTAAGTTCCGGGACGTACCGACATGTTGCAGTATCCGTTCAGCTCCATCGAACATCTTTATTCTGATCGTCCCGCTGCCGATTACCTTGCAGGCTTTATTGTCTCCAAGTAGAACGGATCCACCATTTGCCAGTTGTAGTGTCTCGAACCAGTCTTTGTGAGGACACATGTGGAAGGAGCACCCTGAGTCAAGGATCCACTCCTTGCTAGATTCAGATTCTGTGATCACCAGAGCTTCAGCTGAATCATAGCCGTCTGAGACTATGCTTGCTTCTCCAGAATCTTTAGGCTTCTCCTGAAAGCCTTTCTTTCTATCCGGACAGTCCTTCTTAAAATGACCTTCCTTGTGGCAATGGTAGCACTTGTAGAATCTCTTAGAAGACTGACCTCTAACGTTTCTTCCGGACCTTGATCGTGCTCTGATCACTTTTGTAACCTTTGTTGCTCGATCTTCCTCTAACCATCAGACTGTCTCCGCTGGTTTCCTCCTTCATGTCGTGCTTCTTCTGAAGTTCTTTGGCTCTGATCAATGATTGAACCTCTTCCAGAGTAATCGTCTGCGCCCTTCCATAGAGCATCGCATCCTTGAACTGCTCGTAGCTCTTAGGAATAGAGTTTAGCAACAGCAGCGCCTTGTCCTCGTCATCCATCTTGACGTCGATGTTCTCAAGATCATCTATGATCTTGTTGAACTCGTCTATCTGCTCCGAGACTAATTTGTCTTCGTGCATTTTGAAAGAGTATAGACGTTGTTTCGAAATAGCTTATTAGCCGGGGACTTGGTCGGGTAGAGTACCTCGAGTTTGGCCCCAAGCGCTCGAGCCGTTGTCTCCCTCGACACCTCCCTCGGAACCTTGTCGCCCAAGCTCGAGATTATCAAACTATGAGCTTTCTCCAACATGCCAATCTTCTCTTCTCTCGTCATGTCGGCCGGCAGTGCCGTCGGCCCTTGCAAG
Organism: Papilionanthe hookeriana x Papilionanthe teres; assembly: GCA_022702705.1. Classification (NCBI taxonomy): domain Eukaryota; kingdom Viridiplantae; phylum Streptophyta; class Magnoliopsida; order Asparagales; family Orchidaceae; genus Papilionanthe; species Papilionanthe hookeriana x Papilionanthe teres. Next base: position 38,219,418 of record CM040425.1, on the reverse strand, counting down.
GCTTCTGCGACACCTGCGCTGAACCAGTAGGGCTCTCATCTTTACTCTCCACAGGCCGAAGTCGTTCTTTCCCGTGAATTTCTCGATGTCGAATTTGGTGGAACCCATTGTCCCCGCCAAACACCTCTTCTTGCTGCGATTTCTTGGGTGCGATTCCTCCGACCAAGATGTGTCGAGATTTTCCCACAGACGGCGCCGATTGTTGTGGGAAAAACACTTTCTTTCCTTAATCTTGGTAAGAGAACAAACCGCAAATCACAACAAAGAAGATGCAAACACAAGAGCACAAGCAAACAAGAGGATTTACGTGGTTCGGTCTTTTGACCTACGTCCACGGGAGGGAATCGAAATAATCCACTAAGACAAGAAACAAGAGTACTTAGCTTTACATAGATGAGCCCTCATCTTCCATGACCTCCCTTCACATCCAAGGCCTCCAAGATGCTCTCCTCACCCTTAACAAGCTAGCCCGCACTCCTTGAGTTCTTTTTCACTCTTACAAAACCCACACAAGGCCTCCCCTCATCTCATCTATTTATAGTAGATTAGATTACATTATAATATTCTATAAATAGATGAGGTGTAACCTTCGAGGATCGCATGGCTTCCACATGTCCACCCTTTAGAGTCCTCCATCGCATGGTCTCCACGTGTCCTTTCACATGTCCTCCTTCCACCGCATGGCCTCCACATGTCCTTCCACATGTCCTCTTCTAGGGTCTTCCATGAAAAGTCAACAATGGAGGCTTAAAGTAAGTAGAAATTTACAAGAGTGCCACTTACCTTAGTAACTAATTGGGGGTCAAAACAACAATAGCCTTTGATTATCTTTCAAGGTGCTTGAATGGTTTGTTTAATAAGTATCCCTCCATGCTATATGCTCATAAAGGATTATTGATTAATCATCTTTGTTTTGTTGATGATTTAATCATTTCTAATGCTCAGAAAGGATATATTAAGAGGATTTGAGAGTCGGTTTTGATACTTAGTTTTTAATACTGGCTTAGTTTTTAATACTTCTAAGTGCTCTTTCTATTGAGTTAAGCGAGTTTCTCATGCTAATAGGCAGTGGATTACTGCTTTAACTGGCTGTGTGCACTCTTGTTTGTCTATTCACTATTTGGGTTTTAATTTTTCCAAGGGTAAACCACGTACGGTGCTTTTTCATGAGCTTGTTGATAAAATCAGATGGCAAATCCTTTCATGGGAAAATAGTTTTCTTTTTTTTAGAGGTCGAGTTACACTTCTTAAGAGCATTCTCACTTCACTACCTCTATATTCTTTACAAGTTATGGGCATGCCTAAGACTTTGTGTAAGCAGCTTGAGCTCTTTTTCAATAAATTCCTTTGGGAAGGAAAGAATCATACGAAGATTCATTGGAAGTGTTGGGAAAAGCTTTGTAAGACAACTGATTCTGGTGGTTTGGGTTTCCGGAGGCTTTCAGATTCCATTAATATTTATCATATGAAGCTTTGGTACAGGTTTCATCTTAAAAATTCTCTTTGGGCTGATTTTATGCATTGCAAGTATTGTTATAATGTTCATCCTTTTACTGTTTATGTGAAGAAGAGTGATTCTTTCATTTGGAAGATGATGCTTAAAGCATCTCATGCTACTAATGATCTCATTTTTTGGGATATTAAGCATGGTGAATGCTCTTTTTGGTATGATGATTGGATGGGGAAAGGGCCTCTTGCTTCTTTTTACGGGGGTCTTAATGATGTTCGTTTAAAGGTTAAGGATCTTTGGTATGAGAATAGGTGGTGCTTACCTAGACTTAATCGAATGGTTAATCCTATTGATGCTGCTTATATTTCTGTTATTCCGATTTTTACTGATAAGCTGGATAAACTATGGTTAAGGGCAATTTGGGAGAGTCCTTGGCTAAGTGTTTTACTAATTTCTTTCCTACTTCTCTGGGTATTAATCTTAAATGGGCGTGGAACCCATGGATTAAACCTTATATGTCTTTCTTTATTTGACGACTCTTTCACTCTATTCTTCCTACTGACGACATTTTGAAGCTTAAAGGTTTAAAATTGGCCTCGTTCAGTATTTGCTGTAAAGCTTTTGAGGAATATATTCCTCAACCTTAGATTCTTTTTTTTGTGTGAGTTGTTTGGGTGTGTCAGATAGGACCTCTTTCTTGGTTTTGTAATTTTTACTTTTGATGAAACTGTTAGGGAGTCTAAGTCTCCTTCAACTAAAAAAAATATAAAAAATTTAAATGATATAAATGTTAAAAGTGATGTTTATATGCTAGATGTGTATACACAAAAATTGGGAGGTATTCATGTAAATGCCCCTATATTAAGAAAAAGAACTTTATTGCTGTATTCCTATTATTCATATGTACTAATATACATAGATATATATATATATATATATATATATATATATATATATATATATATATATATTAATTTTCTTATATTTGTGTGAACCAAAATAGAAATAAAAAATTTAGATAAAATTATCATTTGTCTGAAGGTATAATTTATTTATTAACTATTTTGCATATATTTGTAAGTTTTTTTTAATAATTTTTTTTATATTTATGTAGGATCCAAATATGTCTAAAGCGTGCCCAAGGAATAGAGCCATGGAATAAAGCGTAAAAAATCAAAAGAAGAAGAGGGAAAGAAAAAGAGCAATAACACAGTATTCAATAGCAAAAATTACGTAACCCTTATTCATGACAAAGATTCCCTTTTTATAAGAGGGGGTCTACACATAATCACATATGGTACCCCTATAGTGCATAAGTACATCAAGGGTATTTTAGTCCATACTTGAATTCGACCTATTTGGCCACGAAATGTGAGACTAGCCTTTCAACTAGTTGATTGGGAGGTCGGGAGGTTGCACAGCTGAATGATACTAGACCTGCTAACCATTCATCAGGAGCCTAGATCTTTGCCCCTGGGGCATTAGGAACCATCACCCTTTTCCCCATCTGTTCGATTTAGTTGGTGGTGGTTCATCCTCTCGGATATGATTGGCTAAGTTCACCGGAGTTAACCCTCTCTTCTGTTTGTGCAATTTCCTCTAACACTAAGATTTGTTTGGTTGGGGAAGTATTTCCGGACCGTTGATGGTAGGGCCTATGAGGTCACGTCACCCTTCTTGTTGTCATGTGGGAAGTTTTTGTGATCTGTGTTGATTTCTTTTGATGTATATTAAGTTCTTCAATTCTTCTTGCTCTTGATGGTGACAAATGCAACAAGAACAAGAAAATTTTCATTATAGGGAACTCCAAGATAGAACAAAGACAAAACAAATGTTATATCGACATTCATTTATTGACATCATAAATAAATTTCATTGGTTTTTCTGTCAATGTTCATTTTATAGGAAACTCTAGATACTGCTAATCATCCAGAATTTGTTCTTCTCTTGGATTTTGGTTCATCATTCACATGTTTGTTATGGAGAAGGACCCAATGAAAAATTTGGATGATATAAATGTAAAAAGTGAAGTTTATATGCTAAATGTGCATATACATAAAAATTAGGTGGTATTTATGTAAATGCCTTTATATTTAAAAAAAAATTATTGTTGCATACTCCTATTATATATTTGTAATATATATATATATATATATATATATATATATATATATATATATATATATATATATATATAATCTATTAATTATCTTAAATACATTTATTTATTAGGTTTTTTTAGTATATTTTTTTATATTTAGTTTGAGTTTCACATGAAATCAACACTTTCATTACATTAAAATATACTTTTTTTAATTTATAAAAAAAATACTAAATTGATTAAAATGTTTGTAATATTATTTAGGTTTTGTTTGAGCAGATGTTCAACTTCTCTTCCATTCGAGTGAGTAGGTTACACGTCATTTGCTGAACTAATATTTCTCGTGCGAAGTTGTTTCACAAAAAAATGATAAATCACGAATACCCTAATTTTTTTTAGAACGCCGTGTTTGATGAATCCTTAATGATAATGAAATATAACTCTTACTTTAAACTATGTGCTATCTTTTTAACTAAGCCCACCCCTCCAGAAAAGAAATGCTGGTCAGCCCTTGCACGGGTAATCATGTGAATAGCACGATTCGAAGGGATGAAATCGAGGCGATTGTTGGGGGGAAAGAACGAAACGGGATGATTGGTGGTCTGCTGTCAAAATAAAAAACTACCTGACTAAATTTTATTTAGACCATTCAAAAATTTTCCTCTATTAGCGGCACAGAAGGAGATAAATTATTAATACCACAAACTCAATTTCCAATCCTATTTGAAATTTATATCATTTCTAGAAGATTGTCAATATTTCTTTTTAGAACTATTCAATGAGGCTAAAAAACCGGCTGCTTCCCCAAATAAACCATTTGCCCAGCGGTTAATAAACCTCCGAATATGCCTTCAAATACCGTTTGCATATGGCCTCAGAATCCCACGGCGGTAAATGGAGGCAACGTGCTTTGACAGTTGACGCGGAATCCGGATATATAATAAGAATTGAATAAAGGGAGCATTTACATACATACCACTCAAATTTTATGTATTTTCAAATGTAACATCTAAACTTTAACTTGTACATTTTTATCACCTAATTCTTTCAATGCATGCATTTTTGAATGTAAATATTGAAGTTTAGTTTATTAGATATGTAAATATAAAAGAATTGAGTGGTATCTATGTAAATCTTGCTTTAAATTTTTTATAATTTGTTTAGAAATTCTGTAATGCAAAATTTATGGAAAAGTCATAATGTTAAAGCTGAATTTAAATTTGAATAAAATGAATTGGAACTTTCTAATAAAAATGATTAGAAAGAACCTCAGAATTTTAGATGTGATTTGAGATGAATATACTATATTTATACTTTAATTTATTTATATTTTAATGTTTTCTAAAAATAAATATACAAATTATTAGATTTGTTACTATAAAGTTTTGATATGTTGACGAACCACATTTTTTCTGCAGCTAATTTATATTAAAAAAAATTATTTTCTTACGGTCTGATTGATGGGTTTAGATTAACGTAAAGGGGCGATGGAGGAACACCGAAACGCCACATGCGTTTTACCGAGGCGCCGCGGTATGGGATTTTGAGAACCAATGGACAAGCGCTTTCTCTAGGTGCGGAAAGAATTTAGCCGTCGAAGCGCGTCTTTCTCTCTCCACCCCTCTTTCTTTTCTCTCTCCTCATTCATTCGTCTATAAATACACCGCTCACGAGCACAGCTTCGCATGTTCGGCGTAGAAGAAACAAGGACGTGAGAGAAAAGAAGAACAAGAAGAACAAGAAAGAAAGAAGAAGAGAATCAAAAGCAATGGCAGGCACAACTGGTCAAGTTATAAAATGCAGAGGTTCGTCCTACCATTTTAAAATCTGAATGTAGTGTTTGATGCAGTTAAGGATTTAAGGTTAGTAGAATTTAATAAATTCGGATTTGTTAAATCCACCCCCATTTGGATTTACTAAATTCGAATTTAACGTGAATCAAAGGTAAAATTCTGACCTTAAGGTGTTTTGGCTGCAAATGGGATGAGCGTTAAATAGGATTTATCAAATTCGATAAATTTTTCCATGGAGGTTTCGGGGAGATGATGTTCTTCGACGGCGAAACAAATCCTTTTAAATCCGACTCTTATTCGGATTTATTACCGGATTTACATCTCAATACTGGAAGAACGGGAGAAGAATGCAACGAAACACAAAAGAATTAGATTTAACGGAGCTTTGTATCTAAGTTTGATTCTTTTGATGTTTGGCCGGATTTAAGTTAAATCCAATGCCTAAATCCTTTTCATAATATGCTATCAAACATTCTCTAAATCTAAAATTTCATAAATCCATGAAACCTACATTTTTTAATGTTTGGCTGAATTTAATACATCCTAATAACAAATCCTGTTAATAGGGCCCTACCGAACTTCCTTTTTTTCTCAACACTATTTGTTAAAAATGCTAATAGAATCGTGGTCCTATTTGTCGTAACAGGGCTGTTTTCAATGCTTTTTTATATAAAAATTGATGTCTTGGTTTGCATTGAACAGCTGCAGTGGCATGGGAGGCAGGGAAGCCTCTGGTGATCGAGGAGGTGGAGGTGGCGCCACCTCAGGCAATGGAGGTTCGCCTGAAGATCCTTTTCACTTCCCTTTGCCACACTGACGTGTACTTCTGGGAAGCGAAGGTTCGTCTTTTTATATTTCATAAAATTTATTTGCTGTCAAGTTTTTATATTTCCTCTATTCCTTTAGTGTCTCATAAAGGGATTATGGTTATTGATGTTTTATGCGGTTGGTTCTGAAACTGCAGGGCCAGACACCAGTCTTTCCAAGGATCTTTGGCCATGAAGCAGGAGGGTATGTTTCAAAATTATATATGATCTTTAGCTTTGCATTTCTTTTAATCTCTTATGCTTTACCAAATTATCTATTCTCTTCCGCAAATTCAGGCTTAATTTAGCTAATCAAACAAATTTTGCTGTTAATTTTTTTGCTGTGTTCATTTTTTATAGTTATTATATATCATTATATTTTCTTTTGAGTTGATATTTTTGTAGCATAAAATGGTATGTATAATTTTCCTAACAGATGAAAATTACTTTATAATTTCATAGTAGGTGTTTGATTTCAATTTGATTGATAGGCAATTGAATATAATTAAAAAATATGATTTTTTTTCTCCATTTTCAATTCCAACCCTTAAGAGAAATTTTTATCAGATGACTTCCCACTTCCAAAAGATAAAAATACTTAACTTTACATCGGTCAAATAAAAGAAAATTTTCAATCAATTTTTCATCAACCAAAAAATCAATCTTTTTTCCTTATTAATCTTCATTTCATCTTAATTTCCATTGCATCAATCCTTCAAACCTATCTGAAACTTTAAGAATTTGATTTTATTCAGAAGATTTATTATTAGTGATTTCAATGCTTGGAGGGTAGCTTCATTATCGCAGACATATTCTTCTTACGAAAAATATAGGAGATTTTGGTTTGAATGAAATAGAGAGAATCTAAATTCATTTTACATGCCATTTCAATAACAGAGGTACTTAAATTTATTAATAAAATTAAAACACATTTACTTCTTTGTTGACAATTGCGTACTCAATTCTGACGAAAAATAATAAGAAGAATTTATAAACATTATGACTTAATATTCACTCTTAACATAAAAACATAGAAAAAACATAGTTTGTCATCAATCAAACAAGAATTCTTTTTATTTTTTTTTTCTGTCAATTCCTCTTCAATCAATAAGTAAAAGAAAACTAAACTTAGATACTCTCTAACGTGATCAATCTCATGTTACGCTGCTATATATACCAAAACCTAACAGTATTTCTTTCTCTGTGTACTACTTTGATCATAGAATTGTTGAGAGCGTTGGTGAGGGTGTGACTGACCTTGCTCCTGGAGATCATGTCCTCCCTGTCTTCACTGGTGAATGCAAGGAATGTGCGCACTGTAAGTCCGAGGAGAGCAATATGTGCTCCCTGCTGAGAATCAATACTGACAGAGGAGTTATGATTAACGATGGTCAATCAAGGTTCTCCATTAATGGCAAGCCTATCTATCACTTCGTTGGAACCTCAACATTCAGCGAGTACACTGTTGTTCATGTTGGTTGTGTTGCTAAGATCAATCCTGAGGCACCGCTCGATAAAGTTTGTGTTCTTAGCTGCGGCATCTCGACAGGTCAGACAGTTCCATTAAATTTTTATTTATTTTAGCATTTTGGACGGGTTTGTTTCAAGCTGATTGATTGGAAGATATTGGAATTCTATTTTGAAAGCACATTTTAGTAAAGGGGGTTTAGGCGATATTTGTTTTCTGGAAGATTTAGACACATAGCACTTAATTCATATGCAATTACATGTCAAAAACTTTATATTTTGCATTTCTACCAACTAAATATGTTGTTATCGCATCAAAAATACCACTATTATGGCTTATAAATATTGGAATACACCTTTTTATGCCTAGGTAAGGTGATATGTAAGTAAAAGTTGAAGTTTATGTGTTAGATATGTAAATACATACGAAATGAGTGGTATGTATGTAAACCATTATTTATTTTTTTTGTTATTTTCTGTTTTTTGGGAAATTTACTTGCATACCACACACTTCTTTAAAAGTTGGTAGTAGTTGTATTTTTGATGTGATGTTAAGGATTTGAGTTGTATGCATGTCAATATTGAAGTTTAGGCTTTGCACTCTTCAAGAATGGGAGCTGCTATCATACTCTTTTTATCAAATAAACGGTTGAGTTTAGTTCTAGAATTGAGTTCCAATTAATTCCTAAGTAGATAAATACAATCAAATTGGCCACAACTGTGCTGAAGTCTTTACTCTTTTAATGATGCTGTTTATATCTTAATTTGAAGGCCTTGGTGCTACACTGAATGTTGCCAAACCACCAAAAGGTTCAACTGTTGCTGTGTTCGGTCTGGGAGCTGTAGGTCTTGCTGTAAGTCTCCATCTTCATAACAATGAACCTATTTGAACTTGACATCAATTACTCATCTTTTAGTTTCATCCATACTAACTTTCAAATACACATTTCTGAAATGATTAGGCTGCAGAGGGGGCTAGGATTGCTGGAGCCTCGAGAATTATTGGAGTGGATTTGAATCCTAAGAGGTTCAATGAAGGTAATACGTCTGATATAAAAAAAGCTCCCAGTCTACTTCATCAAAGTTTACGTCAAATTTTGAATGATATCACGTAAAAAAGTTGCTTGAACTCTGCTTTTCATCTCTGCAGCGAAGAGATTTGGTGTCAATGAATTTATCAATCCAAAAGATTATGACAGACCTGTTCAGGAGGTTTGTATTTACCACCTCTGAAAAAAATTTATGTATCTTATAAACCTTTTGTGCCATGAAAAAAAAGATATTTACAAATTAATATTGGACATTATGTTTCATTAGGTGCTTCGTGAGATTACAGACGGAGGAGTTGATCGGAGTATTGAGTGCACTGGGAATATTGGTGCCATGATCTCTGCTTTTGAATGTGTTCATGATGTACTTACTCTAAATCTCTTCTCAGGCTTTATAAAGCAAACTGCATATCCAATTATCAGAACTCGAACTTCAAAATTTTGCAGGGATGGGGTGTTGCTGTTCTAGTGGGTGTGCCTAACAAAGACGCTGTCTTCCAGACCCACCCCTTGAATCTCCTCAACGAAAGAACTCTCAAAGGAACCTTCTTTGGAAACTACAAGCCTCGCTCTGATCTCCCTTCTGTCGTGGAGAAGTACATGAGCAAGGTATTTCTACGCATTCTATCATTTTGAACTGTGAAAATATTGCATTTTGGTTGGAATCCTCATTGCTCATAAATGAAAACTTGGACTGGGTGTAGGAGCTGGAGCTGGAGAAGTTCATAACTCATGAAGTCTCTTTTTCTGAGATCAACAAGGCTTTTGACTATATGCTGCAGGGTGATAGCCTCCGCTGCATTATTCGCATGGATGCTTGAAGAGTTTTATTCCTTGTTTATGTTTTTGAATTTGGTGTTAATTTTGGACATCATATTGTGGTCTTTGTTTTGTAGCAATGTTAAGTTTCGTGGTTGTGTCACTATGTATGTTTTTATGTTTACAGAAGCATAAATATTTGTATTCAATTCAGCAAGATTTTTCAATTTGAATAGTGAAATACATGCACATTTAGCAAGAAATGGATTGCTGAATCTTGTTTTGCTATCCTGGGAAGAAGATTAAAGAAAGATTGGACATGATTAGGAAATTAATTCTCTTCATGGCCAAAAAAAAAAAAAAAAAGACGATGCACTATATATATTAGAAGCTTTGGAAGACTGTAAAATGTACGTTTATCAAGAAGGCATTCTCACAAAAATTATTATAGACTATAGAATACTGAAAGCTCTAGTGCAAACAATTGTAATTATTATCTTTGTTCATGAAAACAAACACGAGCACGCGTGCACGCATATATACCCAAATACATTCATAAACCCAAGCAAGGCTTTAACATGGTCATGCTCTACTTAAACCAACCCGTTGAAGTGGTTGAGCTGAACCCACTTACCAAAGTGGTCGATTGAGTTCATTAGCCAAAGTGGTCGAGTTGAGTTCATCAGCCAAAGTGGTCGAGATGTAATTTTATAATTTTTATCTTTCGTATGTATATGGGGCATGGATCAAAGGGAAAGGGGGAACTCTTTCTTCGACTCGAGCCAAAAACCCTTCCTATAGAAAATCTTTTCTTCATCCTTCAAAGATTCAAGAAAGTGAATAAGAGCAAAAACTCTAGCAATGCATTCAATGTTTTCTTCCGCATCTTCCTTTTAAAACATGATCTTTCACAGATTGTACGAACTCACGGACAATACATGACCCTACGTTCTAAAATGATTCAACATTCTAAAAGGTGCAGTGAGCATAGAGTTTATGCTCATACTCTGCAAATAAGATCTCTTAGAGTAAGAAAGAATGAAGACATACAATGGATTACACCAGATAGTTCAAGGCACAGCATATTGACAAGCTAAGGGAACAAATGTTAAAGGTCATACAAGAAACATGAGAATAAATGTCTAGATCTCATTCTCGAGCACACCTAGAGCACATAAGGATTATTAAACTCAGTGCATTGCAAACGAGACTTGCTAAGGGCAAGTCCCAAAAGGGATCTTAGATTGAGACATGAACAAGAAGTAGAGAAGGAAGAATCTTAAATCCCCAAGAGAGAGCCTTCTAAATCGTCAAACAAATAAGCAGTAGAAGAAGAAGAAGAAGAAGAAGAAGAAGAAGAAGAAGATATAGACTATGGGAAAATAATTTCTTAAGAGAGATTGCAGAAGTAGAAGAAAAGATGAAGTTCAATAGTTTGTCTTTGAAATCTTATAAATGGAAGTCGGATCCTACTGAGCATGTAATTTCTTTTGATTCAGTAAATGTTTGTTAAGGTTGAATGACATTCTAAATGTCATTTATTTTTCATAAAGTTAAAAGAATCTATTTTGCACTGATTCAACGACTTAGCTGCAAGATTCTTCTTTTATTTTCTGAAAGTTCAAGCATATATTTATTGCCCAATTTGCTAACACACAAAAGCTACTAAAGAATTCTCAGGCTCTTCTGAAAAGCCATCAAGAGTCTTCAGAAATCTACAGAAATTTCATAACTCACTCTAGTGGGAGATACTAGAAGTTTGAGATCTTGAACTTACTATCACTCATGCAGCCCTGGTCTAAGGCCTGTGTGAGGGTCCGTTTAGATACACACTTGGTTTACAAAAGCTAATAACCTTAGCCAAACATCGGAGCTTGCAAATAATCCATATCCATTTAAGATTGTAATTATCAGCTTGACTCCACCAAATCACGGGAGTCAAAAAAGAAGTTCAACAATAAGCCCTATGAAGGTTATGGAAACTTGAGAAATTTTTTTGGTAGGAAGCACTTCTTGAGCGGATGAAGGCAGGAAGCTACATGCGTGACCCTAACATATACTGCATCCATCACATTGATCATGGTCATGATATAAAAGAGTGTCAATATCTGTACTATTGATCGAGGAAGAGATAAAAGAAGAGAATTTAAACAAATTTGTGCCCCAAAAGCCAACACACAAACATAGGGAAAGGTTCCTGCCAAAGATGTTAATAAATAGCCAGCTTTCGTGAGACAGATATATGTCACTAAATCCTTGCAAAGGTCTAGCTTGAAGCAGTTTAGGGCGTAAAAAGTCCACTCAACCACTATGGGCAAATCAACATATGTAAAATGTCCACTCAGCTGCTAGTTTGTCCTCTCATCACTTTTACAGATGTTGATTTTCCTACTGGTGGAAATCCTTTCAATGAAGCTATCAAAGTCACCAAGATAACCTCAGACTACAAGATCAATGACATCTTAATAGATACATATAGCGTAGTCAATATCCTCTTGTTGACCTCTAGAATAGCCTAGAGTCTAGCCATAAGACTCTTCTTGTTGCTTTCTTAGAAGACTAGTCTTGGAACCCTCCCTGTTAGAAATTCAAACATTTCTCACTTTACTGAGAGTTTTCATATGCTTAAGGCCTAACCTCCAGCTTTTGGGAGGAAGAGACCGAGCACAAGGAAGCCCGGGGGAAGTCTCCTATAGGTGGTCAGACCATAGGATTTACCCTGCAAGGTTTGGAGCTTACACACATTTCACACTCAGAACACTAAACAAAATACATCTCACCCTGGCCTTCTAACTCTTTGGAAACTTATGTGTGTGGTTTTCTCCATGCTCTTGCCCTAAGCTGAGGTTTGATTAGTACCAACACAAAGAGGACCAAATGAGGGTTACCCCTGGTTCATGTCTCAATCTAAACAATCCATACTACTCACCCCTCACCAACCTCAATTTTTCTAAAATTTCAATTTTTGACCCCTTGCCCCTAAATCTACCCAAAATACCCCTAAACCCTAAAGTCCCCCAAAAGTTTCAAAATTACCTAAATTACCCATTTTTCTCCAAGAACTATTTCAAAATATTCCCTACCACTCAAATGGACCAAAATTATCCAAGTTTTCCAAAATACCTAAAATAGCTCTAAAATTTACAAAATTACCAAAAAACCCAAAAATTCCAAAAATTCCAAAAATTTCCAAAAATTTCCAAAACCTCACAAATATTCCCAATTTCATTTCTCTAAACTACCACATTACCAAATTTGACCAATTTGACTAAAAACCCCAATTTGACCCATTTAACCTAAAAATGCTCAAATCAAACCCAATGTCCACCCAATTGACCCCAATCTTGCCCAATTTCAATTCCAAAATTTAATTCAACATCTCTAGCCTCAATATAAACCAAATACAAACTCAACTTGACCAACATTTGAGTTCAATTTCACTTAACATCCAAAATCCTCAATTTTGCCTAAGTGACCCAAATCCTCCAAATTGACTCAATGACAATCAATTCTCTCCCAATCAATGCGGTAAACTCTTTATAACACTCCCTAAACAAAATTGAACCATCAATTGCCTCCAATTTAAGCCTAAGACTCACCCAAACCCATTTGAGCCAAATTTCCCAATTGTTGACCCAAACATGCCATATGCCCAAATTCCACTAAATTGAGTACCCTAATCATAAAATTTCCACCCAATTAATGTTGGGAACTCTTTATAACATCCCCCAAGATCATTTGGAATCTTCAATTGGCCTTTGAACCAACCCTAGCCAAACCTAAACCCAAGTTAACCCAACTTGTCCCAATTTAACCAAAATCCCAAATCAAGCCAAATTGAACCCCCAAACCTATTCAAAACCACTCCAATCCCCTTCCAAACACTTTGTGACAATCATATACATCAATTTGAACAATCAATTGGGTCTAACCCAAGCCCAAACCAAACCTAGCCCAACCTAAACCCAATGTGACCTAAATTAAACCCATGACCCAATATCACTTAAATTGAACCAAATTGACCAAATTAACTTCATGGCAGCCCACCTTAGGACCCCTATGACTGGTTTGAACTGATCCAACCCAAGCTCATTGAGCCATGGACCAAAGATCCCTCACTAGGTACCAATGGGTCCTCCCATTTTTGCTAGCCCAAGCTTCCCCCTTAACCCTTAAATAAGCAACCATCATACTTGATTAAATGCACTACGACCTTCCTTACATCCCCATGCTTCTACCAGCCACCTTCTCTGTCCTTATCTGCCGCCCTAACCGCTGGAATGGCTCAGCCCGAGAGCCCCCATGTCCCCTTAAAATTAAAATTAAGCTCTGTCAGTGAGGCATCCCCTCAGCAATCAATTTCACTGCTCAAACCTCACCTAAGTGGCCTAAAGCACCCAAAGACAAGCCCTGAGCTCAGCCAAATGGTCATGGCTATAAAAGCCACCGTTCATGACTAAAATCTCGGTGCTGAAAATTTCCTAAGGAAACTTTGCCAAAACCTCACCAGAGCCTCTCCAGACCTCCTTAAGCTTATTCCAACCATTTCCCCCCTTTGATTCCCCCTACCTGAGAGCAATTTCTCCATTGAAATCTCAGCCAAAACTAGGACAAACTCCACCACAGCTCCACAGTGTACCAAACTTAAATTAATTGCACCCATACCTTCATAGCATCACAAGAAGAAGATCCCCCATCAAAGACCCATCACAGAGAGCCTCTACACCAGACTTTGATCAACACCCGAAATCAGCCTTGGTCAAATTCAGGTCTAGAAATTTCACCACATCATAAGGCTCCATATGGAGGTTCGTTGGGACCAATCAAAGCTGCCACAACCATCTGATTGATGCCTCCCCTCTCAGACAAAGGTATTGAACTCATCCTTCCCCCCGAGCTTGTTCTGAACTTATACATGTGTAGACTATATTTCATATCGTATAAATTGTAAGGATATGTTTGTCTAGGTCAGATGAAGCTTAAGGAACAAACCTCATGTGATTTAGTTGAGTATAGCTCAAGTTCTTAAGTCTAAAAGGTGGACGGCTCTTAGGATGAACCAGTCAAAGATGATGAATGAGCGTCGTTCAATTGCACGTGAAATGCTTGGACGGTCAGGATGGAGTCGGACGGAGATCAGATGCATAAAGCGCGGCTGCATGGACGTCCAGTCAGATGGCTGCGTCGAATAGGAGCTCGCGGCATGGTCTTTCGGAGCAGCTAAGGTTGACACGACGCAACGCTGGATAAGTAGGAAATTAGGGTTATTTCTGAATTATTTAAATCAGTGAATTTTAAAAATCCATAACTTGGTGTAGAAAAATCATAAAAATAAAATAAAAATACCCAAGTGCTCTATGAACAGAGGAGAATAATGTGGAAATGGTTTGAAGTTTATTTGATTCATATTTATTTTTAATTAATTAAATAATGTCTGGAGTCATTTGATTCTCCATTGGCTTAGACATTTAACCATAGCTTGATATTTTTGTATGTTATTGCCTCTGTCTTAGGGGATCTTCTCTGATTTTTCCAAAGTCAGAGGAGACCTCTAGATAAAGATCTCTATTTTTCAAGTTACCATGTATGTTTTGGTAAAATAATTATAATAAATAAAATATTAATAAACAAATTGCAAGATAAATTTTGGTAGGTTACTTATGACCAGGGGACCCTAGGAAAAGTAAAAACTTGGTTTAACTCATTAAGTACAACCCTAATGGTAATTATGACCTAAACATTAAATAAAAATAAATTGTACTAAGCATAAATGAAAATAACTCGATTTTTTTTCTACATTGTAATTTAAGATTAGAGGAATCTCATATAAAAAATTCAAGTCAAATAGAGTTAATTTAAATACCTAAATGAATTTTTCAAGTTAAATCATATTTTTGGAAATTAAATTATTATAATAATAAAATACACTTAAAAAATTCACCATATTAATTTTGGGAGTTCTTTGAGATCAGATGAGTCTTTAAAAAATAAAAAGTGTAATTAAAATAAAATTTTTATTTTTGAGCGTTATTTTAATATTTAAATAATTAAAATTCACAAAAATCACAAAATTAATAAAATAATTGGAAATGTTTTAAATTGACTCATAAGCACTTAGGATCAATTGGAATATTTTTCTTAATTTCCTAAGAAAAGATATTAATTTTTAAATGGTTAAAAACAATTTTTAAAGGCTAAAATGGAAATTCCCTAAATTTTCACCAAAATAATTTCAATAATTAAAAGAAAAATTAGAAAAATATAAAATTTGGTTTTCGAGTTCCTTGACCTCGAGAGAGATTTAAGAAAAATACAAAACTTAATTTTTAACCTAAATGCTATTTTATCTTTAATTAATACTCCAAAATTAAAAATAATTCTAATAATTAAATTAAAGCACAAAAAATCATGAAATTTGGTCCACGTGGTCAGGTCTAGGCCTACCTCTAATAAAAATTTCTAAGTCGAAGAATTTGTTTTGTACAAGTTATTGAATCTTCATTGAAAATTTCTATTTTTGCATTAAAATAAATATATAAATTAAATTAAAATTTGAAAAATCACATTTTCTCCTCTGATGTTTTAATTATTCCATAAGTGGAGTCACATAAAAATCTAAAAGTCATTTGAGTTAAACTTAATGAATTATGAAGTGATAGATGCCTTTAGGGGTAAAATTATATTTTTGATGAATTTAGTCTTAATCAATATTTAGGCTTAATCAAAGTGGGAAAGGGGAATAAATGACCTTAATCATTATGTTTGAATGATTGAAATATAAAGGGATTAATGATAGAAACCCATCTCATTTTGTCTCATTAAAAGGATAAGTTTATAATTTAATTAATCATTATAATTTGGAAGAAAATTAAATTAAGTGATCCTTAAGGTTAAGGGATGATTTTGGAAGTTGATAATTTACTAATTTAATACCACTATTAGAATAATAGTTCAATATTTTGATAAGAATCATAATCATGAAATGTCAACTTAATTTTCTTTTCTAAAGACATAATTATACCCACAAAAATCTTAAGGGCTTAGTAGCGAGCTAGACTTAATTGAAAAATCGACTAATGAGAAATAGAAAAGGAAATATAGTTAATCCAGAACTACACTTGAAACATTATGAGTCTATCAAAAATTGACAAATTCTTCCATAAATTAAGTTTCCCTCTAAAGGCCCCCACTTACATAATTCATAAGTGAAATATCAATGATAAGTACCCACCTTTCGGGATGATTAAAACATTGGCTTGCTAAGCATAAGGATATAAAACAAATGAATCATTTAATAATGATGATGAGTTCAAATGAACTCAAGGAAGCTCAAAAGGATTGTGAAATTTCTAGCTATATTCTATGCCCGTTTCACAAACCTTCTGGACACCTTGTAGGACAACTGCACCTATCACATTTATTAAATGAAGAAATCTCTTAAATAAATGAACACGACCCACCAAGTTATGAAATCGAGTTTGTTAGGCCTGTGACGAACTTATCCATAAGGTTTTACTTTCCCACAAAATATAAATATTTATTGCAAAAATACTAAAGTCTTAGGTGGAGGAACGAGAAGACTCATCAGGTACAATTTTATAGTTTACAACGCTTTCTTTTCCTGCTCTTTCTTTACTTATTCTTGCTTATAAGCTTGCATGTTAAACAACAATGTCACCCTGCATGAAAACAAAAACTTCTAGGATAGCGACATAACCAAAACAAAAAAAAAATCAAAATTAAGCTAAAACAAAACAAGATAAAATCCACCGCCATTACAGTCAAAATATAAGACAACTCAAAATTTAATCACAAATAAAAAAAAAAGTTATAATTGCAACTAAATTAAAACATCTCGTTGAATGATCGAATATCTCTCAAAGAAGGTAACCTACATGTTGCTAATGGGGTTTTCCCACGGTCTAAATGAAAGTATGGAACCCATTAAGTTGATTTTAGTAAATTTATTTGGACCAAGTGAATCCGATGAAAATAGTGGTGCTGGGATGATGGAAACGTGAGATCTTAACCAGTGTCGCTATAATCAACTTTAATATTCCCCTAATAAGACATTAAGACATCTCAATTTAAAACATTTTTGAAACATGACACTTTTCTCATCTACTCCATTGACACTTCTTTAAATTGAGCTTTCTACGGTGAGGAGCTCAGAGCATGCATGGTGGGCAGCACGACCATCTTCAACAGCAAAACTATTTAAATATTAAAACAACAAGCCATAGGACTTCGAGGTAGCTTGCTTAAGTGCAGCATAAGCCTTCACTTCATCTCTTTAGACATTTGCATAACCATATGGTGCAATATAAGCCCTAACCTGCCTTAGGATTCCGAGGTTGTTATCGGGTATGATGTAAACCCTCCTATCTTCCAGGCTATTCACGCGATCTGTACAAGTGAATGTAAGCCCTAAATAATAAAATTGACAGAATGAAACATCAAATAAACATCTCAAATTGAATCCAAAACATAGGATAGTTTGGGAAAACACCAAGATCTCTCTTAGATTTAGGCATTTCCCCTAGTCTTTCTTTTCTTTGGCTTCCTACAAAAAGTGTTCTAAAATTTGAGTCATTCACCTGTTGGATTTCCTACTACCACATTTTCTTGAAGAACCCTACCCTTTGGAGCTCATGAGTACAATATTTCTTGGTCTATATCAAGAGTTTTCTTAGGTGACTTCGGCTACCTAAGATGTAATTAATTATAGGGGCTTGCCCTTATAGGAAACTTAAAAACTCTAGAATAATATAAATCTTATATGATTCCTTCATATTAGATAGGAGAAATTGTCGGTCAACAAAAGTTCACAGACCAAACAGATTTTATGATTTCTTTAGTTTATTTGATTAAGCCTCACGCCCAAGCAATGTATTTATTCTTCGGGATAGATACATGTCTTGTGGTGAAATGCTTAATTATTTTAAACCATCGATTATATGAGATCAATTTGATTTCATATTTTTTAAATTTAAAATAATATTTTCAAAAATCCATATATATATTAAATTAAGTCAAAAATTCTATTTTTATAAAACTACATTTTGAACTTTCCAAAAAAAGTTTCAAATCTCCCAATGACTTACTTTAACGACCGACAGTTTTTCTAGCGACTCTGTTGGGGATTAGTTTTTCTCTTCATTAAGATCATGAAATATTGTATTCATACATTGGTAATGAGTTCATGTCCTTCATGAACCAGATTATCATTATTTCGTTGATATACGTCACCCATTTCTTTATTGGGAAAGTACGATCAGTTTACTCGATTTCATGACCATCTGTTTAACCATCCTTAAATAGAAGGGTTTAGGAATCTTTTAAAATTCTTCTTAATTTTGTGGGGTCGGACCCCCAATAGGTGTGTTGGCGAATAAGTTTCTCCAGGGCATTGTACGCCATGAAGGGGATCCCGGATGGGGTCCCGCACTTCACCTCCTCTTTGTGCCTCCCGGGTTCAATCCTGCCCTCGGCAGATTGACCCATTAGTCGACACTATCGAATTCCTCTCCTCTACTTCGAGGGAGTAGGTTCCACCCATTAGTCGACACTACCGGAGATGAAAGCCTCCATAAGATTGCTGCCACACTACCTTCACCACATAGTCGTGATAAGGTGAGGGAGAGGCCCACACCCATCACCTGAGTTCACACCCTTCTCCGAAGATTAGTTAAAAAGAAAAGATGCTCTGTTGCTCAGCTTGTTAAAAGGATGTGATATGCAATATCCCTTGAAATAAAGAATGAAATTCTAAAGATGGAAAGATCCTTCCTAGTGTCCGTTAAATACTGCTTGGGAAGACATGTTGATTCCACTACTACAAATGTTACGACTGTCGTTCCGACACCTGTAGTGCGTAGATCAGTTAAGTCCCAACTGGGTCTAAGGGTACCGTCTGCCGATGACTATAAGGAATCTCAGAAGAGAAAGAATGGGAGAAAATTATTCTCCTCTGTGCATGGTCTACACCTTAGGGAGCATACTTCCCCTCACTACTCTAATGTCCCCACCGAGACACCTTGTCCCAAGGCGTCGACTTTTACGAGGAAAGTGTGGTTACCGAAACTTGCTGTACCAGTACATTCCAAAAAGCGTTGAACACCAGATGAATAATGAGTCTGATGTTCCCACTGCCACTACTGCCATTGCTTCTGATTCAGTTGCAGAGAAGAGTGGCAGTCGAGAAAAGCCCATAGATTTGAAGTTGACAAAAGATAAAACAATCGATGATAAAGTTCGAAAGCTCCGAGCAGAAATTACAGAATTGGCAAAACAATGAAGACTGGATATTGATGATGAGAATTACTTCCTGTCATATTATATGGACAAAGAGTTCATGGAAATCAACATGGTTGAAACCAGGTCCACTTCATCTGTGCACGATGCTCCTAGTGAGGAGAACACTGCGGATGAGCTTCGAAGGACCATTCTAAAAAGAGATGAACAGATTAGCCGTCTGGAGAAGAAGATGGAGGAGATGAATGCCACCATGACCGCATGGCTACACTCCACGGACAGCCGCAGTCACGACCCGCAACACCTCCAGAGGTTAACCAACCCAAGATTATACACATTGCAGGTGAAAGAAGAGAAATTGCTTCTGCTAATGAAGATGAACTATCGAGAAAAGATCCAACTTTGAACCTACCAGAAAAGGATATCAAGCAAATGGTCGAACAATAAGTTTGGGAGGCCTTGGCTCAGTACAAAGGCGGAGCATCAGTTTAAAAGGGTAGACCCTACCCTGAGGAATTTGATGTCGTACCTTACCCCACAGGTTTCGTGCCCCCGACTTCCAGAACGTTCGACGGGACATGAAATCCTCGTCAGCATGTGGCACACTTCAGAGCGAGTTGTTATAACACAGGAGAGAGTGAAGTGATCCCCGAATATTTACCCTTACGTTTTAGATATGAAATTGTGCTTTAATTATTTATAATATGGGATACCACGCAAGTATACGTATTATTTATCAAGTAATATAGGACTTTTTGATTAAACCCAAGATATCAAACTCACACGAAAATGTCTAAAAATTTAAAGAAATAGAAAAAAAAACTTTTTACTTTTTAAAATGATTTTGTAAAGTATGTTTTAAGATATAAAGATTTTCAAATTTGATTTTGTTATTTTATGAATAAAAAGTAAAACAAACAATTAAAGTTAACACAATATAAAATTGTATGAAAGCAAAGGAGAATAAAATATATTTTCCTCTTTCAATGAATCAATAATATTTATAGAATTTCATTGTGGAAGTATCTAAAATGTGTTGTGCCAAATAGAAGCAATTATATTTTTTACCCTTACTTGGTTCTATAAAGAACATTGGTTAATTTGATGATGTGAAATCTTGTAGATGGGTTAGGCAGGGAAGATACTAGTTCTCACTCTAGAGTTCCCTCGATTCCCTCCACCTGAGTGCTAACATCTCATAACAAAATTTTTCACATCAAACAAAATTAGGGGGCTTTAGCTTATCACTCTAAAGTCCTCTAATTTTACTCCCCATTATAAGCATATCTTCCTATTTATTTGAACCCAACCATATGGACTATAATTCTCATCCATACAATTGCATGTGATTCTTTCAAATTGTTGATTGTGACAATACCGCAATGGATCTTACATAATCTCCCAACAAATTTTAACATCTTAATTAGTCAAATCAAGAAGTAAATGAAGTGCAAGATAGTGAATCATCACAAATTCTTCCAATATTAAAATCCTATACTTCACACAACTTCCTTTCATAATTTAATTACTTCATCATTTAAAAGGAAAAAGATAAAGAAAACTACTCAGAATCCATGGAGAAAACACAATCACAAC
Organism: Papilionanthe hookeriana x Papilionanthe teres; assembly: GCA_022702705.1. Classification (NCBI taxonomy): domain Eukaryota; kingdom Viridiplantae; phylum Streptophyta; class Magnoliopsida; order Asparagales; family Orchidaceae; genus Papilionanthe; species Papilionanthe hookeriana x Papilionanthe teres. The sequence goes on along the minus strand of CM040425.1, from coordinate 38,198,143 downwards.
TTGATTTGAAAGTAGAAATCACAATGAAAACAAAAAAGTTTTACTTTAAAACCAAATATAAAACAAAGCTAAACACTTATCTGAAAATCCTCTCCACTAGAATCTTGAAGTTCCTTTAAAACTTTGGTTTCCCTTTACAAGACACAATTGAGGTTGGCGCCCAACTCTGTAGAATCCAAATCTCTATTCTAATCTTAATAAAAACTAGATACAATTGATAATAAAAGTGGTGAAGTGGAAATGTGTGCTCTTAACAGCTCTCTAACATAAACTTGACTCTTAACACTAATCACACCCTCTAACTACAACACTTTTTCTGATCTTTAAGTCTTCTTTTTAAAAGTTTCCAAAAGATGCCTTGGTGTCTCTTGAAAATATGTTCAGATTCAATGTATCCACCAAGAATGCATCCATTCGTTCAAATTTTAAATGAGTTTTGGATTGATGGGAAGTTAGTGAAGTTTAAACAAAAGGATGCTTTTAAAAACTCCTTTAAATTCGCGCCAAAATCAAATAAAATTCATCACCTTAACTGTGGCGCCTATGCGCCAACCATCCGCGCATAGGCGCCAGAGGCCAATTTTGCACATCTTTTAATTATTGGTCCAAATTTGATCCTTTATTGCTCCTTTCTTCATAGTCAGTCCTTTTAATCATACCTACAAGAAAAACACAAAAATACCTTCCATTAAAGTGCAATATCATCAAAAATAGGTATAAAAATGTGCTTAAAAACACTATATATTTTAGATATATCAAAATCCCCTAAACTCAAAATGTTATTTGTCCTCAAGTGACACTTAATCACATAGAAACTCTTAACTTGCAAGTTATGTAAATGAGTTTCTTTAGGAAGGTTTCAAAATTTTGTTATATAAATGAAAATAGTCCAATTTAGAAAACAATTAGTAAATGAGACTAACTTAAAGTTTAGAAGGTTCTTAAGTAAAGGATAATGAAAAATATTAATTTCTATCTAATTCAGAAATACTTGTAGATTTTTTAAAATATAGGATTCAAACATTTCATCTTCCTCACTAAAAAATTTTCATTTGGAAATAATTTTACTTACTATATTGTAACCTTAAGCTTTAGATTTTTTCAAAACTTATATTTTAAGCTTTAGGTATGGAACCAATTTTTAATTTGGCCCCTAAATTCTCAAGCTTCTCTTTCCTTTTAACATACCATTTTTTCTTTTTTCTTTTTCTTTTTTTTGTCTATTCTTTTTTATATAAGACAAGGATTACTATATCTGGATAGGCACTTTATTGATTTTGAATTCATCCTTTCATTTTCAATAAAGGCCTGATATATATCCTTCACATAAAAATCATAATAATAGTGTTGAAAACTATTTTTCAATAAAAGAAATTTAAGCTTTGAAAAATAAAAGTTAAATCTTCTATTTATCCAAAAATACAACACTTCTTACTAAATATAGTTTAACTATATTTAATATTTTTTTACTAAGAAAATTTTAACTTTAAATTTTTCATCATTACTATAAATTTTAACTAAATTCTTTTATTCATTTCTATATTCAAAATTTTGCTCCCCTAATATAACTTCATATACATAATTATTTTCAATCAAAAATCAAATTTCATTTAAATAATCTTAAGAACAAATAAAATTTTATTTTTAAAGGATTTTTTTTAAATTCCCTCCAAACTTGAATTTTTTAGTAGAATAAAACATTTAAGCATAAGAAATGTACATGGGTAAGAATTAAAAAAACTAGAATAACATACTTGCAGGAATTTTAATATTCTAAATTTGCAAGTATAACAGTTTAAAAACAAGGAGTAAAAAGAAATCAAATTCAGTTTTTTAGTTTTTCATAAAATAGAAATTTCAAAATTTTAAAGAACTTTTACAATTTTGAAGGTTTTCAAAGCAAATACACACCAAAACAAATCACAACATACTAGAAAATAAATGGTAGTAAATTTTGAAAAGTTTAAACATGCTATATAAATAGTGGTTTCTAATAGTGTTCTAAATTTTTCTAATTTTTATAGGAATTAAATTAGACACTACTAAAAACTTAAACATTATAAACACGTAAAAATATTTAGTACTACAAACACATCACATATTACATCATAAAACCTCAATCCAACACATAAATATCTGAATGTGCATAAAAGAAATAGTCCCAATAATTCTCTACACAATATCAGAGTCCATAGCAAAATACATCATATCACATATGAAAACATTAAATAAAAGCATCACCACACATAAAATACTCACATAAGAACATCACAAATTCAACACAACAATTATAATCATCTTCATTCTAGTCTCTGGATGGAACATAAGGTATATAAAAAGGATGAGGGGGCATATCAGCACTGTGATCTCCTCTAATCACTCTGTTCATGTACTGCTGATAATTATCCTCATATTCATCATGTTTTACAATATACCTTTCAATATTTTCAATCTTACCATCCATATCTCTAACATGCTCTCTGGTAAGACCCACCTTCTTCAAAATCTTCTGTAATAATCCAGTTTGTGAATCTCTGGAAGATAATACATGTGCAATAGAAGCACGAGAAGTAGAAGCAGCAGAAGGAGAAGCACTAGAAGCTCTAACAGATCATCCTTTCCAGCCAAATACAGAATGTACAGTGTAAGTATTTACATTTACACTGGTAATAAATCTAAGCGGATGAAAAAATTCTTCCCTTGTTTCAGACTTAACACTAAACTGTTCATAAAGTGAATAAATCAGAGATGGAAATCCCATACTTGTAGTAGTAGCAGCTCTGGCACAGTTCAACATATAATAAAAAATAATAGCCCCAATATCTAAAGGCTTTCCCTGCTGAATACAATGGTTCAAAATAGCTCTCTCCCTTGTAACTTCACTAACATGACTTGAAGGCAGAAGCTTAGATGAGATAAAATAATGCCATGCATTTGATGTGACATTCAATTTAGAGGCTTGAAAATTCACTCTTCTGTCATTTGTAATCTTCCACAAACCTCTTCCATCAGTAAGAAAGGCCATAATCTCATCTAACTCTCCCTCAGAAGGATAAAAATTTGCATAAAAACAAAACATTGCAGAAGGTATTCAATAAAAAATATTAATTATCACAGATGAAAAATTCACTTGTTGCCCCTAACCATCACCAAATTGTCTTTTGCTGCAGGCAAGTTAGCATAAAACCCTCTCCCCACAGAAACAACTGCAACATCGGAGAAGCAACAATACCTTTCCCAAATCCTTCTAGTAATCATCTCCTCAATTTCTCATCCTGGCTTACTAAAAACTTACTCTAGAATCAATTTCCGTGATATGAGTGCATCGACGTAACGATTCTCTGCTTTAGAACTGACAAATTTGTCAGAATTAAATTTTTCTTTTTCTTTCGAGCGTTTTGAATTTGGAGTAATCTCTAAAAATTCAATAAAAATACACCATAAATTCTAAATTTAAACTAAACTTGTTAACTCAACTTCCAAAGGCAAACTCTACTAAATCCAAGTAATTTCTCATGCTTTTCTCAAATTTTCACCATGAATAGTGATTTTTAGATTTTTCAATAATGTACTCAAAATACATGGTCAAAATAAAAAATTCTTACTTAGGAGTAGTGATCATACCTTAAGGAACACAAATCCAACAAATTTCAATGAAATCAGCTTTAAAATGATCCAAATAGTGATGCCCTAGGCTCCTATTTCGTGAAACTGAGAGGGTGAAGGTGATGGGGATGTTAAAAATGGCAAATTTCAGGTTTTTCACTGCTGAAAATTGAATTTCGCGAATTGGCGCCTATGCGTGAGGCATACGACTTATAGCCACGAAATCTGGCACTTAGGCGCCATTGCCCAAATTTTGATAATTAAGTTAATTCCATAAAAAATCTGAGTTAATCACCTTTAAATAATTATTTCTCCCCATAAGCTCTTCTAATACTCTAAAATTACTCTTTAATTTCAAATGATTCCACATAAACTTTACACAAATACAAACTTATATTTCATTAAATATTAAAACACACTTAATACAAACTACAAATTTCTATCCAAATACTTTTGATGAAATTCTCCAAATACATAAGTTCAAACACTTGTAATTAAACACAAACTTACATCATTGAGATGTAACAAACATATGTAAAGTGCAACAAACACAAACTTAAATTAAAATCACACTTAAAACACTAAACACACATAACCAAACCACAAGATCACACATAATTTAATTCTAATCTCCAATAGGTGGAATATATCCAGAACCATCATTAGTTCTATTTAAACCATCTGGAATGTAAATCTAATAAAATGAGCAATGATTAAAAGCTCTTACATCTTCTTCCATCCCTTTGTTCTTCAGATACATCGCTCTATTCGCTTCTTCCACATTACTTGTATGACTAAATTGCATTTTGAGTTGCCATCCTATATGTGCTAAATGAACATTAATTTCATTTATTTTTGCATCAATAGACTTCACATCAGCCTTGATCTTCGTAATCCTTTCTGTTATTCCTTGGATACTCACAGCCAGAAAGCCATTATATAACTCTTGCGCACTATCACAAATAAACTTCTTCTTGTTGGCTTCCTCTTTCTTTTTAACTTCGCTCTCATAATAAGAAATTTTTGCACTCAAAATACTCTTTCAGAAGACTCAAGAATGAAAATAAGAACTAGGGCAAGTATTTCATAAACTCAGGGCCTTTTTATAGACTTGGGAAGGCACAAAATCGACCCTAGACATGTTAAAACTCCTTAATAACTCAAAAAAACTACTCACCCACAATTTTGTCTTCTAAAACCTCATTTTTCACATGTTTTTATAACTGTGGCGCCTATGCGCCAACCAGCGGTGCATAGCCGCCAATGTACATTTTTGCACAGTTTTGCCAAACATCAAAATCTTCATTCTGAATCCTCTAAGTCATTAAATAAGGTCAAATAAACACTACTATAACATAAAAAAATCCAAAATGCTACCACATTTCTCAAATCAAACCAAATAAAGGCACACAAAATAAACATAAAACAAAACACACTGATAAATATGGGTTACCTCCCACAAAGTGCTTGGTTTAATGTCATCAGCCTGACATACCCAGAGCTTATTCTGAGTGACCCAATATCAGATTCTCATCAGTTTTAGATTGATCGACTGAAAAGTAAGGTTTAAGTCTATGACCGTTCACTTTAAAATATTTTTCCAGTCTTAGGATCTTGAATATCCACAGCTCCATATGAATAAACTTTCATCACAATAAATGTTCTTGTCCACCTGGAGTTAAGTTTTCTAGCAAAAATTCTCAATCTAGCATTATATAGCAAAAATTTTTACCCCGACTCAAGATTTTTAGTAAGAATCTTTCGTTCATGCCATAACTTCATTTTTTCTTTATAAATTGTAGCATTTTCATAAGATTCATTCCTGGTCTCTTCACGCTCATTTATATGCAACAATCTCTTTTCTCCAGCATCTTTCAAATTAAAATTTAACTCTTTAATAGCTCAATATGCTTTATGCTTAAGTTCAACTGGTAAATGACAAGCCTTTCCAAAAATTAGTCTATATGGGGACATTCCTATAAGATTTCTGTAGGCAGTCCTATAGGCCCACAAAGCATAATCAAATTTGATTGACCAATTCTTTCTGTTTAGATTAACAGTCTTTTCTAATATTCTTTTAATTTCACGATGAATTATTCAACCAAACCACTTGTCTGCAAATGATAAGCAGTAACAATGCGATGGTTAATATGATATTTCTTTACTAACTTCTCCATAATCACATTTTTAAAATGACTTCCCCATCAGTTATGATTACTCTTGAAATTCCAAATCTACAAAATATATTCTTTTTAAAAACTTTGCAACACTTTGAGCATCACATCGAGATAAAGCGACAGCTTCTATCTATGTATATACATAGTCTACTACTATCAAAATGTATGTATTTCCGAAAGATAGTATAAATGATCCCATAAAATCTAATCCCCAAATGTCAAATATTTCAACTTCCAACATATAATTGAGGGGCATCTCATTTCTTCTTGAAATATTGCCTACACGTTGACATTGATCACAATTTTTAATGTAAATATTAACATCCTTAAAAATTGTAGGGCAATAAAATTCAGATTGTAAGATTTTATATGCAGTTTTATCAACTCCAAAATGTCCCCCCATAATCAAAATTATGACATTTTTAAATATTTTCATAAGTTTCTTCTAAAGGCACACATATTCGAATATCAAATTCTTTCCTTGTTTATATAAAAACAGGTCATCCTAAAAATAAGTCTTAGCTTGAGATACAAATTTCTTTCTTTCCTAATATGTCAAACCATAAGGTAAAATATCACTGACAGTAAAGTTTACAATGTCGGCATACCACGGAACACACCACTTCTTAACAGCGAACATTTTTTCATCAGAAAAATTTTCATTAATTTCTTCAGCATCACAGAGAGATTTTTTAGTTTCAAGCCTGGGTAGATGATCAACAATTTGATTATCATGACCCTTCCTACCAACTATCTCAAAATCAAATTCTTGCAAAAGAAGAATCCATCTAATCAATCGTGGTTTTTCATCCTTCTTCTTCATTAAATACTTAATAACAGAATGATCAGTATGCACCACACATTTAGTTCCAATTGTATATGATCTAATTTTATCTAAGGCAAATACTATAGCTAATAACTCTTTCTCAGTAGTGGTATAATGAATTTGAGCTTTATTAAGAGTTTTACTAGCATACTAAATCACTTTGAGAATTTTATCATATTTTTGACCTAAAACAGCTCCAATAGCATAATCACTAGCATCACACATTAATTCAAAAGGTTTTTCCCAATTAGGTGAAACTATAATTGGTGTAGTGATTAATTTTTTCTTTTAAAGTTTCAAAAGCTTTTAGGCAATCTTCATCAAAATTAAAAATTACATCTTTTTCTAGTAAACGACATAAACGCTTAGAAATTTTTGAAAAGTCTTTAATATAACGCCTGTAAAATCCAGCATATCCTAGAAAACTTCTAATTCCCCTTAAATTAGTTAGGCAAGTTAAATTAGAGATCACTTCAATTTTTGCAGGATCTACTTCCACACCATTTTCTAATATATGATGTCCCAAAATAATTCCTCATGCTACCATAAATTGACATTTCTCCCAGTTAAGGACCAAATTAGTCTCTTCACAGCATTTCAGAGCTTTAGATAGATGTTCTAAACATGATTCAAATGAAATTCCAAACACTAAAAATTCATTAAAAAAAATATTAACTCCTTTTTCTATTAAATCACAGAAAATTTCCATCATACATCTCTGAAATGTAGCAGGGGAATTACATAAACCAAAGGACATTCTTCCAAAAGAAAATATACCATAAGGACTGGTAAACGTTGTTTTCTCTTGATCCTCAGGAGAAATTTAAATTTGGTGGTAATCAGTATATCCATCCAGAAAACAAAAGTATTTATGCCCAGCCAGTCTATCCAACATCTGATCTAGAAAAGGAAGTAAAAATGAACTTTCCTGGTGGCGAGGTTTAATTTTTTATAATCAATGCATATTCGCCATCCTGTAACTTGTCTTACTGGTATTATTTCATTCTTTTCATTCACAGTCATAATAACTCATCCTTTTTTAGGAATACAGTGAATAGGACTAACCAATGCACTTTCTGAAATAGGTTAGATAATGCCAGCTTCTAACCACTTTAAAATTTCTTTCTTAAAAACTTCTTTCATGATAGGATTTAATCTTCTTTGAGGATCAGCCCGAGGTTTGTAGTTATCCTCCATAAGGATTCTATGTATACAAATTGAATGACTGATTCCTTTAATATTAGCTATTATCCATCTAAAGGCTTGTTGGCCGCATTTTTGAGATTTAGATTTAAGTATATATATGATTTTAAATAGTTAGGAAAATAATGTTTAATTTTTGAAAATACGAGAGCAAGCCGATCCCATACCTTAAATAGTTTAAATAATTGAACGCCACACCGTAAACTATGTGTTTATCCCGAGGAATATACACATTGCTTAATAATGGGGTTCAATTAAATAAACTAGTGAATTTATGACATCTGTTTGGTCTGCGAATTAAGTTTATGTTGACCGACAAATTCTCCTATTTAATACAAAAGAATTAAATATGGTTTATATTAAGGTGGGTTATGAAATTCCCTATAAGGGCAAGCCCCTATAGTTAATTACATCTTAAATGACAGGAATCAATTAAGAAAACTCTTGATAAAGATTAGAGGTTTCGCTTTCAAGAATTATAAAGTTTGAAGTTTTCAAGATTGGACATTGGAGATTCAAAATGGAATGGATCAAATTAGGAACAGTTCTTTTAAGAATCCAAAGGAGTGAAAAGGTAGGGGTTGCCACAGATTCGAAGCGAACTTCGATGACTTTCCCAGCTATCCTATGATTTGGATTTGATTTAGAGAGATATTATTTGATGTTTCAATCTTACCAATTTTAATTAATTGGAACTTATATTTGTATGACATAATCATACCAATAGCCCGGAAGATATGAGGGTTTATGCCGTAACAAACGATGACCTCAGAGTCCTACGATGAATTTAGGGCTTAAATTGCATAATATGATCATACAAATGACTAAAGGGCGAAGTAAGAATTTATGTTGCGCTAAGAAAACTACCTCAAAATCCTATGGCTTGGCTATTTATTTCTAAGGAAAGGATTAAGCTTATGAAGATTCGTTTGTTGAAGATGACTGTGCTGCCCACCGTGCTTGCTCCAAGCTCCTTGTTGTTGCAGAGGGTTTAGTTTAAGAAGTGATAATCAAGAGATGAGAGAAGTGTTATGGTTTAAAGGTTAAGTTTTCTAGTGTGTTAAGTGACCCTCGATTCGCAGCAAAGCACCAAAAACTTGGTTTGCAATCGCCAAACAATGCAGTAATTTATGCTATCAAAAATATGTTATAGCCAATACTTTGATTCAAATAATAATAATGACTAGTGTATATAAATATAATTTTATGGAAAACATTTTACACACTAGGGGTACTACGCAAGTATACATATCGCTTCAAGTAATATAGGGCTTTAAATAAAGATCCCAGTATCGATCCCACGAGGAGGATTATAGATTTTTTTTAAATATTTTGATTTTATTATTTCTTTTAAAGTTAAAAAGTTGATATTTAATTTACTAGATGCAGAAATAAAACACTAATAAATTAATGATTGATGTAAATAAAAATAAGCAAACAACTTTCTTCCTTTCAATTAATCCAAGACTTTTTAGATAATGTAATATTCGTGAAGAATATAAATTTATGGTATTGTGCCAAATAGAAACATTCCTATTCTTTACCTTCACTCGATAGTGTAAAGAACATTGGCTAATCTATAGATCAGGTCTGGATGTATTGTTAGTAGAATGGGTTAATCTAGACTCACACTACTAAATGTCCAAGGGTGGCTATGGTCGGCCCTACTAGTGACCCTTTCCTTCTCTATAAACCAAATTACAAGAATTTAGCCCATCACTCTAAAAACTTATCAATTCTACGCCCATTAAATAATATCTTTCTATTTATTTTCATTTCACCTTGAATAACCCGCGCAAGGCCTTCGACTACCCAAGTATTCATGTGATATCTACTAGTTAAGAATTCATCTCCTTCTAGGTCTCAAAACTCTTTAACAGATTTTAACAATTTAAATGGCCAATTTAAATAGTAAATTAAGATCCGGTATTAATATCATCACAATGTTTAAAATATATATATATATAGTTTTTAATTCTCCAACAAATTTTATATTATCTTATTTATCTTTTCATAATTGAAAGAAAAAATTAAAGTAACTACTCAGAACACAATGAATTTAAACAACAAAACATATAAATAAAACTTTCAATCAAAATACAAATACTTATCTTAAGCGTTTCTCAAACTAAACCTCTGAGTCTTTCTGACTCCAAAGTAAATAGACTTCAAAAGCACCGACTCTTCAAAAACTCTCAATACAAACTCTAAATAAACTCACTAATTTAAAAAAGAAACTATAAATTTGGCCCTTAAAATATTTCTCTAATTTCTCTCTCTAAATGGACTATGGGGCTAGGGGACTAGGTTGGGCGTTGGTGGTTTGTGGGCGTTTTTCTGTGAAGTAGCCTCCTATTGATAGGCTTCAAGGGTTGCCTTGAAGCACCTCTTCAAAATGTGTCCATTTTCGATGAATCTTCTAGAAGGTGTGTCTGACACCTAGACACCAGAATATGGCGCCTAGGCGTCAGACTCTGCGTCCAGTTCTTCGCACCTCTTCACTTTGGATCGCACCTCTTCGCGATCCTAACCTTTTCCAAGCGTCCAAAAATAATGTATCACATGTCCTATAATCCATGAATAACTGCCAATCTTCTAGATGGTCCAATAACCGCTAACACCGTCAAAATAACCGTCCGAATGTCGTAAAAAATCTTACAGAATTCTGTATCGAACTGGCAGTTATTCACCAAATCAAATTTTTATGAAAAATGCAATTTTATTTTTCTTGGACTCCTCTGATCATAGAGAACTCTCAAATTTAATTTGGTGAAATTTTAAAATGTATTTTGGGTTTTATGAATTTTTTAATTTTCAAAATACCTCTGTCACTTAATTAATTCATTTAATAGGGTAAACTAATTCCAATTGACTTGAAATTTTTATGTGAGGTTCTCTGTATCCTAAGTGATAGTTGATAATAGATTTCAATGATTTTAATGTGTGGTTACTCCTAATTAATTAAAGTTCATTTTTAAGTGTTTAGACTAATTAAGGTTATTTTTAAAGAATTAAATAAAGCCATAATATTCATAGGGTCCTCTGGTCCAGAGATACTTCCCTTAATTTTTCTAGATTTTATTAACCAACATGCTAATTATTGGAATTAAAATATCAAAACAGACACATAAACTTGAAAAATAGATAACTTGCTACAGCTATAGAATCTTGCCTTGGAAAATTTAAGGAATGTTCCCAAGATCAGAGGCTACAAAAGCCCTATGGTTTCATGCCATGGTGAATTGTATGCATGAATGGAGAATTAAAACATTACAAAGAGTATTTAAATTATTAAAAATCATAGACTCAACAAATTAACTTAATTCTTTTTCCACATTATTCTCCTCTGTTTAGTGAGCAAGTGAGTATTTTTGTTTTATTTTTATGATTTTTCTTTGCAAAGTTATGCATTTTTAAAGTTTACTGAATTAATTAAATAGAAAGAACCTCTATTTTTCTACTTATCCAGCGCGACGCCGAGTCATCCTAGGTAGCTCTGAAGCCACATGCGTCGCTCCGCCATTTGACACCGCCATCTGACTAGGATGCCACGCTGCATGCTATTCTGCTCCGTCTCGTCGTCCTGCTTGATCTCCACTATCCGTCCAATACATACGCGAATGGACGGCATCCGCTCATCATTCGCAGTCGTTCTAATCCGAGAGCCGTCCATCTTCTAACCCTACGATCTCACTCGATACTCAACCAAATTACATGATCTTGGGCTCTATGAACTCGTCTCGACAAGACAAACACATCTATACGGCTATGATGTTTTGAAATTAACTCAAACAAAATAGAGAATCAAAACAAGCTCTCGGGAAGGAGGAGTTCAATACCTTGGCTCTGAGAAGTGAAGCTTCAATCAGAGGGGCTTGACACATTCGTTGGAGTCCAGGGAAGCTAGGGATGAAGCCTGGAGCTGTGGTGAAATGCCTAGGTATGATTTCCACCAAAGTCGATTCCAAACTTTAGTCGATAGAGCCAATGACTGGTCTGGTTAGGGGGGCTTTTACTGGAGAACCTTGTCTCTACCTCTGGTGAAGGTGTGGGTGAGTTTAATTTGCTTTATGTGGAGGATTTAGGGGTGTCCTATTTTTAGGCTTAGGATTGAGCTCTGAAATTGGGCTCAAACAATGGGAATTAGGGCAGGAAAACAGTGGAGTTCAACTTCTCTGGGCTAGGAGAAGAGTGTGGAGTAATTTTGGCAGAGTTTTGGTAAGGTTTTTTATTCATCCTCTTCTTTGGCCGTGGGGATGAGTGTTTAAATAACCATGGCTGTAGGGGCCTCGCGGAGGCGATCGGAGGTTGGGATCGGTCGTTTAGGTCGAGGAAGAAGAGCCGCATGTGACCATTGAGGTTGAGACAACTCAGCAAGGTGAAATTTGAATTTTTGGCTCACATTGAGCTCTCGACCATGGGGTCTTCCGGCAACCTAGGTGGTGGTTCGGCCAGGCATGGGTCACCATCTGACTCAGTGAGTTCAGGGATAGGGTTTGGTGCATGCAATGGAGATTAGACATGTGTAAAGGGTTTGATATAAGTGGAATGGGGAAAAGTGAATTTTAGGTCCAAATGGGTCAAATGCATGGATTTGGGTTTGGTGCACCCACCAAGGGGACTTTGGGTGATGTGGGATCATGTGAGTCAGCTTGATTAGTGGGGTCAAGTCACAATCCAATTACAATTAGGCTTAAGCAATGTTTAGGAGAGTCATGAAAAGGTTTAATCACCCTTAAGGGAATCATTAAAGGGCTCCTTCCTTTTGCTACTTTGGGTATGGTGAGGTGGAAAGATCCCCCATGGCTATCATGTGGCTTGTGCATGGCTCCTTGGCTCACCTTTGGCTTGGAAAAAGTTAGCTCACTTGCATGAGAAAGGATTTTGGGATTTTTTTGATATCTTGATGAAAATTTGGATGAAGCTTGATTTGGAATGGTTTAATGATGAATTTGAAATTTAAGGAAGATTTTAATTGAATGCATTATGAAGAGGAATGTCATATGGGCCTTGGATTGAAAATTTGGGCTTTTTAAATTTGGTGGAGATGGGATTTAAAAATGTTTTAAGGAGATGGGCTTTTAGGTTTTAAAATAAACTTTTGGATAAAAAATTGGTAAAAGGTTGTGCCAAATAAATGAGGCAAAATTTTTAAGGAGGTGTGAAAAAGAGTTTTTCAATTTTAGTTGGGTCTTAATTTTGGGCTTTGGGCTTGTTTGGGTTCATGGTTGGTTTAGGCCAATTTGGGGAATTTTGGTTTGAGTTAGGCTTGGGTGAAATTTGAGTCAAAAGATTGGGTAAATTAATGTAGAGTTTTATTTTTGGGGATGTTAGGAAGATTTCAAAACAAATTTAGGGAAAATTGAGTAACATTTGGGTTCAATTTGGGATGAATTAGGTTAGTTGGTCACTTTGGGCCTTGAGGGCCAATTTGGAATTGTTGATGAAACTGGGTTAAATTCACAAAATTAGGTAAGGTGGTAGTTGAAGAAAATGATGTGGATAATATTTTGGAACTTTTGGGATTCTTTGAGAATTTTTTGAATTTTTGGAATTTCAGGCTATTTAGGGTACAAGGAGGGTACATGAAGGGTATTGGGGGCTATTTTTGAAAATTTTGATATATTTAGTCATGAATGTTCAATTTGAGTGGTGGGGAATGTTTAGGATTGGTTTTAAAAAATTTTGGGTGGTTTAGGCAATTTTGGAAATTTTAAGGGTATTTGGTAGGTTTGGTGGGTTTAGGGCCCCAGGGGTCAAAAATTAAAAGTTTGAAAAAAAGAAGGTTGATTAAATGTGGGTAAAATGAAACCATTTTGGTTGAGCCATGAAGTCATGTTAAGCTCACAAGAGCCATGAGAGGACTCATTTTAGGCAGTCAATATGTTGTTCCTAACCCTCTTGGCCAGGGGCTTAGGGGTTAAGGTCCATCCATATGATTTTCCTACATGAGTCAGGAAGCCAAGTTGGGTAAGAGTGGCCTTAGGGTTTGGAATGTGTGTAGGAGTGTGGTGTGTGCATGCCAAACCTCACCAAGACCAGGTCACCCAGGGTTATCCTAAGGCTTGAACATCCTATAGGAATTCATCCTTGAACTTCCACATTTGACTTTTAACCTTCCAAGGAGGCTTGGATGCTTATGATCATTTGTGGGGTTCAAGAAGAAATAAGAGGTGTTTGAATTTCTAAGTGGTGGGTTCCATCTCTAGTCTTCTAGAATAGTCAAGGAGAAGTCCTATGACTAGATCCTAAGAACTAAGAGGAAAGAAAAGGCCTCACCAAAAACGAGGTCAACAAGGATAAGAATTAGGTTGATAGATAGAGAAAGAGAGTGGGGACTCCATGATATTGACATGATACATGAATTGATAGCGATGTAAGTTGACATAAAAAGATTTTCATCACCAACATATGTATCGATTGTCCGGCGCCTAGGCGCTAGATTCTGGTGCCTAAGCGCCCCAGTTAATGTTTGTGTAAAAATAAAAAATCTTCAGTTTTGACATGACATCTCCTTATAAATTGCCCTATCTTCGCCTCCAATTCATAAGCAAACCTATTTTCGACCAGAACACTTCATTTTGGAGGAGAAAAGAGAGTTTGGAAGCAATGGAGAGAGGAGATCAAGGCAATGCAATAAGAGATAAGTCTTCTAAAGATCCTCAATCTTATTTCAATGGATTTATTGCTATATGTTTGGAAAAATTGTTTAGTCATTTAGATAAGATTGAAAAGAAACTGCTAAGCGTTGGGAATCATCTACATGAGATGTATCATCAAATTGAGCACTTGGAATGGCAGATGAAACTTCAATTCGATCACATGGCGACCTATCAAGATGCTCAAGTAGCGATATATGCGAAGAACAAATTGATTGATGAGAAGACAGCTTTGGAATTTCCAAGGGTGTTTGTTTTCTATCCACACGGGCTTAGCGAACTTCATTACGAGAGGGATGGAAATTAAAAGTTCTGTGATGAATAGATCTTTTGTGTGTTTTAGGTGTGATTGTGTCATGTTCTAGTGTGTCGAATATCTAGTTTGTGTGTTTGCTTTATTTTTTTAAAGTGTGTTGTTGGATTGAAAATTTGCTTTGAAATTGTGTTGTTTGTGTTATTTATAGAATGATGAACCTTGTTATAGTCTTTTTTTGGAATTTATTGAGCTTGGAATGAAAAATATAAAATGGAATTGAAGAGTTTGATTATATATTGAGTTTGAAATGTGGATCTAATTTATCATTTTAATTGATTGTGGAAAGGTTTGGAAGTTAGAAATTGGAGTAATACTCTTATATGAGTAATTAGAAGTTGAATTTGATAAGTTTTGGAGGAAAAGATAAATTTTAAATCGATTTTTGGGAAAGGAGAGTCTGGCGCCTAAGCGCTGGTTAGGCCTAAACCCGAGAATCAGGAATTTAACTCCACCGACGCCATTTTTAGCGCTCGAGCTACTTCTTCCTCTTTTTTCGCAAAAAATATACTTAGGGATCCTATTTGAGGCCGATTTTTCGAGTTTTTGAGCTTGGAATCACTCAATTTTTTCATCTCGAGGTTAGATCTACCTTTTAAACCATTTATTTTCAAATTTCACCATGGATTTTGTTCTCTTTGAAGAGAACTGAAATTTTGAGAAAAATTTGATTTTTAGAGTTTAATCCATGGATTTTTAAGCTCTTTCAAGTTTAAAAAGCTTAAATAATCCTATTCTATTGATCCTTTAATTTATTTTGCGTTTTTTTCTCTTACTTTTATATGGCTCCAAAATCTAAGCGAAGGAAGGAACGAAAAAATTTCGATCGTAGAAAGTTTGCCACTGCTGCAACACATTTTAGTTACAACGATTTTTCTACGATAAGAAAGTTTATCTAGGAGAGGAGTTTTTACAATCCTGGTAGAAGGATTGAAGATACGATCATTGCACTGAACTGGAAATAATTCTGTTATTTCACTACTATTGTTGTTATCCCTGTCGTCAGGGAGTTTTATGCAAATTTCTTGGATGACGAAGATTTCAAGATCTTCGTGAGAGGAGTTAGAGTAGGATTTACTCTAGAGAGAATCAATATTTTCTACTGCCTGCCACCGAATCGAGTGCTATTACTCTGGATTAGCTCTATCTGAGGGAGATTTAGAGATGATTTATGCGTACTTGATAGATGGTACTGGAACTTGGAAGATCCGGAATAAAAAAAGGGTAAATTTTTCATCTTCTAAGTTAAATGGTGTTTCTAAGGCATGACATTACTTTATTTCTGCTCGCCTCCTTCCATCCAACCATTTGAGTGAGGTTACCAAGGATAGAGTTATCATCAACTACTGCATACAGGAAAGGAAGCCAATTGATGTTGGGAGAATTATTTATGATTCTGTTGAGGCCACTGCTAGTTCTAGCACTTCTGTAGGATTGGGATTCCCATCTTTAATTTATTCTCTATTCGAGAATGCTGGAATTGTTGCTGAGCTTTCAGAGAAAAAGCTCAAGTCTACAAAGCCCATTGGACGAGAAAGTGTCAGTATTTATGATCGAATCTGAGGTAAGAGTTCTACCACACCATCTAGTTCATTGCCTACTTCTGGTAGACCTTCTACTTCTGGACCTTCTACTTCTGCTGCTGAGCTACCATCTAGTTTTTGGGAGAATATGCATGAGAAATTTATTGAGCAGTAGAATATGTTACTTTTGCCCCAGTGTAGAGTCGATACTATATATTTGAAATTGGATCATCTTTCTGAGTACACCCAAAGGAAGAGTGATTATGATGCTGAGAATTCTGAGTCTCTTGTTAGATTCCTGAAGGGTGACCATTCTGTTCAGTTCTCAACCTACGCTAGATTCTCACCATTTGATATTCAGAAGAAGAATGTAGACTTTTCCTTTGATGATGACGAGGATGAGGAGACTGCTAGTGATGATTAGATTTTTAGGATTGTGTATTTGTGTTGTTTATGTTATGTTTTGTGTTAGTTTTGCATGTGTGTGATGATTTGCTTGTTTTTATGTTTGATGCACTATTCTGAGACACTTATTGATGTAATATGATTGTTGGATTGCTGAAGTTTTTTTCTGTTATGAAATGTTTTATTTTTGTGTTAGTATAGTGATCAGAACATCCGTTTAGTTTAGTTATTTTTGTTTAAAACTATTAAAAAAAACAAAAATATATAATTTTTGTAGAAATTGATCCTGCTTACTAAAATTTTTCTAAATATACTTAGACCTTTTTGTTATATTCATAAAAGCATGTGTAGAAATAAAATTTTCCTTTCTAGATTATTTTTTATATACCTAGAAAAATCCCTTGTAAAAATATGCTATTCTTTCTCTCATACTTTAGAAAATTTTATGATTTATGTTTATGCCAAAACTGATGTTTGGGGGAAGGGAAAATTCTTTGAAATTTAAATATTATTTGTCCTTAATGTACTAATATTTTCTTTAAAAATATTAACATAAAATAAGGAATGAAAAATTTATTTAAGATTACTTAAATTTTTGAATTTATAAATAATTTAGTAAACTTAACTAAAATTTCAATAATTTTGATTGATTTTAAAAATAGAATTATTTAACTTAAAGAATAATAAGATTAAAAATTTTTCTATTTATAGTATAGAGAATTGTGTTTTTGAAATACTAAGGAATAAAGATTATTACTTGAAAAAGAAAAGATTGAAATAATTTTTGAAAAATACTTATTAAGAATGTCATATTTATAAAGTAAAAATGTATTAGTTTTTAAATATAAGTTAAGGATAGTGAAGTTCAAAATCATTAACAGACTATCTAGATATAGTAATCCTCATAAATTAAAAAAAATGGAGAATTGAAAAATATCCTTAGAAAAAAAAAGAGAGAAAAAGAAAAAAAAAGAAGCAAAAAAAAAAAAAAAAAATTTGAGGAGAAGCTTGAGGAGAGCGTAATTAAAAATTGGCTTCACTTGAATTATCTTATTGGAAGAAAACAGATTACATTTTTAACTTAATTTTTATCTACAAATATTTTTACTAGAAAAATTTTCATGAAAGTCTTTTTCTTGTAAATTATCTATGTGACCTTAATATGATAAATTACAATTATTCTTGAAATAAAAGAAAATTGAAAGTCTTATGATTTGGTCATTAATTATTCTTTAAATTCTAAAAATTAAATTTAATTAGTAAAATTTAGTTAATGATTTGCTAAAGCATTTATAAAACCAAAAATTACAAAGAATCTTACATATTTAAACTTCATTCCAAATGTTATACATTTTATGTAATAAAAAGGGTTACTTGAGGACAAGTAACGTTTAAGTTTGAGCGAATTTAAACCACTTAAAAAGTACCTATTTTTATGCTTTATTTATGATTCAATTTTTAGAATATTATGATTTAATGAAAGGTATTCTTATGTTTTTGGATGTAGGTAATAAAAAAAGAGTTCAATAAGGAAAAAGGAACAAAAAGGAGCAAAAATAGAGCTAAAAAACAAAGTTACCAAAATTATAGGTCTGACGCTTAGGCGCCAGAAATCGAAGCCTAAGCGCCAGTTCGGTACTGAAGCAGATAAGATTTTTGACAACTTTGGGCAGTTATTTTGACGGTGTTAAGCAGTTATCAAAATTTCTAAATGATTGGAAGTTACTCCTAATACATAGGACACGTGATACAATGCATCTGGACGTAGGAAAATGATTTTAATCGCGAAGAGGAGCGATCCAAAGTGAAGTGGTGCAAAGACTTAGTCACGGACTCCGGCGCCTAGGAGCCACAGTTACTTTCTAGAAAATTCATTGAATTTGGATGAATTTTGAAGAGGTGCCTTAAGCAACCCCTGGCCATTTTCAGAGCTCTATAAATAGGAGATATTTCTACAGAAAAAGTCCCTCTCTCTCCATCCATCTAGTCCCCCCTTAGGTGTCCAACATCCGGAGATAGATTTAGAGAGCCACTATATTTTCTTCTTGAGTATTTAGTGAGTTTATCTACTCAATTCTTTGAGTAGAAAGTGTGAGTTTATAAGTGTTGTTGCTGTTGAAGTCTTGTACCTTGCATTGGAGTCAGCATGAGTCAAAGGATCACTTGAAGGAACATTCCAGATAAGTATTTGTAACTTGGTTCAAAGTTTTATAAATATGTTTTGTTGTATGAATTCAATGTGTTATGAGTAGTTACTTTTCTTTCTCCTTTCAACTAAGAAAAGATAATAAGATAATATGATTTTGTTGGAGAACTTAACTTAAAATATTTAAAATTATAATTCTGAGACCTATCCGAAGATGAGTTCTTAACTAGTAGATATCACATGAATCCTTGATTATCGAAGGCCTTGAGCGGGTTATTCAAGGTTAAGTGCAAATAAATAGTAAAATATTGTTTGTTGGGTGTAGAATTGATTAGTTTTTAGAGTGACAGACTAAATTCTAATAATTTGGTTTATAGAAAGGGAACGGGTCACTAGTGGGGCCGACCATAGCCACCCTTCGACATCTAGAAGTGTGAGCCTAGATTAACCCATTCTACTAATAATACATCATGAACCGATCTATAGATTAGCTAATGTTCTTTATACTATCGAGCGAAGGTAAAGAATAGGAATGCTTCTATTAGGCTCAATACCTTAATCCAAGTTCTTCATGAATGATAATTATTCTGAAAAATCTTGGAATAGTTGAAAAAGAGAAATTTGTTTTATTTATACTTGCATTAACCTTTACTTTATTGTTGCTTAATTACATTTAGTAGAAATTTTATTAAACTTGAAATCTGAATTTTGAAAAGAAATAAAAATTATAATTACTTTTAATTTGAAAATCTAATAAATTTCTACAATTCCTTTTCTATTAATCTTCCTTGTGGGATCGATAATCAGGACTCTAACAGAGGCCTGTATTACTTGAAACAATATGTATACTTGCGTTTGAAATCAAGACTTTACAAAATTATTATAAATATTTAATTATAAATTCATAAATTCTTGCATATACAGATTCTCGTAAAAGTTGTGTTATTGGTCAAGTCAAGTACCGATCTCGAAAGATGGGAATCAAAATTTTGGTATTAATCTCGAAATGAGGACTGAAGTTTAGGTACCAGCCTCAGAATAAGAATCAAAATTTAGTTGCCGATCTCGAAAGATGGGAATCAAAATTTTGGTACTGATCCCGAGATGAGGACTGTAATTTTTGTACTAGCCTTGGAATGAGAATCAGAATTTTGATACCGTTCTCAGAAAATGGGAATCAGAATTTAATTACTGATCCCGAGACGAGGACTAGAATTTAGGTACCAACCTCAGAATGAGAATTAGAATTTTGGTATCGATCTCGAAAGATGGGAATCAGAATTTAGGTACTGATCCTGAGATTAGGACTAGAATTTAGGTACCAGTCCAGGAATGAGAATCAAAATTTATGTACCGATCTCGAAAGATGAAAATCAACATTTAGGTACTGACCTTAGAAAGATGGGAATCATAATTTAGGTACTGATCTCGATATGAGAACTGAAATTTAGGTACCAGCCTTGGAAGTTGACGATTGACTTGTGAAAGCTTTGGTGTTTAGAAGTGTAGTAGAAGATTGGAATATGACATAAAGGTGTTTCACATCCCAAAAGATTTGATCAAAGGTTGATTGTTTGACGAAGGATGTGAATCCATGCCATCAGAACCAAATCGAAGATTTCGTGGTTCTGTGTTAGTAGACTCAATCGACCTTCTCAAAAGAGGGAAGAAATCGCAGAGAGTCGAAAGGATTTTGAGTACACCCAGAGACTGGGGATTTCAGATTCGCGATTCATTTTCATTGTTCTTAATGTTTTAGTGATTAGATTTTGTTTTGATCTTTAAATTTCACTTCGATTGGAATTTCATTTTGACTTAGATTTTTATTCATTTCTTTTGTTTGCAATTTGAAATTTTGAGTTGATTTGCTTTGAGCTTTGATTTTGTGTTTTATTTAGATTTTAAATTTGAATTTTTATTATATTTTTATTATTTTTATTGGATTTCGATGAATTCCATTTTTTTGTTTATAACATTTCATTCAAATCGTTCTTCATTCAACTTTTCTTTAAATCGAGTCAAAATCAAATTTAGTGGCGTTTGCAGTCAATTGCACAAAACTGAAGGCAAAACATGACAGTCGTTTCCATTGAAATGTCGAGAATACATATCATATGATTCCACCAAAACACTACTGATGATATTTTTTCTTGAAAATAAACTTCTACAGAATCCATGCATATCTGAACACAGAATATACTGGCATCTTCATGTCATCTTACGAAATTGTCTGTTTGATTCGTCCATGTCTGAAAAGTAAACTGCATAGGTAATAACATCACCTTCTAAGCCACTTTCCAGAGGGAAATCCCGTGTAAGTGTACTACCACTATGTAGCTTACAGCTCGTAAGGCTGCAAACTCTCCAAATCTGGATCTGCCTGGAAATGAACTGGCATCTTGCTTTCATCCATCCTTTTGAAGGTGATAGAGATCCGCTAGTAAGGAACCCTTGGTATGCAGTGCTTTGCTATATCTGCACTGTTTCCTTGTAGTACCAGGATAGAGCCTACCAGTAGAGGTATCTCTACCGGCCCTCAAAATTCTCCGTGGCTGACTATCCGAAGTTCTATCCTGAAAATGATGTTGCACTGATTAATGAAAGAGACAGTGCAGAAGGGTCTCACAAAATTGTGATGGTCCACGTGAGGTTGAATGCAGTCTCCTTCTTCATAAATGTTGATAATGCAACTATTCGGTATGTAGTCAGCAGGTAACACTCGCCAGGATACCATCCATTTTATCATTTTCTTGATTAAAACTGGCGTTGGGTCTACTTCATCATAACGGAGTATCTCTGGCAGGTTTCCTTTCTTGTCATCAGCAAAGTTATAGTAGCATCTGAACTGGATTGTAATCCTCCCCTTGCCTCGTTTCCATTTTTGCTGCTCGGAGCAGGTCTTGCTCCGTAGTCGTCCTGCACAACCATGCTCTCTCAGCTCGAAGACATAGTCCACGATCTCACTCTGCTCGTAGTAAGAGAACACATCAGTATGCAATTCTAATCCCTCCAGGATATTGACATAACTTGCCCTGAATCCTCTTGAAATATTCAAAATCCCTTCTCTACACTCTCTGGATCATCTCCAACTCAAGCTCTGAGATCAACTGGAATCGTCGGGGATTAGTATCGTACTGTGGGATGTACAATTCTACACCTACCTCGGGTATGCGCTCTGCCGTGACCTTTTATGGAATTACTTCTGCTACGGTGCTCTTGAGGGCTGGCCTCCTCGGGACAACTGCAACGATCGTCAAAATCTTCTCTTTGTTCTGTTCTTCTGTCATTGTTTTCAGCATTCTGTGAATACGACGGTTCTTGTTTCTTCTCTGAGTCGGGGTCAAAGTGGCTTTTCTCTTCCCCTGGATGTCAGTAGGGATAGCACTGAGAAGTTTCCCTCTTGCTACAGTTATTATTGATTTCATTTTGTTGTCTTCAATCAAATTAATCTTCCTTTTCTGGTTTGCAGTGTGTTGACCTTTCTCACTGAGCTTCATTACTGTCTTTTCACGGGGCTCCCCAAGGTCTACAGTAGTCCAAGCAGTTTCTTTGTATTTCAGCTTCATATGTGCAAAGTCTGAGTCAACCTCAATCACAGCACCAACCTTCAGTTCCTCTTCATTAAGTGCAAGACTTACGCCATCTTTAAAAGAAAGGACCAGCCTCCCGCTCGACATCTTTCTGCGAAAACAAGGAAGGGATCTGGGGTCAAACCTAAAAGGAATGAGAACAATAAGAATTTTAAATTTTATTGTATTTTCTTTTATAAATTTATATACAATTATTTTATTTTGAAATTTTATTAAGGAAGGGAAAGATTTGATTTGGAGTTTTGAAATTGCAACAAGTTTTGATTTATATTTTATTCGAGAAAATTTCTTATGTATTTTGGTTTTAAAGTTTTTTTTAATTTTTTTTTAATTTTAAAATTTTTTTATTATTTTGGGTTTGGACCGAGTTGCACACAATTATTACGTCGGTGCTTCTATGAGAGAAACTTTATTTCTAAAGTCTGCTCTTCAAAGCATCACATCACGTAATACTTCTTTAGATATCGTCCGTTGATAGGAAGCATTGGTGGCTCTCCACGACAATCCACGAGTTAGTAAGAGCCTCCCAAGTAGATTTCTCGACTACAAATGGTTCCTCCCAAGTTGGTTTAAATTTACCCCCTATCTTGCGATGTGCAAGAATAGGTCTTCTGAGAACGAGAATTGATTCACCAACTTTGAAAGTTCTTGGGCAGACCAGTTTGTCGTGGGCCTGAATCATCTTAGCTTGATACAACTCCAAATTTTGTTGCGCTGAAAGTCATCTTCCTTCCAGGCTTTCCAATTCTTCCAGTCATAATCTGGTGTTCTCTTCTATATTGATCTTATTTGTGACTGCAATTCTGAGCGACGGAAGCTGAACCTCCAAGGGCAAGATGGCTTCAGACTCGTACACTAGAGCGTAAGGTTTAGACTGAGTGGGTGTTCTGAAAGTTGTCTTGTAGGCCAATAAGGCTTCTAATAACTGCTAGTGCAATTTCTTCTATTGTCGTCTAAAGTTTTCTTTAGGATTTGGATGAGAGTTTTATTAAAAGCCTCGGCTAAACTGTTTGCTCTTGGGTAGTAATCATCGAATAATGCCAATCTATCCCGTACCTTCTGAAAAAATTATTAATCTTCATGCTTTTGAACGCGGACCCGTTATGTGAGATAATTTTGCGTTGTACCCCAAAATGGTAAACGACTTGATTCTTGAAGAATTGTAACACGTGATGTGCCTTCACTTCTCTGAGCGGTACTGCTTCTGTCCACTTTAAAAGGTAATCTGTTGCTGCAAGGATGAAAAGATGTCCTCTTGAAGAAGGTGGTTCTATCGGGCCCACGATATCTGTGCCCCAACATTCAAATGGCTACGACGCGATTATGGGATGTAACACATTTGGAGGTTGATGTAGAAACAATCCGTGCACTTGACACTGGTGACAACTGTTAGCAACTTTCATGCAGTCGGTCATCATTGAGGGCCAGTAGTACCCTAATATATTAATTTTCATTTTCATCTTCAGACCCGACTGATGAGTGCCACAAAGTCCTGAGTGTACCTCTTTAACAATCTCTCAAGCCTCGAACCCACTTAGGCACCTTAGTCACATCTGATCGAAATACCTTCTGTATAAGGTATTGTTTATTAAGGCGTATGATAGAGTTCATTTCTTGATCTGATAGACTACTGACTTATCGTCTGGTAGGTTTCTTGTTTGCAAACATTCTATTAATGGCTGCCGCCAATCTTTTGTAGTTTTTGCCACTGCTACAACTGTCTCTTCATTTCCCAGTCTGCACAAACTGTCTGTGTCATATTGCGATAGGACCTGTCATCCCTGCACTATCACTTCAACTGATTCTTCTTGTAGACATGTGAACTCTTTTGCAATTCGGGCTAAAGAGTCTGCAAGGGCCTTTTCTTTTCTGGGAATCTTGTATATCGTCACATTCGGAATCTGCTCTAGAAACTTCATTGAATACTGAAAATACTGCTCGAGTCTAGGCTTCAGAATTTTGTACTGTCCAGCGACTTGGTGTATGATTAACTATGAATCACCGTAGATGTTGATGTCTGTTGTACCCATCTGATTGGCTAACTCTAGTCCGGTCATATTCCTCTTCATCATTCATACACGGTTCGATCAAGTGATTGGAGTATCTTAACATACCTCGCTCCGGTGTTATAAATATTAGTCTGATCCCTACCTTACCGGGCACTATCATTTGCAATTCTTCGTCTCGTTGTGCTGATGATGCTCCATTGAATTACAATTCTCAATGTTGATCATCGGGGTCTTCTAAGCTCATTATCTGTTCGTTTGGTAAGTCATCTTTGAGAGGCGATTCTGCCGGTAAAGGGTGTGCTGCGAGGGAGTCAGCTAGGACTTGTCCCTTTACAGCATGAAGAGGAACGAAAGTTATGTCAAATTACAATAGTATCATCGACCACCTTGCAAATCTGCTGGAAAGCGTCAGGCGGGAGTAAACTTCGAAATAAGGTTGACCTTATGAGAAAGCATGTAATGCCTGAACTTTTGACCGGTGAAGATCAGGGCCAAACAATGCTTCTCAATAGGAGGATACTTTACCTCCGTTAGAATTAGACGACGAATTAAGTAGTAGAGAGTGTTTTCTTTACCCTTGTCATTGACCTGGGCTAGCAGGGCTCCGAGGGAGTCGTCTAAAGCCACTGTATAAGTATCAACAGTCGAGCCAAGACTGGGGCTGCTAATACAAGAGGTGTCATTAAATATTGTTTGATGTCCTCGAAGGCATGTTGACATTTAGAGTCTCAAGTAAACTTGGCATCCTTCTTAACCAAAGAAGAAAAAGGCTGACACCTTCCTAACAAGTTAGAAATAAAGCGTCGAAGATATGCCAACTTCCCTTGAAATGATCGTAGTTGTTTTAAAGTTTTGGGAGGCGGCATTTCTAAGATAGCTTTAATCGTTTCCGGATTGATTTCAATTCTGCGATGCCGGACAACAAATCCTAAGAATTTCCCGGAGACAACGCCGAAGGTGCATTTCAGGAGATTCTTCTTAAGGTTAAATTATCTTAATTGCTTGAAAATAATTCTCAAATCATACAGGTAATCTGTATGAAAGCAAAACCATCTGATCAAAATGGAGAGAGGAATGAATCCTCAGCGGAGTCGCCAGAAAATTATCGGCTGCATTTTTTAGATTTATATTTAAGTATATATATGGTTTTAAATAGTTTGGAAAATTGATTTTTGAAAGTACGAGACCAAACCAATCCCATACCTTTAATACTTTAAATAATTGAATGTCGCACCGTAAACTATGTGTTTATCTTGAGGAATAGATGCATTGCTTAATAATGGGGTTCAATTAAATAAACCAGTGAATTTATGACATCTGTTTGGTCTGCGAACCAATTTTATGTTGACCGACAAATTCCCCTATTTAATACAAAAGAATTAAAGAGGGTTTATATTAAGCTGGGTTCTGAAATTCCCTATAAGGGCAAGCCCCTATAGTTAATTATATCTTAAACTATGGGAATCACTTAAGAAAACTCTCGATAAAGATCAGTGGTTTCGCTTTAAAGAATTAACAAGTTTGAAGTTTTCAAGATTGGACATCGGAGATTCAAAAGGGAATGGATCAAATTAGGAACAATTCTTTTAAGAATCCAATGGAGTGAAAAGGTAGGGGATGTAACGGATTCGAAGCAAACTTTGATGACTTTCCTAACTATCCTATGATTTGGCTTTGATTTAGAGGGATATTATTTTATTTTTCAGTCTTGCCAATTTTAATTAATTGGGACTTATATTTGTATGACATAATCATACAAATAGCTCGGAAGTTATGAGGGTTTATTTCATAACAAACGATGACCTCGGAGTCTTACGACGAATTTAGGGCTTAATTTGCATAATATGATCATACAAATGCTTAAAGAGAGAAGTGAGGATTTATGTTGTGCTAAGAAAACTACCTCAAAATCCTATGGCTTGGTTGTTTATTTCTAAGGAAAGGATTAAGCTGATCAAGATTCGTTTGTTGAAGATGGCCGTGCTGCCCACCGTCCTTGCTCCAAGCTCTATGTTGTTGCAGAGAGTTTAGTTTAAGAAATGATAATCAAGAGATGAGAGAAGTGTTATGATTTAGAGGTTAAGTTTTCTAGTGTGTCAAGTTCAATATCTTAAATTATATTGGGGAAATATTAAAATTGATTAAGCAAGACCGGTTAAGATCTCACGGTTCCATCAACTCGACACCACTATTTTCATCAGATTCAATTAGTCCAAACGAATTTGCTAAACTCAACTGAATGAGTTCCACATTTTCATTTAGACCATGGAAAATCTCGTTAGCAACACGTGGGTTACATCTTCCGAGGGATTCCTGTTCATCCAATGAGACGTTTTAATTTAGTTGCAATTGTAGTTTTGTTGTTTTGTTTAAGATTAAATTTTAAGTTGTCTTATATTTTGAATGTTGTAGTGGTGGATTTTATCTTGTTTTAATTTTATATTAGTTTTTGGTTTCAGTTTTGCGACTATCCTAAGGGTTTTAGTTTTCATGTAGGGTGACATTATTGTTTAACATGCAAGCTTGCAAGAAAAGAAAGTACAGCGCAGGTAAGTAAACTGCAATAAAATAAAAGCGTACCTGGCGGGTCTTCTCGTCATTTCCAACTGCACTTAAACCACATGTTAGATCATTTAAATATTTTAAAGAAAACACCTAGGTAAAGCTAAGGGAAAGTCCTGGTTATCTACCAAAATCCTAATCCTATCACTAGTCAATCCCTAAGGTGTGTTTGAGGAAGATTTCTTCATCAAAGAACAATGAAGTTCAATTGTTCTTCTAAAACATCCCATTGGGTTGAGAAAGTACTTAAGACGGGTCCTGAAAATCTTTTCAACGCTTCTGGGATCATTTTGAGTCCAGATGAACTTCTTTATGTGGGTGAATTAATCATTCGGGGTTTAGTTAAGTTTTGGTTCTTGCTCAGTGAACTTGAATATTTGATTATGCTAAGAGTGATGTGACATTTCATTTGACACTTTATTTAAGAGTTATAAAGATGGAATTCTTCAGAGGCAAATTAGTTTGTTAAGAAACTTAACCATTCTTAATTGAAGTTGAATTAGTAATTTTAAATGATCTAATTTGGTTATAAAGTTTTGGTTGATTTTTAAATATTATTTTAAATTATTTTAGATTGGAAAATTGTTTAAATCATTTAATTCAGTTAAGTTTTAATGTTTTAAATTGTTTTTTATTTTAATTATAATATTTAAATTATTAATTTAGTTTAATTATGATTTATAAATTATTTTAAAATTAATCTTAAAACTTTATTTTAAATTATTTCAAGGTTAATTTAGTTTAATTTCAAATTATTTCAAATTAGTTTTGATTTAATTATGATGTTCTAATCAATTTTAATGTTTTAAATTATAATATTTTAATCATGGATTATTTTCAAATCATTCTTTATAATTTAAAATTGTTTTAATTTAATTTTTGAATTATTTCAAAATAATTTTAAGGTTTTAATATTTTAAATTTGTTTTAGTTTAATTATAAGATTTCAAAATTATTTTTTCTTTAATTTCAATTATCATTTTATGGTTTCATTAGTAAAACTTAGATGGTATTTTATCAATTTATTGGTTAGGGGTTTAATTTTAAAGAATTAGAATCTTCCTATATCACATCCGTTAACCTTAATGATTTATGCTTTAATTAACTTCCAAAGTTTGATGACTTAATTAATTGGGATTTCTTTTTTTAATGTTAAAGGTGATCAACGTGTTTCTACCCCTTAGTTCCCAATGTTTCAATCATCCAAGAGTGAAAATCAAGATCAAATATCAACCCTTCCCCTTTGGTTAAACCTAAATATTAATTAGGGTTAAAGTTCTTTAATTACATTTATGTCCTCGTGAGCTTGTTCATCTTATAATTCACTAAATTAAGCTCAAAAGGATTTGAAATTTTTATATCACCTCACTCACATGTTAATTAAGACATTAGAGGAGAAAATGTGATTTTTATATTTTTAATTTAATTTATATAATTATTTTAGTGGAACATATGGATTTTCAATGAAAATTCAACAACATGACCAGGATGAAACTTCTATCCATTGGAAATTTATGGAAGGCTCCTACTAACTAGAGGACCACTTGGACTAATTTTGGTGATTTTTTGAATTTTAATTTAGTTATTAAGATTACTTTAAGTTTTGGAGTATTAATTAATTATAAAATAAAATTAAGAGGGAAAATTAAGTTTTACATTTTTCTTAAATCTCTTTGAGTTCAAGGAACTCAGAGAAACAAACTTTGTATTTTTTTTATTTTTCTTTGAATTATTACAATTTTTTTAGTGAAAGGGTTGAAAAATCTATTTTTTAATATTAAAAATTACTTTAAGCCTTTAAAATTCAATATCTTTACTTAGAGACTTAGAAAAAATATTTGGTTGATTCCCAAGTGATTAGGAGACCAAATATGACATTTTGGTGAATTTTAATATTTTTATGATTTTAATAATTTTTTAATTATTAAAATATTCAAATATAGGTTAAAAATAAAAATTTTATGAAAATTCCAATTTTAATTTTCTTAGACTCCTCTGACCTCAGAGAACTCCCAAAATTGATTGGTGAATTTTTGAATTATATTTTGAGTTTTATGAATTTTTTAATTTCAAATATAGTTATGTCACTTAAGTAATTCATTTAATGGGTTTTAGATGCAATTGATTTGAAATTTTTATGTAAGGTTCTCCTAATCCTAAAGCACAGTGGAGAATTGATTCCATGTTATTTTGATGTATGGTTTCTACAAATTAATTTAATTTCAGTTTTGAGTGTTTGATCAAATTAGGGTTATTTTCAGTGAATTAAGTCAAGCTATAATTTTCTTAGGGTCCTCTAGTCCTGAGATACCTCCTCTAATTTCTCTAGATTTTTACAATCAACATGCTAATTTTTGGAATTAATTCATTAAAACAGGCACCTAAACTTGAAAATATGTATTTCTGTCTAGAGGTCCCCTCTGGCCTTGAAAAATTCAGGGAATGTTCCCAGGGGTAGAGGGAACAAAAGCCTTATAGTCCCAAGTTATGGTGAATTATGTATACTAATGGAGAATTGAAATACTTAGGATAGTAAATAAATAATTAAAAAGTAAATACATAACAAAATATTTTGATTTTAATTCCACATTGTTCTCCTTTGTTCACTGAGCAAGAGGGTATTTTTAGTTTATTTTTATAAATTTTCATGCAAAGATATGCATTTTTAAAGTTCTGTGATTTAAATAAATAGAAAAAAGCCCAATTTCCTACTTAAACCAGTCAGCACTGACTGGATCCTACGGCGGATCGAAAGCACATGCGACTTAATTTGAATCGGCACCGCCATCTGACTCAGCAACCACACATCCCGCTGTTTCATCCCGTCTCCTAGTCCAATACAATCTGAGCCCTCCACTGGATACACACGTGATCATATGGCTCTGGCTCATCGTCTCCGTCTGGTTCAACCCGAGAACCGCACGTTTTCTAGCCCTAATATCTCTCTCATTTCTCAACCAAATCAAGTGAGGTTTGTTTCTACATGACATGACCAGACCAACGGGGGTAGCAACAACAGTACTTGGATCAGTCTTATTAGCTTTGACAGCTAATATCTTATGGGAAGCAGTGTCTCCTTCAGTTGGGACCCTCTTTAGGGGAGGAAACTTCTGAGCTGACTTCAGATTGAATTCAACTACGGGCTCCACAGATTCCAGTACCTTGGATTTCAGTATAGCAATAGTAACGTATCCGAACTTAATGTCCGTTTGATCGAATCCTTGTCCAAAACGGATGACTGCGTTGTCGGGCAATTCATTCCTGTTGATTGCTAAGTCCATTCTAGCGGTGAAGGAAAATATCAACTTTGGTGCAGACATCTTCTGCAGAAAAGATTCGTGTCAGCGTTGCCCTACACTTCCCTTTTCATTGCAAGGATCTTTAGGACGAAACAAAGAATATTCAAGGCAAAGTCCAAACAATTTTTTTTTTAATCTCATTTTGATTTTGTTTGTTTTGTAAAATTTTTCAGATTGTGTTAAGTTTTACTTCGCTTGTGGTTAATAAAGGAATTCAAGGAATAGAAAATTGATAATGATTTGGTTAAGAGTAGAATCAATCATAATAAGAGAGAGAATGCTACTGGACCCTTATCCCAAATTCAAGAAAGGTAAACCTCATAGGAAACTCAAATCGGTAGATCGCTCCTAAACTAACACCTATTGAGGGTCTCAGCTCACTTCGGAAGGTGAAAAAGAGATTCCAGAACCTCTCCACTTAAAGATGTTAAGTAGTGGCTCCAGAATAAAAAAGAGTTGACTATACTTGTTCAAGACAGAAATGAATGAGGTACGCCAACGGAAAGAATGGTAGTTTAGTCCATCAGGGGCATGGATTTACTATCGATTTATGAAAGCAAAAACATCTGAGCAAAATAGAGAGAGCAATGAATTCCCAACGGAGTCGCCAGAAACTTATCGGCCGCATTTTTTAGATTTAGATTTAAGTATATATATGGTTTTAAATAGTTTAGAAAATAATGTTTGATTTTTGAAAATACGAGACCAAGCCGATCCCATACCTTTAATAGTTTAAATAATTGAACGCCGCACCGTAAACTAGGTGTTTATCCCGAGGAATAGACACATTGCTTAATAATGAGGTTCAATTAATAATCCAGTTAATTTAGTATGCGAACCAATTTTATGTTGACCGACAAATTCCCTATTTAATACAAAAGAATTAAATAGGGTTTATATTAAGCCGGGTTCTGAAATTCCTTATAAGGGCAAGCCCTTAGAGTTAATTACATCTTAAATGACGGGAATCACTTAAGAAAACTCTCGATAGAGATCAGTGGTTTCGCTTTCAAGAATTGCAAAGTTTGAAGTTTTCAAGATTGAACATTAGAGATTCAAAAAGGAATGGATCAAATTAGAAACAATTCTTTTAAGAATCCAAAGGAGTGAAAAGGTAGGCGATGTCACGGATTCGAAGCGAACTTCGATGAATTTTCATACTATCCTATGATTTGGCTTTGATTTTGAAAGATTATATTTGATGTTTCAATCTTGCCAATTTTAATTAATTGTGACTTATTTTTCTATGACATAGTCACATAAATAGCCCAGAAGTTATAAGGGTTTATTTCGTAACAAACAACGACCTCGAGTCCTACAACGAATTTAGGGCTTAAATTGCATAATATGATCACACAAATGCCTAAAGAGCGAAGTGAGGATTTATGTTGCACTAAGCAAACTACCTCAAAATCCTATGGCTTGGTTGTTTATTTCTAAGGAAAGGATTAAGCTGATGAAGATTCGTTTGTTGAAGATGGTCGTGCTGCCCACCGTGGTTGCTCCAAGCTCCTTGTTGTTCCAGAGGGTTTAGTTTAAGAAGTGATAATCAAGAGATGAGAGAAGTGTTATGGTTTAGAGGTTAAGTTTTCTAGTGTGTCAAGTTCAAAGTCTTAAATTTTATTGGGGAAATATTGAAATTGATTAAGCAGAATCGGTTAAGATCCCACAGTTCCCATCCCGACACCATTATTTTCATCAGATTCACTTAGTCCAAATGAATTTGCTAAACTTGACTGAATGTGTTTCACACTTTCATTTAGACCATGGAAAATCTCGTTAACAACACGTGGGTTACATCATCCGAGGGATTCCCGATCATCCAACGAGACATTTTAATTTAGTTGCAATTGTAGTTTTGTTGTTTTGTTTGTGATTAAATTTTGAGTTGTCTTATATTTTGAATGGTGTGGTGGTGGATTTTATCTTGTTTTTATTTTAATTTAGTTTTTGGTTTTAGTTTTTGGTTTCAGTTTTCATGCAAGGTGACATTATTGTTTAACATGCAAGCTTGCAAGAAAAGAAAGAACAGCTCAGGTAAGTAAACTACAATAAAATAAAAGCGTACCTGGCGGGTCTTCTCTTCATTTCCAATTGCACTTAAAACACATGTTAGGGCATTTAAATACTTGAAAGAAAACACCTAAGTAAAGCTAAGGGAAGGTCCTAGTTATCTACCAAACTCCTAATCCTATCACTAGTCAATCCCTAAGGTGTGTTTAAGGATGATTTTCTTCATCAAAGAACAATTGTTCTTCTGAAACATCCCATTAGGTTGAGAAAGTGCTTAGGACGGGTCCTAAACATCTTTTCAACGCTATTAGGATCATTTTGAGTCTAGATGAACTTCATTATGTGGATGAATTGATTATCTGTGGTTTAGTTGAGTTTTGGTTATTGCTCAGTGAACTTGGACGTTTGATTATCCTATGAGTGAGGTGACATTTCATTTGACACATTATTTAAGAGTTATAAAGATGGAAGTCTTCAGAGGCAAATTAGTTCATTAAGGAACTTAACTATTCTTAATTGAAGTTGAATTAGTAAATTTAAATGATCTAATTTAGTTATAAAGTTTTGGTTGATTTTTAAATATTATTTTAAACTATTTTAGATTGGAAAAGTGTTTAAATCATTTAATTCAGTTAAGTTTTAATGGTTTAAATTGTTTTTTATTTTAATTATAATATTTAAAATTATTAGTTTAGTTTAATTTTGAATTATAAATTATTTCGAAGTTAATCTTAAAACTTCCTTTTAAATTATTTCAAAGTTAATTTAGTCTAATTTTAAATTATTTTAAATTAGTTTTGATTTAGTTATGATATTTAAATCATTTTTAATATTTTAAATTTTATTCATGGATTTTTTTCAAATCAGTCTTAATACTTTAAATTTGTTTTAATTTAATTTTTGAATTATTTCAGATTAATTTTTAGGTTTTAATATTTTAAATTTGTTTTAGTTTAGTTATAAGATTTCAAAATTATTCTTCTTTAATTTCAAGTATCATTTTATGGTTTCATTAGTAAAACTAAGATGGTATTTGATCAATTTATTGGTTAAGGGTTTAAGTTTAAAGAATTAGAATATTCCTATATCACATCTGTTTACCTTAATGATTTATGCTTTAATTAACTTCCAAAGTTTGATTACTTAATTAATCGAGATTTCTTTTTTTAATTTTAAAGGTGATCAATGGGTTTCTAACCCTTAGTTCTCTATGTTTCAATCATCCAAGAGTGAAAATCAAGATCAAATATCAACCCTTCCCCTTTGGTTAAACCTAAATATTAATTAGGGTTAAAGTTCCTTAATTACATTTATGCTCTCTTGAGCTGTTTATCCTATAATTCACTAAATTAAGCTCAAATGGATTTGAAAATTTTATGCCACCTCACTCACATGTCAATTAAGACATTAGAGGAGAAAATGTGTTTTTTTATTTTTAATTTAATTTATATAATTATTTTAGTGAAAAATAAGGATTTTTAATGAAAATCAAACAAAATGACCAAGATGAAACTTCTATCTTTAGGAAAATTATAGGAGATTTCTACTGACCAGATGACCACTTGGACTAATTTTGGTGATTTTTTAAATTTTAATTTATTTATTATGATTATTTTAATTTTTGAAGTATTAATTAATTATAAAATAAAATTAAGAGGAAAAATTAAGTTTTACATTTTTCTTAAATTTCTCTGAGTTCAAAGAACTCATAGAAACAAAATTTGTACTTTTCTGATTTTTATTTGAATTATTAGAATTGTTTTAGTGAAAGGGTTGAAAAATTCATTTTTTAATATTAAAAATTACCTTAAGCCTTTAAAATTCAATATCTTTACTTAGAGACTTAGGAAAAATATTTTGTTGGTTTGCAAGTGATTAGGAGACCAAATATGACATTTTGGTGAATTTTAATATTTTTATGATTTTTATAATTTTTTAATTATTAAAATATTAAAAAAAAAGGTTAAAAATGAAAATTTAATGAAAAATCCAATTTTAATTTTCTTAAACTCCCCTGACCTCAGAGAACTCGCAAAATTGATTTGGTGAATTTTTGAAATATATTTTGAGTTTTATGAATTTTTTAATTTCAAATATAGTTATGTCACTTAAGTAATTCATTTAATGAGTTAAACTAACTCCAATTGATTTGAAATTTTTATGTAAGGTTCTCCTAATCTTAAAGCATAGTGATGAATTGATTCCATTTATTTTGATGTAGGGTTGCTCCAAATTAATTTAATTTCAGTGTTGAGTTTTTGATCAAATTAGGGTTATTTTTAGAGAATTAAGTCAAGCCATAATTTTCCTAGGGTCCTCTAGTCCAGAGATACCTCTTCAAATTTCTCTAGATTTTTACAATCAATATGCTAATTTTTTGAATTAATTCATTAAAACAGGTACCTAAACTTAAAAAAAATATGTATTTCTGTCAAGAGGTCCCCTCTAGCCTTGAAAATTTCAGGGATTGTTCCCAAGGGAAGAGGGAACAAAAGCCCTATAGTCCCGTTATGGTGAATTATGTATGCTAATGAAGAATTGAAATACTTAGGATAGTAAATAAATAATTAAAAATCAAATACATAACAAAACATTTTGATTTTAATTCCACATTGTTCTCCTCTATTCACTGAGCAGAGAATATTTTTAGTTTATTTTTATGATTTTTCTATGCAAAGATATGTATTTTTAAATTTCTGTGATTTAAATAAATAGGAAAAAACCTAATTTCATACTTAAACCAGTCAGTGCTGACTGGATCCTATATCGGATCTAAAGCACAGGCGGTGCGATTTGATTCGGTGCCTCCATCTAACTCGACAGCCATGCGTCCTGCTGATTCATCTCATCTCCTGGTCCGGCGCAATTTGAGCCCTCTACTGGATACACACGTGATCGGATGGCTCTGGCTCATCATCTCCGTCTAGTTTAACCGGAGAGCTGCACATTTTCTATCCCTAATATCTCTCTCATTTCTCAACCAAATCAAGTAAGGTTTGTTTCTACATGCTCGTCTAGGCTAGACGAAGCTATCCATATGACTAGCATGCATTAAACTTAAGTAAAATGAAATGGGGAATTCATGGAAGCTCTGGAGGAAGAGGATTTCAATACCTTTACTCTGAGAGGTGATGCCTTGATCAGAGATGCTCGACATGTTCGTGGAGGTCCAAGGAGCCAACGGATTGAGCCTCTAGTCGTGGTGAAGTGCCTAAACCCAAGCTCAACCAAGGTCGACTTGGAGCTCTGGTCGATAGCACACTTGGGTGGCTTGGTGATGGGACTTTCACTGGGGAGATTCTTCTCTTGGTATGGGGACGGTGTAGGTGTAGTTAATTTGATTTTGGTTGAGGTTTCAGGTGTGTCCTATTTCTGGCCTGAATTTCAACTGAGAAATTGAGCTCAGTTAGTAAAATTCAGAGCAGGAGGACTATGGGGGATCTTCTTCTCTTGGCTAGGAAGCGGTCTGGGAGCAAATTGGGTGGGATTCATGAAGAAATTTTTAGCACCTAAAACTCAACTGTGGAGGAGGCATTTTGTAGCCATGGCCGGAGAGGGGAGCTCAGGGCCAGGCAATGAGTGCCCTGGACTGCTTAGGGTGAGGGCTGAGCAGAGCAGGTGGGCAGTGAGGGGATAGCTCACTGGCATTGCTCAATCTTGGGTTTTCAGCTCATGGAGGGGGGGGTGCTCGGGCGTGTCTATTCTGGGGGCTGGGGTGGGCGCAAGAACTGGGCAGGCGGGCGCAGGCTGAGGAGAAGTTGGGGAGGAGTTTTGTCCAATTAAGTCTGGCAGGGAGGTTGCTTATGGAGGATTTTTGGGATGGGACTTAGGCTTAGCCAAGTGGCTAGACCCAACGGTCCAAAGTGGTGGACCATTGGTCCATGGCTCATGGAGCTTGGGTTGGGTCAGGTCAAACCTATCCTAGGAGGTCTTGGTTTGGCTGCCATGAAGTTGGTTTGGTCCAATTTGGCTTAGTTTGGTTCAATTTAAATCTTTTGTTCAATTGGGTTGGTTTGGGTTTGGTTTAGATCAAATTAGTTTATCAAAATGGCTTAAATGATTGTCACAAAGCTTTTGGAAGAGGTTTGGGATGATTGTGAATTGAATTGAATGGTGAATTGGTAGATTTGAGGTTTTGGTCAAATTTGGTCATGTTGGGTTGAACTTGGTTTTGGGTTAGGTTAGAGATTGGCTAGGGTTCAATTGATGGTTCAAATTGATGCAGATAATTGTCATGACGGGTTTTGGATATAAATTGGGTGGAAACTTTAGGGTTAGGGGATTCAACTTAGGGGAATTTAGGTCATCTGACAAATTTTAAGGAAAATTTTGGGGCTTTTGGTTTCAAGGGATTTTGAATGGGATTTTAGTTAAAAGTTTGGCCAAATAAATGTTGTGTTTGGTATAGGAATCTGTTATGAAGGTTTTAGAACAATTTTGAAGAGAATTTGAGTTGAATTGAATTTGATTTGGGCATGTTTAGGTTCATGGGTAGTTTAGGGCAAAAATAGGGTATTTTAGATTCCAAGTGGGATTGAATTCAAATGTGGATCCAATTTGGCTTAAATTTGGTTTAGATTGGTGTTAGAGATGTTGAATTGGAGTTTGGAATTGAAATTGGGCAAGATTGGGGTCAATTGGTTTAAGATTTGGTTTAATTTGGGCACTTTTGGGTTAAATGAGCCAAATTGGGGTCTTTTGATTAAGTTGGGCTAAATTGACAAAATTAGGGCATGTGGTAGTTGAAGAAAAAATGAAATTATGAATATTTGGGAGATCTTGGAATTTTTTGGGAATTTTTGGAATTTTGGGCTAAAAGGGGTATTTAGGGTATATAGATGTTATTCGGAGTGTATTGGGGTTTTTGGTGGATTTAAGAGGTGGGAACTCTTTTGAAAAGATTTTGAGGAATTTTGAGAATTTTGGGTAATTTTTGGGAAATTTTTGGGGAGTTTTGGATGATTTGGTTATTATATGGGCAATTTAGGTAATTTTGGGTAAGTTTAGGGGCATGAGCCATGGACCTTAGCTAAGTCCAACCGATTTGGGACCAAGTCTAGCCAAATGGAAACCACTTTATGATCCTTCACATATTGATCATAACCATCTTAATCAAAGACCAGTGGCTTTGGTTCAATCATATGAGTTTCTTAAAGGGTAGAAGGGAAAGAGTTTAAGGTTTGGGTCAAATGGCTTAGGGGTGTGTGTGTGTGCAAGAGAAGCTCAAGTCACTTAAGGTTACCCTAAGTCCAAACATTCCTATAGGGCCCATTATTGGTTTTCCATATGGTGGCTTTAAACTTCCAATGAGATTTAGAGGTTTGCAACCATCCAAGTGGGGTCCCAAGAGGAGTTAAGAAGTGGCTGAAAATTTCTAATTGGTGGGTTCCAACTCTAGTTTTCTATGATAGTCAAAGGAGAAGTCCTATGGCTAGATCGTAAGCACTAAGATGAAGATCATACCTCACCAAAAATAAGGTCAACAAGGCTTTTTTATATTTCTTTAAAATTTCAAGCAAACTCTCTTCTTCTTTTTTAGTTAATTGAGAGGAAATTATAACTGACAAAGTTGAGGAATCACCTAAAAAGGCATACTTTAAATGATTAAGAAACATCTTTAAATCAAGTTTAAAAGTTTTTTCAATTGATAGACCAAAAGATTCATCTTTTTCAGTCATGTTCAAAATTTCAAAATTTTCATGAACATAATTTAAATCTTCCTCATGAAAATCTTCAAAATCATGTAATTTCTCTTCTTGCTCGTGTTCCAATTCTGTACTTCAGATTTTTCTTCATAAGTTGACTTGAAATGACATTCACTCAAATATTTGATAATATCCATTCTATAACATTTATCATCTTTACCTCTTGCAGTATATTTCATTGACTTTGAAATATTGAATGTAATAGTTTGATCATTAACTCACATCGTTAATTCCCCTTTTTGCACATCTATCATCGCTCTGCTTGTGGCTAGGAAAGGTCTCCCTAAAATTATTGGTATCTCTTTATTATCCTCCATATCCAACACAATGAAATCAAGAGTAAAAATAAATTGATCCACTTTCACCAAAACATCCTCTATAACTCCTTTAGGATATGTGATCAAACGATCAGTTAATTGCAAAGTGACAGTGGTGGGGGTTATTTCTCTTAATCCCAGTCTTTTGAATACTGATATCAGCATAAGATTAATGCTTGCACCCAAATCACATAATGCTTTTCCAAAGAAATCTATCTCCGATTGCACATAGAATTGTGAAACTTCCAGGATCTTTAAGTTTTTCAGAAAGCTTTTCTGAATTATTGCACTGCACTCTTCACTAAGGGTAATAGTCTCATTATCTTTAAATTTCCTCTTTCTATTGAGAATATCCTTCATAAATTTCACATAGCTTGACATTTGTTCTAAGGCTTCAGCAAATGGAATGTTGATTGTAAGCTTCTTAAATATCTCCAAGAATTTTGAAAATTGCTTATTCAATTTTTATTATCGAAGTCTCTGAGGAAATAAAGGTGGTGGCTTTTCTAAATCAACCTTAGGTGGAGAAATAGGTCTTTCCAAACCTTTCGGAGCATCCTCTTTTGGTTTTTCAATTTTTTCTTTCTCTACTTTAGTCTCTTTTTGAACTGCCTTCTAACTTTCTTCCACTTCTCAACTGAATAGCTTGTACTTGCTCTTTATTTTTGTCTCTTGAATTTACTTCAGTATTACTAGAAAGCGTTCCTTGGGATCTATTATTTAATGAGTTCACAATCTGTCCCAATTGATTCTCAATATTTCTAATTGTAGCTCCTTGACATTATAATTGATTTCCCATTTGTAACACCATTTCTTCAATAGACAACTTATTCTCCTTAAACTGTGAAGTATTGTTAAAACTTGTAGGATAGGTTGGTCTATAATTATTATTCTCATGGTTGTTCCAGTTTTCCAATGGGTTTACTTGGTTGTTCCCCCATTGTTGATTATTACCACCCTGATTATTGGTATTACAGTTAAAGTTTGGATGGTTTTTCCAACCTTGTTATAATAATTGAAATATGGGTTATTAGGCTTACTTATAACATTCAAAGTTTCAGGTGAAGTTTAAGAATCAACCATTTGGCCTAATGAATTTTCTTCAATCGTGGAAGTTGGCTGAGAAAAATTCATCCCAAATTGTTCTATCTTCCTTGCAATTGCAGCAACTTGATTTGCTAGCATTGTAAAAGCATGATTTTCATGAATGTTGGCTACCTTTATAAGATTTAACCTTTCAGAAGGCCATTGAAAATTATTAGTAGCCATTTTTTCAATTAAAACATAAGCATCAGCAAACAGTTTAGACATCAATGAACCACCATCATCGGCATCGATAATAGATCTAAGAGATCCAACTAATCCATTATAAAAGGTCTGAATTATTAACCAATGTGGTATCGAATGATGTGGACATTTTCTTAAGAGATCTTTAAAACTTTTGCATGCTTCGTATATAGATTCCCCTTCAAACTGACAAAAAGATGTGATATCATTTCTAAGCTTCGCAGTATTTAATGGTGGAAAATATTTTGCAAGAAATTTTTGTGCTAAATTACCCCAAGTTCTGATAGATTTAGGTGCTAATGAATTTAACTAAATGTTATCTTTATCCCTCAGTGAAAAATGAAAAAGTCCAAGTCTAATAACATTATATGAAACAACATTGTATTTAAAAGTAGCACATAATTCTAGAAAATTGGCAATAAGTAAATTAGGATCTTCAGTTGGTGCTTCTCCAAACTGTTAGATACCATATGGATAATAACAGGTTTAAGTTTAAATGAATTA
The DNA here is from genome assembly GCA_022702705.1 of Papilionanthe hookeriana x Papilionanthe teres. Classification (NCBI taxonomy): domain Eukaryota; kingdom Viridiplantae; phylum Streptophyta; class Magnoliopsida; order Asparagales; family Orchidaceae; genus Papilionanthe; species Papilionanthe hookeriana x Papilionanthe teres. Next base: position 38,157,999 of record CM040425.1, on the reverse strand, counting down.
ATAGCTACAACAGGGTGTTGAATACTACCATGAAGTTCATACACTGTAGGGTTAGCATAATCTCTTAAAAGTCTAAATTCTTGATGGATTTCAACATTTTGATGATCTTGATTTGTCATTTCTTAAATATTTTTATCTTTCTCTAAATTTTTAATTTTTTCATTTTGATTTTTTTGATAGTTCTCTCTAATTCAGAATCGTAAGGCACAAGTTCTTTAGAACCTGAACTATGCATACAAAATTAACAAAATAAAACAAACACACTAACAAAAAATAATGAAAAGTAAAAACTTAATTTCTCTTGAATTTTCTTTAAATGAAATTTTAATTAATTTCCCTGGCAACGGTGCCAAAAAGTTGATCCCCGAATATTTACCCTTAGGTTTTAGATATGAAATTGTACTTTAACTATTTATAATTTGGGATACTACGCAAATATACGTATCGTTTATCAAGTAATATATGACTTTTTGATTAAGCCCCGAGATATCAAACCCACAGGGAAATGTCTTAAAATTTAATGAAATAAGAAAAGAAAACTTTTTACTTTTTAAAATGATTTTGTAAAGTATGTTTTAAGATATAAAGTTTTTCAAATTTATCTTTGGTATTATCTGAATAAATAGTAAAGCAAACAACTAAAGTTAACACAACTATACAATTATATCAAAGCAAATAAGAATAAAATATCTTTTTCCTCTTTCAATGAATTAGTAATAATTATGGAATTTCGTTGTGGAAGTATCTGAAATATGTTGTGTCAAATAGAAGCAATTATATTCTTTACCCTTGGTTCTATAAAGAACATTGGTTAATTTGATGATTTGAAATCTTGTAGATGGGTTAGGCAGGGAGGATACTAGCTCTCTCTGTAGATTTCCCTCGATTCCCTTCACCTGGAGGCTAATATCTCATAACAAAATTTTTCACATCAAACCAAATTAGGGGGCTTTAGCCTGTTAATCTAAAGTCCTCTAATTTTACTCCCAATTATAAGCATATCTTCCTATTTATTTGCACCCAACCATATAGATTACAGTTCTCATCCATAAAATTGCATGTGATTCTTTCCAATTGTTGATTGAGACAATACCGCAATGGATCTTACATAATCTCCCAACAAATTTTACCATCTTAATTGGCTAAATCAAGAAGTAAATGAAGTACAAGGTAGTGAATCATCACAACTTGTTCCAACATTGAAATCCTATACTTCACACAACTTCCTTCCATAATTTAATTACTTCATCATTTAAAAGGAAAAAGATAAATAAAACTACTTAGAATCCATGGAGAAAAAACAATCAAAACTTGATTTGAAAGTAGAAACCATAGTGAAAACAAAAAAAGTTTTAATTTAAAACCAAATGTAAAATAAAGTTAAACACTTATCTGAAAATCCTCTCCACAATACTCTTGAAGTTCCTTTGAATTTTTGCTTTCCTTTACAAGACACAATAGAGGTTGGTGCCCAACTCTGTAGACTCCAAATCTCTATTCTACTCTTAATAAAAACTAGATATAATTGATAATAAAAGTGGTGAAGTGGAAAGGTGTGCTCTTAACAACTCTCTAACATGAACTTGACTTTTAACACTAATCACACCCTCCAACAACAACCATTTTTCTGATCTTCAAGTCTTCTTTTTAAAATTTCCAAAAGTTACCTTGGTGTCTCTTCAAAATATGTCCAAATTCAATGTATCCACCAAGAATGCATCCATCCGTTTAAATGAGTTTTGGCCCTGATGGGAATTTAGTGAAGTTAAAACCAAAGGATGCTTCGAAAAACCCTTCAAATTCATGCCAAAATCAAATAAAATTCGTCACCTTAACTGTGGCGCCTATGCGCCAACCATCCAACGCTTAGGTGCTAGAGGCCAATTTTGCACATCTTTTAATTTTTACTCCAAATTTGATCCTTTATTGCTCCTTTCATCTTTATCAGTCATTTTAATCATAACTACATGAAAAATACAAAAATACCTTCCATTAAAGTGCAATATCATCAAAAATTGGTATAAAAATGTGCTTAAAAACATTATATATTTTAGGTATATCATGAAGCATTGTTGTTCCAACAATTCGCCAGCAACTTGTCAGGAATAGCATTTGATTGGTACACCGAGCTTCTTAATGGATTAGTGAAGACATTTGCAGAAATGGAGAGCATGTTCGTGAAGAGATTCGCCAGTGCCCAGAACCATGTTACTATAGGAGATCTCATGATAGAGCGACAGAAGCCCGACGAGACTTTAGTGGATTACATCTTGAGATGGAGAAACTTAAGCATAAAATGTGAACCTCAAATACAAAAATAACACGTGATTGAGATACTACTTAATCCACGGTCCCGTAATGATGAGAGTATGGAGGTCAAGGAAGTCCATAATGATGGTTTTAAACCAATCAAGTTTTATAAAGCTTCTCCTTCTACTTCTGAACGTTGTGTAATTCTCAGAAAAAAATGATTCTAATGAATTAATGGAATTACCTTTTGGTTACTTTTCTCCATGTGTACAAAAAATTAATTCAACAAGGACATGTGCCGAAGCAAATGCAAAGGGATAAGCTACAATCATTTGAAAAATTATGGAATACAAAAAGAAGGAAAAATCAATTCAAGAGAAGGTCTTGGGTTTGGTACGATCGGACCCATCGATGACTCGGGATTTTTCATGGTTGTTACTAGTCAGCCAGCGGAAGATTGCCTAAACATTCAAGATGAATTCGAAGATCAACAAATAGAAGGTGCTTCACCGAAGTTTGAAGAAGAAATCAAGTCAACTGTGGATGAATTAAAAGAAATCAACCTCAGGACTGAGGAGCAGCCCCGACCCACCTTCATAAGTTTGTTAATCAACAAAGAAGAGGTTACAGACTTTGTTAAGTTACTGTCAGAATTTAAGGACTACTTCTCTTGGAGCTATGACAAAATGCCCGGATTATCTTCAGAGGTTCCAGTTCATCGACTAGGAGTGGATCAAAGTACAACATTAGTAAAGCAAGCTCCTAGGAGAATACGCCTCAAAATAGAACAATAAGTTACAGTAGAAATAAAGAAATTAATAGACGCTAAATTTGTTCGAGAAGAACAATAATAGACATGGTTGGCTAACGTCGTACTCATTAAGAAAAAAAAATGGGTAGATATAAGTATTTGTTGACTTTAGGGACATAAATAAAGCATGTCCAAAGTATGAATTCCCATTAACAATACCAGAATTAATGGTGGACATTGCATCGTCACATGCAATTTTCTCCTTCATGGATGGATCATCGAGTTACAATCAAATCAAGATGGCTCCAGAAGATGCAATGCTTACAGGCTTCAGAACTCCAATTGGGATCTACTGCTATAACGTGATGCTGTTCAGATTGAAGAATGTTGGAGCTACCTACCAAAGAGCAATAAAAAAAATCTTCGCTGACCTCATTCACAACAAAGTGGAATGCTACGTGGATGATTTGGCCATAAAGAGCAAAGTAAAAGAAAATCACCTGTATGATTTGAGGATCATATTTGAACGATTAAGGTAATACAATCTCAAGATGAATCCCTTAAAATGCACCTTCAGCGTTACCTCCAGGAAATTTTTAGGATCGTTGTCCATCATCTGGGAATTGAAATCTACCCAGAAAAGATAAAAGCTATCTTAGAAATGCCTCCTCTTAGAACTTTGAAACAACTATGTTCTTTTTAAGAAAAATTGGCATACTTAAGACGCTTCATATCTAATATGTCTGGCAGGACTCTACCCTTTTTGAATTAACACCGAAAGGATGTCACGTTCGTTTGGGGGGAGCCATGTAAATTGGCTTTCGAAGATAATAAATGATACCTAACGACACCACCTGTCTTAGCAGCCCCTATCCCGCGTAGATCGTTGATACTTTATCCCTCAGAGCCTTACTTGCCCAAGTCGAAGATGAACGTAAAGAGAACACACTCTACTGCCTGAGTTGACATCTAATACCTGTGGAAGTAAAGTATCCCCTATCGAGAAAAATTGTCTAGCTTTGGTTTTTGCCGCTCAAAAGCTTAGACATTACATGTTGTCTCATAAGGTCAACCTGATCTCGAAAGTTAATCCATTGCAATATTTGATGACCCGACCAACACTTTCCGGAAGCTTAGCAAGGTGGTCGATGATATTATTGCAATTTGATATAACTTTTGTGCCCCTTTGCGCTATCAAAAGACAGATTCTTAAGATTTTGTGGCGGCGCACCCACTGCCAGCGGGGTCCCCTCTCAATGATGATCTATCGGATGAACAGATAATGCAAGTGGAAGATCCCAACACTCGATGTTGGGAAATGTACTTCGATGGAGCATCATCAGCCGGAAGAGACAAAAGATAATAGACAGTGATACCCGGCAAAGCAGGAGTTGGTCTGATCTTCATGAAACCAGATCGGGCCATATTAAGGTATTCCTACCACCTGACTGAGTCGTGTACAGATAACGAAGTAGAATATGAAGCTCTAATCACTGGTTTAGAATTGGAAATATTAATGGATATTACGGACATTGCAAAATATGGCGACTCAAAACTCGTCATCCAACAAGGGGCAGGACAGTATAAAATTCTGAAACTTAGATTAGAAGAATAACGTCGGTACATGATGAAATTGTTGGAGTAGATTCTGAGTGTGACATTGTATAGGATTCCTCGATCAGACAATGCCTGGGTGGACGCCTTAGCTAAGCTTGCTAAAGAGTTGGCTTGTCCACCCAAAGATTCGATAGATAATACCGTGCAAGGGCATCAAGTTTTGTCGCAGATCGACCTCGACAGCTTGCAAAATATTGGAAAAGAAGAAATAGCAGCTGCTATGTCAGATGATGTAGAAGATTGGCATCAACCGATAATAAAATATCTGCAAACAGGAAGATTGCCGGATGAAAAGTCAGCGACACATCAAATTCAGAAAAGGGCTCTCTCATATGCCTTAATTGATAATGTTCTGTACAAGAGATCCTTCGATCAGATGTAGCTCAGATGTCTCAATAGAGAAGAAACACAAAAAACCATCAAAGAAGTACATGCCGGATTATGTGGAGCTCACCAGCCAGAGCCAAAAATGAAGATAAAAATCAAAAGACTCAGATATTATTGGCCGGTAATGATGACCGACTGCGTGGACATAGCTAAGAAATGTCATCAGTGCCAAGTGCACGGAGTGGTCTTACACCAACCTCTGAATGTTTTACACCTCACGATTGCGTTGTGGTCATTCGAGTGTTGGGGCATGGATATAGTGGATCTGATACACCCTCCATCTTCTAAAGGACACAGATTTATCCTCGCTGCTATTGATTACTTCTCTAAATGGGCAGAGGCAGTGCCGCTAAAGGAAGTTACAACACAACGGGTTTTATAGTTCTTCAAGAATCAGGTTCTCTACTGCTTCAGTGTTCCGCGAAGGATCGTCTCTGATAATGAGTCAGCTTTCAAGAGCACGAAGATCAATAATTTTGTTAGAATACACAGAATAGATTGGAGATACTCTACAATCTATTACCACAGAGTGAACGGCTTGGCAGAAGCCTTTAACAAAACACTTGTATAGATCTTAAAGAAGACACTCGACGACAACAAAGGAGGATGGCATGAGAAGTTACTTGAAGCTTTGTGGGCCTACAGGACGACAATCAGAACACCGACGCAGTCTACACCTTACACACTTGTGTACGGGTCCAAGGCATTTCTTTCGCTAGAAGTTCAACTACCATCGCTCCGGATAGCCATCTCCAACCAAATTACAACAGAAGAGGATGCCAAACTTCGACTTGTAGAATTGAAAAATCTCGATGAAAAAAGATTACTCACACAATTAATTTGGAACTCTATGATCCACTGAAAATTTAATAGCTTTTTACTATTCATTTCATACCTGTTTTTGATGATATTGCACTTTAAAGAAAGGTATTTTTCATGATTTCATGCATGTACAATGATTTTAGGCCTTTTGACCAAAAGGAAGTGAAATGGAGCAAATTTGGAGCGAAAAAAGGATAAAAGTGTATTTTATTGAACTAGTGTCGAATGGCGCTATCACCAGTGCCGGACAGCTCCAGTTTACAGAGAGTTACGATGTTTTCACGGAATAATGTGCTGAGAGGGGCTCCTACCAGCACCAGACAGCGCCCTATCCCGAATTCAAACTAGATTCAATGTATTTGGCTGGATTTTGAAAGGTTGCTTGAGGAAACTCTTGGGAATTTAGTTTTGGCTAAATTTAAACACTTTTGGAGCCAAGTTTGAAGGGGGGGGGGAAGGAAGAACAGAGTTTAGAGTATAGAAAAAGTTTCATTCCATTTTGTTTAGGAAGTCAGGATTTGTGTTTTTTTTTCTAAGGAGTTTGAGAGAAGAGAGAAAGTGAGATATTTCTTCTTCCTTATTCATCTAAAGAGAGAATTGTATGTTGTTGTGAAGAAAAAAGAGGAGTTAAAGGAATTCCTTGAGATTCGCTTGGGGAAGAGTTTGAGATAAATTGTCTTCACTTTACTCTATTTGTATGAAGTTGTTTTTATATTTAGAATCCATGTTTTGTCATCTTTTCCTCATGAGTCTTGAGTAGATTTCTTTGTCTTTCTCATTTTCATGTGATGTGTTGTTGTTGTGAAATGGAAATGATGTGCCGATTTATCATGGAGAATTTGTGATGACCTTTTCACTTAGAACTTCATTTACTTTTTGATTTGGACAATTGAATTGTTAAAACTTGTTAGAAAACATATGTTCCTTAAGGATTATGTTTGACAAAAAAAGTGAATGTCACATTTAATGTTTATGAATGAGAGACGTAGTTCATGGGGATTAAGTGCAAATAAATAGAGAAATATACTTTGATGGATGTAGAATTGGAGATTTTAGAATGACAGTCTAAAATCCTCAATTTAGTCATAATGTTTAGAAACTGAAGCAAGAGTTAGCCTTCAGGTAAAGGGAAGTGGGAGCTCTGGAGTGAGAGCCGGTATCCTCCTAGCCTAACCACGGATTAGGGGACTAAACTTAGGATTAGGCAATGTTCTTTATACGCTGAAGAATGGGAAAGAATAGAAATGGTCCTATTTAGCACAATACATTTGCATCACTGATCTATGTCACAATAATCATCACATTATGATTGGAAAGGAGGAAGACTCTTTCTTACAACTGAACTTTATTATAAATTTTGACTTGTGTTATTTTAACTTGTTAGAGTCTAGAACGTACTTTGGTAGAAAGAGTAATTGAATCTGTTTGTCTTTACATTAAGAATTAAACCACTTGCAATTGTGTTGTGATTTGATTAGTGATTTCTGTGCTACGCCATAAAATTATAGCCTCCCTGTGGGATCGATAACCAGGACTCTACTAGAGCCCTGTATTAGTTGAGCGATACGTATACTTGTGTTAATTGTGTGACTCATTATTAAACTAAATCAATTTATAAATTTAAATATGAGTTCATTAATTTTTACAAATTAAAAAAGTCGCACCAAGTTTTTGGCGCCGTTGCCGGGGAGGCAAGGTAAAAAAGTACGGTAGAAAAATGGTAACTGTTAAAATTTAATTTTATAGTATTTGAATTCTTATATTTGAATTGTAAGTCATAATTGTGTGTCTGTTTATTGCTAGTGTGTTTATTGTGTTTGCATGCATAGTATCGGACCTATAGGCTTAGTGCCTTACGATTCTGAATTAGAGCGTACTATTAGAAAAATTCGAAAACAACAAAAACAATCTGCAAATCCTCACAAAATGGCAAACAACTTAAATGATCAAAACAAAAATATACTAAGACCTTTAAAAGATTATGCTAATCCAACAACAGATGAAATTCACCTAACTATTCAAAATCCTGATGTTGCTGTTAATTCATTTGAGCTTAAACTTGCTATTATCCAAATAGTACAGAATAACTAATTTGGAGGAACACCTAATGAAGATCCTAACTTACATCTCGTTAGTTTTAGAACTGTGTGCTACTTTTAAGTATGATGGAGTGTCAAACGATGTTGTTAGGCTTAGAAATTTTCCTTTTTCATTAAGGGATAAGGCTAAGGTGTAATTAAAGTCATTAGTGCCTGGATCTATTAGAACATGGGTAGAGCTTTCACAAAAGTTTCTGTCAAAATATTTTCCTCCTTCTAAAACTGCTAAGCTGAGGAATGATATCACATCTTTTAGTCAGTTTGATGGAGAATCCATATATGAAGCTTGAGAAAGATTTAAAGATCTTACGAGGAAGTGTCCACATCATGCTTTACTGGACTAGTTAATAATTCAAACCTTTTATAATGGATTAGTGGGATCTTTGAGATTGATTATTGATGCTGCTGCTGGTGGATCATTAATGTCAAAACCTTTTGATGAAGCATATTCATTAATTGAAGAGATGGCTAATAATAATTTTCAATGGCCCTCTGAGTGGGTAAATCCTAAGAGAGTAGCTAATATTGGGTAATAATTATTGGTGTCCATTACATGAGAGAGGACTAAAGATTTTCCTCAACTTGGACTCTAGCTTTGCAATAATAAATGTCCTAAGGGACTGGTTTCCCTAAGCCCCAGAGATGGACGAATATGCCTCCATTATCACAAATGTTCTTTGGTTAAATGGTCTTAAAAATTTCTTAAATAACCTTCAGTCCATGGAGCTATGTCACATGATCAACCAATATGAACTTCAAACTTGCCGCAACACACCATCCATCCTCTCTGTATCTGGAGGTGAGAAAAAGGGTCTTGTGAGCCAAGGCAAAGGCCAAAGAGTACAAGGCACAAGCGAGGACACCAGAAGATTGGGCGGTCGTGGCAGAGACTTGGCTGAAAGAGGTTGAAGTGAAGTTGGAAATGAAGTCAAAGTGGGTGTGTTCCTTCTAGGAGGAGAATGCTGAATACCGAAGAGTTCTTTAATACTCAAGTTGTGCATTTGGAAGAGGGCACCAAGGTGGTGATTGGCCAATTCATTAGAGCTGGAATAGTCGACCCCGAGTGCTATGACCATGACAAGCTCAATAAGTTTTTGGATGCGTTTTCAGCTTCAAAACACCAAGAGGAGTCTGAGAGCGATAATTTGGCAAACAACGGATCATCCAACACCCAACCCAAGAATTTCTAGACGTAAGATTTTTATCTTCACTTTTTTATATATAAATGAGTCAATTTATATAAAATGTTTTTAATCAGAAATACCTGTAACCAAACATTTTATATGAATAAAATACAACCTTCGACCGCTTTTACCTATTTTGTTTATTAAATTATGACGTCACTTTGTTTGCCACTCTTTAGTAGATTTTGATGTTTTCTTCGTTTGGCTCAAGTCTTAGTTTTCATTGCTCGAGCATTGATGGTCAATTTTTAATTTGTGCACCCTGATTGGACATCATGATGTCACTGTCAGGCGTTTAATATTTTTGCCAACTGCTCAGACGTCATGTGTCATAACAATTTATCTTTTGAGTGTCAATTCTTAATTCAGGTGGACCTAAGTTCTTCTTGAGGGTTCAATTATTAAGGAGCTTGTGCTCGCCCCTCGAGCATTGTGCGGGACAATTTTGCCATTTATCTTGCCATCTGGTCTCATAGTTCCTAAATTTGTTGTTGCACAGATTCTATTACAAAATCCACATTGGAGGTTTCTCCCGAGTTCCTTCTTCAGGAGACGCTCTTATTATCGTTGCTCACCTCATCTTTTACGATGTTGAATCCAAAAATATCCAATGGATTACACCAAGTGTATATAAAGTTGGATGGATGAGAAGAACTGAGAGACAAAAATAAAGGAAGCAAAGTGTATAATAACACAAGTTCTGAGATGGTGAATTCAATAGTTCTTTCTTGAAGGAATGACCCCTTATTTATAGCTCATAGAGGCATCTAGTAAAGTTACATGTTTATAACTATTTTAATAAGAAAGTTACAAGTTATTATTCTACATTTTCATATTTGTAACTTGACTTATGAACTATTTTATATCCATAAATGATATTGACACCAATTCATATTCGTAACTACTTAAAAGGAAAGACATTTGATGACCTGCTGGTGTCATCATTTAGTCGTCTAAAGATTGTTCGGTCGAGAGAGAAATCTTTAGTCAGCCTCCTTGAGAGAATCCTCAGTAGAAACCCTCTTTTCATTAGGGTGAACTTGGAACATAAGATAGAGGGTGTATCATCGTGATCTGACGAGCAGCTCTCTTTGTAAAAGTTTTTTAGAGGATTCAAAAGATTTTAATAGGGTGCCTTTAGCCATTCTAGTGCATAATCCTAAACTAAAACTAGTACAATGAGTTAGCTATAGCTAATTATTCTTTGAATTAGGTGCCTTATGTTCTTTCGTTTAGTTTTACTTTCGGTCGGTGAGCTCATAAGGAGTCGATGCTTGGCGTTTCCATCTTTTGACTATCTCAATGTAGTCCTTTGAAACCAATTGAATTTCTTTTACTTATAGTTTTGCATTGCATAAGCATCGTGAACTATGAACAGATCGGAAATGTGGAAGGAGCTAATGAATATTAGTTTCCCCACTAGGAAGTGCAGATGTACACAGTTTTACTATGCGTTTCATAGATAACACTGGCTAGAACTAATATTCAGGTTACACGGAAGTAAAAAAAAAAATGCTCTAATCCTAACATTTATGTGAATAAGATGGCCAAATATGAATATAACAAGAACAACAGCACAAGGATCAATAACAACATCAAGCGATGGTATGTTAACTTCTTTGTTGCTTCTACATGGAAGTGCAGCAGCAATTCCTACGATTAGCAGCAACTTTTGCGCAACGGTGCCCATCTTCTGAATTTAGTTGTCACCTTTTTAATTTTACTGCCTGTGAAATGGAGCTACCAACAAAAGAAGAGACGCGACAGTGAGCCCTCGGAAATCCGGTACTCTCGCACACAACAGAGAGATGAACAGCGGGCGAGACAGTGGTTTGCGTTGCTCTAACGGAGGAGTGCTGTTTTTGAGTGATTTTGAAGTCATAGGAGTGATATAGTAAACTTAAGGTTTAGAGAGCTAGATATATAAATTAGAAATTTTGGAGAGCTGTGTATGTAAATCTCCCTAAAATAAAATGTTAGATACATAAAAACATAAAAAAATGTTGTGACATGTACGTAAAGTTTCTGGATTTTTTAATGATAAGCTAGATAACACATCAATTCACTTCAAAAAAACCGACCATATGTAGAACTCTTTTTTAATGAAGCAAAAGTTCATTATTGTTTAATTCATCAATAAGCACTGCCAATTACAGAGCACTCAGACATTATTATTTAGAAATTAAACACACTCTCTCATCCATTTTTCAAATTCTCACTCCAATATCAAATTTTAGGATAAAATTCCGATCTATATTTTTTTATTTTTATCAAATTCTTATTGATTTGACTATGACACGCATAAATACATTATATCAATAGTTCAAACAAATCACTTAAATATTTAATTTATAACTATCAATGTCTGTGCTCTGTATATAATTGTCCCAGGAAGAGAATGATAATATTTGACTCGAGCATCTTAGAGGAGATCCAAGTACACCATTCATTATTGAAACCATTGAATTCAACACTTACTACATTTTACAGAACTACAGAGTCCTGAAAAATCAATCTTCTGGAGAAAGGCTTTCTCATTTTTAATCTTATAGCTGTGAAAATTTATGTGTTATCACTGCATTGACAATAATGAATTATTTTTTCATAAAAGGCATTTTACCTTCCAAACGGCTCCCAAACGGCACTTAAGTTTACAGGCAATAACCAACAACTTGATATTTTTATTAAGTACTATGATAAGACTCAATACTTCACCTGAACAGTAATAGATGTGTGTATCATATAGGTAACGAAAGACAAATACAGGCGTATTTTCTTAATAAATGCTAGATCCAAAGTACATAGGGATTATACCCTTCTAATAAGGAAAAAAAAAAGTAACTCACGTAACGGTATATTCCAACAAGAGTTATTGTGTTGTAACTTATTCTTTACAACCTATATGGTAGTATTTTTAACAGAGGCCTTTAAGGTTTAGAATCAAGAAATGGATAGTCTGTATAACCAACAACAGGATCAGGAATGTAAAAGGTGGTTCTATCATACTTGTTAAGAGGAGCATCGAGCTCGAACCTTCGAGGAAGATCAGGATTAGCCAAGAACACCCGACCGTATGCAACCAGATCTGCATAATTACTAGCAATGGCCTTGTTCCCATCTTCCCTATCATATCCTCCTGCAACTATAAATGTTCCCTTAAATGCTTTCCTCATTGGGAGGAGAGAATAGGGAGTCTCTATCTTCTCTCCCACAGCAATCATCCTAGGCTCCACCATATGACAGTAGATAACCCCATATTTGTTAAGTGAGTTTGCCGTGTAGAGGCCGAGTGCTTCTGGGTTTGAATCACCAGCTTCGGAATAGGCGGCAAATGGAGATAGCCTTATGCCGACACTGTTGGCACCGATCTCATCGACAACAGCTTCTACTACTTCCAGCGCGAAGCGGCAGCGATTCTCGAGGCTGCCGCCATACTTATCAGTTCGATCATTGACTTGATCCTTTAGAAATTGATCGATTAAATATCCATGAGCTCCGTGGATCTCAACTCCATCAAAGCCCGAGCAATCAAAAAAGTTCGATGAGTGCAGCAAGTTTGCATTGCAAGCAAAGTTGAAAATGGAATTTAAAGATGACTTTGGGCTTCAGAAAAGGATATTAAAGCAATGTAAGATGTGAAATAGAAGCTAATTGATTCTATTTCAACTGAAAACAATAGTTGTTTGCACAGTTTAAGTAATGGAGCATGTGAAGTGCACCAAAAATGGTGATCAATGGCTAGGTAAAAGGATTGATGTAAAATATTTTTGATGGTATTTGCGTTGTCAAAACTGAATCTACTCTTGTTATGTTATCATGCACGCTTCAGAAAACCAAAACGGTAATACAGTTTAACCACACATGTAATTGATTTATTTAATGATAACCGGTGATAAAATGATTTTCATTTAGTAATGCAGCATACCATATACATGTTTCACAACATTTCTGTTGTGGGAAAAACACTTTCTTTCCTCAATCTTAGTAGGAGAACAAACCGCAAATCACAGCAAAGAAGATGCAAACACAAGAGCACAAGCAAACAAGAGGATTTACGTGGTTCGGTCTTTTGACCTACATCCACGGGAGGAATCGAAATAATCCACTAAGGCGAAAACAAAAGGATTACTTAGCTTTTACATAGATGAGCCCTCATCTTCCATGGCACTCCCTTCAGTCCAAGGCGCTCAAGATGCACTCCTCACCCTCTACAAGCTAGCCCCCACTCATCGGGTTCTTTTCACTCTTCACAAAACCCACACTAAAGCCTTCCTCATCTCATCTATTTATAGTAGATTATATTACATTATAATATTACTATAAATAGATGAGATATCTTGCTCAAGGATCGCATGAGCTCAGCATGTCCACCGCTTAGAGTCCTCCGTCACATGGTTTCACGTGTCCTTCATAAGTCCTCCTTCCACCGCACTGCCTCACATGTCCTTCCACATGTCCTCTTACAGGTCTTGCATAATGAGGTGGCACGCTTTCAAAGTCAACGATGGAGGCTTAAAGTAAGTAGAAATTCTGAAGTGCTGCCACTTACCTTAGTAGTAATTGGGGGTCAAACAACAAATCTCCACTCGACCTCGATTATGCCGGAGTAGTGATTCCCTCCACGTGGACCCCGAGGGGCCCTCGACCGGTGGAAAAATTCACTAAGTCCGGGCCGGTGTCCGAACTTAGCGTATGGGCGGCGTCTTGGTGAGCATATCGACGGGGTTCTCTTCGGTTGGTATCTTCTCTACCGCTATTGAGCGCTTTAGCGACGGCGTTCCTTACTGAAATGAAGCTTCACATCTATGTGCTTGGATCTTTCATGAAATCACTAATTCACGGTTAGGTGGATGGTGCTTTGGTTGTCGCAAAACACGGTTATCACCTTTTGATGTATCCCAAGCTCTTCGACCATGCCCTTTAGCCACATAAGCTTCCTCGATTGCTTCGATCGCGCGATGTATTCGGCCTACGTTGTTGAGAGGGCCACAGCTGATTGGAGGTTAGACTTCCAGTGACTGCAACGATCGAATACGGTGAAGATGAATCCGGTCGGTGACTTCACGGTGTCGATGCTTCTGCGTAATCGGAATCTACGTAACCGACTACTTTTTCTTCTTTGTCTTCCCGCATTTTGAAGAGTAGCCTCGAATCGAGTGGTGCCTCTTAAGTATCTCGGGATCCGTTTTAGTGCTTCCCAGATGAGCTCGTCCCGGGCTTGTCATGAGCACTCGCTACAATCTTGACGGCGTGGCTAAATCAGTTTGCTTACTAAGCCATACCATACATGATGCTACCAACCCCACTTGGCGTAGGGGACACCCTCCATGTACCTTTTCTCCTCTTCGATCTACGATGCTTGAGAGTTCGATAGTACGAAGTGTTGGCCGATAGATGTTGCGACTCTGCTTAGCCTCGTGCATGTTGAACCTTGTTAGAACCTTCGAATATGACTTTTGAGACAAGAATAAGCTACCCTTTTTCTTGTCTCGCAGTAATCTCCATACCTAGGATCTTTGTAGGCTGGTCCTGAGTCCTTCATGTCGAATTCGGAATTGAGCATACGCTTTGATCTTCTGGACTTCCTCCTTGCTCCTGCTGGCTACTAACATATCATCCACATAAAGGAGCAAGTACGTATCGATTTCACCGTCTTGCCACTTCATGTACACACAGCTGTCATAGCTGCTTCTGACAAAATCGATCTTTAGCATGAAATCATCAAATCGTTTGTACCATTGTCTTGGGCTTTGTTTCGGCCATACAATGCCTTCTTCAATAATGAGCTTTGTCCTTTGTCTCGGGTGTGTTGTACCCATCCAGGCTGGTCCATGTAGATGGTTTCTTCAAGCTCTCCATGCGGGAACGCGGTCTTAACATCTAGTCGTTCTAATCCCGAGTTGAATTGAGCTCGCTAGTGCTAAGACTATCCTAATTGAGCCAGTGCTTCACCACGGGTGAGAAGATTTCGTTGAAGTCAATTCCTTCAACCTGTGTGAATCCCTTTGCAACGAGTCTGGCTTTGTACCTGATCCTCTCAGTACCTGGCATGCCTTCCTTCTTCTTAAAGGTCCACTTGCAACCGACTACGCGTTTGTTCGTTGGTCGATCCACAAGTTTCCAGGCTTTGTTCTTCATCAGAGAAGACATTTCCTCATCCATTGCCTCTTCCCACTTGTGTCTTTCCTTGCTCTTCAGGGCTTCCTTGTAGCTGTTTGGTTCTGCTTCTTCTATCACTTCAGCAACACTCAGAGCATAGGAGATCATATCTATATGGTCGTATCTCTCTAGCGGTCTGATAGTTCTCCTTTGTCCATCCACTACCAGTCGTAGCCGTCGGATCTTCTTTGCGGTTCGATCACTTGTCGGTCTTCCGCCACTTCATCTTGATCATTCACGGTTGTCCTTCGATCGATCAAAGTTTGTTGCGGCTCCACCTCGATTGACGAATCCTCCTTAGTGACACCTGTCACCGGTAACATAGCTTTGCGGATTCCCGATTTTGGACTCATCGAATGTCACATCCCTACCGATGATGCATTTTTGTTGATCTAGGAACCAAAGTTTGTAACCTTTGGTTCAGTGGAGTATCCGATGAAGATGCACTTCAAAGCCCTCGCTTCCAGACTTATTATGTCTAACGTGAGCGTATGCGATACATCCAAAAACTTTAAGATTATCATAGTTACGCAGCTTTCCGTACCACATCTCCGAAGGAGTCTTCATATCAACAGTATCGATGGGCATCCGTTGATAAGGTAGCGAGCGGTTGACACGAGCTTCGCCCCGAAACTTTTGGGTAGACACGCATTTAACGACATGCACCGCACTCTCTCTAAGAGTCACGTTCATCCTCTCGCTAGAGCCGTTACGGTCGAGGAGTGTTCCGGACCGTCTTGTGCCTTGTGATGCCATTCCTCCCGCACGACTCCTCAGCCGCTTCTGAGCAGTACTCCAAGCCATTGTCGGTTCTCAAGTGCTTCGACTTTGCTCCCATCTTATTTTCGGTGAGAATTAACCAGGTCCCTGAATCGTTGAAAAGCTTCATCTTTTGTTTTTAGGATAAAGACCCATACCTTCCACGGTGTAGTCATCGATGATGGACATGAAGTACCTTCCTCCTCCATGAGTCCGAGTTCTAGTCAGGCCCCAGTAGATCATCTGTGTACATAATCAAGAGGTTTCTTTGATGTATGTATTCCAGGTGGAGAACTTCACCACGGTGGCCTTCCCCGATGACGCATTGTTCGCGGAATTCTAATTTGCGACCAATCTCCGCATAACGAGCTCGCTCGGACAATCCCGTAAGCCCCTTCACTTACATGCCCTGTACCTCATGTGCCATAGTCCGGATCCGTCGAGCTACGATTGAAGCTGCATTTGAGAAGTTCCCGATCACGGTTTTCCAACTAGGGAGTATAGCCCATTCTTTCGACTCCTTTCACTGACTATGAGAGAGCCCTTAGCTACTCCGATACGAGTCTATTCTCCGTCTTGAATGAGTATCTATTCGACTACAGCGTCCACTAAGAAATCAAATTTCTTTTAAGTTCTAGGACGTACCGACATGCCTTGCGATATCCGTTCGGCTCCATCGAACATCTTTATTACGATCGTCCGCGTCGTCGATCACCTTACGAGCTTTATTGTCTCCGAGTAGAACGGATCCACCATTTGCCGGTTATAGTGTCTCGAACCGGTCTTTGTGAGGACACGTGGAAGGAGCACCCCGAGTCGAGGATTCACTCCTTGCTGGATTCGGATTCCGTGATCACGGAAGCTTCAGTCGAATCATAGCCGTCCGAGACTATGCTTGCTTCTCCGGAATCTTTAGGCTTCTCCCGAAGCCTTTCTTCTATCCGGACAGATCCTTCTTAAATGACGCTTCCTCGTGGCAATGGTAAGCACTTGTAGGATCTCTTAGAAGGCCGACCTCTAACATTTCTTCGGACATCGATCCGCACGATCACTTTTATAACCTTTATTGCTCGATCTTCCTCTAACCATCACTGTCTCTGCTGGTTTCCTCCTTCATGTCGTGCTTCTTCTGAAGTTCTTTGGCTTTGATCAATGATTGAACCTCTTCCAGAGTAATCGTTTGCGCCCTTCCATAAAGCATCACATCCTTGAACTTCTCGTAGCTCTTAGGAATAGAGTTTAGCAACAACAGCGCCTTATCCTCATCATCCATCTTGACGTCGATGTTCTCAAGATCATCTATGATCTTGTTGAACTCGTCTATCTGCTCCGAGACTGATTTGTCTTCGTGCATTTTGAAAGAGTATAGGCGCTAGCTCGAAAGAGCCTATTAGCCGGGACTCGGTTAGGTAGAGTACCTCGAGTTTGGCCCAAAGAGCTGAGCCGTTGTCTCCCTCGACACCTCCCTCGGAACCTTGTCGCCCAAGCTCGAGATTATCAAACTATGAGCTTTCTCCGGCATGCCGATCTTCTCTTTCTACTATCATGTCGGCCGGCGGTGCCGCCGACCCTGCAAGGCTTACGCAACACCCTGTCGAACCAGTAGGGCTCTCATCTTTACTCTCCACAGGCCGAAATCGTTCTTTCCCGTGAATTTCTCGATGTCGAATTTGGTGGAACTCATTGTCCCCGCCAAACACCTCTTCTTGCTGTGATTTCTTGGGTGCGATTCCTCCGACCAAGATGTGTCGAGATTTTCCCACAGACGGCGCCAATTGTTGTGGGAAATACACTTTCTTTCCTCAATCTTGGTAGGAGAACAAACCGCGAATCACGTGCAAGAAGATGCAAACACAAGAGCACGAGCAAACGAGAGGATTTACGTGGTTCGGTCTTTTGACCTACATCCACAGGAGGGAATCGAAATAATCTACTTAGGCGAAAAACAAAGGAGTACTTAGCTTTACATAGATGAGCCCTCATCTTCATGGCCTCCGCTCGAGTCCAAGGCCTCAAGATGCACTCCTCGCCTCTCTAGTCAGCCACGCTCATCGAGTTCTTTTCACTCTTACAAAACTCACACTAAAAGCCTCCTCATCTCGTATTTATAGTATATTAGATTACGTTATAATATTACATAAATAGATGAGGTGTAACTCTTCAAGGATCGCATGGCCTCACATGTCCACGCTTTAGAGTCCTCCATCGCATGGTGCCACATGTCCTTTCACAAGTCCTCCTTCCACCGCATGGCCTCCACATATCCTTCCACATGTCTTCATCAGAGTCTTGCATAATGAGGTGGCACCTTTCTAAAGTCAACAATGGAGGCTTAAAGTAAGTAGAAATTTACAAGAGTGTCACTTACCTTAGTGACTAATTGGGGGTCAAAACAACAATTTCCTTGACCAAACTGCCCACGAGTAAGTCTCATAGTTGAAAACAAAATGAAGAATAAAGACAATGATTTTGTTTGAGTGGTAATCAAATTATAAAATTTGTGTTAACAACTGGTTATCAGGAACTTTCCAAGTGTAACAATAGTATCCCTCTTCATTATTTTCCCCTCCTCCAACTTTCTAATTTGTATTTCATAACACATGCTCCCTACACTACTACTTCCACCTTCTTCCCTTGAAGAAGAGTCTTTAGTAACGATGGACCGCTTCATGCTTCTAAAGAATCATACCTACAGTGGCCTGTTCTTGAATGTTTCTCTGTCATATTATAAAGCATGAATTGTTCTATTACCCAAAGTGGTTGATAGAAACAATATATTACAAAACATGTGCTTGAAATTCTAAACTTCATTGCAAATCTTTGTATCCAACCATAATTTCGCACAAAATTATACTTCCTCTGGAATACCAGGAGAAAAAACTTTAAAAAGTTCTATAAAAATACAAATTGGAATGTTCGGTTATTTAAAAATGAAAATAACAAGTTCAGCTTTGAAACCAAGGGAATAGGGGCAATGAGCAGGGAAGAGTAATCAGATACTCATTTTCCATCTAATCCGTGGTCTTAAATTGTGAGAACTACATGATAACCACATTACTATATGAGAAAAATGCTCCATCTGCCTTTCATTGAAGTATTCTATCAATGAATATGCCAAAGAAGTAGCAAATCACAAGCACAAAATTGAATACTAGAACAAAAGGCTGGATAACACTAACCAGCTTCAATGGCATTCCTTGCTGCTTTTCTGAAATCATTGATAACACCTGGGATTTCTTCTGTTGACAAGCGCCGAGGAGGAGAGAAAGTTGAAACATCAATACCATTGGCTCGGACTACAGGTTTTAGTGATTTGTCAGTAGATGAGATCGGAGCCTGCCCATTAGGCTGAAAATCTGTGGTAAAAATACTCATGTCGTTAGGATTTTATCAGAGATAATGTTAATGCCTTAAATTTAGAAAAGGTTCTCTACATATGAAACCTTCATTTAACCAAACTTTTTGATTTGCTAAGAATAAAATTAAATATGTAACATGCAAGAAGAAAAAAAGAATAAATTTTGTTGATGATAAAACTAAGCCAAGGGAGCAATTGAGTCAATGAATTGAATATCTAATTCTTTTTCTCTTAGCAGATGAAGCAAATTAGTTGATTATCTAATACTTTTTTTCACCATATTACTTATCTTTTAAATCACATTAAAATCAAAGGCACAAGCTGGAAGCATGAAAGAAAATTGGCTCAGAATATCCTGATCAATTTTTTTGCCAATATGAGGGTCAAAACTATTGGATCTCGAATCAACTTTCAGATGGCTGCAAAATGATTTTTTATTTATTTCTCAAGTATTACAGTTATCTCAAAGCAAATCCAATTACTTTTAAAACTCTATTGATTAAAATTTGATTGGGATAAGTTGGCTATTTTTTTCTAGAGTACTAAAAAGAGAAAAAATGTCAAAATGGTCCCATGACCCTTTGCAAATTGTCATTGTAGTACTAGAATTTATAAAATATCAATTTAGTCCCCATACTCTTTTACTATGGTTTTAAATAATTCTCATTGAGAACTATTTTGGCCTATATAAACCAACTCAGGAACTAATTAGCATTTTTATAAACTTTGGGCTAAAATGGCCCAATGTAAATAGTCAAGGGACTATTTTGGCGCTTTACTCGTACTAAATGAGCTACAAAAAAAAAAAAAAATTATGTAAACTAATATATCTTAAAAAAATAAAAATTCAATGTTGGTAGATAAAAGGTACCATAATTTGAAACCCTCCCGACATGCCAAATTTGACAAAAGAAGATGCCACCCTTTTCGTGAACTGCATCTACGATGGGTTTCCATGCTTCCACTTGCTCTTTGGACCAGATTCCAGGTGTGGATGGGTACCTAAGACCACAAATGGAATTAAAGCCTTGATCAACAACAACAACAACAAAACCTTTATACCACTAAGTGGGGTCAGCTACATGAATCATTTTTCTCCGTTGTGTCCTATTTAGTGTCATATTTTCTTTTAATTCCAATAAATTAAGATCATTTTTTATACAATATACCGAAGTCTTACTAGGTCTACCTCTACCTTTCTTAATATAAGTCGAATCTACCACTATCCTAATCGGATCATCAGATGGTCGGCGTTTAATGTGACCAAATCATCTAAGATGATTCCGTCTACTTTTGTTCTTCACTGGAGCTACACCAACCCTATCACGGATATATTCATTACACATTTTGTCTCTAAGTGTAAAGCCACTGATCCACCTAATCATTCTCATCTCAGAAACACTTAACTTAGTTTTATGCTTCTTTTTTAAAGGCCAACATTCAGCGCAATAGAGCACTGTAGGTCTCACCCCCATTTTATAAAATTTTCCTTTCAGTCTACCCAAAGCATTCCTCCACTTCAACCAACCCACTTGAATTCTACATTACATGCGATGAAAAAAAATGGTTTGGGCACTACATGAATTAATAAGAAAGAACAAAATAAAAAATAAACCGGAGACTTACCAAACATTACATGTCATGAAAATAAAATGAAATCCATGCCTAATATTAGATGTAATGGTAGGTCAAGTTTGGCACTAAATGAATTAATAAGATAAAAAATTTAGCTAAGAATCCTGATGTCATTGATTAAGATACACTTTAGAAAGCAACGATAGAACTTGTATAGGGTATCATCAGTATAATATTAATGAGCCTAAGGGGCAATATTTGAAAATAGAAAACATGTCTTGTAATTTATGTTTTGGTCAAGTGCAATCCTTATTTTTCAATTATATGTTCTGCAATGCGATTTGCCAAAGGGTTTGAAATGTAAAATAATATCTATTACCACCATATTCACAATTGTAAATAGGTAGTAAGTCCAGAAATCAAAATTGATCAGAGCCTGTAGTCAATTTGATGGTGTTCAGGTAAGTTAAGTGGTGCAAAGACCACATTTTTTTGACATAACTAAAATTGTAAGGCCTTGTTTTCCTTTCTGAATTATTTTTCCATGCCATTCAAAACATTAAGATTGTTTTTGTTTCTAACAAATTTCAGCAGAGCATATCATGATTCAACAAGTTAAATATTAGTTTAGTGGCTTCAAGTCGATAATTTAACAGATAGGATAGATTCAAAGTTGCAATCAAGTTGCAAAAAACTATCAGTAATAGCATAGGATTTGCTAACCACACGGGCGAAAGAATTTGAACCTTCAAAAACAATGTGTTTGCTAAAATTCAAACAGGTTAGGGTTTTGAGAAATTTATCCCTGGGCAGTATCTGAAATTCCCGTGGCTTCAGCTATTAGAAGACCGCCTTGGGAGGCTCTTTGAGAGTAATATAAGATCGCATGGGGTTGAGGGATATTGCCAAAGGACCTCTGCCTCGTCAGTGGTGCCAGCACTACTCTGAAGAGATTCAAGGAATCAAAATGTCATCAGAACAAAGCATTGACTCTGAAACTTATTTGAGCAAGAAAATCACCATGCTTACACATTGATTACTCCGATCTACAAAAAATTAATCGTAAATATTATTGCCTTATAGGAAATAGTTTGGAACGAGATGATGGAATTGCTGCTGCCCTCGCTGATTCCATGTTAAAAAGCCTAGATGTAGGGTAAATTGCAAAACATAATAACTAGGGTTTACTCTGCATTTGCCTGGTGAGCATGAAACCTAAAACCCCACAAATCGATAAAAATAAAAAAATAAAAAAATAATAAAAAAAAAATTCATAGAATTTGACTACGAGAAGTTAAAGAAGCGTGAGGAGATGAGTGAGAACAACATGAACACCAAGAGGAAGATAAGATCCTCACTGACCTATGCGAAAGATGAAAAGGTCCCATTTTGTAGGGAGTGAGGAGAGGCGATGGAGCCATTCCCTCCAAAGCCAGAGAACAAAGAAATCGCGCACTCTGTTCTTCTTTCTTCCATACTTGCTCTCTTACTTATAGTAGAAGAAGAGTCCTAGCTCGCGTCATTGCTTATGACCAGTTAAGAGTTAACAAGTCCGTTAAATACAGCATGTCTACGTTCAATGCACCTTAATTTTCATTTCAATTCAGTACACGTCAAATTAAAATATTAGTTTTTATGTTTAATATTTTACATTAAACGTATCATATGAATCAACGTCTTAAAATAAAAAAAAAAAAAAAGCTATGAATTGCGATGTTTGATTTGCCACATCTGCAATTATAACCGTGTAAGTTTTTATTTTTTTAATAGCAAAATGGCGAAACGAATATACTACCCAAAATTTTCATATCATTTATAAGTTTTAGTTTTTTAAATGTGAGATTACATAAACTATGTAAAAATTGAAGGTTAGATATGTAAAGACAGAGAAACTAAGTGGTATATCTGTGAATCTTTATATTAATTACGTGGATATTGGATAACAAAATTAATTAAATAAAAATTAAAGAAAAAGATTCATCATTTAAATGA
This sequence comes from Papilionanthe hookeriana x Papilionanthe teres, assembly GCA_022702705.1. Taxonomy (NCBI): domain Eukaryota; kingdom Viridiplantae; phylum Streptophyta; class Magnoliopsida; order Asparagales; family Orchidaceae; genus Papilionanthe; species Papilionanthe hookeriana x Papilionanthe teres. The sequence goes on along the minus strand of CM040425.1, from coordinate 38,135,046 downwards.
TAGTAAATGTTAAAATAAAATTCAATTTTTTTTACATGTGTAGTAGATATTTAGAATAATTTAATGAGTTTTTCATTATTATGAGAAATAATGTTTTTATGTAATTATTATAGGCGATATAATTTTTTATCTTACATTTAATAATGAGATTTTATTTGGTGAATTATATTCATTGGGTGTACTGAAGGCACACTGAATGAATAGAGCGTCAAAGAGGATAGAAGAGCTGAGTGAGAAAACAATAACCAACAGTGAGATTGTATAACCCTTATTCATGAGATGAGCCCCTTATTTGTAAATAAGGATTTGACTATACTACTTTGTACCCCTAGTAATGTAGGGAGAATAAGTGATATTTTGGGTGATAGTTGTTAATAAGGTCGGAAGCGTAATAAGGTACCTAGTTGAGTGCTTGACCTCGGGGGCCATTATTTGTGAACCGGTAGAATAGCCCGATCGGACCATTTTATCCCCCGGTCTGTCTGATGAGTTATGTGGAAAGTTCGATCAGAGTACCCTTTGAACGGATTGCTTGCTATTGCTTGACATAGGGGTTGAATGTCGTCCAACTAGCATGAACTGGGTGAATAAAAATGGGCCCTTGGGTAACTTCTGGTAGGCCATAATCTGTAATGTCATATTATCCATTGACCGCAGGATCTCTTTGAGATTCATGCTGACATTTTTTTATGTTTTTTTTAAGTTCTCCAATTTTATTGATCCTTAATAGTGGCATATGTGATAAGGCAAAAGAATCTCAAAGTTCAAAATGTTAACTATATTCATGATTATTAATTACATAATAATTGACTTCTCCTTGGATTCCTGTCAGCTCATCTATAATCAGGGAGGAAGGGAAAGAGAAAAACATAGCTTAACTTTTGATTTCTTACAGCGAGAGTTGTTTGCTCATCATTTCTTGTTATGGTGAGTGATTGTCCATCAAAAAAGGTCAAATTTGGTGAAAACGCTAAGCGGCTTTCAGACCTTGAAACGAAGTACCGCACTTCATTTCAAGATTGAGAGGCATAAAAAGCTGCCTGTGAAGAGTGCAAGATCTTCTAACCTAGACGATAAGGTAAGGTCATCATATTTATTCTTAGATTTTGTTCATGAAAGGGCATGGAATAAATAAGGTGATTTCCAAATGGAGGAACAAATGACAAAATTAAACCTTCTAGAGGAGAGGTTGGTCGGCCTGACAATTCCCACACGGAGTCCGCTTCCTCAGACTGATGGGCCGAGGTCGGAGTCTGCTATTTGGTTGGTGTTGCTAGAAGAAATAGGGTCAACTATTAAAGAGGCTACTCCCGATCTTCCTCTGAATAATGTGTACAGGACTGCTGATCCTTTTCTCTGACGAAACAGAGAAACAGAGAGGGGGGCTGCTCCTTCACAACTTTAAACATGGATAGAATAATGGGTACAAAATATGCACTTTTGATACAAAAACCCTTTTATTTATCTCTAAATTATGTTCTTATTATTTTTCTTGTTGTGGAAGGTCTGCCTTCTGTTAATGTGAACATTGCCCTAGCTCTTGTGGTGTGCCATGCTGATCAGGCGGACACTTAGATGATCAACTGGGGATTACCTGGAACAGCCCGGTGGAGGTTGAGACTGAGACAACAGACGTACCAGGATCGTACGAATCATTGGAGCTCCGGTTCCATGAGATAAAGGCATCCTTAATATGGAAGACCAATCTTCCTTATCCCATGAAGAGCATTAGTCACTTAAACGAACGGAGAGACCGAAGGAGAAAGTAGCTGATCTTTGCACATAAGAATCTGTCCTCAAAAGAAAGTCTCACACCTTCAGACGAAGATATCAGCCATCTGGAAAACTTTCTTGATCTATTGGAACCAGTCTGAAATAGATAGAGTAGATAAGTTTAGATTAGGGGGTGAATTAGTGCTCAAGTGGCTGTCTCAACTCGTTATGCTCCGGTTGAGACAACGACTAATAATTTCATTAGGTATTTCATATCGGGCTGATGGGTATAAATATTTTATTATGAAATGAATTTTTGAATTTTTATATCACGTTATTTGTGTTTGATATGACTCCCATTCTCCTGTTTCATGTGGCAAATTAAGTACCTATAATGAGGATTGGGAGAGTTGTAAGACTAAATGCTACTATTTCTCTCTTTTCCTTTACACTTTGTACTTTCCTTCTTTATTCCTTTTATCATCCCGGTGTCGGCATATTTTTAGGTTGAGTGTGTTGTATTTTAAAAAGAGGGGTCGCCTAACAGAAAATGTCGGCGAATTTTTAATTTAATTTAAATAAATAATTTGAAAAGTGGTATTTGATTTTTGAAAATGATTTTAAATTTGAAGATTTTAAGATATGAAATCAAACCGATCTCACATCCCAAATAGTTTATATAAACGAACACCGCACCACAAGCCGTGTATCTATCCTAAGGGTAGACACACTCGCTTGATGGTGGGGCTCGATTAAATAAACTAGAAGATTTGTGACATCCGTTTGGTACCGCGAACCAATTTTATAAGCCGACAAATTCCCTGCTTAATATGAAAACATTAAACGAGGTTTATATTACCTGGGTTCTTTAAAATTCCTATAAGGGCAAGCCCCTATAGTTAATTACATCTTAAGTAACGGGAATCACCTAAGAAAACTCTCGATAATAATCGATAATTCGCTCTCAAGAATTTCAAAGTGTAAGTTTTCAAGGGATTGAATTTTGGAATTTCGATAGGGAATGAATCAAATTTGGAAGATTTTATTTTGGGATTTCAAAGGAAGAAAGGTAGGAGAAATTACGGATTCGAAGCGAACTTCGGTAATTTCCCGACTATCCTATTGTTTGGCTTGGATTTAGGAAAGTCCTAATGTTTATTTAATGTTTTCATCTTGCCAATTTTAGTTAATTAGGACTTATATTTATATGATAGAATCATACAAATAGCCTTGAAGTTATGAGGGTTTATGTCGTACCGAACGACTACCTCGAAATCCTAAGTCCGGTTAGGACTTAATTTGCAATGCAAATGCCTAACAAAAGGTTGAGGATTTATGTTACACTAGGCAAACTACCTCGGAGTCCTATGGATTGGTTGTTTAATTCTAAGAAAGTTTTGCTGATGTAGATTCAAGTTTTGCTGACGACGATGGTTGTTGCAAAGGTTTAGTTTTAGAAGTCATAAATCAGGAGATGAGAGAAGTGTTTTGGTTTAGAGAAAATCTTAATTTCCAAGTGTTTTTTGTGTTTTAATTAAAACAAATCTTAAAGTTGATTATAACGACACCGGTTAAGATCCCACGGTTCCATCCTTCCGGCATCGTTATTTTTATCGGATTCACTTAGTCCGGATGAATTTGCTAAACTCAACCGAATGAGTTCCACACTTTCATTTAGACCGTGGGAAATCCCGTTAGCAACACGTAGGTTACATCATCCGAGGTATTCCCGATCATCCAACAGGACATTTTAATTTAGTTGTAATTGTAGTTTTGTGTTCTGTTTGTGATTAAATTTTGAGTTGTTTTATATTTTGAAATGTTGTGGCGGTGAATTTTATCTTGCAATGACTTTTAACTTAGTTTTGGTTTCAGTTTTAGGGGCTACCCTAGAGGTGTGGGTTTTCATGCAACAATTTGTTTATCATGCAAGAAATGTAAGTACGATGCGATTAAATAAATTGCAATAAAGTAAATTGCAATAAAATAAAAGCGTACCTGGAGGGTCTTCCCGTCATCCCAAGCTGCACTTAAAACACAATTAGAATATTTAAGCAAATTTCTAGGTAAAACTAAGGGAAGGGTTATGGTTTTCTACCAAATTCCTAATCCTATAGCTAGTCATTTCCTATGACGTCTAGGTCCTTGTGTTTTGGTTTGAGAACGATTTTCTTCATCAAAGAATAATTAAGTTCAGTTGTTCTTATAAACATCCTATCATATTGAGAAAGTGTTTAAGAAGAATCTCAAACATCTTTTCAATATTACTAGAATTGTTTTAAGTCCAAACGAATTTAATTATACAAATGAATTAATCGTCCAGGAATTCAATTTTTGTTGTTATCTTACTCAGTGAACTAGGACATTTGAATATCCTATAAGTGGAGTAACATTTCATTTAATGTTCTATTTAGGAGTTATGATAATAAAAATTTTCGAGGGCAAATTGGTATTCCAATGGTTTGTGATTTAGTTTAACTTCAATTAAAGGGTTTAAATTTGGAAAAGTGTTCAAGTTGCTTTATATTTAATTTCTTTATGTCTTAGGTGATGTTATTTAATTCAATTTAATTTAACTTTAATTTAATTTAATTTGGTTTAGTTTTAATTTTAATTTTGATTTAATTCAATTTAGTTTGATTTGATGTTAAATTAATTTAGTTTAATTTGATTTAATTTCCTTTAATTTAATTTAATTTGATTTAATTTTAATTTAATTTAATTTAATTTAATTTAATTTAATTTAATTTAATTTAATATGTTTTAATTTAATTTAATTTAATTTTATTTAATTTAATTTAGTTTAGTTTAATTTAACTTAATTTAATTTATTAATTTAATTTAATTTAATTTAATTTAATTTATTTATTTATTTTAATTTAATTTACTTAATTTGTTTGATTTAATTTAATTTAATCTTTAATTTAATTTTATTTTTAATTTTAATTTAATTGAAAATTTAAAAGGAGTTTAATAATTTAACTCTTTTTTTAAATTTAATTTAATGATTAAGTCCTTTAACTTTTTAAAACTTAAATTTGAATTATCATTTTTAATTAGGAATTAAATATTAATGAGATGATTAATTTAGGGATTTTTAAATTAAAGAATAAATCTCTTCCTAAATATCCCTATCTTAATAATTCCAATTTTATTATTCTTCCAAATTTAATCAATTATTTAATTAAGGTTTATTTTAATTATCTTCAAATTGTTTAATAGGTTTCTACCCTTTAATTATTTAAATTTCAATCATCCAAATCAGATTAAGATCAAATATTTTATTTATTAATTTTATTAAACCTAAAGTTTTAATTAAGGGTTAAAATTTTTTAATTACCATTTTGCCCTTCAAGCTTAATAATTCCATAACTCACTAAATTGAGCTTAAATGAACTTGAAATTTTTATGTGACTTTACTCAAATGCCAATAAAGACATGAGAGGACAAAATATGATTTTTCTGTATTTAATTTAATTATGTAATTATTTTTAGTGGAAAATAGGAATCTCTAAGGAAAATTTAATAATATGACCAAGGGAAAGTTTTTGTCCTTAAGAAAATTATGGGACATTCCTAATGACAAGAGGACCACTTGAACCAATTTTGGTGATTTTTTGAATTATATTATTTTTATTATAATTATTTTAAATTTTGGAGTATTAATTAATTTAAAAATAAAATAAAGGTTGAAAAATGAAATTTATATTTTTCAAAAATCTCTCTGATATCAAGAAAATCAGAGAATCAATTTTTGCAATTTTCTGATTTTTCTTTGATTTATTATAATTATTTTAGTGAAAATGCTAGAAAATACATTTTTTTAATTTTAAAATTACCCTAGGGCTTTAAAATTTAATATCTCATTAAATAGACCTAAGAAAAATATGGGGTTTATTCCTAAGTGATTAAAATTCAAAATGTGACATTTTGGTGAATTTTATTATTTTTTATAATTATTATTATTTTTTTAATTATTAAAATATTAAAATAATGCAAAAAATTAAAGGTTTTAGAAAATTGAAATTTTAATTTTCTTAAATTCCCCTGATATCAGAGAGGCTCTAAAACCAATTTGCTGGATTTTTAAAATGTATTTTGAAAGTTATGAATTTTTAAAGTTCAAATTGACTAAATAGCTTAATCAACCCATTTAGGAGGGCTAACCAAGTCCAATTGACTTCAAATTTTTAATGTAGGTTCTTCTGATCCTGAAGGTCAGTGGAGAATTAATTTTAAGTTAATTTGATGTATGGTTAGCTCTAATTAATTAAGGAGCTATTTTGGGTGTTTAAGCCAATTAGGGTTATTTTAAATAAACTAATCCAAAATCTATTTTTCCTAGGGTCCTCTGGTCATAAGAGACATCACCAAATTTTCCTAGAATTTATTTCACAACATGCTAATTATTGGAATTAAAATACTTAAAACGACAACATGAGTTTGAAAAATCAATAACTTTTCATAGGGATGGCCTACGACTTTGGAAAATTTAGGGAATGTTCCCAAATTCAGAGGCTTCAAAAGCTCCATGGTCTCATGCCATGGTGAATTTCCTATATGCATGAAGAATTAAAACAATGCGAAGGGAAATAAATCATTAAAAATAAAATACTTGATGAAATTAAATAGTTTCTTTTCCACATTATTCTCCTACGTTCACTCGAGCGAGAGAGTATTTTTATTTTATTTTTATGATTTTCCTACACAAAGTTATGGATTTTTGAAGTTTAGGGGAATTAAATAAATAAAAAATACCCTAATTTTCTATTTATCCACGCGGCGCCGCGTCGACCTCGGGAGCTCCGAAGGCCACGCGGCGCGTTCTGGTTCGACGCCGCCATCTGACTCAGCGCTCTGGGGCCCCGCTGTGTCGTTCCATCTCCTGATCCGACGCTATCCTGGCCGTCCGTCCGCACGTGTATTAAATGAACGGCATCCGTTCATCGTCCCCAAGCCTCCTAGCCCGAGAACCGTCCACACTAAATCCCTAATATCTCACTCAATACTCAATGGATTTTCGTGTTCTTATGCTCTATGGATTCGTCTTGAAGAGACGAATACATCTATACGGTGATCATGCATTGAAATTAAAGCATTTGAAATGGAGAATCTCCGAAGCTCGGGATGAAGAATTAGCTCATACCTTTGCTCGGACAAGTGTGGCTTCGATCCGAGGGTTGTGTCACCTTCGATTGCCCGACAAGCTCCAGATGAAGTCTCCTGGTCTGATGAATTGCCTAGGTATGATTTCTACCACAGCCGATCACAAAGCTTGGAGGCTGGAGCAACTGGGTGGTTTGGAGAGGGGGCTTTTGTTGGTGGACTCCTTCCCTTAGTCTGGTGAAGGTGTAGGACCAATCAATTTGAGGATTGATCCACTGTGGAGAAGTGTCCTGGTTTTGGGTGGAATTTTGGCTGAGAAATTGGGTTCTGTTGGTGGGGATTAGAGCAAATTGGCACTATGGATCAACTGCTCTAAGTATGGAGAGTGATCTGGAGCAATTTTGGCAGAGTTTCAGTAAGGTCTGGTTCAGCACCTCTCATGGCCGAGAGGGGGTGGTGTTTAAATAGGAGAGGGTGGAGGGCCTCCCGGGAGAGTTAGGGCTTGGGATCGAGCTGCTCTTGGCAAGAGAAGAACAGTCTACGATGGCCAGCGGGGATGGGGCGACTCGGCGGGTGAGAATTCCAAGTTTGGGCTCACATGTGAGCTCTCGGCCTGGTGGTTTCCGGCGGGCCGTGGTGGCTGGCCGGCCGGGGTCGGGTCACCCTCGAGGTCGGGGAGGTCGGGGCTGGGGCTTAGTGCAGTCAATTGGCCATGGATATGTGTAAAGGAGTTGAATTGAAATGGAATGGGGGAGGAGCTTATTTTTGGTCCAAATGGGTCAACCCACCTTTTGGGCTTGGTTCACCTCCCCATGGCTGATTTGGGCTGAGGGAGGATCGGATGGATCGGCTAGGAAAGGGTGGAGAAGTCACCATCCATGAATATTTTGATTAAACATGGATTAAGGTGAAGCATTAAAAGGGTTAAAACCTTTTTAAGGGGCTTAAAAGAGGCTCCTCCTTTTGCCATTAGTGGCTTGATCACATGTCAAACCTTCCATCGCTTCATGTGGCTTGTCCATGGCTTGCATGGCTTGTCTTTGGCTTGGGGAAAAGCTTGGTCAATTTCATGAAAATGGATTTTAGAAATTTTTGGTAATTTGATGGGAATTTGTATGAAGCTTGATTTGGAATGGTTTAATGATGATTTTGAAACTTAGGGGTGATATTAATTAAAGGTATGATGAAAAGAAATTGCCATGTGGGCTTTAGGGCCAATTTTGGGCTTTTGTATTTGGTGGAAATGGGCTTTTAAAATGGTTTAGGGAAGTGGGCTTTTGGATTTTAAAATGGATTTTAGGATGGAATTTTGGCAAAGGCTTGGGCCAAATAATTGTTGGGTTTAGCTCATAGATGTGTCATCAGTGACTTGGAGCAAATTGGGAGTGATTTAGGTTTGAATTGGGTTGATTTGGACTCCTTTGGTGAATGGGCCAATATAGGTCAAATTGGGATAATTTGGGCCAATGTTGGGCTAGGGTTGAAATTGATGTAAAATTAATGTTGGGAAATGTTTATGGGAGTGTTTCAAAGAGGTTTTGACTTTGGTTGGGCTTTGATTTTGGGATTTGGGCTCATTTGGGTTAGGTTTGGGTTTAGGTCAAAATTGGGCCTTTTAGCTTTGGGTTGAATTTGAGTGGGGTTTGGGTCTAAATGTTGGGCAAATCATGTTAGTTTTTTTGTTTGTGGGAATGTTAAGGAAGATTTAGAAAAGATTTGGGGTTAATTGGAGTTGAATTGGGTGAGTTTGGGTTAGGTTTGGGTCATGGGTCCAAATTGGGCTTTAAGGCCAAAAGTGAAATTGAATCCAAATGTCAATCAAATTGGACTTGGATTTGGTCTAGATTGGTGTTGGGATGGTTGAATTGAAGTTTAGAATTGAATTGGACTAGAATTTGGGTCAATTGGGTAAGTTTGGTTTGACATTGGGTTCACTTTGGGTTTAAAATGGGTCAAATTGGGGGTTTTGATAAAAGTGGGGTAAATTGACAAATTTGGCCTATGGTGTAGTTGAACAAAGTGAAATTGGGAATATTTGGGATTTTCTGTAGTTTTCTGGGAATTTTTTGAATTTTTGGATTTTTGGGTCAAGAGGGGTATTTTGGGTATTTGGAGGGTATTGAGAGGTATTTTTGGAATTTTTGGTATTTTTGGCTATGAATGATCAATTTGAGTAATGTGGGATGTTTGGGAATAATTTTGAGGAATTTTGGGTAATTTAGGTGTTTTGGAGGATTTCAAGGGTTTTGGGTAGAGTTAGGCGAGTGTAGGGTCCCGGGGGTCAAAAATTGAAAATTTGGAAAATTGAAGATTGGGTGAATGTAAGTGGAATGAAATCATTTTGGTTGAGCCATGAAGTCATATCAAGCCCACATGAGCCATGAAGGGACTCATTTGAGGCATCCATATTGTTGTTCCTAACCCTCTTGCGCGAGGGCTTAGGGGTTAAGGACCATCCATGTGAATCACCTACATGAGTCAGGAGGTCAAGTTAGGTATGGGTGTGGTTTTAGGAGGGGTGTGAAAGTGTAGTGTATAAATGTAGTGTGTGTGTAAGTCAGCCCTTCACCAGACCAGGCCACCCAGGGCAGTCCTAAGGCCAAAGAGTCCTATAGGCACTCATCCTTTAAACTTCCACATTTGATTTCAACCCTCTAGGTGATTAGGGGTCTACAATCAAGTTTGTGGAGTTTGCAGGGAGCTAAGAAGTGGTTTGAATTTCTAAGTGGTGGGTCCCAACTCTAGTCCTCTAGGATAGTCAAAGGAAAAGCCTAAGGCTAGATCCTAAGCACTAAAGAGAAGAAGAGAAGACCTCATCAAAAATGAGGTCAACAAATGGACCCCTAATAGGTGTGGTGAGCTAACCAAGCACACCGCGAGTATTGGCGTTGACCGAAAAGATCAACAAAACCAACACAGATGTCCAAGTGACAAACTTAGGACGAAGTAGAAGAATTTCCGCTGGGGTGTGTCAAGTATATCTACGAGGCCGGAGATTCTTGAACTCTCGGCAGGGAAAGGAAAAGGAGGTGAATCTCAAATCACATGATGCGGGGAATTTCGATTTAGATTTTATTTTGTTTCAGTTTAAGTTTTGATGTGTGAGCTTAGATTTTAGCTTGAGTTTCAATTTAGATTGAAGTTTTGTCAAAATTAATTTGAAGGGATTCGATTTGAAATGAGAATTGGAATTTTGTGGTTTTAGATGTAACATCTTCAACCTCAAAAGAAAATTGAATTGATTGGATTGAATCATTACAATGAGGAGAAATCTCAGAGCAATGCGGTATTGGATATAAAATCCTTAACCTCAAGAGTTTGATTTTGATGTATTTCATTGCAATAGGGAGAGAACCTAAAGCAATGTGGTATCAGATGTAAAATCCTCAACCCCAGGAATTTGATTTTTTGATGTATTTCATTGCAATAGGGAGAGAACCTAAAGCAATGCGGTATCAGATGTAAAATCCTCGACTCCAAAAGTTTGAATTTGATGTATTTCATTGCGATAGGGAAAGGATCCTAAAGCGATGCGGTCTCGGATGTAAAATCCTCAGCCTCGAGAATTTGAATTTTGATGTATTTCATTGCAATAGGGAAAGAATCCTAAAGCGATACGATCTTGGATGTAAAATCCTCGACCCGAAAATTCGAATTTGATGTATTTCATTGCAATAGGGAAAGAATCCTAAAGCAATGCGGTCTTGGATGTAAAATCCTCGACTCCAAAAGTTTGAATTTGATGTATTTCATTGCAATAGGGAAAGAATCCTAAAGCAATGCAGTTTCGGATGTAAAATCCTTAACTCCAAAAGTTTGAATTTGATGTATTTCATTGCGATAGGGAAAGAATCCTAAAGCAATGTAGTTTCGGATGTAAAATCCTCAACTCCAAAAGTTTGAATTTGATGTATTTCATTGCGATAGGGAAAGGATCCTAAAGCAATGCGATCTCGGATGTAAAATCCTCGACCCCAAAAGTTTGAATTTGATGTATTTCATTGCGATAGGGAAAGAATCCTAAAGCGATACGGTTTCGGATGTAAAATCCTCGACTCCAAAAGTTTGAATTTGATGTATTTCATTGCGATAGGGAAAGGATCCTAAAGCAATGCAGTCTCGGATGTAAAATCCTCAACCCTAAGAATTTGAATTTTGATGTATTTCATTGCGATAGGGAAAGAATCCAAAAGCAATGCAGTTTCGGATGTAAAATCCTCAACTCCAAAAGTTTGAATTTGATGTATTTCATTGTGATAGGGAAAGGATCCTAAAGCAATGCAGTCTCGGATGTAAAATCCTCAACCCCAAAAATTTGAATTTTGATGTATTTTATTGCAATAGGGAAAGAATCCTAAAACAATGCAGTCTCGGATGTAAAATCTTCAACCCAAAAATTCGAATTTGATGTATTTCATTGCAATAGGGAAAGAATCCTAAAGCAATGCAGTCTTGGATGTAAAATCCTCAACTCCAAAAGTTTGAATTTGATGTATTTCATTACAATAGGGAAAGAATCCTAAAGCAATGCAGTTTCGGATGTAAAATCCTCAACTCCAAAAGTTTGAATTTGATTGAGATTTGATTTGGAATCTGGAAAGATTGAATTTGAATTTGATTGAGATTTGATTTGGAATCTGGAAAGATTGAATTTGAATTTGATTGAGATTTGATTTGAGATCTGGAAGATCGAATTTGAGATTTGATTGAGATTTGGAATCTGGAAAGATTGAATTTGAATTTGATTTAGATTTGATTTGGAATCTGGAAAGATTGAATTTGAATTTGATTGAGATTTGATTTGAGATCTGGAAGATCGAATTTAAGATTTGATTGAGATTTGGAATCTGGAAAGATTGAATTTGAATTTGATTTAGATTTGATTTGGAATCTGGAAAGATTAAATTTGAATTTGATTTAGATTTGATTTGGAATCTGGAAGATAGAATTTGAGATTTGATTGAGATTTGGAATCTGGAAAGATTGAATTTGAATTTGTTTTAGATTTGATTTGAAATTCGTGTTCATTTTGTTTGTCTTTTAACGATTCAAATTTATTTTATCGTGAATTTAATGTTCATGTGAATTTGGTGTTCGTCATTTTCAGATTTTTAAGGAAAGTTTTCTTTATTATTTTTTGTTTGTTTCTTTTCTGTTCTTTGTTCGAAGTTCATTTAACTTTAATGGCGTTTCCCAGTCAATTTGCACAAAAGAGGTGAAGGCCAAAAATGTGACATAGTCACTTTCATTCCAATCATGTCGAAGATACATCATACAACTCGATCTGGAATACATCTCATACAATCCATGTAGACTCAAAACGGACTATGTATGATCTTCGTCGATTCATCCAAAGAAGCATCTGTCAAAAATCCATGTCCGAATAGTGGGGTACATGGTCGATAACATCACCTTCCAAGCCATCCTTGGCAAGGATGCCGGTCGGATGTACGTTGGAGGTGTGATATCTTCCATGTAACTCACGGCTCGTAAGGCCGGAGGCTCTCTAGCTCCGGGTGCAGGCTGGAAATGGTAAGGTGTCTTCCTGTCGTCCATTCTTCGAAAGTAAGCGAGATCCGCTTCACTTGGTACTCCCGGTATGCAATGCTTAGCGACATCCGCTCCGTTGCCCTTCGGTATCATGATGGAACCTACCGGTAAAGGTATCTTCACCGGCCCTCGGAACTCACTCGGGCTCGCTATCCGGAGGTTAGATCCGAACATGATGTTACACTCGTTCGGAAAGAGAGCGTGCGAAAGGTCGACAAAGTCGTGGTGATCTATGTGCGGGGGTATGCGGTCACCTGCTTGTAGATGTTAATAATGCGGCTATTGGGTATGCAATCTGCTGGCGGTACCCTCCATGTTATCAATCTCTTTACAATTCTCTTGATGACTAATGGCATTGGATCCACTTGTCCATGACGGAGTATTCCGGTGGGTTTCCCTTCCTGTCTTCCGCGAAGTTGTAACGGCATTCGCATTGTATTGTAATTCTACCTTTCCACGGCATCCATCTCGGGGTTCGAGTAGGTGTTTTCCCTTAGGCGGCCCGCTCGGCCCATTCTTTTCAAATCCGGATGCGATCCACGATTTGTTGTTGTTCATATTCGAGAATACGTACGTATGTAGCTCGAGGCCTTATAGTATATTGATCCTTCGCACTCGATTCTCTCGAAGTATTCAAAGGTTTTCTTTTCGACATTCCGCATTCTTTCCGGCTCGTACTCGGAATAATTTGCAAATGGCGAGGCACAGTGACGTATTGTGGGATATACGGCTCAATCCCTTCACGTTCTCCACGCATACCTCGGCTCCTCGGGGATGATGTCCGTCGGGACATCTCCGGGGTTGCTACTGCAACAAGGTCATGCATTGCGGTGGTTCTATGCTGGTAGCATGGTAGCCTTCTTTCTTCGATCTTCGTGAGATTTCCACGGTCCTTTCGTTATCCTAGGAGCTAGCCTCCCTTCTTCGGGTTCTGGTGAACCGGTGCCCTTGAAGTGTATGTGCTTGGCGGTAGCAATCGCCTAGTTGCTGCCGGTCCGCTGCTAGTTTGGTTAACATCTTGCGGATACGGCGATTTTTATTTCTTCTTTGCGTTGTCGTGAGAGTAGCTCTTCGAACTTCTTGAATCTCGTGGGCGCGGCGGCGACAAGCTCGCCCTCTGCTGTCAGCAACTACGGACTTGATTTTCTTATCTTCTTCGGTGTTTGCCTTTCTTTTCTTCTTCTTTGGATTGGTGGCTTGGGCCACCCACTTTCATCACTTGTACGCCGGGCGGTTCTTCTCGGTCACACGGGACCCGATCATTTTCCTCGTACTACGGGCCTGCTGGTGCGAAGTCCGAGTCGATCTCGATTGTCGCTCCATCTTTCACCCTCTTTTCATCGAGTGCGAGGCTTACGCCATTTCTAAAGTTCGGGACCAACCGCTCGTTCGACATTTCCTGCGAAAAGACGAGGAAAAGGATCGGGGGCTGTACTTAAGAACAAGAACATTAAGAAAGTGTTTATTAAAGACGAGTTTTTTTATTACTCTTATATTTTTAAATTTAACAGGAATGAAGTGGGATAAGATCAGGAAAGAGATTTTGATGTGGAAGAGAAAACAAGGAAAGCTTTATTATCATGATTTTATTTATTTTAGCACATTTTATTATTTTTGGGTTCGGACCCAGTCATAAGTAATTACTTCGCCGGTGCTTCTAAGGACAAAGAATTCATTCCTTCGAAACATCAGGTAGCGTAATACTTTTCAAGTATTGTCCGTTGATCGGAAGCATATGTCGTCCTCCACGGCAATTCACTAGGCGGTAGGAACCTCCCGAGTATCTTGCTTCGACCACGAACGACCCTTCCCAGTGGGTTCAAATTTTCCTCCTATCTTGCGGTGTGCGAGGATAGGTCTTTTGAGAACGAGAACTAAGTCACCAACTTTGAAGGTTCTCGGGCGGACCAATTTGTCATGGGCTTGAACCATCTTAGCTTGGTATAATTCTAAATCCTAGCTGCTGCTGTGCAAGTCTTTTCCCTTCCGGGCTTTCTAATTCTTCTAGTCGTAATTTGGCATTCTCTTACGTCGTGATCTTATTTGCAAGCTGCAATTCGAGTGAAGGAAGGCTCGGACCTCTAAAGGTAACACTACCTCGGACCCATACACCGGAGCGTAAGGTGTAGCTTGAGTAGGAGTTCCGAAGGTTGTCCGGTAGGCCCATAAGGCTTCTAATAACTTCTCGTGCCAATTTCTCTTATTATCGTCTAAGGTTTTCTTTAAAATTTGAACGAGAGTTTTATTAAAAGCCTCAGCCAGGTCGTTTGCTCTTGGGTAGTAAATTGTTGAATACCGCCAGTCGATTCCGTGTCTCCTACAAAATTGTTGATTTGTGTGCTTCGAATGCGACTCATTATACGAGATAATCTCGCGTGGCACTCCGAAACGGTAGATAACTTGGTTCTTGAAAAGCGTAGCGCGTGGTGTGCTTTCACTTCTCTAAGTGGAGCGCACTCTGCCCACTTGGAAAAGTAATCCGTAGCCGCAAGAATGAAGCGATGTCCTTTTGAAGATGGTGGTTCTATTGGACCCACTATATCCGTGCCCTGACATTCGAATGGCCGCGACGCAATTGTCGGATGTAACACATTTGGAGGTTGGTGTAGAACCACTCCGTGTACTTGGCATTGGTGACGGCTCTTGGCGATTTTCATGCGATCGGTCATCATCGAGGGCCGGTAGTACCCTAGTCTTTTAATTTTCATTTTCATCTTCGGACCCGGCTGGTGAGCGCCACGGAGTCTGAATGCACCTCTTTAACGATTTCACGGGCCTCGGACCCGCTTAGGCACCTTAGCCACATTTGATCGAAAGACCTTCGTATAACGTGTTGTTTATTAATGCGTAAGACAGAGTTCTTTTCTTGATCGATGGGCTAGCGACTTATCGTCCGGTAGCTTTCCTGTTTGCGGGTAGTCATTAATGGTCGTCGCCAATCTTACGTGTTTTTACATCACTATGTGCAGTTGATTTTTCCTCTTTTCTGATTTGTGTATTGTGTACTATGTCGAGCTGTGATAGGACTCGACGTCCGTGAGCCGACACTTCTAGCGACTCATCTTGCAAACGAGGCAAATTCTTTTGCGAGGCGAGCTAACGCATCTGCTAAGGCATTTTCTTTTACGAGAATTTTGTAGATTGTCACATTCGAAATTTGTTCCAACAATTGTATGGCATCTTGGAAGTATTGCTCGAGTCTTAGCTTTAAAAATTTTGTCTTGTCCGGCGATCTATTGAATTATTAACTGCGAATCCCGTAGATGTTGATGTACTGTTATCCCCATTTGAATAGTTAATTCCTATCCTGTTATGAGGGCTTCGTATTACCGCCGTTGTTTGTACACGGTTACGTCGAGTGGTAGGAGTATCTTAACATCCCCCGCTCCGGTGTTATAAAGATTAGCCCGATTCTGCCTTACCGAGGCACTATCACTTGCGATTCTTCGTCTTTGTGTGCTTGAAGATGCTCCGTCGAAATATAATTCCCAACGTCGATCATCGGGGTCTTCTAGGCTCATTATTTGTTCATACGGCAAATCGTCATTGAGAGGAGATTCTGCCGGCAAAGGGTGTCTTTGCGAGGAAGTCTGCTAAGACTTGTCCCTTTACGGCACGAAGAGGCACGAAAGTTATATCGAATTGCAATAATATCATTGACCATCGGCAAGTCTGCGGAAAGCGTTGGACGGGTCATCAAGTATTGCAATGGATTAAATTTTGAGATCGAGGTTGACCTTATGAGAAAGCATGTAGTGCACGAGCTTTTGAGCGGCGAAGATCGAGGCCAAACAATGCTTTTCGATTGCGGGATACCTTATTTCAGTCGGAAGTAAACGACGGCTTAAATAGTAAAGAGCATTTTCTTTACCCTCATCATTGACACAGGCTAACGGGGTTCCGAGAGAGTCGTCTAAAGCCGCGGTATAAAGTATCGGCGGTCTACACGAGGCTGGGGCTGCTAAGACGGGAGGTGTCATTAAATATTGTTTAATGTCCTCGAATGCCTTACGGCATTTCTCTTCCCAAATAAATTTGGCGTCCTTTTTAACTAGTGCCGAGAAAGGTGACACCTACTGACAAGTTTGAGATAAAGCGTCGAAGATATGCCGACTTCCCTTGAAAAGATCGTAGTTGTTTTAAGGTTTTGGGAGGCGGCATTTCTAAGATAGCTTTAATCTTTTCCGGGTCGATTTCAATTCCACGATGTCGGACAACGAATCCTAAGAATTTCCCAGAGGTGACGCCGAAGGCGCATTTTAAGGGATTCATCTTAAGGTTAAATTGCCTTAATCGTTCGAAAATAATTCTCAAATCATACAAGTGGTTGTCCTTTACTTTGCTTTTGATGACCACATCGTCCACGTAGCATTTGACTTGATTGTGGATGAGATCATCAAAAATTCTTGTCATTTGTCTCTGGTATGTTGCTCCTGCGTTCTTCGATCCGAATGGCATCATCGTGTAGCAATATACTCCGATCGGCGTTCGAATGCTTGTAAGCTTTTCATCTTCGGAGCCATTTTTATCTGGTTGTATCACGAAGATCCATCCATGAATGAGAATATTTCATGTGTCGAAGCAATGTCGATCATTAGTTACGGGATCGGTAGAGGGAATTCATCCTTTGGACATGCCTTATTTAAATCTCCGAAGTCCACACAAATTCCGATCCGACCATTCTTCTTTACGTGGCATCACATTGGCTAACCAAGTCGGGTATTGTTCTTCACGGACAAATTTAGCGTCTATTAGCTTTTTAACTTCAGCTATGACTTGTTGTTCGATTTCCAGACACATTCTTCTGGGACCTTGTCTGACTGGGACAGAAGTAGGATCCACTCCTAGCTTATGGACTGCGACCTCTGGAGCTAAACCTGGCATCTCATCGTAGTTCCAAGCAAAACAGTCTTTAAATTCCATTAATAACTTGATTATTCCTTCGGCGTCTTCTTTATTGAGTAAGGAGCTAACAAAGGTACGTCTAGGCTCTTCGCTAGTACCTAAGTTAACTTCCGTTAACTCATCTATCGTAGATTTAATCTCTTCTTCGAACTACGGTGGAGCGTCTCCAATTTGTAAATCTTCGAATTCTTCGTAGTTTCCATGCGGTTTTCATTAGACTCGCAAGTGACAACCAAGCAAAATTCGGTATCGTCGGCCGATCCTATCGTGCCGAATCCGAGTCCATGCTTTGAATTGGGTGGACGACCGGAGTTATTCCATAACTTTTCAAAATTTTGTGATTGACCTTTTGTCCATTGTCGAGGTAAGAAACCACTGCTGAATTAAATTTTGAACACGGGGAGAGTACCACTCAAAAGGCAATTCCATTAATTCTGATGAAGTGACATCTTCAAATTGTACATTATTTTCAGTCTTGGAGGAAGTAGCACCACGGTAGAATTTGATGGGCTTTGCACCGCTGCTACGTACCTCTTTGACCACCATACCCTCGATCTTATTAGAATGGATCGGGGTCAGGGTCATAGTATGTACATAGTGATTAATCTACTCGTACATGGATTTATATTCTTCATTCTTCTCATCTTCAAGAGAGATCTTGAATTGCGGCTTCTTCCGACTTATTGTCGCTGCTTCTTGCTTGATTTCTTTTTCTTCTTCAAAACTGCTTTCCCAATCAACATTGATGGTTGATTTCCTCTGTCCAACTGTCCTAACGTCTCTACCACGACCTCGTCCCCGGCCTCGACCTCGGATGCGAGTTGTGGAGAAACCTTCACCATCTCGCCGTAAGGGAGTGGTGAGTGAGCTATCGGACTCAGAAATTCGGGTTCTTCGTTGTCCCGAACTTTCTTTGCTTCATTTGTTATGGTATCTCCGGAGAAGATTGTTTTCTTCGGTGGTGCATAATAAGTTGCATCTTCATGGATTCCAATCTCATGTACGGAGAATGGTTGTAAGTCACCTTTGATGCACTTGTTCCCCTCCATCGTAGTATTTGATGCACCGATGCAGAGATGATGGTACCATCCTGTTTTCATGTATCCATGGTCGGCTCTAGTAGAGCGTTGAACGACGTTTCGAATCGATTATGTGAAATTTTGCGGTTGTCTTTGCTAAGTCACCGGTCTTCATCGAGTAGTGTTATTGATCCGAGGGCTCTTTCTCCTTTACGGTTGAATCCTCTTAATAACATTTTGTCGGCTTCGAGCTCGCGAGCATCAATTTCCAAGTATCGCTAGTGTTCGATGACTCATTATATTAATTGACGCTCCCGGATCCACCAATACTGCGGAGAGCGTAAACTTCCCGATTGTAGCTGAAATGTACAACGGTCGGTTGTGGTGCCGCTATCCCGAGCGGTAGGTCATTGTCACGTGAAGGTAACACCTCGCTGTTCCTTTAACGAACAAACCTCATCTAAGGAATCTCCGGCCATTTGAGCTAAGTAAATTTCTGGGTCAAGTAAGGCCTTGATCAGAGCTTCTCTCATCTTCTTTGATAAGATGAGAGCGTCGTAGATGCTCAGTTTGGCTGGTAGTTTCCTAAGATGGGCTAGCACGTTGTAGTCCACTTTATTTTCATGTGTCTCGGCTTCTTCTCGAATGAGTATTTCTTCTGTCGGGGTTGGTTCTTCCTGAACAACCACCTGCTTTCCTTTGTCCTTTGGACCCATTCTCGGAGGTAGAACTCTTCCACTTCTTAAGTTGACTTCTGTAATTTCTTCTGAATCTAGTGTTGAGCTTGCTGGTGTTTCTTCTTGAATCGGAATGACGAGTTCTTCCGGATTAGCTTCGAGTACGAAGGCTCTAATTCTATTGTATTGGAGCTCCTCGAAACTCGCAAATAGATTCGTTGCTTGTTGAACTCTCGTAGCCTCCTTGATGGATGTCTTCTTCGTTATCGTGATCATCGAGATTGTGCATGATTTGAGAATTGTCATTGGTATCGAAATCGATGTCCGGATTGTCGCCAGTTACATAATCGTTAGAAACAGTCAAAACGTAGCCAACGCCATCACCCTTATCATTATAAGATCCCACCGAAGTGAGCGAGATAATCTTACGAGTAAGAGGTTCGAGGGATTTCTCCCCGAATCGAAACAACTATCCTAGGATAAGCGACCCCTAGTCCAGCCTTAGGAACCTCTGTCCTCTCTTCTTCGTCGATTTTCTTCTTCTCTTCAATCGTCTCCTGTTAAGGTGGTTCTTCTATCGCAAGTGATAGTGCCAACTTAACAGGTTTCGAACTCTGAATTGAAGCTCGCACCGAAGCGGTTTGGATGCTGTCTAAAATCTTCTTCGAAGACGTTGTCCAAGCGGTAGTCCATCCATCGTCAGTTGTATAGGGATCTATCAGAACGATGAGATCAGTCGAGACAACATTGACGGAACCTCCTTTCTGGGGTTCCTTCATGTACTCCTTCGGGATTGTTATATTCCCTTTCTGAAGGTTGTCATTGAGCCAACTTTTGAAGGTAATGCAATCTTCTATCTTGTGCCCAAGCATCCGGTAATAAGGGCAAAAGTTGGGATCACCTTTCTTGTTGACTTCTTCTGGTCTCTTAGGCTCCGGCGGTGGAAATGCGGAGTCTTCATCGGACTACGGAACATCTTCGGCTACTTGCTTCATTCTTGAATGGATATTCCCTACTCGAAGCTCCCTTAATGTACGTTGTGGACGAGGCGGTTGTTCATATTGTGGAGATGGCTGATATTTGGAGTCGGGGTTGCTTGGTAATTCTGTTGAGGTTGCTTGCGGCCGTTCGGACGATATTTGTATCGGTTGCTTGCCTTTGTCGACTGCTCGCGATGATCCCGGATTTCTTTTCAAAAGTCTTCACGGGCTTTTGCTTGTACGTCTTGTCGGCGAAACTTAATTGATTCGCCTCCTCTTGCAAGCTCCGGCCTTGCTTAACAACTTCTCGAAAGTCTTAATAGTGAATCCTTTGAGGAGAAGTGCTATCGGGCCTTGAATGCTTTTAAGTAAGATGCTGATTGCATGTTGTTCTTGTAGTTGTGGTTCACACTTCATGCTTAAGTTCCTCCATCGAAGTATGTAATCCACCAAAGTTTCGTTTGGCTTCTGCTTCTCTACCACTAAATCACCTATAGTGATGTGGTGCTGAGCTCCGGCGAATCGCTTGATGAAGAGGTTTTCTAGTTCTGAGAACGTCTTCACTGAACCATTCGGTAATTCTGCATACCAATCAAAGGCGATCCCCGACGAGTGCAGCGACGAACGCGTCGGAAAGAGTAATGCATCGCTCCCGCCGGCATTGCAACAAGCGGCACGAAAGTGTGCAACATGCTTGTCGGGGGTTCCGGTTCCATCAAGGTCTTGAACGAGAGGTGGTACGAAGCCTTTTGGGTATTGGACGGCGTCGAATTCTTCGGGTAAGGTCTACCCGTCCGAATGGATGTCCCGCTCTTTGATTGTGCTAAGGCTTCTCGCACTGCTTGTTCCACCGAAGCTCTTGATATCCTTTTACGGAATCATACTTTGTGTTGTATCTTTCTTTAACTGGTCATCCCCGTTGACGGATGTAATCTCCTTTCCCCCGTCTACAATGTGAATGACCTCGGGGGTGTCTCTCTTTGGGGTTGCACTTGACTTTGGAGAGTGGCTAGGGCTACAGCCATCTCTTCCATCCTCTTCACCATTTGGGCGATCGTATCGTCTTTCTCTTGAAGATGTCTTCTCATTACTTCTGGCTCCTCTCTTTCTGCGGTACGCAGGGAGCACCTTGTGAAGGCTGACGAAGCTCGTGTTTCGACCATGTTGATTTCGCATACTCATTGTCCATGAATTCCGATGAATCGATCTCGTCTCCGAATTTCTCTTCTCTTTCTTTTGCTAGTCATCGAATATCGGTCCTCGACTTTTCCATAGCGTCCTCTAGCGGTCTTTTCTGTGCATTTTTGCGGTTGTCGTGTGATAGGCTGCCGGGGCTCCTTCTCACGAGTCCCTTTCTTGCGAGTGGCACTTTCTTCGGATTCGAGTCTCCGACGAGACTTTCCTTCTCGAAGCTGCTTGTTTCAATCTTAGTTGTCCGGTAGTGGGACGCCATATTATCCTTCTAGCAGCGGAAGGTCTAGGACCGGATGGTGCGTCGGCCCAATCTTTGGAAGGTGGTATCCTCCCTAATCTGCAACCACGAAACAACGATAGGCGGACTAGCCTTCATCCTTTTATTTGGCTTTTACGTAACGATGGCGGGTTCTATTCGGGGCCCGAGATGGGATTTGAGCGGCACCCGCCCCATCCTTCGTAGAATTTCCGATACGGGGCATTTCTCTTTCTTTGCTAGCTTCTCGATCACGAGTACGTAGTCGGGCGAATGGCGTGATCCTAGCCCTTTCTTTCTGTCGTCGTCGTAGTACGGCTGGTCGAGGTAATGTAGAAACAATCCTGCGGACATTTTCCTCGTCGGCCAGCGGCGGAAGGGGGTGGAATCTACTTCCTTCCAAAAAAGGTGTATCTTCAGGCAATGGTATGTATTCAGGTATTGGTGTGTACTCAGGGATTTCTGGGATTTCCTTCAGGAAAGCAACTTTGGCGGCTCTGGCCTTCCTGGCAATTTTCCTACTTCTGTTCCTTCTTTGGGTCCGTGTTAGTGATGGAATTCTTGAGCTGGACCCGATTTCAAAAACGGAAGGTCTCACAGGAAAGTCTGTACCCTCCACGGTAACAGGTTCATCATAGTTCTGGATTTCCTTCCCCTTTAATGCGGCGAAGCCGGGGTAGGTGCGAGACAACTAGACCGGTGGGGGTAGCAAGAACGGTCCTCTCGCGGACGGCGGTACTCCTCTCGGTTGGAATCTTTTGCGGGGCGGAAACTCTTGAGTTGACCTGAGGTTGAACTCGATCAACGGCTTCTCAGCTTCAGATACTTTGTTTGTCAATGCGAAAAGGGAAACGTCGGTGATCTTGACATTTTGTGTTCTCGAATCCTTGTCCAAACCGAATGACCCCATTGTCGGGCAGCTCATCCTTATAAACAGCGAAGTCGAGTCCATTGGTGAAGGAGAAAATCAGCTTTGGGGCCTCCATTTCTGCAGGGTATATTCTGATTGTCAGTCCCAAGTTATGCTTCTTCTCATCAGGACGAAAAGAAAGGAATCGAAAAGATTCCGAACACATTCTTGTTCATGTACTTATAAGAAGGAGTTATTTGTTAAAAGAATCATTCATTAAAGGGTTTGTTTATTTAGAACGGAATGTTCAAAGGTGTAGAGAAGGTAAGGAATCTGATTCAGAGTTGGAAAGGAAAAGAAAGTCTTATGCAAGACTTCTCGACTCGAAGGATCACTCCTAAACTAACACCTATTGGGGGTCCACCCCACCTCGGAAATGAGGTAAAAGGATCTCGGAACCTCTCGCGTTTAGGGGTGTCTAAACAAGTGGCTCCTAAATCCGAGAGAGTATTGGCTATACTTGTTCAAGGTAGAAATGAACATAGTATTCCAACGGAAAGAAGGGTAGCTTGATCCACAAGGGACATGGATACACCACCGATTTTTTGAAAGCAGAACTGTCCGATTAAAATTGAGAGAGGAATTGTCCCCAGCGGAGTCGCCAGAAGTTGTCGGCATATTTTTAGGTTGAGTGTGTTGTATTTTAAAAAGAGGGGTCGCCTAACAGAAATTGTCGGCGAATTTTTAATTTAATTTAAATAAATAATTTGAAAAGTGGTATTTGATTTTTGAAAATGATTTTAAATTTGAAGATTTTAAGATATGAAATCAAACCGATCTCACATCCCAAATAGTTTATATAAACGAACACCGCACCACAAGCCGTGTATCTATCCTAAGGATAGACACACCGCTTGATGGTGGGGCTCGATTAAATAAAATAGAAGATTTGTGACATCCGTTTGGTCTCGCGAACCAATTTTATAAGCGGACAAATTCCACTGCTTAATATGAAAACATTAAACGGGGTTTATATTACACAGGTTCTTTAAAATTCCCTATAAGGGCAAGCCCCATAGTTAATTACATCTTAAGTAACGGGAATCACCTAAGAAAACTCTCGATAATAATCGGTAATCTCGCTCTCAAGAATTTCAAAGTGTAAGTTTTCAAGGGATTGAATTTTGGAATTTCGATAGGGAATGGATCAAATTTGGAAGATTTTATTTTGGGATTTCAAAGGAAGAAAGGTAGGAGAAATTACGGATTCGAAGCGAACTTCGGTAATTTCCCGACTATCCTATTATTTGGCTTGGATTTAGGAAAGTCCTAATGTTTATTTAATGTTTTCATCTTGCCAATTTTAGTTAATTAGGACTTATATTTATATGATAGAATCATACAAATAGCCTTGAAGTTATGAGGGTTTATGTCGTACCGAACGACTACCTCGGAATCCTAAGTCCGGTTAGGACTTAATTTGCAATGCAAATGCCTAACAAAAGGTTGAGGATTTATGTTACACTAGGCGAACTACCTCGGAGTCCTATGGATTGTTGTTTAATTCTAGGAAAGTTTTGCTGATGTAGATTCGAGTTTTCTTGATGACAATGGCCGTCTTGCCCACCATGCTCCAAGCTCCTTGTTGTTGCGAGAGGTTTAGTTTTAGAAGTCATAAATCGGGAGATGAGAGAAGTGTTTTGGTTTAGAGAAAATCTTAATTTCCAAGTGTTTTTTGTGTTTTAATTAAAACAAATCTTAAAGTTGATTATAACGACACCGGTTAAGATCCCACGGTTCCATCCTTCCGGCATCGTTATTTTTATCGGATTCACTTAGTCCGGATGAATTTGCTAAACTCAATTGAATGAGTTCCACACTTTCATTTAGACCGTGGGAAATCCCGTTAGCAACACGTAGGTTACATCATCCGAGGTATTCCCGATCATCCAACGGGACGTTTTAATTTAGTTGTAATTGTAGTTTTGTGTTACGTTTGTGATTAAATTTTGAGTTGTTTTATATTTTGAAATGTTGTGGCGGTGAATTTTATCTTGCAATGACTTTTAACTTAGTTTTGGTTTCAGTTTTAGGGGCTACCCTAGAGGTGTGGGTTTTCATGCAACAATTCGTTTTTCATGCAAGAAAAGTAAGTACGATGCGATTAAATAAATTGCAATAAAGTAAATTACAATAAAATAAAATCGTATCTGGAGGGTCTTCCCATCATCCCAAGCTGCACTTAAAACACAATTAGAATATTTAAGCAAATTTCTAGGTAAAACTAAGGGAAGGGTTATGGTTTTCTACCAAATTCCTAATCCTATAGCTAGTCATTTCCTATGACGTCTAGGTCCTTGTGTTTTGGTTTGAGAACGATTTTCTTCATCAAAGAATAATTAAGTTCAGTTGTTCTTATAAACATCCTATCATATTGAGAAAGTGTTTAAGAAGAATCTCAAACATCTTTTCAATATTACTAGAATTGTTTTAAGTCCAAACGAATTTAATTATACAAATGAATTAATCATCCAGGAATTCAATTTTTGTTGTTATCTTACTCAGTGAACTAGGACATTTGAATATCCTATAAGTGGAGTAACATTTCATTTAATGTTCATTTAGGAGTTATGATAATAAAAATTTTCGAAGGCAAATTGGTATTCCGATGGTTTGTGATTTAGTTTAACTTCAATTAAAGGGTTTAAATTTGGAATAGTGTTCAAGTTGCTTTATATTTAATTTCTTTATGTCTTAGGTGAAGTTATTTAATTCAATTTAATTTAACTTTAATTTAATTTAATTTGGTTTAGTTTTAATTTTAATTTTGATTTAATTCAATTTAGTTTGATTTGATGTTAAATTAATTTTGTTTAATTTGATTTAATTTCCTTTAATTTCCTTTAATTTGATTTAATTTTAATTTAATTTAATTTAATTTAATTTAATTTAATTTAATATGTTTTAATTTAATTTAATTTAATTTAATTTAATTTAATTTAGTTTAATTTAACTTAATTTAATTAATTTATTTAATTTAATTTAATTAATTTATTTATTTAATTTAATTTAATTTACTTAATTTGTTTGATTTAATTTAATTTAATCTTTAATTTAATTTAATTTTTAATTTTAATTTAATTGAAAATTTAAAAGGAGTTTAATAATTTAACTCTTTTTTTTAATTTAATTTAATGATTAAGTCCTTTAACATTTTAAAATTTAAATTTGAATTATCATTTTTAATTAGGAATTAAATATTAATGAGATGATTAATTTAGGGATTTTTAAATTAAAGAATAAATCTCTTCCTAATAATATCCCTATCTTAATAATTCCAATTTTATTATTCTTCCAAATTTAATCAATTATTTAATTAAGGTTTATTTTAATTATCTTCAAATTGTTTAATAGGTTTCTACCCTTTAATTATTTAAATTTCAATCATCCAAATCAGATTAAGATCAAATATTTTATTTATTAATTTTATTAAACCTAAAGTTTTAATTAAGGGTTAAAATTTTTTAATTACCATTTTGCCCTCCAAGCTTAATAATTCCATAACTCACTAAATTGAGCTTAAATGAACTTGAAATTTTTATGTGACTTTACGCAAATGCCAATAATGATATGAGAGGAGAAAATGTGATTTTTCTGTATTTAATTTAATTATGTAATTATTTTTAGTGGAAAATAGGAATCTCCAAGGAAAATTTAATAATATAACCAAGGGAAAGTTTCTATCCTTAAGAAAATTATGGGACATTCCTAATGACCAGAGGACCATTTGGACCAATTTTGGTGATTTTTTAAATTATATTATTTTTATTATAATTATTTTAAGTTTTGGAGTATTAATTAATTTAAAAATAAAATAAAGGTTAAAAAATGAAATTTATATTTTTCAAAAATCTCTCTGATATCAAGGAAATCAGAGAATTAATTTTTACAATTTTATGATTTTTCTTTGATTTATTATAATTATTTTAGTGAAAATGCTAGAAAATACATTTTTTTAATTTTAAAATTACCCTAGGGCTTTAAAATTTAATATCTCATTAAATAGACCTAAGAAAAATATGGGGTTTATTCCTAAGTGATTAAAATTCAAAATGTGACATTTTGGTGAATTTTATTATTTTTATGATTTTTATTTTTTTTAATTATTAAAATATTAAAATAATGCAAAAAATTAAATTTTTTAGAAAATTGAAATTTTAATTTTCTTAAATTCCCCTGATATCAGAGAGGCTCCAAAACCAATTTGGTGGATTTTTAAAAAGTATTTTGAAAGTTATGAATTTTTAAAGTTCAAATTGACTAAATAGCTTAATCAACCCATTTAGTAGGGCTAACCAAGTCCAATTGACTTCAAATTTTTATGGTAGGTTCCTCTGATCCTGAAGGTCAGTGGAGAATTAATTTTAAGTCAATTTGATGTCTGGTTAGCTCTAATTAATTAAGGAGCTATTTTGGGTGTTTAAGCCAATTAGGGTTATTTTAAATAAACTAATCCAAAATCTATTTTTCCTAGGGTCCTCTGGTCATAAGAGACATCACCAAATTTTCCTAGAATTTATTTCACAACATGCTAATTATTGGAATTAAAATACTTAAAACAGCAACATGAGTTTGAAAAATCAATAACTTTTCATAGGGATGGCCTCTGACTTTGGAAAATTCAAGGAATGTTCCCAAATTCAGAGGCTTCAAAAGCCCTATGGTCTCATGCCATGGTGAATTTCCTATATGCATGAAGAATTAAAACAATGCAGAAGGAAATAAATCATTAAAAATAAAATACTTGATGAAATTAAATAATTTATTTTCCACATTATTCTCCTCTCGTTCACCGAGCAAGAGGGTATTTTTATTTTATTTTTCTGATTTTCCTACACAAATTTATGGATTTTTGAAGTTTAGGGGAATTAAATAAATCAAAAATACCCTAATTTTCTATTTATCCACGCGGCGCCGTGTCAACCTCGGCAGCTCCGAAAGGCCACGCGGCTCGTTCTGGTTCGACGCCGCCATTCGACTCAGCGCTCCGGGGCCCCGCTGTGTCGTTCCATCTCCTGATCCGACGCGATCCTGGCCGTCCGTCCGCGCGTGTATTAAATGAACGGCATCCGTTCATCGTCCCCAAGCCTCCTAGCCCGAGAACTGTCCACACTAAATCCCTAATATCTCACTCAATACTCAATGAATTTTCGTGTTCTTATGCTCTATGGATTCATCTTGAAGAGACGAATACATCTATACGGAGATCATGCATTGAAATTAAAGCATTTGAAATGGAGAATCTCCAGAAGCTCGGGATGAAGAATTAGCTCATACCTTTGCTCGGAGAAGTGTGGCTTCGATCCGAGGGTTGTGTCACCTTCGATTGGAT
The DNA here is from genome assembly GCA_022702705.1 of Papilionanthe hookeriana x Papilionanthe teres. NCBI lineage: Eukaryota > Viridiplantae > Streptophyta > Magnoliopsida > Asparagales > Orchidaceae > Papilionanthe > Papilionanthe hookeriana x Papilionanthe teres. The sequence continues at coordinate 38,107,404 of CM040425.1, read as the reverse complement.
CCCGCAAGCTCCGGATGAAGTCTCCTGGTCCGATGAATCGCCTAGGTATGATTTCGACCACAGTCGATCACAAAGCTTGGAGGTCGAAGCAAGCTGGGTGGTTTGGAGAGGGGCTTTGCTTGGTGGACTCCTTCCCTTGGTCCGAGTGAAGGTGTAGGACCAATCAATTTGAGGATTGATCCACTGTGGAGAAGTGTCCTGGTTTTGGGTGGAATTTTAGTGAGAAATTGGGTTCTGTTGGTGGGGATTAGGGCAAATTGGCACTAGGGATCAACTGCTCTAAGTATGGAGAGTGATCTGGAGCAATTTTGGCAGAGTTTCAGTAAGGTCTGGTTCATCACCTCTCATGGCCGAGAGGGGGTGGTGTTTAAATAGGAGAGGGTGGAGGGCCTCCCAGGGAGAGTTAGGGCTTGGGATCAGCTGCTCTTGGCAAGAGAAGAACAACTACTAATGGCCATCGGGGATGGGGCAACTCGGCGGGTGAGAATTCCAAGTTTGGGCTCACATGTGAGCTCTCGGCCCGGTGGTTTTCGGCGGTACGTGGTGGCTGGCCGGCCGGGGTCGAGTCACCTCAAGGTCAGGGAGGTCAGGACTGGGGCTTGGTGCAGTCAATTGGCCATGGACATGTGTAAAGGAGTTGAATTGAAATGGAATGGGGGAGGAGCTTATTTTGGGTCCAAATGGGTCAACCCACCTTTTGGGCTTGGTTCACCTCCCCATGGCTGATTTGGGCTGAGGGAGGATCAGATGGATCAGCTAGGAAAGGGTGGAGAAGTCACCATCCATGAATATTTTGATTAAACATGGATTAAGGTGAAGCATTAAAAGGGTTAAAACCTTTTTAAGGGGCTTAAAAGAGGCTCCTCCTTTTGCCATTAGTGGCTTGATCACATGTCAAACCTTCCATGGCTTCATGTGGCTTGTCCATGGCTTGCATGGCTTGTCTTTGGCTTGGGGAAAAGCTTGGTCAATTTCATGAAAATGGATTTTAGAAATTTTTGTTAATTTGATGGGAATTTGTATGAAGCTTGATTTGGAATGGTTTAATGATGATTTTGAAACTTAGGGGTGATATCAATTAAATGTATGATGAAATGAAATTGCCATGTGGGCTTTAGGGCCAATTTTGGGCTTTTGTATTTGGTGGAAATGGGCTTTTAAAATGGTTTAGGGAAGTGGGCTTTTGGATTTTAAAATGGATTTTAGGATGGAATTTTGGCAAAGGCTTGGGCCAAATAATTGTTGGGTTTAGCTCATAGATGTGTCATGAGTGACTTGGAGCAAATTGGGAGTGATTTAGGTTTGAATTGGGTTGAATTTGGGCTCCTTTGGTGAATGGGCCAATATAGGTTAAATTGGGATAATTTGGGCCAATGTTGGGCTAGGGTTGAAATTGATGTAAAATTAATGTTGGGAAATGTTTATGGGAGTGTTTCAAAGAGGTTTTGACTTTTGTTGGGCTTTGATTTTGGGATTTGGGCTCATTTGGGTTAGGTTTGGGTTTAGGTCAAAATTGGGCCTTTTAGCTTTGGGTTGAATTTGAGTGAGGTTTGGGTCTAAATGTTGGGCAAATCATGTTAGTTTTTTGTTTGTGGGAATGTTAAGGAAGATTTAAAAAATATTTGGGGTTAATTGGAGTTGAATTGGGTGAGTTTGGGTTAGGTTTGGGTCATGGGTCCAAATTGGGCTTTAAGGCCAAAAGTGAAATTGGATCCAAATGTCAATCAAATTGGACTTGGATTTGGTCTAGATTGGTGTTGGGATTGTTGAATTGAAGTTTAGAATTGAATTGGACTAGAATTTGGGTCAATTGGGTAAGTTTGGTTTGACATTGGGTTCACTTTGGGTTTAAAATGGGTCAAATTGGGGGTTTTGATAAAAGTGGGGTAAATTGACAAAATTGGCCCATGGTGTAGTTGAACAAAATTAAATTAGAAATATTTGGGATTTTCTGGAATTTTCTGGGAATTTTCTGAATTTTTGGATTTTTGGGTCAAGAGGGGTATTTTGGGTATTTGGAGGGTATTGAGAGGTATTTTTAGAATTTTTGGTATTTTTGGCTATGAATGATCAATTTGAGTAATGTGGGAATGTTTGGGAATAATTTTGAGGAATTTTGGGTAATTTAGGTGTTTTGGAGGATTTCAAGGGTTTTGAGTAGGCTAGGCGGGTGTAGGGTCCCGGGGGTCAAAAATTGAAAAATTGGAAAATTGAAGATTGGGTGATTGTAAGTGGAATGAAATCATTTTGGTTGAGCCATGAAGCCATATCAAGCCCACATGAGCCATGAAGGGACTCATTTGAGGCATCCATTATGTTGTTATTAACCCTCTTAGCCAAGGGCTTAGGGGTTAAGGACCATCCATGTGAATCACCTACATGAGTCGGAGGTCGAGTTAGGTATGGGTGTGGTTTTAGGAGGTGTGTGAAAGTGTAGTGTATAAATGTAGTGTGTGTGTAAGTCAGCCCTTCACCAGACCAGGCCACCGGTAGGCAGTCCTAAGGCCAAAGAGTCCTATAGGCACTCATCCTTTAAACTTCCACATTTGATTTCAACCCTCTAGGTGATTAGGGGTCTACAATCAAGTTTGTGGAGTTTGCAGGGAGCTAAGAAGTGGTTTGAATTTCTAAGTGGTGGGTCCCAATTCTAGTCCTCTAGGAGAGTCAAAGGAAAAGCCTAAGGCTAGATCCTAAGTACTAAAGAGAAGAAGAGAAGACCTCATCAAAAATGAGGTCAACACCTGGCTCCTAAATACTCCTTTATGCTTTCCGATACTAACCCCTCAGTGGAAGAATCGGTAGTGTACGTGAATCAAATTGAGGGTATTCGATGGTCTTTTATCTCTAGGTCCTACACAATTCTGTGGGTGGCCCAAAAAGCTGAGAGAGCAACGGGGGACTTCAGGAATGATCTGGTATTTTACATGAATCAGTTCAAGTTCAGATTCAGGCTACCTCTATGTCACAAACTCTACGCCACTATGACTCACTATGGTGTCAACCACACACACGAGATGTCGAATTCTATTGTCAATATGATGGCATTCACAATGTTCCCTAGGAGGTTGGACATTCCATAGTCGATCGAGTTCTTCTCTTATTTTTTCGGCTTTAAAGTCGCCAGGGATGGATATGAAATCTTCACTACTAGTTCCAAACTTTGGCTAAATTCCTAATCAATTCCCAGAAGAACTAGGGGCATGAGGGAGGTGAAAAAAATGAAGACTCTCCCATCATCCAAAATTATCTATGTAGATACGGTCGAAGACAGAGAGTTATCTTTACATCTTTACTTGGAAGCGGTTGTGGTCGATAAGACCTTGTGTCTGAAGAATTCTGACTCCAGGGAGGATGAGAGGAAGAAAGCTGCTACTACTAGCAATCTAGAGAAAAAGTTGAAGAAGAATGTTCCATAGGATGTAGTAGAACCTGGTATGCGATAACAGAGGCTGCTGGGTGCGTCTGACACTGGTAAGGGACTTTCCCCTTTTTCTTCAATTGTAAAATTTATTAACCAGCTATCATTGAAGAGATGATGGAACCTCTAGGGAAAGCCAAGCTGTTTTATCTGCATATCTCATTCACCAAGAATTAAGTCTTGAGAGGGGAGCATTCTCGATCAGAGGATCCGAGAGATAGGAGTAGCTCGACATCCCTTTTCTGAAAGCTATCGCAACACGCTAATTAATTTATCTTAATGTAGCACTAGATTAAGGAGATGAAGGGGATCCTGAGACTGAATCTCGAGAACAAACCGCTCCACATTGGGAGGGGAAAAAGCCGGTTGATATGAATTTTGATCTGCCCCCTTCTACATTGCGGTGTGGAGGTTCTCCTCTAAAGTTGGTTCCCTCGATAGAGTGAAACTGCAATCTGTGGGCTAGTTCAAGTGGCTTCTTTGCCACAGTGGAAAACAGAAAGGATTAGTCCACTAGCTTGCCCGTAAGGGAGGAATCTGAGGCCGCAGAGGATCCCTCTCTTCTAACAAAGGTGCTCTAGACCGAGCAACTGGACACAGTGCTGAAGAGGATGAATTTTGATAATCTAAGTTAAGCTTCTACTTGGTTCATTCTACCAGCCAGGTCGATCAAACACTTCCAATTTAAGGTCCTTGTCTAGACGGAGATGAGAAAGACGACAACTAATGCCCGGACATCAAAAGTGATTGCAGACAAACAGAAAGTCAAGATTGAACCTGTCCACCTAGAGAATAAGCTAAAAGAATCAATTAGGAAAAGAAGGCATAGGAATATGAGCAAGTAGTAATGGCTTTGAAGAATGATAATAAAAGACTAAAGGAGAAAATGACCGGGATGGTGACGCAATAGGATCAATCACAATTTTTGAACAAATTCAGGGGAGCCTGGCATAGGCTGCTGAATAATTTGTGAAAGGAGGGCTGAAATGGGCAGATGACCCAAAGAAAAAATAATAAGATTTTCATGTCTATTTTATATTAATTTTGATGATATTGCACTTTAAAGAAGGGTATTTTTGGTGTTTTTTTGCAGGTATGTTGATTTATGGACAATGAAGTGAAAATATGCAAAAAGGAGAGAATTTGGAGCAAAAAAGACCAAAATTGTGAAAATTTGATCTAGGGCGCCGACAGCGAGGTCGATGGTGTTGACGGCGTGTTTTTCCCGAGAGTTCAGAATATATTATATGAGAGCCCGCCGATAGCGAGATCAAGGCCTCCAATATCGGGCTTATTCAGAAGGGGTCAAAGGCTAAGTATTCTAGAAGGCTGCCAACGGTGAGCTCAAGACCGCTGAAGGCGGGATCGGCGGTTCTTTCACAAGATGCATTGAATGTGGACGATTTTCAAATGGATGCTTGTAAAACTCTTGGAGACTCTTCATTTACTTTAAAAGGAACAATTTGGGGCCAAAAAAAGGTCCACTAGCGTCCAATTGGTTCCATAAGTGTCCATTTGTGTTCACCACGTGTCAAGTGTGTGAGTCTAGTGAGCCCATATAGAGTTTAGTTTTTTAGTCAGTGAGTTCAAAGTTCAGATAGTGAAATTTGTGAGGAATTCTATGAGAGATTGTAAGAGTGGAAGAGAAGTGAGAGATCTCTTCTTCATTGCCGTTTGGAAGAAGAATTCTGCATACTGTAAAGAAAGGAAGAGATTCAGAGGAACTTCAAGGAGTTTGCTTGGGGATGAATTTAAGATAAGTTGTATTTATTTACTTTAGTTTGTAAAACTTTGTTTTTATATATGAAATCCAAGTTTTATCATATCCTCTCCATGAATTCTGAGTAGTTTTTCTGTCTTTCTCCTTTTTTTGATATTTTTGTGAAATGAAATTTTGATTTAGTGTACCAAGAAAAGTTTTTAAGAAGTTCTGATAATCATTTACTTAGATCTTAATTTACTTTCAATCTGGCTAATTGATTAGTTAAAATATGCTGAATTTAACAACTATAGTAAATATTACATCCGAGATTCAGGGAGATCAAAATCCTTCGAAGTAGGATACAAATAAATAGAGAAATAATATTCATCAGACGTAGAATTGGAGATTTTAGAGTGAAAGACAAAAATCCTTAATTTAGTCCTATCTTTTGGGTGCTGAAGTGTAGATTGTTAGCCCTCAGGCGAGGGGAACGTGGGAGCTCCGAAATGAGAGTCGGTATCCTCCTAGCCTAGCCGCAGATTCAGTAACCAAGCATATGATTAGTCAATATTCTTTATGCCTAGACCAAAAGGTAAAGAATAGATATGCTCCTATTTGCCGCAACACCATTCTAAACCGATTCAATTTATCCATTCACTTAAATTTCTTAACAAAGGAGCAAGATTATTGCTTACATATTTAAACTTCACTTTAATAGTAGAATTAGTTATCAGTTAGTAGAACTAGTTTTTTTAAAACTTCATATTATTGTCGATTGCATATTAGTGACAGATAGGTAATTTCAATTTACAAGTTGTGATTCTGAAATTAGTTTCTATAATCCTAGTTTGTAGCCTCTAAGATATTCCCTGAGGGATCAATATCCAGGACTCCACTAGAGCTCTGTATTACTTGAACGATACGTATACTTGCGTTGATTAGTAACTCTGTGATTAAAAGAATATATTATATACTTGTTACAAAAATTAAAATTATGCACAGCGCACGGAGTTCGGGTCAGCATACATTGGTCAATTCACCACCTTCGTTTCTGACTTGAAATAAGAAGGTGGCGAGCTAGCACAATCAGGCGGATATGAAGCTGGAAGTGACGATGGATCCACAACCACTTAGGCCATTCATTTGTTATTTTTAATTTTTTTACTTTCTTCTAGTTATTTTAATTTTTGACAAAATATTCATTTTTCCTGATCGTGTCCTGCCAGTAAATCAATTATCATAAAAAGTTAGTGTAAATGAAAAGAAACATTTTTCTTTAGCACCTCTCCACATGTGAATCCTTTTTGCTCAATGAAATGAAATATTTTGTTATTTTTAATTTTTTTTTCTATGCATTAGTTTATTCTTTGCGTTTTATTTTACTTTGACTTACAAACTTTGTTTAGTTTCACATTTGTTGGCTTCTCAGTGCTTGGTAATCGGTAGAGCGACAAACAAATAAATTCCAAGAAATTTTCTTAATTGATTTGCTCATTTCCTTTCACAAAACATGTCATTACGGGATAAGAAATCACTTTTAGGGATGAGAAAATTTTTGATTATGTCAGTTGAGGCTGGGCCTGATGTTCTTTACGTTTTACCAAGCATGTTGATCTTCTTAGAATAGTTTTTAAGTATTTGGAATTTTTGGATGAGATAAGTATAACAAAAAAGAATAGAATTCTTGAAAGGAGAGTAAGAAAAGAAAGCATGGTAATGACTTTAAAATATTTAAAAGAAGATACCTTTTCTTAAGAAAAGATGTAAGTGCACTTAATATGCTCAAAATGAACTATTTTTAAAATATAAGTAACTTCATTAAATAAAAACATTTTCTGTAATAACTAAATGTGCTTTAAAATTGTAAATCTTTTAAAATTTCAATCAAATCATAAAAGGTCTTTTTGTATACCTAAATGAGCTCAAAGTTCTAATTTTTAACTTTATAAAAGCTCAATGTGATGTTGTCAAATATTTAAGTGTTTTAGAAGATTTTTTTAATAGATAATATTTTCCTTAAAGCTTATAAATCTTTTGTAAACTAAAGAAACATTTCCAAAACCATAAGGAGAAAGCTACTTTAAAGCAAGTCTCGGTATCATAAATGATTTATTCTTTTAAGAACTTAAAATTTTTTAGAGTTTCTTTAGATAGTTTTTTTTTTCTCTTAAATTTTTAGTAGAACCTTTTTCAAAAAGATCATTCTTTAAAGAATAAGATTAATTTTCAAAATATCTTTTTAAAGGTTATTTCAAAACCTTCGAGCTTTAGGAATGAAATATATAAGCTTGCCTAACTCTCTTTTAACTACTTAGTCCAAACAAAGCTTATATATTTTCCAGAATGAGTAACTACATGAATGAATATGTTTTTATCTAGAAACATATTATTTCGTAGCCTAAGACTTTTGAGTATATAGGCCTTGGGTCATCCTTAATTTAAAATAATTTATATGTATGATCAATTAGTGTCTCATAGATTTTATGAGTGATAAAACTATTTTTAGAAAAACTTTATTTTGCATGAACATCATGTTTTTATTATTGTTATATTATAAGAATGCAAAGAAATCTTAAATATGAAGATTGTAAATTAAGAGGCTTAATTCTATTTTTTCTAAACATATTGTCTCCTCCATAATCAAAAACTTAAGGGAGAGATAAAACGTAAGGCTGCGAACAAAATAAACATTTTAGTTCACCATTTGACAAAAACTAAACTTTGAAAAATAACTGAACATTATTTAGAAAACCTTGATTTTTCACCATAAATCTTAGGAAGAAAACAAGCCACTTGATTATTATCAAACCCATTGATGCGACTTTTTTTTATATGCAAGGATTTATGAACAATAGATATATAATAATTTTTATAGTCACAATGATCCAACGCAAGTATACGTTTCGTATCAAGTGATACAGGGCTCTAATGGAGTCCCGTCTATTGATCCCACAGGGAAGCGAGGTAAGTGGTCCTTAGTCAAATTCTAGTCTATTACTAACAACCTTAGTTTGGAATGGTGATATAAGTGGTGTTTCTAACAACTACTCCTAAATGCAGATAATTATATGTAAGGATAATAACTACTCCTAAATGCAAATATTACTTCTAAAGATAACCCTTTTTGAAGGAATTGGTTTGGTGAATTTTGAGATAATAAAAACTATGATTCTCATGTAACGAATTGGATAATGTATAAGAATGAGATGCATTAAATATTGTATTTGCCAAATAGGAGCAATCCTATTCTTTACCCTCTTCCAAGTACCCCCTCTTCAGAGCGCTATAAAGAACATTGACAAATCTTAGGCTTAGTCCCTAAATCTAAGGTTAGGCTGAGAGGATACTGGCTCTCACTTCAGAGCTCCCACTGCCCTTCACCTGAACGCTAACCCTAGCTTTAGTTACCAAAAATATTCATCATCTTTTCTCTCAGCTGGAAATTTCATAGTCTTCAACACATCAAAAGTGACTTCCTGGTCATTAATATTCATAATCTACTCTCCTTTTTGCACATCTATCATAGTTTGTCCAGTAACAAGGAATAGTTGTTCATTATTATTCTCTTTAGGTTTGATCTCAATGTTGCTAGGAAGTGTTCCTTTGGGTCTATTGCTAAGTGAATTAGCAATTTCTCCCAATTGATTCTCTATGTTTCTAATCGCATCATTTTGACTTTGCAACTGGTCTCCCATTTGCAATGCCACTTTGTCTATAGACATCTTCTTATCCTCAAATTGTAGATCAATATTAGAGTCCAGTGGATGTGAATGCCTATATCTTGTGTTACTCTATCTATTCCAACTTCCATTAAGATTTACATGATTATTTTCCCATTGTTAGTTTCCACCCTCAGTAGTATGATTCTAGTTAAAATTAGGATGGTTCTTCCAGCATGGGTTGTAAAAGTTAGAATATGGGTTGTTTATGATATTTAAAGCCTCATATAATAAGTTGGAATCAATCATACGCCCTAATGAACTTTCCTCACTTACAGGAGTAAATTGAGGTTAGTTCATTCCAAATTGGTCCAACTTCCTTGATATTGCAACAACCAGAAATGCAAGAATTGCAATCTCATCTGTATCATGAACATTAGCTACATTTTTATGATTTACACTTGCAGAGGCCATTGAAATTCATTTGTAGCCATTTATTCAATTAATGCATACGCTTCATCAAATGTTTTTGACATTAATGAAACACCAGTAGCAACATCAATAATGGACCTAAGGGATCCTACTAACCCATTATAAAAATTTTAAATGATTAGCCAATCTGGCACAGCATCATGTGGACACTTTCTTAGGAGTTCCTTAAATCTTTTTCAGGTTTCGTATATTGATTCCCCTTCATACTGACAAAATGAGATAATATCGTTTCTAAGTTGAGTAGTCATTGAAGGTGGAAAATACTTAGCTAGGAATTTCTGAGTTAACTCCTCCCAATTTCTAATAGAACTAGGTGCTAATGAGTATAACCACATTTTAGCTTTATCCCTTAGTGAGAAAGGAAAAAGCCTTAGCCTAAAAACATCGTCTGACATGCCAATATAGCGAAATGTAGCACAATATTCTAGAAAACTAGATAAGTGTAAATAGGGATCCTTCGAAGGAGTTCCCCCAAACTGGTTGTTCTGCACAAGTTGGATAATTACTGGATTTAGCTCAAATGAGTCAGCTTCTACAACAGAGTTTTGTATACTTGAGTGAATTTTATCTATCGTAGGATTTACATAATCCCTCAATGATTTATGATGATTTTTCAAGTTATTATTTTGAATGTTTCCATTTCCATTTCTAGTTTTTCAAGTCCATTCTGTTTTTAAATTTTTTTTCATTTTACTAACTCGGGATCATAAAATACAAGTCCTACAGATCCTTTGTTTTGCATACGTAACATAACAAACAATACATTAAAAATAAAATAAATAAAACAAAAAATATATTCAACACAACAAAACATTTTCCCAAACACCTTATTTTTCACACAAACAGTTTTTTTTCCCAACACTTTTTCATAAAAAAAACACTTTTCACACAAACACAATTTTATGACACTAAAGTTTTCCAATTCTAAGCCTAATTACTTCAACTAAAATTCTCCTAAAATTCTTACCTAAGCTTTCCCAACAACGGCGCCAAAAAATTGATGCGACTTTTTTATATGTAAGGATTTATGAACAATAGATATATAATAATTTTTATAAAGTCTCAATGATCCAATGCAAGTATACATATCGTGTCAAGTGATACAGGGCTGTAATAGAGTCCCGTTTATCGATCCCACAGGGAAGCGAGGTAAGTGGTCCTTAGTCAAATTCTAGTCTACTACTAACATCCTTAGTTTGGAATGGTGATATAAGTGGTGTTTCTAACAACTACTCCTAAATGCAGATAATTATATGTAAGGATAATAACTACTCCTAAATGCAAATATTATTTATAAAGATAACCCTTTTTGGAGGAATTGGTTTTGTGAATTTTGAGATAATAAAAACTATGATTCTCATGTAACAAATTGGATAATGTATAGGAATGAGATGCATTAAATATTATATGTGCCAAATAGGAGAAATCATATTCTTTACCCTCTTCCGAGTACCCCCCTCTTCAAAGTGCTATAAAGAACATTGGAAAATCTTAGGCTTAGTCCCTAAATCTATGGTTAGGCTGGGAGGATACTGGCTCTCACTTCAGAGCTCCCACTACCCTTTCACCTGAAGGCTAACCCTAGCTTTAGTTACCAAACTTTAGGACCCCCTAAAATCTCCAATTCGACGCCCATGAAACCATATTTTCCTATTTATTTGCACTCAATTCCCAAGAACTATGCAATTCATTCAATGACATTGAATGTGGTTCCACTTTGTTGAGAATTACACCTTCCCTTTTGGGTCAATGCAATTACAACAAATTTTAACACTACAAAGAGCTCTTTTTATAATGTAAATGAAGTGCAAGTAGAAACCATCACATTTATAATTAAAACTTCTTTTGGCAAGGATCCCACTATATTAAACATGAGTCCTACTCATTGCAAAGGAAAATTAGAATGGAAACAATGACATAATCTTCTCATGCCACTATTTCCATAGAAGAAGAAAAAGTAAGAGAAAGACATCTCAAAACATGAAGAAAACACAACGGAAAAACTCATTTCAAAGCGAATCCACAAAATAAGTGTTTACAAAATCATAAGATAATGAAGAACACAATTCATAGTTTTTTCCCTTTGAAAGAAAGATAAAAATCTCTCCCACAAAGTCTCCCGCCGATCCATGCAATGCTAGAACATTCTCTTATAAATTCTCTCAAAATTCCCTCACCAATCTCTCCTAAAAGCTAGAAATCTATATTTCTACTCTTATTCTAAGATCTCTAATCATTCTCCACTTTTTCCCTATCATCTCTCCCTCATTTTTGGCTTCAAATTCTCTTTAAAATAGTGTAGTGACGAATTTCCCAAGAGGTGCTTGAAGAAACCATCCAAAAAGCGTCCAGGTTCAATTTATATGGCCAATAACAGCTCCTGGCACCACCGGAGCCGTATTTAAGCACCGGCGACGCTCAAATTTCATGCCCTCAAGTTTCTCGCACAGCTGGAGCCCAATCAGGCGCCGCCGGCGCCCATTCTGTGCAGCACTGTTTGGCTCCATTTTAGCTCTAATTCGCCCCGTTTCAGTTGCGTTGCATTCCTAACAGATAACCGTACAAAATAAGCACAAAATTAACATTTATTTAAAGTGTAATCTCATTCAAAAATATGCAAGAAGTGTAAAAGAGATTAAACATAGAAAGACTTATCGAAATGTGTTAAGCCAAAATTTGCTTTCTTGCTCGTTTTTGCTCCAAATTGCATCATTTTTGCTTCCTTTTGCTCCAATCACCATTTCTTGTACCTAAAACCAAAAAACATATAAAATACATTCCTTTAAAGTGTAATATCATAAATAATGAGTAAAATTATATAGCAAAAACTGTATATATTTTAGGCGTGTCACCCCTTAACCATTTAAAAGGGACCAACTGTAATTCTTTTCACTACTCTTAAGATAGCACCAAACCATGAACCTTGGAAGGTTAACATAGATGAAAACCTAGAAAGATACACACCCAAGATTAGACTAGTTTTGAAGCCTTGAGTTTGTTTATAGGTTCCCAATAGATAAACTTAAGGACTAAGACCTATAAAATAAATTGGCCTACCCCTTCGAACTAGAAAAGTATCTTAGGATGAAGTAGCCCATTCTGTGGATGAAGATACTCAAAATCACTTTATAATAAGAGTGATTATCTTAAGTCATTGTTATGGTGATAAGAGAGAACTCATGTTATTCTAATGGTTAGTAGTCTAAGGCTATTAATGTACCCTAAAAGACGGAAATCCATGATCATCTTGACCAGGTGCATCCACCAATAGCGTTCTGTGCAGATATCTTTGTATTAGGACTTCACCTCCATCTAAATATCTATTACCTTTTCCTACCCTTAGACAATGATATTTCTAAACTTAATCCAATCTGATTTTCCAAAATCTAATCAAACACAACCCAATCCTATCAAAAGCAAACTCAATCATATCAAAATCAAACTCAACCTTAATTTAATTCTTCAACATGACTCTACATAATCAAAATCAGTCCAAATACATTAAAGATTAAACCTGTTCAAATCAATTCAAATAAAATCCAATTAAGTTCAATTCATCTCTATAATTGATTCTCAAAGTGGACTCAAACTCTGTACCATCATTCTGACTATCAACAGCTGGGCCCAAAACTAAGGGTAAACATTCTAAAACTCAATTGAAATCAACATTTATCCAATCTTGATACTTTTATCTATGTCTTCAAACTCTATCGTCTCACAAATATTCATTAACGCATAAGAAAGATATAAGCATAACTTTAATCGAGAATGTTCTCAGTAGTAATTCTTGAGATATAATAAACCTTATGTTACACCCATAAGGTAAGGGACAAATCCTTATTCTGCAATAAATCAAGATAATTTTCATGATTCGAGTGATCAGATCCATTCCAAGATAATATTTCTTTCCTTTGTGATAATATATTACTCTTCAAATGTCATACTTGATCATTTAGAACTAGTTTTTTGGATGTCTATGGTAGCCCACAACAATAAAAAACTACCATATTTTATTGGTGGCTTCGCTGGGATGGTTTCTCTCTCCATCTCTAGTTATGCCTTCATTTTTCTTTTCATTAGTGATGTGTTTATCCTTTCCTATGGGACTTGTATCATCTATCATTTTCTCTAGTGGAATTTCTTTCCATTAAGTGATGAAATGAGTTTATATTTTAGTATTTTGATATTGTTCTTTCTTGAATTCCTTAGATTCAGAGATTCATAAGTTGATTTCCTGTTAAAATCTCTCCTTGTATCCCTTTACAGGAAGATGTCGATCCAAAAATTGATTTTTTTCCTTTAGAAATGAATGAAACTTAGCACTCAATACTACACATCTCAGTGGTAGATCCATCATCAATTTGAAAATGGTGTTTGATTACTTCAAGATGAATTATGTTATTCGTACCATTTTCACAATAGACCCCCAATTAGTTGTTAAGAAAATATCCCTGATAGAATTTAGTCCCATATATGAAGAAAATTTCCCACACTTAAAGAAGAATACTATTGAAAATACTTCTGTTTTGAATACTATTGCTACTATTATGCTTGAGATTTAGAGTTTTATTGAGAGGATGAAAGTTCCTGAAGTTCTTAAAGTTCTTGAGCTTGTTAAAATGACCGATGGATTGTCATTTGAATCATTCAGGAAAGATGAGCTCTAGTATTTCATGGACCTCTTGACGATTGCTCCTATATTGCAGACTTCAGGCTTCCTTGCTAACGTCATGCCAATCACGTAGCTATGGAAGAAAGGTTTAAAGGTGCCAACAGAGAATCACAAAGACTTCTGACTTCATCTGGTGGACAGATAGGCTCGAAGAGAGTGATCGTGCGTGCAAAGTATCCCTGGAGGACGTGCTAGTTGTTAACATATGCAATCTCCACTTTAAACATAATCTTATTATATCATTAAATTTTATTTTAATAATTTTTTTATTATTATTTTAATAATCATGATATGCACTCTTAAGTGAGGTGCATATCTTTTTTTGTATTGCTCTGAGGTGGATTTTTTATTTTCAAGTATCAAATATACTATTATGACAGTTCTGTTATAAACAACATTACTGCATAGAAGCAGAATAATCATTCATCCAGAAACAGTTGCAAAACAGATGTTTTGCAGCAACACAAATCAAACAACAAACCAGCTTATCTAGATCAGGTGCAGCGTGACAGCTTTTCTGCAGTAGCTGCTTATCGGCAGAAAAGAAAATTATGTAATTAGTGAGGGAAGTAAAAAAAATTAAGATGGAGATTGACCCACTTTTTGTATGTATGCAATTTATGTTTATAGTAACGGAACCAAAAACTAGATCCCGCTTTAAATATAGGTATATGATTTAATGTATAATGTGGATTCTACGCAAGTATACGTATCGTATCAAGTAATACGGAGCTACTAGTGGAGTCACGGTTATCGATCCCACAAAGAAGTTTTTAACAGAATTGTTATCAGCTAAATTTAAAGGAATTACTTACTAATAAAGTGAACAGATATTCAAAGTAACTATAATAAACTAAGTAAACTAATGCTTGAAATAAGTTGATTTAATTAATTCACAAAAAGTATCATTCTCCTTGTTTTTAGAAAATTAAGTGAAATGATAAATTTAAATAGAAATTTTAAATTGTATTGTGAAAAATAGGAGTATTCCTGTTCTTTACCCTTTGGTCCAGGTGAAAATAACTTTGACTAATCCTATGTTTGATTGCTTGAGATCTGCAGTTAGAAGTTCGGGAGGATGCTTGTTGCCACTCGGAGCTCCCACGTTCCCCTCACTGAGGGCTAACATCTACACTTCGGCTCTCGAACGAGTAGGATCGAATTGAGTATTTTAGTCCGTCACACTAAAATATCCAATTCTACTCCACATAATTAATATTTCCTTATTTATTTGCACCCGCCTTCGAGGCTTTTGGCTTCCACGAATATTGGATGTAATTTTTACTATAGTTGATAATTCAACATATTTTAACTACTCGATTGGCCGGATTGAAAGTAAATTAACTTTTAAGTAAAAATTATCACAATTTATTTATATTATATTAAGTGCTTTTATTTAATTTCATCGATTCGCATAATTTTCATAAACAAGGAGAAAGACTAGAAAACTACTCGGAATGCATAGAAATAAAACAAAGCATGGATCTCATTTAAAGTTAACAACAATAAACAAAGATACTTATCTTAATTTCCTTCCAGCATGACTCTTTGAAGTTCCTTTGACTTTTCCTTCTAGTACGACAACTAAATAACACTCGATGAACTCACTAAATACACTCGAACTAAATTAAACTCACACTGAATTACACTAGAAATAGACTCGCAGAAGACTCGAAAGACACACTCACACTCTAGAATTCGGCCTTTATTTATAGAGGCATACAGAGATCCGAGGGTGCTTAAACACCTCTTCGAAAAGTGTCCGGGTTCGATGTATATGCATTTTGAACAAGCTCGCCGTTGGCGGGAAACGACCTCGCCGTCAGCGGGGCTTCTAGAAGGTCTTCAAACCGCGCGATCTCGCTGTCGGCGGGCTCGGGCTCGCTGTCAGTGAGGCAATTATAATTCCTTCAGAAATTTATCCTCACGATCTCGCCGTCGGCGACCTCGATCTCGCCGTCGGAGAAGTAGTTAAATTTGCATGAATTTTCTCCTTTTTGATCCAAATTTGCTCCATTTCATGCTTTTTGCTTTTATCACTAATAAATCTTCATTCCTGCAATAAAATAAAGAAAATATCTCTCTTTAAAGTGCATTTTCATCAAAAATAGATATAAATTTCTTTATATATTTTTTTGTGATCAAAATCCCCAAACTTAATTATTACTTGTCCTCAAGTAATTTTAATACTAAATAAAAGTAATGATTTCTATAATAGAATTTTTCATCTCAAATAATATATGAATTAATTTTAAATAACATTATAATAAAGTTAAATAGAAATATTTCTAAGTAATTTAAATTAATTTTATAGAGATAAGATTATTTAGTTATTAGGTGCTAAGATTTCTAGCTTTCTATTTAATTCGAGAATGACTATATTAAAAATTTATAAATTACTTAAGATATTTAGATGATAGGAAATTCAAGAAAACTACTATTTAGTAAAATACTTAATCCACGAAATATAAGTTTAGAAATATAGTTAAGTTTTACCCTTTAGGTTGAATCCATTGAAGCTGATTTTTGATAAGGTATCTCCTCGAAGCTTCTCCTCACTTATATTTTTCTTTTCTTTTCTTTTCTCTTTCTTTTTCTTTTTTTCTTTTTCTTTTTCTTTTCAAGTGAGGATTACTGTATCTGGATAGCCTGTTAATAATTTTGAACTTCAATTTCTCTTCCTAAATTTGAAACTTAAAATATTTTTTTGCTTATATATATTTCATAACTTTTACTTTATTGAGTTTCTATCCTTTCTTTTTCATCTATATCCTTAAGAATTTCCAATTTTTAGAATATAGTTTCCCTTACTTTAAATAGTTTACTATATTCTTATTCCTTTTAACCAAATATCTTATTCTATTGATTAATTGAATTACTAAAAATATTTTCTTTAACTTTATATAATAATTAAATAAAGCTACTCATATTTATTAAATTGAAAATTACTATAGAAAATCATTTAATAATAATTTTTGAAAATAGAATTTAAGAACAATTTTAATAATTAAATTTGTATTTTTACCTTCCCCCAAACTTAAATTTTTCTATCTATACTACATAGTGAAAAAGGGAAAGTATATAAATAAAATTCATCATACCTTTGAGCTTTAGGTATTTCTTTTCTTTGAAATTTTTGCAGGCTTTTTCATTACTTACAGAACATGTATTGTTAGTATTCTTCCATATATAATATTTAAAAAGAAAGTGCAGGGATGGAAATTTTTAAAATAAGTATCAAACATAACAAAGAAAACTTAATTTGTTACTACACATACATTTACAATTTAAACAATATATTAAAGAAAGACTAACATCCTATATATATAAAAATTTGCAACTAATTTAACACACATAAGAAATTTAACATCACTGCTCAAACAAACAAATAACATATCAAGTCCAAATTCCACGAGAAAGTACTAAAATATTACACACAGAAATAATAAAGTTTGCAAAAAAACAAATCTAAACAAACCAAACAAACTAAACAAAGATTCTAATCCTCTGCATCAAAGTCCTAAGCTATGTCATCTCCACGATCTCCGAGTGAGAAGGCTCGAAGCGGTGCAGTCTGTGTATAACGGGGGAACTCAGGAAAGACAACATCTAAATCACTACTCCTATAACGACGCTCAGCTTCATAGTATGCAATCTCGTACTCTGAATGTCACTGGAGATATTCGCTATCATAATCGGGTCTTCTCTCCAAGCCTCCAATTCTTTGATCTATATGCTCAAATCTTCTTTCCATATTTTCTCCAAATGACTCAAAACTCTTTCTACTCGGGGTTAATTCATTCATCGGATCTTGAAGGGTAGGAGTGGTGTGCGAGGGGGTGGTTCATAACTAGTAGAGGGTATATCTCTACTTGAAGAAGGTACATAATCCCTTGTCCCAGATCTCCATCCTTCGTGGGATTCATATTTCTTTATATTAGCCTGAGTAAGGGGTTTCATAGGTTCTATCCATTCCTCATCATCTCTTTCCTCTACCACAGATAATTGGCAAAGTGCATAGATAAGACCGGGATGTCCTAGTCCTCCTCCACTTATCATTTCTAGCGATGGTTAATATGTTTTTATATATAATATTTCCCACATTAATACTCTTACGGTTTTGAATATCGAAATTCGAAGCTGCTTTCATCTCTTGTTACCTCATCTATGGTAGTAGGTAGGTAACAAAGTAGAACAAATAAAATAATGTCGGGCTTTTGATGTTGCATTTAGCATATAAAGAGGAAAGTTTACCCGTTCCGCTTGCTTTATCTTCCGGACTCCTTTCCCATCGGTGAGAAAGTCGATCACCTCTTCCGATGGTCCTTCCATAGTTCCAAAAGTTTCATATTCTCTCGAGGTGTCTCGAACTTCATAATAAGCGTTTATTCACAGCGTACTTGAAATCTACAAAAAATCCTCCTAACCTAGCTAGGTGCATCTTCGACTTGTGTTAAGTTTATATAAAATTCCTTCACAACTTCTACCGTTGCTACGTTGGTAACGAAACGAAGTTTTCCCATCCTCGTTCCTTTATAACTCGCTCTACTTCTCCTCACTGGATTCTTGAAAACTCGATCTTGTATGCACTTTCTTGCTTGAATGTTTTGAAAATATCGAGTTTGTTCTCTCGCATTAATGAATCGAGTTTCGTCGAAATCTAATCGTCGCTTTTGTCGTGGAGCCATTTCTTGATACGTGAAATTTACAAAAATTTTAACTAAACTCGAAAATATTACTAAGAAGGCTTCCTACAACAACTAAAATCCATTTAAATCAATTTACATGAAATTCTTCCAAGTATTTTCTTCACATTTCAAAATTTTTCAAAATATCCCAATGTAGAAGAAATTCATGGTGAAAATCAAAAATTTTTGCATAGGAGTGAAGCTCTTACCAAGAGATAGATAAAATCCGGTGTCGAAAAATGTTGAAATCGCTTCATATCCGAGATCTCTCGAAGCCACTAGGTCGGTTTTTCGAAAATTTGAGGAAAGGGATGATGAATAGTGTCGGTTGACCGGTCGAATATAGGTCTTTTCGCGTTCTCGCTGTCGGTGTGGTTTTTCTCGCCGTCGGCGAAGCTAATTAATTCCATAAGGTAAAAGTTTCGAGAAAAATCCGCCGTCGGCGAAGCTCGGTCTCGGCGTCGGCGGGTTTTCTCGGCCATTGCTCGGCGAGGTCCCAAAAATTTTCGATTTTTGAAATTCGTCAATCATTTTCAACCTCGAATTGCCCTTAATCGATCTTACGATCACTTAATTTAATAATAATACGAAGATTAGGTACTTATACTCACAAAAAGTCACACAAAACAAACAATATAACTTCATAAATGAAATCCATGAAACTTACAAATTTCACACTAACAATTTCACACATACTTAACTTAATTGTTCGAATCCATAATACTCGGCATCGCAATCCGAACCACAGACACTCTAAATGTTCGAGACATAACCATTTAAATAAAATCTCATCAAATACGAGATGATCGAATCAAAGTTCGACTCATAATAAAACTTAACTTCAAATTAAACACACACATATACAAATATAACATAAACATAGAAATATTTCCTACTCTTCAGTGTACGAACCGACATCTTCTACGATATTTCCGATGTGACGCGAGTGCACAAATAAATTGTAGAAAGGCCTCGAAAGGGAATTCACGATAGAGTCTTCATTAATCCATCCTTTACTGTCTTAGTAGATGAATAAAGCGGCCTCCGGATGTCAGGTATGATCGAAGTGCTCCTTCATTCTCCAATCGATATGATCGAACATATCGAGAGATATTGTAAATAGAATTCATCACATTTTGCAATTCTTTCTCCAATCCTTTAATCTTCTTCAGAATGAAATTAGTCTTATCAGTAAAGGGCCTTGCTAAAGGATTGTTCGATGATGCTCTGTCAGAAATAACGGTGATCTCATCATTATTATCTAAAGTGGGAAACATATCAGTAGGATCCAGTGGTTTCCATGGTAAAAGTACTTTTTCCGAGCCTCATAAGAAACTTGGTACTGTTGCATAAAGCAAATATAGTAGATGGGTGTCCAAGTCCATGAGCCGACCCATGCACGATTAATCCCGATACGGACTTTATTATTATTGATCCGACATCGATAGGTAATCCGATTTGAATACAATAGTTTAAAATAGCGCATTCCTTTGAAACTTTATTTACTCTCATGGTAGGTAATAGTTTTGATGATATAAAGAAATGCCGATTGCTTCGAGATAAGGTTTAGAAGTGATGCGAGAAAAGCTGACATACCCGTCTTCTCGTAATTCCCAATCATCCGGTTCATCAGTCAGGTATCTATAGATTTCGTTCATATTGTATCTTGAAGGCACAAAGTTGGAATAGGGACAAACAGAGAATAGAAAACAATTCATTTACCCTTGTAGGAGTAAATGTTACCCATCTTCCTTTGACGTACATATTTCCATTGTTGATCGCATGTAAATTAGAGTAAAACTCTTTAACTACTGGTATAACTACAGCGGAAGTTGTATAACAAAATACCTCCCAATGCCGCTGTGCGATCATTTCTTCGATTTTTGTAGTAGCATTCTCTATTCCTCTATTGACGAATAAGTCTTTTCTTCATCAAGCCTTTGTTGAAGATTCGTTGAGCCTCCGAACGGACGAATTTTCTCTGGTTGAAAACTTCAGTTTTTGTGGTTTCTAGGAATTTGGAGGCCATTTTGGATGGAATGGATTGGTCTCTAGTCGTTCCTAAGGAAGAAAATGGTGTAAAATCGGATTTGGAATAATTTCTTACGAAGGAATGGCTTAGATTCGTCCAAAACCACACGAAAAATCTTTAAGAAACTAAATTTTTAACTGCCTCGCCGTTGGGGGGAAGTTCCTCGCCGTCGGCGACTTAGTTATAAAACTGAATGAGTAATGGTCCACGATCTCGCTGTCAGCAGGCTCGGGCTCGTTGTCGGCGAGATTCGTAAAAATCGCCCTTTTTCGCTCTGGTCCGAATATTTCTGATCTCATCTAATAAGTTCAATTTTTGTGATGATTCTAATAAAAAATTTAGTAAGATTTATTTTAATAATATTGACTCACTAATATGTAGATTTTTTTTAAATAAAAGACTACTATGGGTTGCCTCCCATAAAGCGCTTGGTTTAACGTCGTCAGCCCGACCTAATTCAGTTAGTGTTCAGGTTGACTAAGCATTAAAACCTCTTTAAAATTTGGTCGTCTATTTTCGAAATATGGTTTTAATCTATGTCCATTTACTTTAAATCTATGTCCTATTTTTGGATCTTCGATTTCTATAGTTCCATATGAAAATATTTGATTTATGGTGAAAGGTCCAAGCCATCGAGATTTCAATTTCCCGGAAATAATTTCAATCTAGTATTATAAAGCAAAACTTCTTGTCCTGGTTCAAAATTTCTGCGATTAATCTTACGATCATGCCATAATTTCATTCTTTCTTTATAAATCCTATCATTATCATATGATTCATTCCTTAATTCTTCCAATTCATTTAATTGCAACATCCTCTTCTCAATGACTTCTTTCATATTATAATTAAATTCTTTAATCGCCCGATATGCTTTATGTTCGAATTTAACTGGTAAGTAGCGAGTTTTTCCATATATAAGTCATAATGAGTCATTCCGATCGGAGTTTTATAAGCGATCCTGTATGCCAGTAATGCGATTGTCTAGTCTTATAAACCGGTTTGATCTATTAGGATTTATAGACTTTTCTAATATACGCTTAATCTCTCGATCAGAAACTTCAGCTAATCCACTAGTTTGTGGATGATAAGCAGTCAATATCTTATGCATAATATTATACTTTTTTACTAGTTTGTGAATATATTTGTTTCTAAAATGAGTTCCTCCGTCAGTGATAATCACTCTCGACATTCCAAATCTAGTAAAAATATTTTTCATTAAGAATTTTGAAACACTTTTAGCATCACATCTAGATAAAGCTTGTGCTTCAATCCATTTGGAAACATAATCAACAACTTACTAATATATATGAGTTTCCAAATGACGGAATAAAAGGTCCCATGAAATCTAATCCCCAAACATCAAAAATTCCAACTTCTAATATAAAATTCAGAGGCATTTCATTTTTTCTTGATATGTTTCTGATCACTGAAAAATTTATAAAGAAATTCATACTTATTTTTGATGAAATTGCACTTTAAAGAAAGGTATTTTCTTTATTTTGCTGCAGGAATGAAGAATTTAGGTGATAAAAGCAAAAATCATAAAAATGAGCGAATTTGGAGCAAAAATGAAGAAAATAATGAAATTTGTGCTGAGTCGCCGACGGCGAGATCGAGCCCGCCGACGGCGAGGTTACGAGGAGACATTTACGAAGGATTTATAACATGCTCGGCGACAGCGAGCCCTAGCCCATTGACAGCGAGCTAGCGCGGTTCGAAGACCTTCTAGAAACCTCGCCGACAGCAAGGTAGTTCGTCGCCGACGGCGAGCTAGTTCAAATGGTGCAGATACATTGAACCTGGACACTTTTTGAAGAGATGCTTACACACCTCTTGGTCCTTTGCTAACTTCTATATATAGAGGCTGAAATTCAGCCTCTAGGTGTGTGTGTGTGTGCGGTTTTTGTGTCTTTGTGTGATATTTTGTGTTATGTGTGTCAATTTGTGTCTTTAAGTGTGTTTAGTGAGTTAGTGAGTTTTTAGTGAGTCTTCGTCAGCATCGGAAGGAAGAGTCAAAGGAACTGCTAGGAGTCTGCTTGGGGATAAATCGAGATAAGTATTTGTATTTATTGTTTTTAACTTTAAATGAAATCCATGCTTAGTTTAGTTAACATGCATTATGAGTAGTTTATTAGTCTTTCTCCCTGTTTATGAAATTAAGTAACTGGATGAACTAAAAATAGAAGTACTTTTATATATTAATAAATTGTGATAATTTTTACTTAAAACTTAATTTACTTTCAAACTGGCCATTTGATTTGTTAAAATGTGTTGATTATCAACTATAGTAAAAATTACATCTAATATTCGAGGAATTCAAAAGCCTTGGAAGGAGGGTGCAAATAAATAGGGAAATAATATCACTGGGCGTAGAATTGAGCATTTTAGTGTGACAGACTAAAATATTCAATTCGGTCCTATTATTTGAGAGCTGAAGTGTAGATGTTAGCCCTTAGGCGAGGGGAACGTGGGAGCTACGAAGTGGCGGTCGGTATCCTCCCGGCTAGCCGCGATTCGGTAATCAAACAAGGATTAGTCGATATTCTTTACACTGGACCAAAGGGTAAAGAATAGGAATGCTCCTATTTGTCACAATACCTTAAAATTATCTATTTAAATTCATCGATCACTTAAATTTCTAAACAAAGGGGAAAGATACTTTTTCTGAATAGTTAAGACTTATTTAGCAATTAGTTTAATTTCCTGCACTTTCAATACGTATTAATTCTCTACTTAGTTAAGTTACCTAATTAAAATTCTTAGTTTACTTTATTGCGCTTAAATTTAGAATTCCAAATATTTGTATACTATTTTTGTTATTATTATTTTAAAATTAGTTGTTATTCAATTTTCTATTTCCTTGTGGGATCAATAACCAGGACTCCACTAGAGCCCTGTATTACTTGATACGATACGTATACTTGCGTAGCATCCACAACATAAACAATTATAATTCTATACATATAATATAGCGGGGTCAAGTTTTTGGCGTCGTTGCGATTAAATTAAAAATATCATAATATAAAATTGTGGGTCAAGTTTTTAGCGCCCTTGCGGGGAAAGTAAGAAAAATTTACTAGAGTAACGGACTATTTTAAAATAATCATAATAAATAAATTAATATCTATTCTAAAATTGTATGCACAAATTTAGAAATGAAAATTTAATACCTTACGATTCTGAATTAGAGTGTACAATTAAAAGAATTAGAAAACAAAAGAAACAAATTATAAATTTATCACAAGTGGCGAATATTCCTGAAATTCAAAATATGAACCAACAAAGACCATTAAGAGATTATGCCAACCCTACATCAGATGAAATTCATTTAACTATTCAAAACCACGATGTAGCTGCTAATTCATTTGAACTTAAACACTAGCAATTATCCAAATGGTACAAAACAATCAATTTAGTGGTTCACCTACTGAAGATCCTAACTTACATCTTGCTAGTTTTCTAGAACTTTGTGCTACTTTTAAATATCAAGGAGTTTCGACGATGCTTTATAAGACTTAGACTTTTTCCTTTTTCATTAAGGGATAAGGCTAAAATGTGGTTGAATTCGTTAGCACTTGGATCTATTAAAACTTGGGGAGAATTATCACAAAAATTTCTATCCAAATATTTTCCACCATCTAAAAGCTGCTAAGTTTAGAAATGATATAACTTCTTTTTGTCGGTTAGATGGAGAATCAATATATGAAGCTTGGGAGAGATTTAAGGAACTTCTTAGGAAATGCCCACATCATGCGCTACCAGATTGGTCGATTATTCAAACCTTTTATAATGGATTAGTAGGATCTTTAAGATCAATCATCGATGATGCTTCTTGGAGGTTCATTAATGTCTAAACCATTTGATGAAGCTTATGCACTAATCGAAGAAATGGCAACAAATAATTTCCAATGGCTCACTTGATAGAGTAAATCCGAAAAAGATAGCCGGCATTCATGAAAACGATGCAATATCTATGTTAGCTTCTCAAATTGCTGCTATATCTAAGAAATTAGATCATTTTGGAATGAACTACTCTCCTACTTTAGAAGAAAACTCATCTGGACAAATCATAGAATCTCAATCTAATTATGAAACTTTAAATGCTTATTAATAATAGAACTAATAACCCTTATTTAAACTATTATAATCCTAGTTGGAAAACTCATCCAAATTTTAATTGGAATAACACATCTAATCAACAATGGATGAATCAACCTAATCAAGCAAATCCAAACTATAAACCTAATTACCCACCTGGATTTAATAACAATAACCCTCGATTCAAAGATAAGAAATTATCTATGGATGAATTAATTTTGAATATGGGTCATCAACTACAAAATCAAGGAAATCAACTACAAATTCAAGGAAATCAATTACAAATTCAAGGAACATCTATTAAAAATATCGAAACTCAACTTGGACATATTGCTACTGCGTTAAATAATAGAATACCTGGAACTTTTCCTAGTAATGTAGAAATAAATCCTAAAGATCGGAAAAGAACAAATTAAAGCAATACAACTAAGGAGTGGAAAAGAATTAGAACCTCAAATTCAAAAGAACTTGAAAGCCAAAAAGAGGAAGTGGAAATTGAAAAGGAAACAATTCAACAAGATTCAAACTTAGAACATCCTTTAATACCTATGAAAATTTCTGTTGAAAAACCTCCACCACCATTTCCTCAACGACTAGCTCAACATAAAAAAGATAAACAATTTGCTAAATTCCTTGAAATACTAAAGAAATTAACAATCAATATACCTTTTGTCAAAGCTTTAGATCAGATGCCAAATTATGTAAAATTTATGAAAGATATTCTAAATAAGAAAAGAAAATTCACTGATAATGAAACAGTCGCACTTAGTGAAGAGTGTAGTGCTATTATTCAGAAGAAGCTTCCGAAAAATTGAAAGATCCCGGTAGTTTCACTATACCCTGCGCTATAGGAGAAAAATTTTATGGAAAAGCTTTGTGTGACTTAGGAGCAAGCATCAATCTAATGCCTCTATCAATTTTTAAGAGATTAGGATTAGGAAAAATTACACCTACTTCAGTAACCCTTCAATATCAATGAGTGGAAAATACCATGGTTGCTGATATAGTAAACTATATAGTTAGTAATATTTTACCACCTATGCTAACTTTGCAACAACAGAAAAAATTCATCCATGATACGAAAACCTATTTTGGGATGAACCATATTTATATAAGCAATGTAAGGATTTAATTATTAGAAGACGTGTACCTTATGAAGAAACTAAACCAATTATTCAAAAATGTCATGATTCGATTTTGGAGGACATTTTGGGATCGATAAAACTGCTTATAAGATTCTACGATCTGGATTTTCTTGGCCTACTCTATTTAGAGATGTATACAGATATATTAAAACTTGTGATAAATGTCAAAGAGTAGGAAATATATCTAGAAGAAACGAAATGCCTCTAAATTTTATATTAGAAGTTTAAATTTTTGATGTTTGGGGATTAGATTTTATGGGACCTTTTATTCCTTCGTTTGGAAACTCATATATATTAGTAAGTTGTTGATTATGTTTCCAAATGGATTGAGGCACAAGCTTTACCTAGGTGTGATGCTAAGAGTGTTTCAAAATTTCGATGAAAAATATTTTTACTAGATTTGGAATGCCGAGAGTGATTATCACCGACGGAGGAACTCATTTTAGAAATAAATACATTCACAAACTAGTAGAAAAATAAAATATTACTCATAAGATATCCATTCGCTTATCATCCACGGACTCAGCGGATTAGTCGAAGTATCTAATCGTGAGATTAAACGTATTTTAGAAAAATCTATAAACCCGAATAAGTTAGATTGGTCTATTAGATTAGACAACGCATTATGGGCTTATAGAATCTGTTTATAAAACTACGATTGGAATGACTCCTTACGGGCTTATATATGGAAAAACATGCCACTTACCGGTTGAATTAGAACATAAAGCATATTGGGCGATTAAAGAATTTAATTATAATATGAAGGAAGGCTGGTGAGAAAAGATTGCTGCAATTAAATGAATTGGAAGAATTAGGAAATGAATCATATGATAATGATCGGATTTATAAAGAAAAGATGAAATTATGGCATGATCGGAAGATTAATCAGAGAAATTTTGAACCAGGAAAAGAAGTTTTGCTATATAATACTAGATTGAAATTATTTCCTGGAAAATTGAAGTCGCGATGGTTAGGACCTTTCACCATAACTCAAATATTTTCATACGGAACTATAGAAATCGAAGATCCAAAAAGCTGGACATAAATTTAAAGTTAATGGACATAGATTAAAACCATATTTTGAAGGTATAAGACCTAACTATAAAGAGGTTTTAATGCTTAGTTGACCTGATTAATAATTGAAATTAGGTTGGGCTGACGACGTTAAACCAAGCGCTTTATGGGAGGCAACCCATATTATTTATCTATTTTTATTGTATCATAATAGTTAGTATATATTATTGAAACTTTACTACTCAATTATTATTAAGAATCATCACATATTCGAACCATTATGATGAGAAAAGAAATTATTCGATTTAGAGCGAAATTGGACATTATTTTGGAATCTCGCCGACGGAGAGGTCGATACTCGCCGACGGCGAGGTTCGTGCCTAAATTAAATTCGAGATTATTTATCGATCTCGCCGACAGCAGAAACGTCCCGCCGACGGCGAGAACATGGGAGGCGGTTTTATAGCGAGTCGCCGACGGCGAGAAACTTCTCGCCGACAACGAGGAAGTTATAAAGATGAGTTATTTATACTTTGAATGCCAATTTGGACGGTTTCAACACCAATTCCTTTGTGAAAACCCATTCTTAAATCATTCTAGATCTGCCTTCTTCACTAGAATTCATTCCATTCACCATAATGGCCTCCAAATTCTTAGATTCCTCTAATTCTAGAGTGTTTAACCGGAGGAAATTTGTGAGTGCTGAAGCGCAGCGGATATTCAACAAGGTTTTGGTAAAAAAAAGAGTTATCAAGGAACGGGGATTTGTTAATCGAGGATTAGAGAATTCCAATACGAAGATAGAAAAAACGATCGCACAGCGGCACTGGGAGGTATTTTGTTACACTGCGTCTGCTGTTGTTATTCCAGTTGTGAAAGAGTTCTACTCTAACTTACATGCGATCAAAAATGGGAATGTCTACGTCCGAGGAAGATGGGTGACGTTTACTCCATCAAGAGTAAATGAATTATTCTCTATAGAAAACACCCGGTATGTCACTATTCAAATTTTGTGCCTTCTCGATATAATATGAATGAGATATTTCAATATCCGATCGATGAACCGGAAGATTGAGAAATGCGTGAAGACGAGTATGTTAGTTTCTCCGCATCACATTTGAATCCTGTCTCGAAAGCATCTGGCACTTTTTCATCTCATCTAAATTGTTACCTACTTATGAGGGTAAACAAGGTTTCGAAGGAATGCGCTATATTGAATAATTGTATTCAAAATGGATTGCCTATTGATGTTGGATCAATAATTGTTAAGTCCGCACTGGGTTTAATTGTGCATGGGTCGGTTCACTGGACTAGGACACCCATCTACTTATTTTTGCATTATGCGGTCGATCTGTGGTTTCTTATGAAGCTTGGGAAAAGGTTTTGTTACCTTGGAAGCCGCTTGATCCTACAGATATGTTCCCTACTTTGGACAATAATGATGAAATTACATTTATCTCTGATAGAGCTTCACAGAATAAACTTATAGCAAGGCCTATTTCAGATAAAACGGAGTTACTTATGAAGAAAATTAAAGGAATGGAGAAAGAACTACAGAATGTGAGAGATTTAATCGACAATATATCTGATTTATTTGATCACATTGACTGGAGGATGAAGGAACACTTTGATCATTACGGACACCTGGAAGCTAGCTTTCTTCATTTGCCGAGACAGAAGGGTTGGATCGTCGAAGAATGCAGCGGAGTTTCCTTCGAGCCTTTCTATAACTTATTTGTGCATCATCGTCATATCGAAAATATCAGAGAAGATGAAGATTCTGACATTGAAGAGTAGTAGTAAAGATTTCCATAGTATGTTTGTATTTATGTTAATTGATTTGAGTTAGATTTTATTATGTGTGGAGTGATGATTTGAATATCTCAAACTTAATTGAGATATGCGTCATAGTTTTGTATCGGCATTTAGTGTGTCGTGGATTGGTTTGCGATCTTGATTAGTAGTAAGGATTGGAGAATTGAAGTTTGATTATAGAATTTAAAATTATGTTAGTTTGTACATCTTATGGATTTCAATATTAAAGTTAATTTTTGTGTTGTGTGAATTTGTTTGTGTATAAGTAGCTAATCTTCATATTAAATTAATAAATGATGTGATCGGAAATATAATATAAGGCAAATCAAGGACGAAAATGAGTGACGAATTTCAGAAATTTAAATTTTTGGAATCTCGCCGACTGCGAGAAAAATCCCGCCGATAGCGAGATCGATCTCGCTGACAGCGAAGGATAGAGCAAAATTTCTCGCCGATAGTGGATTTTTCCCGTGAGTTTTTGGTTCCGAAAAATATTAGCTCACTGACGGCGAGAAAAATCTCGCTGACAGCGAGGTCGTGAAAAACATATATTTTGACCGGTCAAAAACACTATTCATCATCCCCAACCTCAAATTTTCGCAAAAACCGACCTAGGGCTTGAAAGATCTTGGATTTGAAGCAATTTCAACACTTTTTGACACCGGATTTCATCTTCCCTTGGTAAGAGCTTCACTCCTATGCAAAAATTTTGATTTTCACCATTGATTTCTTCTACATTGGGATATTTTGAAAAATTTTGAAATGTGAAGAAAATACTTGGAAGAATTTCATAGAAATCGATTTAAATGGATTTTAGTTGTTGTGGGAAGCCTTTTTAGTAATATTTTGGAGTTTAGTTAAAAAATTTTGTAAATTTCACAGATCGAGAAATGGCTCCGCGACAAAAGCGACGATTAGATTTTGATGAAACTCGATTCATTAATGCGAGAGCACAAACACGATATTTTCAAAATATTCAAGTAAGAAAGTGCATACGAGATCGAGTTTTCAAGAATCCAGGAGGAGAAGTAGAGCGAGTTATAAAGGAGCGAGGATGGGAAAACTTCTGTTTCGTTACCAACAGAGCTGCTGTGGAAGTAGTAAGAGAATTTTATGCAAATTAACACAGGCTGATGATGCACCAGTAAAGGTTAGAGGATTTTTTGTCGATTTCAATGCTGCTAGGATTAACGCATATTATGAAGTTCAAGACACCTGGAGCGAATATGAAACTTTTGGAACTATGGAAGGACCATTAGAAGAAGTGATTGACTTTCTCATCTGATGGGAAATGAGTACGGAAGATAAAGCGGCCAGAACGGGTAAACTTCCCTCTTTCTATGCTAAATGCAACATCAAAAGCTCGGCATTATTTTATTTGATCTACTTTGTTACCTACCTACCACCATAGTGAGGTAACAAGAGATGAAACGATTCCGAATTACGTATTCAGAACCAGAAGAGTATTAATGTGGAAAATTTTATATATAATAACATATTAGCCACTACTAGAAATGAAAGTGGAGGAGGATTAGGACATCCTGGTCTTATCTATGCACTTTGCCAATTATCTGGGGTAGAGGCAAGAGATGATGAGGAATGGATAGAGCCTATGAAACCCCTAACTCGAGGCTAATATAAAGAAATATGAATCCCACGAAGGATGGAGATGCGGGACGAGGATTATGTATCTTCTTCGAGTAGAGATATACCCTCTACTAGTTATGAACCACCCCCTCGGTACACTACTCCTACCCTTCAAGATCCGATGAATGAATTAACCACGAATAGAAAGAGCTTTGAGTCATTTGGAGAAAATATGGAAAGAAGATTTGAACATATAGATCAAAGAATTGGAGGCTTGGAGAGAAGACATGATTATGATAGCGAATATCTCCAGCGACATTCGGAATACGAGATTGCATACTATGAAGCTGAACTTCGTTATAGGAGTGGTGATTTAGATGTTTTCTTTCCAGAATGCCCCATGTATACTCAGTATCATCCTGCTCAGTCTTCTCAGCCTGCAGATCAAGGAGGGGATGACAATATAGTTTGGGACTTTGATGTTGAAGATTATGACTTTATTTTTTTGTTTGTTTGATGTTATGTTATTTTGAGGACTTTATATGTTTGTAATATTCATTACTTTATTTTTTGAGACATTGGATGTTAGTAAGATTAATTTGCTTGAATTGTGATAATAGTTTAGTTTTTATTTTTGTGTTAGATAATTGCATTTGTTTTTATGTTAAATAGGATGTTAGTTTTCTTTAGTATGTTTTTATTTTGTTTTGTGTTGTTTTAAGTTTTTAAAATTGTTAATATGTTAGTTAAATTGTTTTAATATGTTAGTAATTCATATGTGAGTGTAGAGTTATTTAATTATTGTGTTTAATACTTATCTTAGATTTTATCCCTGCATTTTCTTTAAATTGTTATATATATATGGAGAATACTAACAGTACAGGTTTAATGAAAAATGAAAAAAAAAAGCCTGCAAAAATTTCAAAGTAAAAAGAAAACCTAAAACTTCAAAGGTATGATTTATTTACCTTCCATTTTTCATTATTTAGAGTAGATATAAAAATTTAAGTTTGGGGGGAGAGTAAAATACAAATTTAGTTATTAACTTGTTCTCAATTTCTATTTTCAAATTATTATAAAATGATTTTTATAGCAAAATTTTCAATTTAATTAATATGAATTATTTTATTTAATTATTATAAAAGGTTAAATGAAACATTTCTAGTGCTTTAATTAATTAAATAGAATAAAATATTTGGTTAAAGGGAATAAGAATATAGTAAACTATTTTAAGTAAGGAAAAATATATTCTAAAATTAAAATTCTTAAGTATTCAAGTGAAAAAGAAAAGATTGAAAATCAATGAATTAAAAACTATGAAGTATATATAAGCTAAGAAATATTTCTAAGTTTCAAACTTAGGAAGATGAAAATGAAGTTCAAAATTATTAACAGGCTCTCCAGATACAGTAATCCTCATTAGAAAAAAAAAAGAAAAAGAAAAAGAAAAAATAAAAAGAAAAAGAAAAAGAAAAATGAGGAGAAGCTTGAGGAGATGCCCTATAAAAAATTAGCTTCATTTGAATTAACCTAAAGGAAAAAAAAACTTAGATATTTCCAAACTTATGTTTATGGATTAGAATTTTACCTAATAGTGTTTTCTTGAATTTCTTATCATATGAATATCTTAAGTAGTTATTCTTTTAAATATAGTCATTCTGAAATGAATGGTAAGCTAGAAATCTTAGACACGATAACTAAATAATTTATTTCTATAAGATTAATTAAATTACATGAATTATTTTTATTTAACTTCATTATGATATTAATTAATCTAATTCATAGTTTATTTAAATAGAAAAATCTTATTATAGAACTCATTATTTTTATGTAGTACTAAAATTACTTGAGGACAAGTAATAAGTAAGTTTGGGGGATTTTGATCACTGAAAAATTTATTAAGAAATTCAAACTTATTTTCTATGAAATTGCACTTTAAAGAAATGTATTTTCTTTATTTTGTTGCAGGAATGGAGAATTTTGGTGATAAAAGCAAAAATCATAAAAAGGAGCGAATTTAGAGCAAAAAGGAAGAAAATAATAAAATTTGTGCTGAGTCGCCGACGGCGAGATCGAGCCCGCCGACGGCGAGGTTACGAGGAGACATTTCTGAAGGATTTATAACTGTCTCGCTGACAGTGAGCCCAAGCCCGCTGACAGCGAGCTAGCGCGGTTCGAAGACCTTCTACAAACCTCGCCGACAGCGAGGTAGTTCGTCGCCGACGGCGAGCTAGTTCAAATGGCGCAGATACATTGAACCTGGACACTTTTTGAAGAGATGTTTACACACCTTTTGGTCCTTTGCTAACCTCTATATATAGAGGCCGAAATTCAACCTCTAGGTGTGTGTGTGTGTGCAATTTTTGTGTCTTTGTGTGATATTTTGTGTTATGTGTGTCAATTTGTGTCTTTAAGTGTGTTTAGTGAGTTAGTGAGTTTTTAGTGAGTCATGCTTATGTCTGGAAGGAAGAGTCGAAAGGCTGTAGAGTACGTTTAGGGCATAAATCGAGATAAGTATTTGTATTTATTATTTTTAACTTTAAATGAAATCCATGCTTAGTTTAGTTAACATGCATTACGAGTAGTTTATTAGTCTTTCTCCTCGTTTATGAAATTAAGTGATTTGGATGAACTAAAAATAGAAGTACTTTTATATATTAATAAATTGTGATAATTTTTACTTAAAACTTAATTTACTTTCAAACTGGCCATTTGATTTGTTAAAATGTGTTGATTATCAACTATAGTAAAAATTACATCTGATATTCGAGGAATTCAAAAGCCTTGGAAGGAGGGTGCAAATAAATAGGGAAATAATATCACTGGGCATAGAATTAAGCATTTTAGTGTGACAGACGAAAATATTCAATTCGGTCCTATTTTTTGAGAGTCGAAGTGTAGATGTTAGCCCTCGGGCGAGGGAACGTGGGAGCTACGAAGTGGCGGTCGGTATCCTCCCGACTCAGCCGCGGATTCACTAATCAAACATAGGATTAGTCAATATTCTTTACACCTGGACCAAAGGGTAAAGAATAAGAATGCTCCTATTTTTCACAATAAATTAAAATTATCTATTTAAATTCATCAATCAATTAAATTTCTAAACAAAGGGGAAAGATACTTTTTCTGAATAGTTAAGACTTATTTAGCAATTAGTTTAATTTTCTGCACTTTCAATACGTATTAAATCTCTACTTAGTTAAGTTACCTAATTAAAATACTTAGTTTACTTTATTGCGCTTAAATTTAGAATTCCAAATTTTCGTATACTATTTTTATTATTATTATTTTAAAATTAGTTGTTATTCAATTTTTTATTTCCCTGTGGGATCGATAACCAGAACTCCACTAGAGCTCTGTATTATTTGATAGGATACGTATACTTGCGTAGCATCCACATCATAAACAATTACAATTCTATACATAGAATATGGCGGGGTCAAGTTTTTGGCGTCGTTGCAATTAAATTAAAAATATCATAATATAAAATTGCAGGTCAGTTTCCTGCTCTTTGGCATTTATCGCAGGTTTTAATATATTTATATACATCTCTAAATAGAGTAGGCCAGTAGAATTCAGATTGTAGAATTTTATATACAGTTTTATCTGTCCCAAAATGTCCTCCAAAATCAGAATCATGACATTTTTGAATATTTATTTCAATTTCTTCATAAGGCACGCATCTTCTAATAATTAGATCCTTACAATGCTTATATAAGTATGGTTCATCCCAAAAATATGATTTAGTATCGTGAATGAATTTTTTCTGTTGTTGCAAAGTTAACATAGGTGGTAAAATGTCACTTACAATATAATTTACTATATCAGCATACCAAAGTATTTTCAACTCATTAATATTATAAAGTTGTTCATCAGAAAAACTATCTAAAATTTCATTATCAATATTAGATAATTCATGATTTTCTAATCTTGATAAATGATCAGCAATTTGATTATCGGTTCCTTTTTGTTAACTATCTCAAAATCAAATTCTTGCATTAATAATATCCATCTGATTAATCTTGGTTTAGAATCTTTCTTTTACATTAAATATTTTATAGTAGAATGATCAGTATGCACAATGTATTTAGTTCCTATTATCTAATGCCGAAATTTATTAAAAGCATATACAACTGCTAATAATTCTCTTTCAGTAACTGTATAATTTATTTCGACATCATTTAGAGTTTTAATAGCATAATATATAACTTTGAAAATCTTATCATATCTTTGCCCAAGAACTACTCCTATAGCATAATCACTAGCATCACACATAAGCTCGAATGGTTTCTCCCAGATTAGGTGAAACTATGATAGGTGTTGTAATTAATTTATCTTTTATTAATTCGAAAGCATTTAGGCATTCGGTTGTAAATTCAAATTTCTTGTCCTTTTCGAAAGTTGGCATAGAGGTTTAGTAATTTTTGAAAAATCTTTATTATAACGCCAGTAAAATCTAGCATGTCCAGAAAACT
This sequence comes from Papilionanthe hookeriana x Papilionanthe teres, assembly GCA_022702705.1. Classification (NCBI taxonomy): domain Eukaryota; kingdom Viridiplantae; phylum Streptophyta; class Magnoliopsida; order Asparagales; family Orchidaceae; genus Papilionanthe; species Papilionanthe hookeriana x Papilionanthe teres. Next base: position 38,072,607 of record CM040425.1, on the reverse strand, counting down.
TATTACCCCTTTTACCGTAGTTGGAGGTGGTAATTTAGCTATTACTTGAATTTTTGCGAGGTCTACCTCCATGCCTTTTTCGAAATTTTATGCCCTAATACAATGCCGCTTTGTAACCATAAATTGACATTTCTTCCAATTAAGAACTAAATTAGTTTTCTCGCATACTTCAAATAATTTTTCAAGATGATTTAAGCATGTGTCAAATGTTGTTCCAAATACGGAGAAATCATCCATAAATACTTCATTCCATTATCAATTAATTTACTAAATATAGACATCATACATCTTTGAAATGTTGCGAGTGCATTACATAATCCAAAAGGCATTCTTCGAAAAGCGAAAGTTCCATAAGGACTAGTAAATGTAGTTTTATCTTGATCCTCGGGAGCAATTTGTATTTGATGATAATCGATATATCCATCTAAGAAACAAAAATACTTATGTCACGGCTAATCTATCTAACATACGATTCAGAAATGGTAAAGGAAGTGATCTTTTCTAGTGGTCGTGTTTAATTTTCTATAATCAATACATATTCGCCATCCAGTAACTTGTCTTATAGGGATAAGATCATTATTTTCATTAGCTTTGACGATCACCCCTCCTTTTTTAGGTACACGATGAATTGGGCTTACCAGCAACCTGTCATAAATAAGATATATAATACCATTATCTAACCATTTTAAAATTTATTTCTTGACTACTTCTTTCATTATCGGATTTAATCTCCTTTGTGGATCTGCTTTAGGTTTATGTTCATTATCTAAAATAATTCTGTGCATACAGATTGAAGGACTAATTCCTTTAATATCTGTTAAAGTCCAACCAAAAATTTTCTTATATTTTTTTAACGTATCTAAAAGTTTTTGTTCTTGAGATTTATTTAATTCGGATGAAATAATAGTCGGTAGAGTTGAAGAATTACCTAAGTATGCATATTTTAAATGATTAGGTAACATTTTTAACTCGAAGTTCGGGAGGTTTAATAATTGATGGAACTATATTTTTTTCAGTATTTTCAGTGTTATCCAAAAATTCAAATTTCTCTTAAATATAATCTAATTCTTCATTTCTCTCAGATTTTTCAATTAATTCAATATTTTCTTTTTCTAATTTTTTTTCATAATATTCTTTAAAATGTTCTTTTTGTAAATGATCGAGTACTTCCATTCGAAAACACTCATCATCTTTTTCTAGCGCACGATATTTCATTGATTTAGCAATATTAAAAGTTACTTTTTGGTCATTTACTCTCATAGTTAATTCTCCTTTCTGAGCATCAATCATAGCTTTTCCAGTGGCTAAAAATGGTCATCCTAAAATGATAGGAATTTCTTTATCTTCTTCCATATCTAGAACAATAAAATCTACATGGAAGATAAATTTATCCACTTTTACTAATACATCTTCAATAACTCCCTTAGGATATGTAACAGAACTGTCAGCTAACTGAAGAGTTACTGAAGTAGGTGAAATTTATCCCAATCCTATTCTCTTAAAAATTAATATAGAGGCATTAGATTGATGCTTGCTCCTTAGTTACACAAAGCTTTTCCATAGAATTTTTTTCCAATAGCGCACGGTATAGTGAAACTACCAGGATATTTTAATTTTTCAAGAAGTTTTTTTCTGAATAATAGCACTACACTCTTCACTAAGTGCAACCATTTCATTATCAGTAAATTTTCTTTTTTGATTTAGAATATCTTTCATGAATTTTACATAGTTTGGTATCTGTTCTAAAGCTTCTACGAAAGGAATATTTATCGTTAATTTCTTTAAAATTTCAAGGAATTTAGCAAATTATTTATCTTTTTTATGTTGAATTAGTCATTGAGGAAATGGTGGTGGAGGTTTTTCAACAGAAATTTTCATTGGTATTAAAGGATTATCTAAGTTTTGATCTTGTTGATTCTTTTCCTTTTCAATTTCCACTTCCTCTTTTGGACATTCGAAGTTCTTTACGAATTCGAGGTTCTAATTCTTTTCCACTTCGTAGTTGTATCGCTTTAATTTGTTCATTTCCCTTGTCTTTAGGATTTATTTCCACATTACTAGGAAATGTTCCAAGTATTCTATTATTAAGTGCAGTAGCGATATGTCAAATTTGAGTTTCAATATTTTTGATAGCTGTTCCTTGATTTTGTAATTGATTTCCTTGTATTTGTAATTGATTTCCTTGATTTTGTAAATGTTGACCCATATTTAATATTAATTCTTCTATAGATAATTTCTTATCTTTAAATTAAGGGTTATTATTATTAAATCCAGTTGGATAATTAGGTTTATAATTAGGATTTCCTTGATTAGATGGATTTCCTAATTATTGTGTCATATTATTCATCCATGGTTGATTAGTTGTATTATTATTCTAATTAAAATTAGGATGATTTTTCCATCCAGGATGATAATAGTTTGCATAAGGATTATTGGGTCTGTTGTTAATTGCATTAATTGTTTCATATTGAGATTGAGATTCATAAGTTGTCCGGATGAATTTTCTTCTGTTATAGTTGGAGAGTAATTCATTCCAAAATGATCTAATTTTTTAGATATAGCAGCGATTTGTGAAGCTAACATAGATATTGCATCATTTTCATGAATACTAGCTATTTTTTTCGTATTCATTCTATCAGCAGGCCATTAAAAATTATTTGTTGCCATTTCTTCGATTAGTGCATAGGCTTCATCAAATGGTTTTGACATTAATGATCCTCCAGCAGCAGCATCGATGATTGATCTTAAAGATCCAACTAATCCATTATAAAAAGTTTGGATAATTAACTCGATACGGTAACGCATGACGTGGGCATTTTCTAAGAAGTTCTTTAAATCTCTCCCAAGATTCATATATTGACTCTCCATCAAGCTGACTAAAAGAAGTTATATCATTTCTAAGCTTAGTAGTCTTAGATGGTGGAAAATATTTGGATAGAAATTTTTGTGATAATTCTCCCCGAGTTTTAATAGATACTGAGTGCTTAACGAATTTAACCACATTTTAGCCTTATCCCTTAAAGAAAAAGGAAAAAGTCTAAGTCTGATAGCATCGTTAGATACTTCTTCATATTTGAAAGTAGCACATAGTTCTAAAAAACTAGCAAGATGTAAATTAGGATCTTTAGTAGGTGAACCACTAAATTGATTGTTTTGTACCATTTGGATAATTGCAGGTTTAAGTTCGAATGAATTAGCGACTACATCGGGGTTTTGAATAGTTAAATGAATTTCATCTAATGTAGGGTTGGCATAATCTCGTAATGGTCTTGGTTGATTGATATTTTCATTTTCGAGTATATTTGCCATTTGTGTTAAATTTATAATTTCTCTTTTTTGTTTTCTAATTTTTTTTAATTGTACGCTCTAATTACGAATCGTAAGGTATTAATTTTTCGTTTCCAAATTTTCGCATACAATTTAAAAAAAAATAGTCCGTTACTTTAGTAAATAATTTCTTTACTTCCCCGGCAACGGCGCCAAAAACTTGACCCACTTTTTGTATATATGCAATTTATGTTTATAGTAACGGAACCAAAAACTAGATCCCGCTTTAAATATAGGTATATGATTTAATGTATAATGTGGATTCTACGCAAGTATACGTATCGTATCAAGTAATACAGGGCTTTAGTGGAGTCCTGGTTATCGACCTCACAGGGAAGTTTTTAACAGAATTGTTATCAGCTAAATTTAAAGGAATTACTTACTAATAAAGTGAACAGATATTCAAAGTAACTATAATAAACTAAGTAAACTAATGCTTGAAATAAGTTGATTTAATTAATTCAGAAAAAGTATCATTCTCCCTGTTTTTAGAAAATTAAGTGAAATGATGAATTTAAATAGAATTTTTAAATTGTATTGTGACAAATAGGAGCATTCACGTTCTTTACCCTTTGGTCCAGGTGCGAAAGAACTTTGACTAATCCTATGTTTGATTGCGAATCTGCGGCTAGGTCGGGAGGATGCTGGCTGCCACTTCGAGCACCCACGTTCCCCTCACCTGAGGGCTAACATCTACACTTCAGCTCTCAAACAGTAGGATCGAATTGAGTATTTTACTCTGTCACACTAAAATATCCAATTCTACGCCCGATAATTAATATTTCCCTATTTATTTACACCTGTCTTCTAAGGTTTTTGACTTCCCTGAATATTGGATGTAATTTTTACTATAGTTGATAATTCAACATATTTTAACTACTCAATTGGCCAGATTGAAATTAAATTAAGTTTTAAGTAAAAATTATCACAATTTATTTATATTATATTAAATGCTTTTATTTAATTTCATCAATTCGCATAATTTTCATAAACAAGGAGAAAGACTAAGAAAACTACTCGGAATGCATAGGAATAAAACAAAGCATGGATTTCATTTAAAGTTAACAACAATAAACAAAGACACTTATCTTAATTTCCTTCCAGCAGACTCACTGAAGTTCCTTTGACTTTTCCTTCTAGTACGAGCAGCTAAACGAGCACTCGATGAACTCACTAAATACACTCGAACTAAATTAAACTCACACAAATTACACTAGAAATAGACTCACATAAGACTCAAAAGACACACTCACACTCTAGAATTCAGCCTCTATTTATAGAGGTAGGCAAAGGTCCAAGGGGTGCTTAAACACCTCTTCAAAAAGTGTCCAGGTTCAATGTATATGCATTTTGAACTAGCTCACGGTTGGCGGGAAACGACCTCGCCGTCAGCGGGGCTTCTAGAAGGTCTTCAAACCGAGCGATCTCGCTGTCGGCGGGCTCGGGCTCGCTGTCGGCGAGGCAATTATAACTCCTTCAGAAATTTCTCCTCATAATCTCGCCGTCGGCGGCCTCGATCTCGCCGTCGGCGAAGTAGTTAAATTTGCATGAATTTTCTCCTTTCCGATCCAAATTTGCTCCATTTCATGCTTTTTGCTTTTATCACTAATAAATCTTCATTCCTGCAATAAAATAAAGAAAATATCTCTCTTTAAAGTGCATTTTCATCAAAAATAGATATAATTTTTTTTATATATTTTTCTGTGATCAGAGATTATTAGCAAAAATTGAAAAGAAAAGGGGGAATACTTTATAACATTTAAGTTAAATTGATTTAATTTTTGATTGATTAGTGACTAATTTATTTCAAAATAAATTTTGTTATTATATAATTCATGATTATTTATTGTTAGTCAGGATAATATCATCAAAACTTTCTTTTCTAATTAACTGATTTTGAACATAATTTCTATAACTTTCGAGCTATTAGATCATATTTGATACGCCAACAATAAATTTTCACAATCCAACAGGAAACTTGAGGCAACCTTTTGAACAATAAACATTCAAACTTCAATTAAGGGTCATCCATAGCTACGATTTTAGTAAACTGGCTCGATGAGACGAACTAGTTGGTCTAAAAACTATTCCAATCCGAGTCAAATCAAGCCCAGATTAAATCATTAAACCTCTCTTAGAGGATTTTCAGACATATTTGGAAGATCAAAATGATGTCGAATCTAGCAAGTTTATAGTCGAATCGAGTGTCTCGTCAAGATAAATCTAACGAGCTCAAGATTGCTTAATTCTAACATCGTCAAGGCACATAAATGTCCATCAAATGCCATCTGATTGATAGAGCTCTCCGGACCATCCGATAAAATGGTTCATATTCCTGTATTAATTGCACCCAAAACACTATAAATAGAGCCTTACCCCTCACGTGAAGGGGGAGGCTTGAGAGAGAACTTGAGGCTTTAAGATTGAGCTTTAGTCCAACATCATCCCTGCCATCGTCGATCATCGTCGACAACCATCGGTCGTCGTCGACCACCGTCGATCATCGATAACCTCTGTTAACCACCACCAACCGTCCTCGACTGTCGTCAACCACCACTGATCATCACCGACCTCTGTCGAATACCTCTAATCAAACGCCGTCAGTCAACGTTGTAACTTGAAAAATCTAGTAACTCTTTCCTAAATGTGGGACAAGGGATCTCTGTAATCATCAACCTATAGTGGATTTTTATAACAGGGCCAGACCTAATGGTTTTTTCCCTTTACAGGTTTTCCACATAAAAATTCTGGTGTCTGATCCCCGATATATATAAGTGCAACAACGCCAAAAACTTGGCCCGTGATGAATATAAGTGCAACGGCTGCCAAAAACTTGACTCCGCAGGATAGATATGTACTGATGATTTAGATATGAAAATTATGATTTTATTATATGGGATACTACGCAAGTATAAATATCGTTTATTAAGTAATATAGGACTTTCTGATTAAGCCCCGAGATATCGAACCCACAGGGAAAAGTTGAAAATCTTTAAAGGAATCAGAGAAATTATCTATTTACTTTCTTTAATTATTTTTGAAATAGTATGTCTTGATTTTGAAAATTTTTAGAAAGTTGATTTGTCTTTTTAAACTTTTCTTAATAAAATGTTTAACAAGAAATTAAAATTATGATAACTAATAACACTGAATGTAAAATATTATTAACTAGAATATCTTTTTCTTTCCTTCCATGAAGTAGTAATAATTCTTAAAGTATTGTTGTGGAAGTATTGAAATTTTTGTTGTGACAGATAGAAGCAAATGTGTTCTTTACCCTTACTTGGTTCTATAAAGAACATAGGCTAATTTAAAAATTATATTATTTTAAACATGGTTAGGCAGGGAAGATACCAGTCTCTCACTCTAGAGTTCCCTCGATTCCCACCACCTGGGGGCTAACTTCTCATAACAAAATTCAAAATGTCAAACCAAATTAGGAGATTTTAGCCTGTCACTCTAAAATCCTTTAACTTTACTCACTTTTATAAAAATATCTTCTAATATTACATTCAATTATATGGACTACAATTCTCACTCATATAATTGCATGTGATTCTTACTAACTTTTATGAGATAATACCGCATTGGTTCTTACATAATCTCAAGAAATTCAACAACTTAACAGACCAAATTAAGAAGTAAACAATTTTTTTAGAATCAATCTTCACAACTTCTTCCAACTTTTAAACACTTATACTTTCCACAACAATTCTCTTTAAATTAATTACTTCTCCATTTAAGAAAGAAAAAGATAAAGTAAACTATTCAGAATGCATTAGGAAAATACAAAAACACATTGATTTTTGAAATTAAAAACGATAAGAAAAATAATAAACGAAAGCAAATATTGATAAACAAAAATAAAAGTAAACACTTATCTGAAAATCCTCTCCACAAGACTAAGGAAGTTCCTATGAAACTTTGACTCTTCGCTAAACTACTCCTCAGAACAAGTCTCCCAACTCCTATGACTTAGAATACAGACTTCAAACTTTGATAAAAACTAAACTAAAAGAAAGAAAAGAGGTGGGAAGAAGAATACTTGACTCCAACTCTTTTCTCCTTTCTACTCTCTACTCCTACTCTAAATAAAAACTTAAAATGTAGTGGAAGAACAATGAAGTACCCTTCAAAATGTTGTGGAAGAGTCTCCAAAGTTCCTCCCTAAGAACAGTGGAAAAACCATTCAAATTACAAAGGAAGAGCCTCCCAGAACCTCTTTAAGACTCTCTTTAAATAGTAAACCAAAAGGTGCCTTGGTGTCTCTTCAAAATGTGTCCAGATTCAATCTATCTACCAAGGAACACACCCCTTCATTCAAATTTGCTGCCCAAAGGAAGTTATGGATGTTACCACCAAGAGTTGCATCCAATTCCCTTTGAAATTGGCGCCAAATTCATTTGAATTTGGCGCCAAATTCATTTGATATTCGATTTTTAACTATGGCGGCTAAGCGCCGGCCCAGCGGCGCTAAGCCGCTAGTGCCAAATTTTTTATTTTTCATTTTTTGCTCAAAATTTGATCCAATTTTGCTCCTTTCATCATGTCCATCCATTTTCATTATACCTGCAAGAAAAACACAAAATACCTTCCATTAAAGTGCAATATCATTAAAAATTGGTATAAAATTGTGCATAAAAATACTATATATTTTAGGTGTATCAAAATCCCCCAAACTTAAAATGTTACTTGTCCTCAAGTGACAGTTAATCTCATAAAACATTTTAGCATGCAAATTATGTAATGCGTTTCTTAGGAAGATAACAAAATTTTGTTCTAGAAATGGAATAATACAATTTAGAAAAAATTTCAGTAATTAAAACTAACTTAAAGTTTAGAAAGTTCTTAAGTAAAAAAGAAAATGATAAATATAAGTCTCTTTCTATTTAAGAAATATTTGTAGATTTTTCAAAATATAGGATTCAAACATTTTATTTTTCTCACTTAAAAATTTTTATTTGAAAAATAATTTTACTTACTATATTATAATCTTAAGCTTTAGATTTTCTCTGAACGTATATCTTAAACTTTAGGTATGAAACCAATTTTTAATTAGGCCCTTAAATCCTCAAGCTTCTCCTTCCTTTTCATATACTATTTTTCATATATATATATATATATATATATATATATATATATCTATATTAATATATAAGGCAAGGATTAGTATATTTGGATGATTTTGAATTTCATCCTTCCATTTAAAATAAAGATCAGATATACATCTTTCACTTAAAAATCATAATAAAAGTATTTGAAAATTACTCTTCAATAAAATAAATTTAAGCTTTGAAGAATAAAAGTCAAATCTTCTATTTATCCAAAAAATACAAAACTTTTTACTAAAGATAGCTTAACTTTATTTAACACCTCTTCATTAAGAAAATTTTAACTTTTAGTTTTTCATGATTACAATAAATTTTAACTAAATTCTTTTATTCATTTAAATTTTGTTCCCCTAATATAACTTCATGTACATAATTGTTCTCAATCAAAAATAAGATTTTTTTTTGAAGTATTCTTGAGAATCAAATAAAATTTTAGGTTTTTGAAAATTTTTCTTTTTTAAAATCCCCCCCAAACTTTAAATTTTAGTTAAGATAAAACATTTAAGCATAAAAAATGATACATGGGTGAAAAATAAAAACTGACATATCATGCTTGCAGGAATTTTTAATATCCTAATATGCAAGTATAACAATTTAAATAATAGGAGTAAAATGAAATCAAATTTAGTTTTTCAAAACATTTTTCTCTTCTCTTTTTTTATATAATAATAAGAAAAGTAAAAAATTTCTGGAGACTTCTATGGTAATGGCGATTTTCAAAGCAAATACACACCAACTAAAATAACACACTGATACTGATAACAAATAGTAGTGGAATTTGAAAATTTTTAAACATATAGTTTCCTAAGTAGAAGTTCCTAATAGTGGTTTATAATCTCCTAATAGTTTTTGAATTAAAGTACACACTACAAAGAACTCTGACATAACATACACATAAAAACATTTACTATTACACACTACCATACAACAACATATAAATCAAAAATAAAACAACAACAATACATGAATATGCATAACAGAAAAATAGTACAATTATAATCTGCATACAATCAAGGTTCACATCACCATAAAATCATCAAACAAAATACTAGATAAAGCATACAAAAACACAGCACAACAACATAATAACTAAAACAAACAACATACATCTACTCTTCATCCTCATCATCATCATCATCTTGCTCGTTCCAATCTCTGGATGGCACATAAGGTATATAGAATGGATGAGGTGGCATCTCAACACTCTGATCTCCTCTAATCATTCTATCCAAATATTGCTGATAATTCTCCTCATATTCATCATGTTTTACAATATATCTCTCAACATTATTCAGCTTACTATCCATATCTCTCATATGCTCTCGAGTAAGACTCACTTTTTTCAAAATCTTTCTTAATAAACCAGTCTGTGAATCAGTAGATGACGAAGCACGTGAAGTAAAAGCACGAGAAGTAGAAGCAGCAGAAGCAGTAGAAGCCCTACCAAATCCTCCTCTCCAACCAAACTCTGAATGTACAGTGTACGCACCAACATTTACACTAGTAATTGGTCTCAATGGCTGAAGTACCTTTTCCCAGGTTTCAAATTTCACTCCAGATCTTTCACATAGTGAATGAATCAAGGAAGGAAATCCCATACCTGCAGTCGTGGATGATCTAGCACAGTTCAAAACATAATAAAAAATTATGCCTCCAATGTCAATAGGCTTCCAATGTTGAACACAATGGTTCAACACAGCTCTTTCTCTCATCACTTCGCTAGTATGACTTGAAGGTAACAATTTAGATGAGACAAAATAATGCCACGCCTTAGAAATGACATTTAACTTGGAAGCAGAAAAGTTTACTCTTCTATCATTTGTAATTTTCCATAATCCTCTTCCATTAGTCAGAAATTCCATGATCTCATCTAATTCTCCTTCCGAAGGATGATAGTTAGAATAAAAACAGAACATATCAGGAGGTAGTCCATAAAAAGTATTGATTGCACCTGAAGAAAAGTTGACTTCATGCCTTCTAACCATCACTTGATTTTCTTCTGCAGCAGGCAAATTTGCATAAAATTCTCTTACCACAGAAACAACAGCAACAACGGAGAAGCAACAGTAATTCTCCCAGTTTCTTCTTGCAATCATATCTTCAATTACCTCCCCTGGGTTACTAAACACACACTCAGGAATCAACTTACGTGATTGCAAAGCATCGACGTATCGTTCCTCAGCCCTCAAACTAACAAAATTTGCATAATCAAACTTCATCTTTTCTCGTGCACGCTTTGACTTTGGAGCCATTTCTAAAAATTCACAAAAAATTCACCACAAATTCCAAAATTAAACTAAACTTGCTAAATTATCTTCCAAAATATATTTTCACTAAATCCAAGCAATTTCTCAAGTTTTTCCTCAAATTTTCACCGTGAATAGTGATTTTAAGATTTTCCAAAATGTACTCAAAATACATAGTGAAAATAAAAAATGTTTACTTAGGAGTAGTGCTCTTACCTCAAGGACTCCAAATCTAACAATTTTTGTTGAGATCGGCGTTTAAATGATCCACAATATGATACCCTAGGCTCCTCTTTCGTGGCAAAACAAAGGTTGAAGACAATGGGGCGGTTGAAAATGGCAATTTTTAGGTTTTTAACTTTCGGGAACCAATTTTCGTGAACTGGCGCCTAAGCGCGAACTCTTGGCGCTTAGCCGAGAAATCTGGCGTTTAAGCGCCGACAATCTGGCGCTTAGCCGCCAATACCCAAATTTTTATAATTAAGGTATATGCACTAAATCACTTGGTTAATTACCCTTAATTAGTCCACAATATATATTTCTCCCCACAAATCTTCCAATACTCCAAATCAAAATTTAATAACCATTGATTCCACACAAATTTCACAAAAACACAAACTTATATTAAAACAAACATAACATTTAATATAATACTAGAATTTCTATCCAAACATAAAGGATGAAATTCTCAAAATATAAGACACTATAATCTTAAACTGATAAGTATACATCTCTAAGATGTACCCATCACATGATCAGGCATATATAAAAATATTAAACACATCAAACATGAACTCACAAGAACACTAACATAACACATAAGACACTAAATAAACAGAAACAAAACACTTTTAATTCCACTCTCCATTAGGCAGAATATAACCAGGACCACTATTATTCTCATTTGACCCTTCAGGAATATAGATTTGATAGAAAGGGAACAATCTTCTTCAATCCATTAATTTTTCACAAACATCGCCTTATCTATTTCTTCCACATACCTCGAATGATTGAATTGCATCTTGAGTTACCATCCCATGTGATCCAGATGTAAAGTAATATCATTAATCTTTGTTTCCATTGAAGTCACTCGGGCTTCAATTTTTGCAATCATCCCTGTTATACCTTGAATACTAACAGCCAGATATCCATTAAATAATTCTTTAGCACTATCACTAATGAACTTACTTTTATCAGAATCTTGCTTCTTCTTCATCTCGTTCTCCCAGGAAGACATGATGCACTCACAATTCTCTTCTTAGACTTCAGAAATGAAAATAGGACTTGGGGCAAGTGTTTCCATTAAGTCTGGTCCTTTTTATAGACTTTGGAGATGCTAGAATATTCCCCAACACATTTAGAATCTTCTAAATAACTCCCAAAACTTCTCCCCCATGATTTAGGCTTCAAAATACACATTTTTCATGTTTTTTATAACTGTGGCGCCTAAGCGCCAACTAGTCGGCGCTTAGCCGCCAGTGCATAATTTAGCATAGGCCTGCTAAGTGTCCAAATTTTCAATCTGACTTCTCTAAATCATCAATTAAGGTCAAATAAACTCTACTTAAGTTTAAAAATTCCAAATTACTACCACTAAAAACATAAAAACAAACCAAACAAAGCAAACAAAACACACAAAACAAACATAAAGCAAAGCACACCGATAAATATGGGTTGCCTCCCACAAAGCTCTTGTTTTAACGTCTTCAGCCTGACATACCCAGAACTCATCCTGAGTGACCCAACATCAAATTCTCATTAGATGTAGATTTATTGACTGAAAAATATGGTTTAAGTCTATGTCCATTAACTTTAAATATTTTTCCAGTCTTAGGATCTTGAATATCTACAGCTCCATAAGAATAAACTTTTATCACAATAAATGGACCCATCCACCTGGACTTAAGTTTTCTAGAAAATATTCTCAATCTAACATTATACAACAAAACTTATTTTCCTGGTATAAGATTTTTGGTAAGAATCTTCCGATCATGTCATAACTTCATCTTTTCCTTATAAATCTTAACATTTTTATAAGATTCATTTCTTATTTCTTCAAACTCATGCAATTGTAATAATCTCTTTTCAACAACATCTTTCAAATTATAATTGAACTCTTTAATAGCCCAATATGCTTTATGCTCAAGTTCAAAAGGTACATGACAAGTTTTTCCAAAAATCAGCCTATATAGGGACATTCCTATAGGTGTTCTATAAGCAGTCCTATAGGCCCACAAAGCATAATCCAGTTTAATTGAACAATCCTTTCTATTTAGATTAATAGTTTTTTCCAATATTTTTTTAATTTCACGATTGGATAATTCAACCAAACCACTTGTCTGTGGATGATAAGCAGTAGTAATGCGATGATTAATATGATATTTCATTGCTAACTTTCCAATAATCACATTTCTAAAATGACTTCCCCCATCAATTATGATTACTCTTGGTATTCCAAATCTGCAAAATATATTCTTTTCTAAAAACTTTGCAACACTTTGAGCATCACATCGAGGAAAAGCAATAGCTTCAATCTATTTGGAAACATAGTCTACTGCTATCAAAATATACACATTTCTGAAAGATGGTGTAAATGGTCCCATAAAATCTAATCCCCAAACATCAAATATTTCAACTTCCAACATATAATGGAGAGGCATCTCATTTCTTCTAGAAATATTGCCTACACGCTCATCTATCACAATTTTTAATATAAACATTCACATCCTTAAAATTGTAGGCCAATAAAATCCTGATTGTAATATTCTATATGCAGTTTTATCACTTTCAAAATGTCCCCCATAATCAGAATCATGACATTTTTGAATAATTTCATATGTCTCTTCCAAAGGTACACATCTTCAAATTATAAGATCATTTCCTTATTTATACAAAAATGGGTCATCCCAAAAATAAGTCTTAGCATCAGATAGAAATTTCTTCTTTACATGATATGTCAAACCATAGGGTATAATATTACTAAAAATAAAGTTTACTATGTCTTTATACCACGGAACACTCCATTCTTTAACAGTGGATAGTTTTTCAACAGGAAAATGTTCATTAATCTCTTCAATATCACAGAGAGATTTTTCAATTTTAAGCCTGGACAAATGATCAGCAATTTGATTATCAGAACCCTTCCTATCTACTATCTCAAAATCAAATTCTTGCAAAAGAAGAATCCATCTTATCAGTCTCGATTTTGCATCATTTTTCTTCATTAAGTATTTAATAGCAGAATGATTAGTATGAACCATACATTTAGTTCCAATTAAATATGATCAAAATTTATCAAAACCAAATACTATAGCTAATAACTCTTTCTCAGTAGTAGTATAATTAATTTGAGCTTCATTAAGAGTTTTAGTAGACAATAAATTACTTTAAAAATTTTATCATATTTCTGACCTAAAACAACACCAATAGCATAATCACTAGCATCACACATTAATTCAAAAGGTTTTTCCCAATTTGGTGAAATTATTCCAGGTGCAGTGATTAATTTTTCTATTAATGTTTCAAAGGCTTTACGGCGAGTTATCATCAAAATTAAAAATTGCATCCTTTTCCAGTAAACTGCATAAAGGTTTAGTAATTTTTAAAAAATCTTTAATGTAACGCCTGTAGAATCCAACATGTTCTAAAAAACTTCTAATTCCCCTTACATTGGTTGGGCAAGTTAAATTAGATATAACTTGAATTTTTGCAGGATCTACCTCCAAACCTTTTTCTTAAATTTGACGTCCCAAAACAATTCCTCCTCCTACCATAAATTGGCATTTTTCCCAATTAAGGACCAAATTAGTTTCTTCACAGTGTTTTAAAACTTTAGATAGATGTTCTAAACATGATTCAAACGAAATTCCAAACACTGAAAAGTCATCCATAAAAATTTCAATCCATTTTTCAATTAAATCACAAAAAATAGCCATCATACATCTCAAAAATGTAGCAGGGGCATTACATAAACCAAAGGGCATTCTTCTAAAAGCAAACGTACCATAAGGACTGGTAAACTTAGTTTTCTCTTGATCCTCAGGAGCAATTTTAATTCGGTGGTAACCAGTATATCCATCCAGAAAACAAAAGTATTTATGCCCAGCCAGTCTATCCAACATTTGATCTAGAAAAGGGAGTGGAAAATGATCTTTCCTTATGGCATGGTTTAATTTTCTATAATAAATGCATACTCGCCAAACTGTAACTTGTCTTGTTGGTATCATTTCATTCTTTTCATTAACAGTCACAGTTACTCCTCCTTTCTTAGGAACATAGTGAACAGGACTAACCCATGCACTATCTGAAATAGGGTAGCTAATTCCAGCATCCAACCATTTTAAAATTTCTTTCTTAACAACGTCTTTCATAATATGATTTAATCTCCTTTGGGGATCAACCTGTGCTTTGCAATTATCTTCCGTAAGAATTTTGTACATACAAATTGAAGGACTGAGTCCTTTAATATCAACAATTGTCCATCCAAAGGCTTTCTTGTACTTCTTCAAAATTTCAAGCAAACTCTCTTCTTCTTTTTCAGTTAATTGAGAGGAAATTATAACCGGCAAGGTTGAGGACTCACCTAGAAAAACATACTTCAAATGATCAGGAAGCATTTTTAGCTCAAGTTCAGGAGGTTTTTCAATTGATGGACTATAAGATTCATCTTTCTCAGTCATATCCAACAATTCAAAACTTTCACGAACATACTTTAAATCTTCTTCTTGAAAATTTTCAGAATCAAATAACTCCTCTTTTTGCTTATATTCAAATTCTTCTCTTTCAGCTTTCTCTTCATAAGTTGATTTGAAATGACCTTCACTTAAATATTCAATAACATCCATCTTATAACACTCATCTTCTTTACCTCTTGCAGGATATTTCATCGATTTTGAAATATTAAATGTAACAGTCTGATCATTAACCCTCATTGTTAATTCTCCTTTTTGCACATCTATCATGGCTCTGCCTGTAGCTAGAAAGGGTCTCCCCAAAATTATGGGTATCTCTTTATCTTCCTCCATATCTAATACAATAAAATTCACAGGAAAAATAATTAATTTATTTTCACCAAAACATCTTCTATAACTCCTTTAGGATATGTGATCGAACGATCTGCTAATTGCAGAGTTATAGTAGTTGGGGTTATTTCTCCTAGTCCCAGTCTTTTGAATATTGATAGAGGCATAAGGTTAATGCTTGCACCCAAATCACATAAAGCTTTTCCACAGAATCTGTCTCTAATTGCACATGGAATTGTGAAACTACCAAGATCTTTATGTTTTTCAGGAAGCTTTTTCTGAATTATCGTCATCGCACTCCTCACTAAGTGCAACGGTCTCATTTTCTTCAAACTTCCTCTTTTTATTAAGAATATCCTTCATAAATTTTGCATAACTTGGCATTCGTTCTAGGGCTTCAGCAAATGAAATATTAATGGTAAGCTTCTTTAATATCTCCAAGAATTTTGAAAATTGCTTATCCAACTTTTGTTGACGAAGTCTCTGAGGAAATGGAGGTGATGGTTTTTCTAAATCAACCTTAGGTGGAGAAATAGGTCTTTCAAAACCTTTTTGAGCGTCCTCTTTAGGTCTTTCAATCTCTTCTTTCTCTACTTCAATCTCTTTTTGAACTCTACCTTCCAATTCTTTTCCACTTCTCAGTTGAATTGCTTTCACTTGTTCTTTATTCTTTTCTCTTGGATTCACTTCAGTATTGCTTGGAAGCATTCCTTGGGATCTATTACTTAAGGTATTTGCACTTTGTCCCAATTGATTCTCAATATTTCTGATGGTTGCTCCTTGAATTTGTAATTGATTTCCCATATGTGATACTACTTCTTCCATAGACAACTTCTTCTCCTTATTTTTTAAAGCATTATTATAATTAGAAGGATAAGTTAATATATTATTATTATTACCTTGGTTGTTCCAATTCCCTAATGGGTTTACTTGGGTGTTCCCCCATTGTTGATTAACACCACCCTGATTATTGTTATTCCGGTTAAAATTTGGATGATTCTTCCGAGCTCGGGTTATAATAATTGGAATATGGGTTGTTAGGTTTGATTATAGCATTCACAGGTTTACGGTGAAGAATAAGAATCAACCATTTGGCCTAATGAATTTTCTTTAATCATGAGATTTGGCTGAGAAAAATTCATCCCAAATTGGTCTATCTTCCTTGACACAGCAGCAACTTGATTTGCTAACATTGTAAAAGCATAATTTTCATAAACACTAGCTACTTTTTTAGGATTTAACCTTTTAGAAGGCCATTGAAAATTATTAGTAGCTATTTCTTCAATTAAAGCATAAGCATCATAAAATGGTTTAGACATTAATGATCCACTAGCAGCAGCATCGATGATTGATCTAAGAGATCGAACTAATCCATTATAAAATGTTTGAATTATTAACTTGATACGGTATCGCATGATGTGGACATTTCCTGAGGAGTTCTTTAAATCTTTCCCATGCTTCATATATTGATTATCCTTCAAACTGACAAAAAGATGTTATATCATTTCTTAACTTAGCAGTCTTAGATGGTGAAAAATATTTAGCAAGGAATTTTTGTGACAGTTCACCCCATGTTCTAATTGATCTAGGTGCTAACGAATGTAACCACATTTTAGCTTTATCCCTTAGTAAGAAAGGAAAAAGTCTAAGTCTAATAGTATCATCCGAAACACCATCATATTTAAAAGTAACACACAACTCTAAAAATTAGCAAGATGTAAATTAGGATCTTCAGTTGTTACTCCCCCAAACTGATTATTAGACACCAATTGGATAATAGCAGGTTTAAGCTCAAAAGAATTAGCAGCTACAACAGGATTTTGAATACTAGCATGAAGTTCATCTACTGTAGGGTTAACATAATCTCTTAAAGGTCTTAATTCTTGATGGATGCCAACATTTTGATTTTGATGATTTACCATTTCTTGAATATTTTTATCTTTTTCTGTATTTTAAATTTTTTTGATTTTTCTAATAGTTCTTTCTAATTCAGAATCGTAAGGCACAAGTCCTTCAGAACCTGAACTACGCATACAACAATAAAACAAAACAAAAACACAACACACTAACAAAAACAAAGAAAAGTAAAAATTTAAAATTTCTTAATTCTCTTTAAAAAGCAATTTAAATTAATTTCCCCGGCAACGGCTCCAAAAACTTGATCCCCAATATATATAAGTGCAACGGCTTCAAAAACTTGGGCCACGATGAATATAAGTGCAACGGTACGCCAAAAACTTGACTCCGCCTGATAGTTATGTGCTGATGATTTAGATATGAAAATTATGATTTTATAATATGGGATACTACGCAAGTATACATATCATTTATTAAGTAATATAGGACTTTCTGATTAAGCCCCGAGATATCGAACCCACAGGGAAAAGTTGAAAATCTTTAAAGGAATCAGAGAAATTATCTTTTTACTTTCTTTAATTGTTTTTGAAATAGTATGTCTTGATTTTAAAAAGTTTTAGAAAGTTGATTTGTCTTTTTAAACTTTTCTTAATAAAATTTTTAACAAGAAATTAAAATTACGACAACTAATAACACTGAATGTAAAATACTATTAACTAGAATATCTTTTTTCTTTCCTTCCATGAAGTAGTAATAATTCTTAAAGTATTGTTGTGGAAGTATTCAAATTTTTGTTGTGACAGATAGAAGCAAATGTGTTCTTTACCCTTACTTGGTTCTATAAAGAACATAGGCTAATTTAAAATTTATATTATTTTAAACATAGTTAGGTAGGGAAGATACCAGTCTCTCACTCTAGAGTTCCCTCGATTCCCACCACCTGGGGTCTAACTTCTCATAACAAAATTCAAAACTTCAAACCAAATTAGGGGATTTTAGCCTGTCACTCTAAAATCCTTTAACTTTACTCACTTTTATAAAAATATCTTCTAATATTACATTCAATTATATGGACCACAATTCTCACCCATATAATTGCATGTGATTCTTACTAACTTTTATGAGACAATACCGCATTGGTTCTTACATAATCTCAAGAAATTATACAACTTAACAGGCCAATTTAAGAAGTAAATAAAGTTTTCAAAATCAATTTTCACAACTTCTTCCAACTTTTAAACACTTATACTTTCCACAACAATTCTCTTTAAATTAATTACTTCTCCATTTAAGAAAGAAAAAGATAAAGTAAACTACTCAGAATGCATTGGGAAAATACAAAAACACATTGATTTGAAATTAAAAACGATAAGAAAAATAATAAGTGAAAGCAAATATTGATAAACAAAAATAAAAGTAAACACTTATCTAAAAATCCTCTCCACAAGACTAAGGAAGTTCCTCTGAAACTTTGACTCTTTGCTAAACTACTCCTCAGAGCAAGTCTCCGAACTCCGATGACTCCGAATATAGACTTCAGACTTTGATAAAAACTAAACTAAATGAAAGAAAAGAAGTGGCAAGAAGAATACTTCACTCCGACCCTTTTCTCCTTTCTACTCTCTACTCCTACACTAAATAAAAACTTAAAATGCAGTGGAAGAACAATGAAGTACCCTTCAAAATGTTGTGGAAGAGTCTCCAAAATTCCTATCTAATAACAGGGGAAAAACCCTTCAAAATGCAAAGGAATAGCCTCCCAGAACCTCTTTAAGACTCTCTTTAAATAGTAAACCAAAAGATGCCTTGGTGTCCCTTCAAAATGTGTCCAGATTCGATGTATCTACCAAGGAACACACCCCTTCGTTCAAATTTGCCACCAAAAGGAAGCTATGGACTTTACCACCAAGAGTTGCATCCCATGCCATTTGAAATTGGTGCCAAATTCATTTGAAATTCAATTTTTTACTGTGGCGGCTAAGCGCCGGCCCAGCGGTGCTTAACCGCTAGTGCCAAATTTTTTATTTTTCATTTTTTTGCTCCAAAATTGATCCAATTTTGCTCCTTTCATCATGTCCATCCATTTTCATCATACCTGCAAGAAAAACACAAAATACCTTCCATTAAAGTGCAATATCATTAAAAATAGGTATAAAAATGTGCATAAAAATATTATATATTTTAGGTGTATCAGTGTCATCACAAGTTGTTTCCCTTTCATTTGAGTGTGTGTTGAATCCTTGTGCAACGCTAAGATGATAATCAATTACTCTATCACTGCGTATTTTTTAACATCCATCAGTTTGACACCATTTATGTGAACTTTTCAATCTCACCACTGAAGTACTTACACGGCATACTACATGGTCACCAGACACAATATTCTGAATAACAAAGCTTCCTGTTCCAACACCCATCGTTACAGGGAGCAGTCGCGAAGCCAAGGGTGACATGTTTCTTCATCTTCTTGCCCTGGAAGACGTTATCCTGCCAACGAAGGCATTTCGGGTCTTCTATAGAAGATTGAATGTGCAGAATGAAGAAGTCTCAACTAGAGATCTTACAACTCCTTCGCGGAGCTCAACAGCCATTGCCCAAATAGTTGAATGAGGCTCGTTCACCATTAACTCAATGAGTTACTGGAAATGCACTACTTAGAGGAACTCGTACTCCCCTCCCCAAGAGGGAACACTTTCCCTACCAGGCCATGATGCTAAACTCCTAGACACCGCAAGTTCCACTCATCCATCTCACCTGACACTGCCAGGTCTTGTCGTCATTCCAGATGATGTCATTGGAAATGAACTACAATGCCTTGTTTTAGAAGAGTTCCATCTAGAGAAAAAGTATCACTTCCACACTCACCGTAACATCCATGAATTCTCTCCATTAGTGGATGTAGTCCTCTAACACCCCATTACAACTAGCTTCAAGCTTCCGAACATCGATACGTATGAAGGGATAACTGACCTATATGAACATATTGATCATCATCGAACTATCATGCACATTCAGCGTGCCTATGATGCACTTATGTGTCAAGTTTTCTAGGCTACTCTTAAATGACAAGCTCGAGCATGGTTCTACTCTCTGTCAGGCGGCACCGTAAATACCTTTAACGAGCTTGTCAGACTGTTTATTGAACAGTTTATAGCAAACCGATGGATGACCAAAGAAAAATGTATTAAGAAATTCATACCAATTTTACATTAATTTAGATGATATTACACTTTAAAGAAAGGTATTCTCTGTGTTTTGTTACAGGAATGAAGAATAATATATACTAGAGCAAAAATATGCGAAAAGGAGCGAATATGGAGTGAAAGGACCAAAAGAGATCAAATTTGATCTAGCCCGCCGACGGCGAGTAATAGGTCGCCGACGGCCCACTTTTCCAGAGAATTCAGATTATATTATAAAGGAGCCCGCCGACGGCGAGATCGAGCCCGCCGACAGCGAGCCTTAGCGGTTAGCACATATTCTAGAAGCTTACCAATGTCACCAACGAGCTCGCCGATGATGAGAATGACGGTTTAAGACAGATTCATCGAATTTGGACGCCTTTTTGAAGAGGTGCTTAAGAAACCTTTGGAATTAATTCCACCTCTTTAAATAAAGAACGATTATAGGCAAAAAAAGGTGTGCGTGAGAAGTTGTTAGTGTTCAGTTTGTTGTTGTTGGTTGTTATTGGAGTTATTAGATTGTTGTTAGTGTGTTTAGTTGAGTGCGTTATACAAGAAGGAAGAGTTGAAGGAACTTCAAGGAGTCTACATTGGGGAGAAAATCTGAGATAAGTAGTGTTTACTATTTTGTAACTTTGATTTTATATGAAATCCAAGGTTTTCATTATTCTTCCTATGAATTCTAAGTAGTTTTCTATGTCTTTCTCCTTGTTGTTGAGATTTTGTGAATTGGAAAATTGAACTGGTTGTGCTTAAAATATCCAACAAATTGTGATAATCTTTCTACTTGAAATTTAATTTACTTTCAATCTGGCCAATTGATCTGTTAAAATATGTTGATTTCACAAGTAAAGTAGAGATTACATCCGAGGTTTGAGGTGTTGATAATCCTTGAAAGGAGGGTGCAAATAAATAGAGAAATAAAATTGATTGACGTAGAATTGGAGATTTTAGAGTGACAGACTAAAATCCTCAATTCGGTCCTATCGTTCGGGTGCTGAAGTGTAGATGTTAGCCCTCAGGCGAGGGGAACATGGGAGCTCCGAAGTGAGAGCCGGTATCCTTCCATCCTAGCCGCAGATTCAGTAAACAAACATAGGATTAGTCAATGTTCTTTATTCCTGGACCAAAGGGTAAAGAATATGAATGCTCCTATTTGGTACAACATAATTCAAACTGATTTAATTTTACGCTCACTTAATTCTCTTAACAAGGGGAGAGATACATTTATATATTGCAACTTACCACTCATGATTAGTAGTAGAATTTAATATAGTTGTTCTTTATTTACGTTTACTAGATAGTTATTTTAACTGTCGTAATTAGTTCATAATCTTTTAGACTTCCCTGTGGAATTGATATCTAGGACTCCATTAGAGCCCTGTATTACTTGCACGATATGCATACTTCCATTGATAAAAGGGTAACTGTCGGCATATTTTTTAGGTTGTGTGATGTTTTTTAAAAGGGGTCGCCTAACAGAAGTTGTCGGCGAATTTAAATTTTAAATTTGATTTAAATATATATATAATTTAGAAAGTAGTATTTGACTTTGAAAATAATTTTAAATTTGAAAGTTTTAAGATATGAGATTAAACCGATCTCACATCCCAAATAGTTTATATAAACGAGCACCGCACCATAAACCGTGTATCTATCCCTAAAGATAGACACACCGCTCGAGGGTGGGGCTCGATCAAATAAACTAGAAGTTTTGTGACATCCGTTTGGTCCGCGAACCAATTTTATAAGCCGACAAATTCCACCGCTTAATATGAAAGTATTAAACGGGGTTTATATTACCTAGGTTCTTTAAAATTCCCTATAAGGGCAAGCCCCTATAGTTAATTACATCTTAAGTGACGGGAATCACCTAAGAAAACTCTCGATAATAACCAATAATTACGCTCTCAAGAATTTCAAACTTTAAGGTTTTCAAAGATTGAATTTTGGAATTTCAATAGGGAATGGATCAAATTTGGAACATTTTGTTTTGTGAATCCAAAGGAAGAAAGGTAGGAGAAATCACCGATTCGAAGTGAACTTCGGTAATTTCCGACTATCCTATTGTTTGGCTTGAATTTAGGAAAGTCCTAATGTTTATTTAGTATTTCAATCTTGCCGATTTTAATTAATTAGGGCTTATATTTGTATGATAAAATCAAACAAATAGCACTAGAAGATGTGAGGGTTTATGTCGTATCGGACGACTACCTCGGAATCCTAAGACCGGTTAGGGCTTAATTTGCAATGCAAATGCCTAACGAAGAGTTGAGGATTTATGTTGCACTAGGCAAGCTACCTCGAAATCCTATGGTTTTGTTGTTTTAATTCTAAGAAGATTTCTGTTGAAGTAGGTTCAAGTTTCTGTCGACGACGATGGCCGTGCTTGCCACCATGCTCCAAGCTCTTTGTTGTTGCGGAGGTTTAGTTTTAGAAATCATAAATCGGGAGATGAGAAAAGTGTTTTGGTTTAGAGAAGTCTTAATTTCGAGTGTTTTGTATTTTGATTAAAACAAATCTTAAAGTTGATTATAACGACACCGGTTAAGATCCCACGGTTCCATCCTTCCGCATCATTATTTTTATCGGATTCACTTAGTCCGGATGAATTTGCTAAACTCAGTCGAATGAGTTCCACACTTTCATTTAGACCGTGGGAAATCCCGTTAGCAACACGTAGGTTACATCATCCGAGGTATTCCCGATCATCCAACGGGACGTTTTAATTTAGTTGCGATTGTAGTTTTGTGTTCTGTTTGTGATTAAATTTTGAGTTGTTTTATATTTTGAAATGTTGTAGGTTGTGAATTTTATCTTGCAATGACTTTTAACTTAGTTTTGGTTTCGGTTTTAGGGACTATCCTAAAGGTGTGGGTTTTCATGCAACGGTTGTTTTATCATGCGAGAAAAGTAAAATGCATTTGCGATAAAGTAAATTGCAAGAAAGTAAATTGCAAGAAAGTAAATTGCAATAAAATAAAAGCGTACCTGGAGGGTCTTCCCGTCATCCCAAGCTATACTTAAAACACAATTAGAATATTTAAGCAAGTTCCTAGGTAAAGCTAAGGGAAAGGTTATGGTTTTCTACCAAATTCCTAATCACTATAGTCTAGTCGACTCCTATGACGTCTAGGTTCTTTGTGTTTTTGTTTGAGGACGATTTTCTTCATCAAAGGACAATTAAGTCCAATTGTTCTTATAAATATCCTATCATATTGAGGAAGTGCTTAAGAAGAATCTTAAACATCTTTTCAATATTTCCGGGATTGTTTTAAGTCCAAATGAATTTAATTATATAAATGAATCGATCGTTCGAGGTTTTCAAGTTTTGTTAACTTGCTCAGTGAACTAGGACATTTGAATATCCTATGAGTGAGGTAACACTTCATTTGATGTTCCATTTAGGAGTTATAATAATCAAAGCCTTCAAGGGTAAATTAGTATTCAAATGATTTGATTTAAGTTAAAGGGTTTAAATTTGGAGTAGTGTTCAAGTTGCTTTATATTTAATTTGAATTCTTTATGTCTTAGGTGATGTTATATTTAATTCAATTTAATTTAATTGAGTTTTAATTTAACTTAATTTAATTTAATTTGATTTGATGTTTAATTAATTTGATTTGATTTAATTTAATTTAATTATTTAATTTAATTTAATTTAATTTGATTTAATTTAATTTAATTTAATTTAATTATTTAATTTAATTTAATTTAATTTAATTTGATTTAATTTAATTTAATTTGATTTAATTTTTTTTAATTTAATTTAATTTAATTTAATTTAATTTTAATTTATCTTTAATTTACTTTATTTTTAATTTTAATTGAAATTTCAAAAGAGTTTAATAATTTAATTAAGTCTTTTAATATTTTAAATTTGAGTTATCATTTTAATTAAAAATTGAGTATTAATGATATAATTAGTTTAGGGATTTTTAAATTAAAGAATAAATCTCTTCCTAATAAATATCCCTTATTTTAATAATTCCAATTTATTATTCCTCCAAATTTAATCTATTATTTAATTAAAGTTTAATCATTTTAAAATTATTTAATGGGTTTCTACCCTTTAATTATTTAAATTTCAATCATCCAAACCAGATTAAGATCAAATATTTTACTTGTTGATTTTTTATTAAACCTAAAGTTTTAATTAAGGATTAAAGATTTTAATTACCATTTTACCCTTTAAGCTTAATAATTTCATAACTCACTAAATTGAACCCAAATGAACTTGAAATTTTTATGTGACTTCACTCATATGTCAATAAAGACATGAGAGGAGAAAATGTGATTTTTCTGTATTTAATTTATTTATATAATTATTTTTGGTGGAAAATAGAGATTTTCAAGGAAAATTTAATAACATGACCAAGGGAAAGTTTCTGTCCTTAAGAAAATTAGGGGACATTCCTAATGACCAGAGAAGCACTTGGTCCAATTTTGGTGATTTTTTGAATTATATTATTTTTATTATAATTATTTTGAGTTTTGGAGTGTTAATTAATTTAAAAATAAAATAAATGTTGAAAAAAATGGGTTTTATATTTTTCAAAAATCTCTCTGATATCAAGGAAACCAGAGAAGCAAATTTTGTAATTTTCTGATTTTTCTATGATTTATTATAATTAATTTAGTGAAAATGCTAGAAAATACATTTTTTAATTTTAAAATTACCCTAGGGCTTTAAAATTCAATATCTCACTAAATAGACCTAAGAAAAATGTGGGATTTGTTCCTAAGTGATTAAAATTCAAAATGTGACATTTTGGTGAATTTTATTATTTTTGTGATTTTTATTATTTTTTTATTATTAAAAATATTAAAATATTATTAAAAATCAACTTTTTTAGAAAATTGAAATTTTAATTTTTTTAGATTCCCCTGATATCAGCAGAGGCTCCAAAACCAATTTGATGGATTTTTAAAAAGTATTTTAAAAGTTATGAATTTTTAAAGTTTAAAATGGCTAAGTGACTTAATCAACCCAATTAGTGGGGCTAACCAAGTCCAATTGACCTCAAATTTTTATGGTGGATTCCTCTGATCCTAAAGGTCAGTGGAGAATTGATTTCAAGTCAATTTGATGCCTGGTTAACTCTAATTAATTAAAGACCTATTTTGTGTGTTTAAGCCAATTAGGGTTGTTTTAAATGAACTAAGTCAAAACCTATTTTTCCTAGGGTTCTCCGGTCATAAGGAACATCACCAAATTTTCCTAGAATTTATTTCACAACATGCTATTTACTTGGAATTAAAATACTCAAAATAGTGACCCGAATTTGAAAAATCAAGAACTCTTCATAGGGATGGCCTCCGACTTTGGAAAATTCAGGGAATGTTCCCAAATTCAGAGGCTTCAAAAGCCCTATGGTCTCATGCCATGGTGAATTGTATGCATGCATGGAGAATTAAAACAATGCAGAGAGTAAATAAATCATAAAAAATAAAATATTTGATGAAATTAAGTGATTTCTTTTCCACATTATTCTCCTCTCTTCACTGAGCAAGAGGGTATTTTTATTTTATTTTTCTAATTTTTCTACACAGAGATATGAATTTTTGAAGTTTAGGGAATTAAATAAATCAAAAAATTCCTAATTTTCTACTTATCCGAGTCAGCGCCAACGCATCCTTGGCAGCTCCGAAAGGCCACGCGGCGCGCTCCCATTCAACGCCGCCACTTGAGTCAGCAGCCTGGGCCCCGCGGTTCTCGTACCGTCTCCTGGTCCGACGCCATCTGAGCCGTCCGTCCGCGCGTGTATTGAATGGACGGCATCCGTTCATCGTCCCCAAGTGTTCTCACCCGAGAGCCGTCCATACTAAATCCCTAAGATCTCACTCGATTCTCAATGGATTTTCATGTTCTTATACTACATGGATTCGTCTTGAAGAGACGAACACATCTATACGGCTAACATGCATTGAAACTAAGGCATTTGAAATGGAGAATCTTCGAAGCTCGGGATGGAGAGTTAGCTCATACCTTGGCTCGGAGAAGTGTGGCTTCAATCGAGAGTTGTTGCACCTTCGATTGGGTCCCAGCAAGCTCCGGATGAAGTCTCCCGGTCCGGTGAATTGTCCGGATATGATTTCGACCAAGCCCGATCACAAAGCTTGGAGGCTGGAGCAAGCTGGGTGGTCCGGAGATGGGGCTTTTGATGGTGGACACCTTCTCTTAGTCCGAGTGAAGGTGTAGAGCCAATCAATTTGGGAATTGGCTCACCTGTGGAGAAGTGTCCTGGTTTTGGGTGGAATTTCAACTCGAAATTGAGCTTTCGAGAGGAGAAATGGCGGGGAATTCCACTTGGGGATCAAATGCTCTAAGGGTGGAAGAGGGTCTGGAACAATTTTGGCAGAGTTTTGGCAAGGTTTATGCTTCTCTTCTTCTCATGGCCGAGAGGGGTGGAGTTTAAATAGAGCTGGTTGGGGGGCCTCCCAGGGGGAGTTAGGGCTTGGGATCAGCTGCTCTGGTGAGGAGAAGATCAGCCATGGTAGCCACTGGGGATGGGGCGGCTCGGCAAGTGAGAATTTCAATGTTGGCTCACATGTGAGCTCTCGGCCATGATGTTTTCCGGCGACCGGTGGCCGGCCGGCCATGCATGGGTCACCCTCAAGGTCAGGTGGGTCGGGGCTGGAGGTTTGTGCAATCAATTGGCCATGGACATGTGTAAAGGCTTTGATCCAAAGTGGAATGGGGCATGGCTAGATTTGGACCTAAATGGGTCAACCCACCCATTTGGGCTAGGTGCACCACCCAAGGCCTGGTTTAGGCTGAGGAGAAAGTGATTTGGATCAGCTTGATTAGTGGGGTCAAGTCACAATCCAAGTACAATTAGGCTTAAGCATGGTTTAGTGGAGTCATGGAAGTGGTTAATCACCAAGGAAAGAGCCTCCTCCTTTTGCCCAAAATGGCATGGTGACATGTAAAGAGGCTCTCATGGCTTGCATATGGCTTGTGCATGGCTCCATGGCTCCATTTGGCTTGGGAAAAGTGAAGTCAATTTCATAAAAAAGGATTTTAAGGATTTTGGATAATTTGGTGGAAATTTGGATGAAGCTTCATTTAGAAATATTTGATCATTGGTTTAGGACTTAGGGATGATTTTAATTGAAAGTATGATGAGGGGAAATGTCATATGGGCTTTGGAAGAATTTTTGGGGCTTTGGATTTGGTGGAAGTGGGCTTTTAAAATGGTTTAAGGAATGGGCCCTTAAGTTTAAAAATGAATTTATGGATGGGAATTTTGTAAAGAGGTTGGGCCAAATAATTGTTGGGTTTAGCTCATGGATGTGTCATGAGTGATTTGAAACAAATTGGGGATGATTTGGATTTGAATTGGGTTGAATTTGGGTTAGGTTTGGGCTTAGGTCAAAAATGGGCCTTTTAACCTTGGGTTGAGTTTGAGTGGGGTTTGGGTTCAAATTTTGGGCAAATCATGTTAGGGTTTTGTTTGTGGGAATGTTAAGGAAGATTTAGAAAAGATTTGAGGTTAATTGGAGTTGAATTGGGTGAGTTTGGGTTAAGTTTGGGTCATGGGTGTGGTTTTAGGAAGTGTGTGGAAATGTAGTGTGTAAGTGTAGTGTAAGTCAGCCCCTTCACCAGACCAGGCCACCCAGGGCAGTCCTAAGGCCAAAGAATCCTATAGGAACTCATCCTTTAAACTTCCACATTTGATTTCAACCCTCTAGGTGATTAGGGGTCTATAGTCGAGTTTGTGGAGTTTGCAGGGAGTTTAGAAGTGGTTTGAATTTCTAAAAGGCGGGTCCCAATTCTAGTCCTCTAAGATAGTCAAAGGAAAAGCCTAAGGCTAGATCTTAAGCACTAAAAAGAAGAAGGGAAGACCTCATCAAAAATGAGGTCAACAGTAACTTTGATATTATTGAATATTTATTTTTACACTTGTTAACACTGATAAAGTTACGCGGGACAAGTTTTTGGCGCAGTTGCCGGGATCGAAATCTTCAAGTAGCGGTACTGAAATCTAGTATTTTTAAGCATATATAAAGTTATCCGAGTCAAGTTTTTGGCGCCATTGCCGGGGAAGCGAACCAAAGTAATTATTAAATCAATTAGTAAAATAATTATTAAGGTAATCCTAGAGTAACGGACTATTTTAAATTACAGAAGTTTTAATTTACATTGTGTATGTGCAAATTTAGAACCGAAAGTTTAATACCTTACAATTGAGAATTAGAACGCATTATTAAAAAAATTAGAAAAAGAAAAAGAGAAATTATAAATTTAAATCAAATGGCAAATAATCGAGTAATTGAAAATGCAAATCAACTAAGACCTTTAAGGGATTATGCTAACCCTACATTAGATGAAATTCACTTAAATCCAAAATCCTGATATAGTGGCTAATTCATTTGAGCTAAAACATGCAATTATCCAAATAGTACAGAATAATCAATTTAGTGGTTCACCAAACGAAGATCCTAATTTACATCTCGCTAGTTTTTTAGAACTTTGTGCTACTTTTAAATATGACGGAGTATCTAATGACGCTGTTAGACTTAGGTTTTTTCCTTTTTCTTTAAGGGATAAGGCTAAGATGTGGTTAAATTCGTTAGCACCTGGATCTATTAAAACTTGGGGAGAATTATCACAAAAAATTCTATCCAAATATTTTCCTCCTTCAAAAACTGCTAAGCTTAAAAATGATATAACCTCTTTTAGTCAGTTTGATGGAGAATCGATATATGAAGCCTGGGAAAGATTTAAAGATCTTCTTAGGAAATGCCCACATCATGCGTTACCAGATTAGTTAATTATTTAAACTTTTTATAATGGATTAGTAGGATCTCTTAGATCTATTATTGATGTCGCTGCGGTGGTTCATTAATGTCAAAACCATTTGATGAGGCTTATTCGTTAATTGAAGAAATGGCTACCAACAATTTTCAATGGCCTTCTGAAAGGCTAAATCCTAAAAAATAGCTAGTATCCATGATTCTGATGCAATATCTATGTTAGCTTCTCAGATTGCTGCTATATCTAAAAAATTAGATCATTTTGGAATGAATTATTCTCCTACTGCAATAGAAGAAAATTCATCTGGGCAATTTGTGGATGTTCAACAATCTTATGAAACTTTAAATACTGATAATAATAAAACCAATAGTCCTTATTCTAATTATTACAATTCTGGTTGGAAGAATCATCCTAATTTTAATTGGAATAACAATTCTACTAATTAACAATGGGCAAACAACTCAGTAAACCCATTAGGAAATTCATCTAGCTAAGGAAATCCTAATTATAAACCTTCTTATCCACCTGGATTTAAAAAATACCTCTCAATTTTAGGAAAAGAAGTTATATATGGAAGAATTGATATTAAATATGGGTCATCATTTACAGAATCAAGGAAATCAGTTACAAATTCAAGGAAACCAATTACAAAATCAAGGACCTGCTATTAAAAATATTGAAACTCAACTTGGGCATATCGCTTCAGCACTTAATAATAGAATGCCTGGAACTTTTCTTAGTAATGTGGAAATTAATCCTAAAGACCAAGGAAAAGAAAAAATAAAACCGATACAATTATGAAGTGGAAAAGAATTAGAAACAAAAGTTCATAAACAAACAAAAATTGAAAAAGAGAAGGATAAGCAAGATCAAGATTTAGAATATCCACTAATACCAATGAAAATTACTGTAGAAAAACCACCACCACCATTCCCTCAACGATTAAGGCAACACAAAAAAGATAAAAAATTTTCTAAATTCCTTGAAATCCTGAAGAAATTAACGGTGAATATTCCCTTTGTAGAAGAATTAGAACAAAGGCCCAATTATGTGAAATTTATGAAAGATATTTTAAATAAAAAAAGAAAGTTCACAGATAATGAAATTGTTGCACTTAGCGAAGAGTGTAGTGCAATTATTCAGAAAAAGCTTCCTGAGAAATTAAAAGATCCTGGTAGTTTCACTATACCTTGCGCTATTGGGGAAAACTTTTATGGAAAAGCTTTATGTGACTTGGGAGCCAGCATTAATCTTATGCCTCTATCAATTTTTAAAAGATTAGGATTGGGAGAAGTCTCACCTACTTCTGTAACTCTTCATTTAGCTGATGTTCAGAGACTTATCCTAAAAGAGTTATCGAAGATGTGTTAGTAAAAGTGGATAAATTTATCTTTCCTATGGATTTTATTGTTTTAGATATGGAGGAAGATAAAGAAATTCCTATAATTTTAGGAAGACCTTTCCTAGCTACTGGAAGAGCAATGATTGATGTTCAAAAGGGAGAATTAACTATGAGAGTAAATGATCAAGAAGTTACTTTCAACATTGCAAAATCAATGAAATACCCAGCTATTGAAAAAGATGATGAATGTTTTTGAATGAAAATTCTTTAACATCTACTAAATGAACATTTTAAGGATAATTTTGAAAATAGACAAGAAATAGAAAATGAAGAATTACAAGAGCAAAAAGTTTACAGAAAATTCTGAAAAGAATATAGTTCCGTCGATTAAAAAACCTCCTAAACTTGAGTTAAAAAGTTTACCTACTCATTTGATGTATGTATTTTTGGGAAATTCTTTAACTTTACCTGTTATTATATCGGCAGAATTAAATGAATTACAAGAGCAAAAAGTTTTAAATACTAAAGAAATATAAGAAAGCTTTTGGTTGGACCTTAGCAGATATTAAAGGAATTAGTCCTTCAATCTGTATGCATAGAATTATTTTAGATAATGAACATAAATCGAGAGTTGATCTCCAAAGGAGATTAAACCCAATGATGAAAGATGTAGTCAAGAAAGAAATTTAAAATGGTTAGACAATGGTATTATATATCCTATTTCGGACAGTGCTTGGGTAAGCCCAGTTCATTGTGTTCTTAAGAAAGAAGGAGTGACTGTTGAAGCTAATGAAAATAATGATTTGATACCAATCATACAGGTTACTGGATGGCGTATATGCATTGACTATAAGAAATTAAATGCAGCCACTAGGAAAGATCACTTCCCTTTACCATTTCTAGACCAAATGTTGGATAGACTTGTTGGGCACAAATACTTTTGCTTTTTAGATGGATATACTGGCTACCATCAAATACCTATTGCTTCTGAGGATTAAGAGAAAACTACATTTAATAGTCCTTATGGAACGTTTGCTTTCGAAGAATGCCTTTTGGATTATGTAATGCACCTGCAACATTTCAAAGATGTATGATGTCCATATTTAGTAAATTAATTGATGATGTAATAGAAGTATTTATGGATGATTTCTCTGTATTTGGAACGTCATTTGACGCATGCTTAGATCATCTTGAAAAAATTTTGGAGTTATGCGAAAAAACTAATTTAGTTCTAAATTGAGAGAAATCTCAATTTATGGTTGCAGGAGGAATAGTATTAGGGCATAAAATTTCGAAAAATTGCAAGGAAGTAGACCCTACAAAAATTCAAGTTATAGCTAAATTACCACCTCCTACTACAGTGAGAGGGGTAAGAAGTTTTCTTGGACATGCTGGTTTTTACAAACGCCACATAAAAGATTTTTCAAAAATAACCAAACCTCTATGCCAACTTTTAGAAAAGGACAAGAAATTTGAATTTACTAATGAATACTTAAATGCTTTTGAATTATTAAAGGATAAATTAATCACAACATCTATAATAGTTTCACCTGACTGGGAGAAACCATTTGAACTTATGTGCGATGCTAGTGATTATGCTGTAGGAGCTGTTCTTGGACAAAGATATGATAAAATTTTTAAAGTCATATACTATGATAGTAAAACCCTTAATAATGCTAAAATAAACTATACAGTTACAGAAAAAGAATTATTAGCAATTGTATATGCTTTTGCTAAATTTAGATCTTATTTAATTGGAATCAAATGTATTGTGCATACTGATCACTCTGCTATTAAATACCTAATGCAAAAGAAGGACACCAAACCAAGATTAATCAGATGGATATTACTGATGCAAGAATTTCATTTTGTAGTGATAAATAGAAAGGGAACTGATAATCAAATTGTAGATCATTTGTCAAGATTAGAATATTGCGAATTATATGACTCTGACAATGAAATTATAGACAATTTCCCTGATGAAAAACTTTATAATATAAATGAGTGGAAAATACCTTGGTACGCTGATATAGTTAATTATATTGTAAGTGATATTTTACCACCTAAGTTAACTCTACAACAAAAAAAAAAATTCATTCATGATGCTAAAGCATATTTTTGGAATGAACCATATTTATATAAGCAATGTAAGGATCTTATTATTAGAAGATGTGTACCATATGAAGAAACTGAACTTATTATTCAAAAATGTCACGATTCTGAATTTGGAGGACATTTTGCGACAAATAAAACTGCACATAAAATTTTACAAGCCGTATTTTATTGGTCTACTCTTTTTAGAGATGTTTATAGATATATCAAAACTTATGATAAATGCCAACGAGTAGGTAATATATCTAGAAGAAATGAAATGTCTCTAAATTTCATATTAGAAGTTGAAATTTTTGATGTTTGGGGATTAGATTTCATGGGACCATTTATTCCTTCATTTAGAAACTTATATATATTAGTTGTTGTTGATTAAGTTTCTAAAGGGATTGAAGCATAGGCCTTACCTCGCTGCGATGCTAAGAGTGTTTCAAAATTTTTAATGAAAAATATTATCACAAGATATGGAATGCCGAGAGTAATTATTACTAACGGAGGATCCCATTTTAGAAATAAGTATATTCAAAGATAGGCAGAAAAATTTAATATTATTCATAAAATATCTACTGCTTATCATCCAGAAACCAGTGGATTAGCTAAAGTTTCTAATCGAGAAATTAAACGAATTTTAGAAAAGACTGTAAACCCTAATAGATTAGATTGGTCTACAAGACTAGACACTGCATTATGGGCATACAGGACTGCTTATAAAACTTCGATTGAAATGACTCCTTACAGACTTATATATGGAAAAACTTGTCACTTACCAGTTGAATTAGTACATAAAGCATATTGGGCCATTAAAGAATTTAATTATAATTTAAAAGATGCTAGTGAGAAGAGACTGTTGCAGATGAATGAATTGGAAGAATTAAAGAATAAATCTTATGATAACGATAGAATTTATAAAGGGAAAATGAAAATATGGCATGATCGGAAGATAAATCAAAAGAATTTTAAACCAGGACAAGAAGTTTTGTTGTATAATACAAGGCTAAAATTATTTCCTGGGAAATTGAAATCTCGATGGTTAGGACCTTTCACTATAACTCAAATATTTAAATACGGAGCTATTGAAATTGAAGATCCGAAGACTGGAAACAGATTTAGAGTAAATGGACACGGATTAAAACCATATTTTGAAGGTAAAAGACCAAATTTTAAAGAGGTTTAAAAGCTCAGTCAACCTGATTAACACCCTAAATAGGTCGGGCTGACGACGTTAAACCAAGCGTTTATGGGAGGCAACCTATAGTTATCTTTATTTTCATGAAATAATTATATATTTGCTTGATTTATTATTAGTTTGTGGTATGAATGAATTATATTACTCATATTTACCCTTATAATCATCACGATAGTTGAATTTATGGAAAAATTTGGAACGAATTCGGACCAGAGCGAAAATGGGAAATTTTTGTTTAGGCCACCGATGGCGAGATCGATCCCGCCGACGGCGCCTTTTTCCCGCTATTATTTAGTTTATATTATTATAGGAGCCCACCGACGGCGAGACCGAAGCCGTTGACGGCGAGATCAACGAATGGACGATTTGGGGAGTTATTTTGACAGTTTCTTGCGATTCTAAGTGTTTTAACTCTTTAAAAACTCATAAAGACCAATTTCTAGACTATCTATTCCTTAGAAACAAATTAGAACTCCACCATAACTCATCCAAATGGCATCCAATCACACTGAAATTGCTAGATCTCAAGTTTTCAACCGAAGAAAATTTGTCAGTTTCGAGGCTCACCGAATCTTCCACAAAGTGATTATGAAAAAGAGACTAATCAAGGAATGAGGATTCGTTAATAGAGGATTGGAGAATTCGACGACGCCTATTGAAGAGATGATTATGCGACGACGTTGGGAGGTATTGTGCTATACCACATCTGCAGTAGTCATCCCCGTAGTCAAAGAATTCTATGCTAATCTACATGGAATAAACAACGGAGGTATTTATGTTCGAGGAAGATGGGTAACTTTCACTCCTTCAAGAATTAATGAATTATATTCGATTGAGAATACACCTGTCTGCCACTACTCCAACTTCATTCCTACGAGGAATAATATGAATGTGATCTATCGATATTTAACTGATGAATCTGAAGATTGGGAAATCAGAGAAGACGGGTACATTAGTTTTCCTGCATCACTTCTAAACCCCGTTTCTAAGCAATGACACTTCTTTATCTCTTCAAAACTATTACCAACTATGAGGGTAAATAAGGTTTCTAAAGAATGTGCGATTCTGAATTATTGCATTCAATCTGGACTTCCTATCGATGTCGGATTAATTATTGTAAAGTCTGCTCTAGGCCTGATTGTGCATGGATCTATTTATGGGCTTGGACATCCATCTACTATTTTTGCACTCTGCAGTCAGTACAAGTTTCATATGAAGCTTGGGAAAAGGTCCTTTTGCCATGGAAGCCCTTAGATCCAACTAATATGTTTCCTACACTTGATGAGGATAACGAGACAACAATTATCATGGATCAAACTTCTCAGAGTTCTCTTTCCATTAGGCCTTTGACAGATAAATACAATATGACCTTATGGAGACTAAAAAGACTAGAGAAAGAGGTACGGAACGTGATGACTTCTATTGATAATATCACTGACTTTTTTTATCATATTGACTGGAAGATGAAGGAGCATTTTGGATTGACGAATATTCTACGAAAGAGTTTCTTTTCAGACCCTTCTACAATCTTTTTGTTCACTTGCATTCGATGAGCTTTCTCAAGGATGATTATAGCACCAATTCTAACAAATAGAAGACATTCATATCTACTTATGTGTTTTACTTAGTTTAGATTTTTATTTTATTGCGTTTATGTTATTTGGTATTTTTAATATTTGATCTCTGTAGAGATGAGACTTTGCATAGTTTGTGTATTTTCAGCGTTTTGAGTTTCGTGGCTTGGGATTGCGACGCTGAATTTGATATTTTAAGGTTGAGATAATACCTTGTTTTAGTATGTGTATGTTGTGAACGAATATGTTAACACTTGGATTTTATATAAAAGTTGTGATGTTTTGTGTTATGTAAATTTATTTGAGTCAAAATGATATCTAATTACATTAAAATATGCTTGAATCAATTGATCGAACATTAACGAGGTTTAAAATAACTTTAAAATTTATAATTTAAAATTTTTAATGAAGCCCGCCGACGGCGCCCTTGACACCGCCGACCATGGATTTTTCCCGAAACTTAAGTCTTCATAAATTAATTAGCCCGTCGACGGCGAGATTTTGCCCGCCGACGGTGAGGAACCGAAATTACCTTTATTTTGACCGGTCAACCATCACTATTCATCATCCCCTTCCTCTAAACTTCAAAAAATTGACTTAGGGCTTGAGAGATCTTGGATTTGGAGCAATTTCAACTCATTTGGACACCGGATTTCATCTTACCTTGGTAAGAGCTTCTCTCCCATACAAACTTTTTTGATTTTCACCATGTATTTCTTCCACTTTTAGGAATTTGGAAAAATCAAAAAATGTGAAGAAAATAGTTGGAAGAAATCCATGGAATTCATTTTAGATTACTTTTAGGCACGTTTGGAAGCTATTCTAGTATTATTTTGGAATTTAGTTGAGATTTTTGTAAATTTAATAGATTGAGAAATGGCTCCATGACAAAAGAGGCGACTTGACTTTGACGAGTCTCGATTCGTGAATGCTAAGACTCAGGCAAGGTAAAATTTTATTTTCAAAACGAAGAAATGTATCCAGGATAAAGTTTTCAATAACCCAGGAGGAGAAGTGGAATGAACGATTAAGGAGCGAAGATAGGAAAACTTCTATTATTCAATGAATAGAGCTGCTGTGGAAATTATAAGAGAAATTTATGCCAACCTAATTCAGATAGAGGACGAACCTATAAAGGTTAGATGATTTTTAGTTGAATTCAGTGCTGCTCGGATCAATACTTTCTATGAAATACAAGATCCTTATACTAGCAAGTATGATACGTTCGGAACAATGGAAGGTCCGCTGGAAGATGTGATTAACTTTCTCACTGATGAGAAAGGAGTTTGGAAATTAAAGCAGCATGAACGGGTAAATTTCCCTCTTTCTATGATGAATGCCACCTCTAAGGCTTGGCACTATTTTATTTGCTCTACCCTTTTACCTACATATCATCATAGCGAAGTTTCAAGGTATAGAGTAGTTCTGAATTTTTATATTCAAAACAATAGGAGTATAAATGTTGGGAGTATTATTTATAGAATTATATTAGCCATTGCAAAAGTGAAACTGGAAGAGGACTGGGACATCCTGATCTGATATATGCACTCTGCTAGTTATCTGGAGTAGAGGCTGGAAATGATGAGGAATGGGTTGAACCTATGAAACCCATGTCCAAGGCTAATATAAAGACATATGAATCCCACAAATGATGGAGATCTGGGACTAGGAGTTCTGCACCTTCTACTAGTAGGGATATTTCCTCTACTAGTTATGACCCTCCTACCTATAGTTCTCCTACACTTTATGATCTGATGAATGAAATGACTCTGTAGCGGAAAAGTTTTGAAAAGATTGATGAAAAGTTAGAGCATATTGATCAGAGGATTGGAGGATTAGAGCGGAGTTACGATCATGACAGTGAATATCTCCAGAGGCATTCTGAGTTTGAAATAGCTTACTATGATGCTGAGAATCGCTATAGGAGAGGAGAACTTGATGTGACATTTCCAGAGTGCCCTCGTTATACTCACTACCAGCCCAATCCACCTGCTGACCAGGGAGATGAAGATATTGGATGGGATTTTGAGATTTGACCTTAGATTCCATGATTAGATGTTTTTGTTATGTGTGTATGTTAGTTTTATTTGATTTAGTATTTCGTATTTGTATTTTGTATTTGTATTTCTATGATGTCGATGTTATTTAATTTAGTTGCAATTTCTTAGTTATTGCAAACTATGATTGTAACACTTAAAGTAAAAGTAGTAAACTGATGTGTTTGTTTTTGTGGTTGTGCTTAGTATTTTAATTTGTAGAGTAATAAATTGTGTTAGTATTTTGTACTTATTTCAAAAATTTTCTTACCCAACAAATTCCCTAATATTGTATGTGTATAGAAAAGTTTTTAACAGTACATGTTAATTAAGTGAAGAGATATCAAAAGAACCTGCGAGAGAAATACCTAAGGCCCAAAAGGATGATTTAAATTTACAGTATTTTTTCTTTCACCCTATATGATTAGATAGAAAAATTTAAGTTTGGAGGAGGGAAAAGACAACATTTACTATTAAATGTTCTCAATTAAATATTTTCAAAAATTATTATAAAAATGATTTTCTATAGTGAATTTAATTCAGTAAACTAGAATTAATTTATTTAAACTATTATAGAAAGTAAAAAGGAAATTTTTAGTAATTAAACTAATTTTGTAGATTAAGATATTTGGAATAAAAGGATAAGAATATAGTTAACTATTTAAAGTAAGGAAAACTATATTTTGAAATATTAAATTCTTAAATACTTAGTTGAGAAAAAAAGGATTGAAACTCAATGATGTAAAAACTATGAAATACATATAAGGTGATGAAATGTTTCAAGTTTCAAATTTAGGAAGAGAAAAGTGAAGTTCAAAATTATTAATAGGCTATCCAAAAATAGTGATCCTCACTTAAAAAAAGAAAAAAAAAGAGAGAAAAAGAAAAATATATAGGATTAAAATACAATCCAAATAAAAAAATAAGTGAGGGGAAGTTTGAGGAAATGCCTTATCAAAAAGGGAAAGACTCAGTTACATTTCTGTACTTATATATATGGATTAGTACTTTTACTAAGTAGTGTTTTCATGAATTTCTTATCATCTAAATATCATAAGTAATTTAATATTGTAACATATAGTTATTCTTGAAATGAATAGAAAACTAGAATTCTTAAACTTGATAACTAAATAGCCTTATATCTATAGATTTAATTTAATTATTTAAAAATCCTTCTAATAAGCTTTACTATAATATTTATTTAAATCAAATTCATAGTATTTCTGAATTAAAGCTTTACTACAGATAATCATTACTTTTATGTAGTATCAAAATTACTTGAGGACAAGTAATAGTTAAGTTTGGGGATTTTGACCAAAGAAAAATGTATTGAGAAATTCATACCGATTTTACATTAATTTTGATGATATTGCACTTTAAAGAAAGGTATTCTCTGTGTTTTGTTACAGGAATGAAGAATAATAGATAATGGAGAAAAAATATGTCAAAAGGAGAGAATCTGGAGCGAAAAGGACCAAAAGAGACCAAATTTGATATAGCCCGCCGACGGCGAGGAATAGGTCTCCGACGGCGCACTTTTCCAGAGAATTCATATTATATTATAAAGGAGCCCGCCGACAGCGAGCCTTAGCGGTTAGCACATATTCTAGAAGCTCGCCGACAGCGCCAACGAGCCCGCCGACGGTGAGAATGATAGTTTAAGCCACATTCGTCGAATTTGGACGCCTTTTTGAGGAGGTGCTTAAGCAACCTTTGGAATTAATTCCACCTCTTTAAATAAAGAACGATTTTAGGCAAAAAAAGGTGTGTGTGAGAGGTTGTTAGTGTTTAGTTTGTTGTTGTTAGTTGTTATTGGAGTTGTTAAATTGTTGTTAATGTGTTTAGTTGAGTGTGTTGTATAAGAAGGAAGAGTCAGAGGAACTTTAAGGAGTCTACATTGGAGAGAAAATTTAAGATAAGTAGTGTTTACTATTTTGTAACTTTGATTGTATATGAAATCCAAGGTTTTCATTATTCATCCTATGAATTCTGAGTAGTCTTCTCTGTCTTTCTCCTTGTTGTTGAGATTTTGTGAATTGGAAAATTGAATTGGTTGTGCTTAAAATATCCAACAAATTGTGATAATCTTTCTACTTGAAACTTAATTTACTTTCAATCTGGCCAATTGATCTGTTAAAATATGTTGATTTCATAACTAAAGTAGAGATTACATCCGAGGTTTGGGGAGGTGATAATTCTTGAAAGAATGGTGCAAATAAATAGGGAAATAATATTGATCGAGCTTAGAATTGGAGATTTTAGAGTGACAGACTAAAATCCTCAATTCGGTCTTATCATTTGGATGCTGAAGTGTAGATGTTAGCCCTCAGGTGAGGGGAACATGGGAGCTCCGAAGTGAGAGCCGGTATCCTCCCAGCCTAGCCGCAGATTCAGTAACCAAACATAGGATTAGTCAATGTTCTTTATGCCTGGACCAAAGGGTAAAGAATAGGATTGCTCCTATTTGGCACAATATAATTCAAAATGATTTAACTTTCCGCTCTCTTAATTCTCTTAACAAGGGGAGAGATACTTTTCTATATTGCAACTTACCACTCAAGATTAGTAGTAGAATTTAATATAGTTGTTCTTCATTTACGTTTACTAGATAGTTATTTCAACTGCCGTAATTAGTTCATAATCTTTTAGACTTCCCTGTGGGATCGATATATAGGACTCCATTAGAGCTCTGTATTACTTGCACGATACGTATACTTGCGTTGATAAAAGGGTAACTTTGTTATTATTGAATATTTATTTTTACACTTGTTAACAATGTTAAAGTTACGCGGGACAAGTTTTTGGCGCCATTGCCGGGGATCGAAATCTTTAAGTAGCGGTACTGAAATCTTGTATTTTTAAGCATATATAAAGTTATCCAGGTCAATGGATCATCAAAGATTCATCCCATCCTTTGGGGATTCGTTAAAGAAAAGGAGAATCACTAAAAGAATACTTTCATAGGTTTTTTACTAAAGCACGACAGATTTCGGGAGTAGATCCAGAGTTACAAAGAGGAGTCTTCCTTCGGTGCTCCCCCTGGGGCCCTTCTACTTATCATTGATGCAGGAGACAGTTCGTACTTATGCTGATCTTGTTCACGTATTGAGGCACAAATCTCTGCAGATAAGGGCATCATTGTTCATAAGGAACAATTTGAGAGATTGGGGGGCAAACGCAATAATAACGCTGGGGATGCTAATCAAATTTCACAACAAAAAAATTAGACCACAAGGGAATCGTGAGCAACAATCAGTAAAAGAATACACGCAACTCAACACGTCACGTGTTAACATCTTAATAACAATCAAGGATGAAGAGATTGTCAAGTGGCCAAAGCCTTAAGAAATCCATATGGTAGAGATCAGTCTCAATATTGTCATTTCCACCGTGCAAAATGACATCCAACAGAAAGATGTTTTCAGTTAAAGGAAAAAATTGAACATCTAATAAGCCAAAGTCACTTAGGTCACTACTTACAAGAACAATGTGAGGGGAACCAGAAGAGAATCGTTGGGGTTATCGAATGAGAAGTATAACACATACTCATTTTATCTGAGTAAATGACTTGCTTATAAACTCTTAATTTTATTTTAGCAAACTTTCATGTTGCTTTAAAATGCCATTTCATTGAAATTTTCTTATTTTCTCATGAAAGATTTTTGTGTAGAAAGCCCCCTTGAGGAAAAGAGGTATCATGCCCCTAGAAGTCGAGCCCAAGAGGCAAGACTCGACGGAAAGATACGGTACTTTTGAAAGTCCAGCCTAAGTGGAAAGACTCAATGAGAAGCTATCATGCCCCTGGAAGACGAGGCAAGTCTCGATTGGAAGCTAGTAGTGGACAAGGTCCTCACTAGGAAAACTCTATAAGAGCAAGTGGTTGACAGGGTCTTCACTCAAAGATCTCAGAAGGCTACGAGCCTCAGAAGGCACAGGTACATCAAATATCTCAGAAGGCTACAAGTCTCAGAAGACACGGGTACACTTAAAGACCTCAAAAGGCTATAAGGCTCAGATGACACAGGTATATCAAATACCCTAGAAGGCTACAAGCCTCAGAAGACACAAGTGTATAAAATTCCTCAAAAGGCCACAAGCCTTGGATGGTTTCAATTTATTTTAAAATCCTATAAGGCATAAGCCCGGAAGGGGATAATCTCGGAAGACAAGAGCCTCAAGATGTACACGATTCATCATTTTATAAAGTGTGTGCTAACTTTAGTTGTAGAATTTTGCACAATTAATAAATCACAATTACCGTGGAAGCAACAAAGAAATACATTGTTATCATCTACAATTGTCACACAAGATGATTAAAAATGCTACAAAGACTAACAAATACATGTACAAGGGCTACAACAAATCAATTCATCTTCAATTAGAGTCAGCATCACCTTCCTAAAATTTCAGTACTTCTGATGATCGTCAAGGGGTCTCCAGATATCGCCACCACATAAGCATGAAAATCTCCCTCATGGCGCGGCGACAAAACTATATCATTTTTTCATCACTTTCAGAATGTGCAAGAGCAGCACTGAAATCTCCTATTGAATACGCGACACTTAGGTACAACGCGTCACCGCGACACATCGCTGCAACGAGTTGTCGCGACACACCGCTGCGACGCATCTCCGCGATGCACCGCCGTGACGCTTCACCACAGCACACCATCGCAACGCTTCTGTGCAACTCTTTGCCGCAACTCTTCACCGCAACTCTTCGCCGCAACTCTTCACCGCAACTCTTCGCTGCAACTCTTCGCCGCAACTCTTCGCTGCAACTCTTCTCTGCAACACTTCGCCGCAACTCTTCTCTGCAACACTTCGCCGCAACTCTTTGCAGCAATTCTGTGCTTCGCCACAACTCTCCGCCGCAACTATTCTCCGCAACGCATGATGACTTTCTTCTTCTCCTCATTTAAGATCACTATTTATAGGTTTGATATGAGACATAACATTAAAAAAAAACGACAGTTCATTAAAAAAATAAAAAAAATTGCACATAAAAAAAATGACAGCTGATTATAAAAAAAAAAAAAGTTGCTCATTAAAAAAAATAACAATTCATTAAAAAAATTAAGAAACCACTGTACGTATAAGAAAAAAAAGAAAAAAGAAAAGTTTCTGTCATAAAAAAAATATATATACATGTAGAGTGCTTCATTTATTCAATTTTCGGTTTTCCTTTTAGTTTTCGGTTTTCTGGCCCGCCAGATCCGAAATTCAGCCCAGCAAAAATTCTAATTTTTTTCCCTCCGCCTTCTGTGTGGAGCAAAAATCTTATCCAACTTAGCTAAGCTTTAGCTTATGTATATTGCGATTTATATTGTTGTTATACTTATACCATGAAATGTGTGTGTGTGTATCTATATATGCATAAATTGAAAAATGAAAAAAACTCTAAATTTGGTTATTTTCGAACTGTGAAATTGGACTCGCCTGAAAATAGGAGAGCAACTGATAGGCCACCAATAAATTTTCATCATCTATCACGAATCTCGAGGGAAACTTTTGAGTAAGAAAGATTCTAACTTCAATTAAAGGTCATCTAGAGCTCTGATTTCAGTAAACATATAGTCAGACTGACCGACTAGATGAGACGGACCCTATGATATAAAAATTATTTCAACGCGAGCCAGATCAAGCCCAGATCAAATCATTAAACCACACATTGAGGATTTTCAGACACATTTGGAAGATCAACAGATGTCGAATCGAGCGTCTTGACAAGACAAATCCAACGAGCCCAAGATTGCTCAATTTCAACATCGTTAAGACACTCAAATATCTACCAAACGCCATTTGATTGAGGGAAGCTCTCCGGACCGTTCGACCAAAATGATCCATATTCCTACATTAATTGCACTCAGAACACTAGAGCCTCACCCGTCACATGAAGGGGGGAAGCTTGAGAGAGAACTTGAGACTTTGAGAAAGAGCTAAAGTCTAACATCATTCCTGCCATCATTGATCGTCGTCAATCATCGTCGGCTGTCGTAGACCATTGTCGATCATCGCTAACCTCCGTCAACCACCGCTAACCTTCCTCGACTGCCGTCATTCACCGTCGATCACCGCTGACATCCGTCGACCACCGCTGACCAGACGCCATCAATCGACGTTGTAACTTGGAAAATCTACGAACCCTTTCCCATCTGTGGGACAAGAGACCTCTTTAATCATCAACATATAGTGAATTTTTATAACTGGGTCAGGCCCTGTGGTTTTTTCCCTTTACGGTGTCATCACAAGTTGTTTCTCTTTCATCTGAGTGTGTGTTGAA
This sequence comes from Papilionanthe hookeriana x Papilionanthe teres, assembly GCA_022702705.1. Taxonomy (NCBI): domain Eukaryota; kingdom Viridiplantae; phylum Streptophyta; class Magnoliopsida; order Asparagales; family Orchidaceae; genus Papilionanthe; species Papilionanthe hookeriana x Papilionanthe teres. The sequence continues at coordinate 38,028,573 of CM040425.1, read as the reverse complement.
TCCTTGTGCAACGCCAAGATAATAATTCATTACTCTACCACCGCAAATTTTCTAGCATGCATCAATATTCAAATTTGTATTGTAAATTGAATATCAATAATAATAATAACACTAGTTTTTAATTTTAAATTTAAAACATCAATTATAATAAAAATTATGAAAGTTTAATCACGAAATTGATGCTAATATTTAAAAGTTCCTAAACAAAATCTAACTCCGATTCAAAATTAAATTAAAATTGAGTTTTAGAACCTACATCAAGACGTTAGAATTGCTCTGTTTGAGAGTGGTAGTGCGATTATAGTTTTATGGATAATGTTAAGACTTAGGACCGTATTACATTAAATAAATACAGAAGGCTTTACTATAAAAAGTAGTTAAATTATAATTTATTACCTTAGTCAAAAATAGAATATGTCATAACTAATTAGGGCTATTTACATACATACCACCCAATTCCTATGTATTTACACATCTAATACCTCTGATTTGCATTTTTTGAAATAATACCACCCAAATCTTTCATATCACATTTATAATAGTCCTATTTTCTTATTTGTAAAAAGTAAAATACAACTTTTCTTGCATAATAACATGGCATATATATCTATTCTTAAATATGAATCTCAAAGTGGGTTTTTGATTCACCCGTGTGCTTTCCAAGGCGAGCGTCAAACCCGAAACCCCAGGGGTCTTACACATTCTATCTACTAAAGAGACAATCAGTTTACATATATATATATATATATATATATATATATATATATATATATATATATATATATATATAGTAGGAAAGAGCAACTCATTGCTCCCTACGCGTTAATAAAGGAAAAAGTACAAGATGGGGCGGGGGACAGATCCCTGCACTAAAAGAAAAGAAAATACAATACCCAAAACGCACACCTAGGGGTTCCGTCTCCCGTAGTACAACTCACGCAAAAAGGACTCTAAAAGTGCTCTAAAGGCCAAAAAACAAACAGGATAAACCGAATAAGAGTTCAAAACCATGTAATAGTAAAAACAATAGGAAAAAGCAAAGGTGTATGGTGCACATAATACAACAAGCGCAGATGAGAACAAGTAGGTGAGGAGCACATCAAACAAAGACCTCCGAAACCGAGTGTGAGGAGCAAAAAACCATTCGGTTAAGAAGTGAAAAAAATCGAGAAACTATAATGAAGATCAGCAACATGCAAGGATGAAATTTGAGGTGCTTTGTGTAGTGCATCGTAGCGAAGATATAGAAGAATCTGATGAGCATAATTTGTTGATAGCAGGAGAACAGCAAGGAGCCACAGTCCGCAATTCACCTCCCAAAATGAAGCAGGTCCAGCCATTTGGGGAAAACAAACAGAAAAACAAAACCAAATCATGAGATTAATGTCTGATGTAAGGTAGCTCTAACAGATCACTATTAAGTAAAATAAGAAGCTGCCTGGGTGGAGTTGTTCCCACCATGAGGGTATTTACATTGAGTTTTGCTAACCAGTCAGCAGGAGTATTACCTTCTCTATAAATAAAGCTGTAAATAACCTGCAAATTATGTTGGGCAATGATATTTCTGGCTCTTTTGAAGAGAAGAAAAATGTTCCAAGGTAGTGGGGTTATTTCAGTAAGCATGTTATAGAGAAGAGAAGAATCTGTTTCAATAACAAGCTTAGTTATGGAAAAAGCTACAAGCAGATTTAAGGCGAGAGAAAAAGCCCGTAACTCGGCTTCAAAGGGGTCATCGACAATCACGGGGAGTGGATATAACATTTTAATCGCCCCGGTGATTCCTCAAAACACCCCCAATCCTAGCATGGGTAGGGGACCACCTGCCATCAATGTTAAATTTAAACCAACCCAAAGGGGTGGCCGCCACTTAACCAAAATAGGGGCCGACAATACTGTGGGTTAGTATTAATAGTAAGAACCTTTGTCATAGTAGTAACATAAGCTAAGATGTTAGAAACAGTAGTGATAGGTAGAGCAGCATTATCATCATATTTATGATTGTTCCTTGCCATCCAAAGGAACCAAAAGACCAGCAGGGGGAAAGAGTTGAAAAGTTTCCCCCATGTATTAAAGTGGTTCCAGCTCACCATGTAAGACTTAATAGTGGTCTCAGAACCCCAGCATAAACCAAAGTGAGAAGCCAAAGACTGCCAAACAGTCTTAGCAAAAGAGCAGTAAAAATTAAATGGTTAAAAGTTTCTTCCTCATTCTTACATAAGGGGCAAATAGAAGCCATTCTTAAGCCTTTGAGCTTAAGAATATCATCCAAAGGAAGAAGTGAGTGAAAAAGTCTCCACAGGAAGAAAGAGATTGAAGGGGTGAAAAAGGAATTCCAAATGGAAGAGCTCCAAGCACCATCTAGGAAAAGAATGTAAATTTTGATAGAGCATTTTGCTAGAATAAAAATGTAAAGGCTTTTTCCACATAGGAAGATCTTTGTGATTTTGTAAAGGAATAGTGTTAATTTTCATAGCATAATCTTCTCCCACTAATTGTTTGAGTTTAGTAGTATCCCAAATACCATTAATAGTGAGATTAGCAACAAGGAGTGAATTCAAGTCCTGATGATGCTGGATAGTATTAAGATTTCCAGCCCCCCAATCCTCCTTCCAAAAAGAAACTTTTCCCTCACCTAAATCCCAAAATATGAACTTATTTGATATGTCACGCGCTTTAGTAATAGCCTTCCATAACTTAGAGTCACCCTTCTTCCAATCTACCAAGGAAGCACGAGCCTTCCCACGTATTTCGTTGCAAAAAGATGGCCCAAAGAGAGTTGCCCATACGGAACTCGAACCACAACTTACACATATTAGTTTCAACAATGTGTCGAAGGGCCTCGAAACCCAAATCGCCAGAGGTTTTAGGTTTACAAAGCTTAGGCCAACTTAGCCAATGCTTTTTAGCACCAGGATGCTCCCAAAGAAACTTATTAAACAGCTTTTCAAGAGAGAAGAGGGCAGATTTCTTAGCATTGAAGACCTGAAGTGCATATAAAGGTATACTGGACAAAACACTGGTTAATAAAGTGATTCTCGCCAACTATCGGAGAGATAGGAGTTCCTCCAATCAGAAATCCTAGATCTAATCTTATGGATTACATCATCCATCTGAGTTTGCTTACGTCTCCCTCTTAAAATATTAACACCTAAGTACTTAAGAGGCAGATGGGAGAGCATAAAACCAGTAAAATCAGTAGCCCAATTGGAAATATGTGTTTTGACATGTTTACCAAAATAAAGCTGACATTTGTTTTTGCTAAAGATAAGGCCTGACGCCATTTGAAAGTCGTTCAGTATATGAATCATAGCCTTGATCGCAGCTTTAGTGGCTTTAGTAAAAATAATTGCATCATCAGCATATGCAAGATGAGAAATCAAAATTTTTGCCTTATGCACATAATTTGTGTGTCTATGCAAACTTTGATACTTGTGAAGAAGCCTTGAAAAATAATCGAAAGCAATTATGAAAACAATGGGGGAGAGTGGATCCCCTTGTTTAATACCTCTTGTAGCATTGAAAAAACCATAAGCATTACCATTAACAAGTACACTATAGCCATTACATTGGAGCCATCTCTTAATTAAATAGCAAAAACAATCAAAAAACCCTCTAGCATGAAAAATGTTGAATATGGAATTCCAATTTATAGTGTCAAAAGCCTTTTGGATATCAAGCTTGATGACCAAGTTGCTACCCCTACATTTTTTATTAAGCTCCTCAATTAATTCTTGAGCCAATAGGATATTATCAGTAATCTCTCTCCCCTTAATAAAAGTTGATTGTTGAGGGGATATAAGGAGAGAGAGGTGTGGCTGCAGCCTCGCAACAAGGATCTTACTAATGATTTTAGAAATAACAGTGGTGAGAGATATGGGTCTAAAATTATGCCAATGAGTTTTATCACTGTTTTTAGGGATAAGAACAATCAAAGCAGCAGTAAAATACTTACAAGGGTTTTCACCAAGGAAAAAACTTTGAACAGCTGAAATAACTTCTACCTTTATAATATCCCAACAGTGTATGTAGAAGGTAGAAGAGAATCCGTCCGGGCCAGATGCCTTGTTTGGGTTTATCTCCTTAAGTGCATTGTAAATTTCCTCCCCCGTAGGGACATCAGACAGAATAAGAGAAGCCACCCATGCAAAATCCTCAGAAAAAAGAGTTGAGTCTACAGTAGAAACAGGAGCGATGTCGCATGTAAATTTTAGTAAAGTACTCGACAAAGACTAAGTCCAATGATGTCAGGATCCTCTAAAATATTTCCATCAGGAGTAATGATCTTAAGGATGGTATTGGAGTTTAATTTATTTTTAATAGAGGCATGAAATTAAAGGGTGTTCCTGTCCCCAACCAGAAAGTGGGTATCATGAACTTTTTGTCTCAAAAAATCTTCCTCCATGTTGATGTCCTTAAGAAGCTGTTGATGTGCCTGAGTAAGAGAGTTCAACAGAGCTGGGTTTGAAATTATATTTGCCTCAAGCTCATCAACCACTTGTTGGGAAGTCTTTACCCTAGAATGCACATTGCCAAAGGTCTCAAAATTCCAACATCTTAAACCAACCGCCACGGATTTATGCAAGCTTCCATAAAATGTGCCATGCATTACCACATCTTATAGGCTTCCAGTAGATGTTTAACCAAATTTAGAAAAGAATCATGCTTAGTCCAAACATTAAGGAATTTAAAAGGTTTTTTGGCAGGTTTGATGCCAAAATCCAAGGTTAATAGAATAGGGTTATGATCAGAGGAAACATGGCTCAAATGCTGAACTCTATTAATATGAAAATAGTTAAGAAAACAAGAGTTGCCAAAATATCTATCTAGTCTCTGATATAAAAAACCCCTTCTCCAGGTGTATGGAGAACCAGTGTAACCCAAATCATAAAGACCAAAGCAAGGGAGATATTATCACCGAATCCGTTAGTGAGAGCAATGTCTAACTCCGGCACCACCTTTACGTTCAAAAGGGGACATAACCATATTAAAATCACCCCGACCTAACCAATCGTCAGTAATTTTATCCCCCATGAGAATGAGCTGGTTCCAAAGTTTAATTTTGTCGGATAAAATGGTGCTAGCATAGACAACAAGTGAACCAACAGTATAAACATCTTTAGCAAAATAAGCAAGAATAAACTCGTTTATCATCCTCCACTATATTTAAGTTGATATATCTTTTCCGTAAAATCCAAATTTTATTGTTACAATCTAGCAGAATGAGAATAGTTTTTGAAAGAAGATAAAATTTTGTTTTTATGAACTGTGACCAAAGGTTCAAGTATAGCAAAAATTTCAAGTTTATGGACCCTACAAAGATGTTTGAGACGTTTAAGGGAGGCAGGGTCTCCGACCCCCCTAATGTTCCAAATTAAAATATTAAACATGATGCCTTAGCCCTCCTCTCCTAGTGGACCTGGAGGGAGGGGGTAAGAGATCTCCATCTGAATAAGAGGGTTCAGTTGAGTAAGGTTCATTTTTAGGGGGTAGCTTTTGAAAGGATTGCTTTTGTTTTTTCTTAGTGGATTTTTGAATTTGCCATTCGCTCATAAGATTTTCAGCGGCATGTTCCATAGAGCAATGTCGGCAGCTCGTGGAAACCAGGAGGTACAGAGGAGCCGCTATCGGATATCCTGGGGAAGTAGGGGTGGGTAGGGTGTCATCGCCTAGAAGCGATCGTATATTGGGAAGTTCAGCAACAGAGTTGTTGTGATTAGTATTTCCATGTATAGGAATATGGGTATCATTTACAATCGGTGCTGGGTCACAGGGGGCCAGTACAGGCTGAGGCGATGAAATATTGTCCATAACTGTTTCAACAGTCGAGATGTTGTTATCAGGGATGACATTATGGGAACAAAATACCCCGAGAGCAGTGAGCCGTATCACCAGCCTTCCACATCCGGCCAGCTGGGGTTATCAACCTGAGGGTTGTGCTCATCATCAAAGGATACAGGCTGATCCCAGATGGAAGTGTGTCCGGTTTGATCTAGAACAGGCAGGATTTCAACAGACTCAGTGGGATTGTCTACTTGGAAAGAAAAAACCTTCTCTAAAGATTTGGTATTAGAGGATGGCTGTATCATATTTTCCTCCAAAGGAGTGTCAGGAAAAGGAGTCACGGTAGCTAATCCGAACATCGCCAGCTCTGCACTCGGGAATGTGCCGGTCAATTTGCAGGAGAGGGGAGGGAGGGAGAAATCAAACTGGGTGGCACATCAAGAGGAGGCTTCTGCCTAGTGCTGACATAAGGTTTAAGGTGTGGGTGTAGGCGGTAGCAAATGGTATTATGATGCCCAAACATAGCACAGTGAGAACAATAGGGAGGGTGGGACCCCATTACAACCTTTTGCCAGCAGCTCACTATGGGAAGATCCTATCCAAACTTCGTCCGGATAAGGTTGTGTGATATCACGTTCCACCAAAAAACAAGCATCCGCTGGTTTGGTGCGCTCCACAGTGGGGTTATCCACCCTCAGTGGTTGACCATAACCCTTAACTAGAGAATAGAGAATTTCATGATTAAAAAGATGATATTTGTAATCAGGGAATTTGACCCAGACTGGTATGATTGGGGATTCAGCTTTAGGATTGAAATCCACACTCCATTTTAGAATCTTCATGTACCGGTTATCGATTTTTAGCACTTTCCTAGCAAAAATATTGGTATAGTCGACAACATCAGGTTAAATCTATAAGTATATGCCTACCATCTAAAGACCCTATCTTCCAAGAGCCAATGAGCTTCGAGGGAGTCAAAGTCTTTGTGAATCAAGTCAAGCTTAGGATGTTCGTATAGAAATTTACCAATCAGAGTGAATCGACAAGAATAGGCCAAACTATTCGTTTCTTCATCAATTAGGTAAAGAGCTGGCTTACCATTTTGCGACCGTGCTTCCTGATAAAAGTGAAGTTACCTCCTCCAGATTCCCAACCCTCATGATAAGCTTGGGGGAAATAGCAAGAGTGTTTCACATTTGAAAGAGATGAAGAACCATTAAGAGCTTCAGCATACGATCTCTCCATCAGCGATCAGGAGAAAAAAAAAAGGAACCCCTGTGACACGATCACCGCCACAAAAAACGGCGAGTGCCCTGGAAACGCCATAAGTGCCAGAAAGAAAACCCGAAACCCTAGCCTAGAATGCACATTGCCAAAGGTCTCAAAATTCCAACATCTTAAACCAACATGCTACGTATTTATGTGCCTTCCATAAAATGTGCTATGTATTACCACATCTTATGGGCTTCCAGAGATGTTTAACCAAATTTAGAAAAGAATCATGCTTAGTCCAAACATTAAGGAATTTGAAACGTTTTTTGGCAGGTTTGATGCTAAAATCCAAGGTTAATAGAATTGGGTTATGATCAGAGGAAACATGGCTCAAATGCTGAACTCTATTAATATGAAAATAGTTAAGAAAACAAGAGTTGCCAAAATATCTATCTAGTCTCTGATATAAAAAACCCCTTCTCCAGGTGTATGGAGAACCAGTGTAACCCAAATCATAAAGACCAGCAAGGGAGATATTATCACTGAATCTGTTAGTGAGAGCAATGTCTAACCTGGCACCACCTTTACGTTCAAAAGGGGACATAACCATATTAAAATCACCCCCAGCTAACCAATTGTCAGTAATTTTATCCCCCATGAGAATGAGCCCATATATATATATATATATATATATATATATATATATATATATATATATATATATATATTGAAGTGGTTATTGGAAATGTAATTGAAGTAGAACCGCGAAGGTTCTTGGGGGTATTGGAGGGCCCTTGAAGTGTTATTGGAGTCAATATCCTAATAACTCCAAAATAAGCCCCTAATAAATTCTGCAGTTCCACTTCAGTAAACGCCGTTAAAAAATTTATTTATTTTATATTTTATGAGGTGAGTCCGGTGTAACACACGTGGTGGCATATTACTGAAGTCGCACATTTAGCTACGTCCACACTTCATGTGATAAAATTTTTCCTAAAATTCAACTTAAGAATATTCTATGTATCTTTTATAAGATCATACCTTGAGCTAGTTGCAGAAGTTCCAAATCCATTCAACATTGTCTTCTTTTCTTCAATGTAAGAACATAAACTCTCAAAATCATTTTCGTCCACTTTTATATGAACATTAAGATAAATAAAAGTGATTATGTGATAAAAAGAAATTAAATTAAGCAAAAGAAATTTTCTGCACATCACATCATCACTTCTTCAGAAAACCAATCTTATTTGCTTAAATGGTAGTTGGTGGCAGCTTGCTGTCAAAAGCAGACAAGAATTAGTCCTCTAATGGCGTACAGTACTGAATGCTTGACTTCCGGGCAAACTCATCCACATGGCTGTTTGTACGAAGAACAGATGACTTATATCTCTATAATGACAGAAATATAATACAGCCAGCTATAAAGTTGACAATTAATTTTCGAGATTCAGAAACTGTAGTGAAATCAAAGAGAGATTTGAAGAGCTCTCGCCATTCAAAATTTAGAAATTTATTATTGCATATTTTTTTATAGTACTTATTCAGCTCCTCTCGTTTGATTATTGTCATCCATCATTTTCTAAAATTTTTTGCACAGTTTTCCCTCTTTAAAAGTTAAAATAATGTTAATTTTTATGTGATATAAAAGATTTGAGAGGTATAAGGGTTAAATATAAAGTTTAGGTGTTAAATATATAAAGACATAGGAATTAGGTGATATATGTAAATGTCACTTTTTAATATGGATAGTAACAACACAATCTAAAACATAGGCTCTGTCAACGCTTAAAATGAACTACGTCGGTACTTATAATCATGACTAAAAAGTTGGCAGCAGCTTAAAAACAACTACAAAATCGTTGTTCTTGTTTAACACCACAAAGATTTTTAGCATCGGATTTGCATCATAACTCCAGATGTAATATTTTTTTTTTTTTCAAGGATAGATCAGGAGTCCTGATGCAAAACTGTATCAGGACTCCAATGAGACTGCATCACTTGTTCGCTGTATCCCAATCATACATTAAATATAATTTTTTTTTATTTAATGAGTCTGTCTTATGACGTGATACAATTTCATCGAAATTATAATACAATTTTATTTGAGGACTCCTCATGTAATTTTTTGATAGCCAAATGCTATGGTGGCCATTTTAACCATCATATGTCCTAAAAAGTTATGATGGCTAAAACTGCTATATTTTTAAAAAAATTGCGTTCACTTTTACATTAACAATTCCATAACAGGTAAGCATTCGCATAAATATTCACATATATTACATGTAAATTTCGACAACCGTGAAGATTAATAAAAATGCTAATATATACTCAACAAATCAATATATTATCTACAGAATCATTGAGTCACAGAGGCCATATATAATAAATATATTCATTATAAAATCCCTTAACAAAATTTTCAGAGTACCGAGATCCATTCTTTCACATTCTGCTTATCCTCCATAATTATAATCTATATCTTGCGCAGACAACAAAAATAAAATGTCTTAAAAATTAATAGACAATAATATCAAAGAATTAATTAGAAAATGAAGAGAATAGTCTATCCATTCATTTACTGCTAACATAAATAAATAGTGCTGCAAAATACAAGACTTGTTCAAATTGCAAGCAAGGGAAGACTAAGTTCAGAATATTTATGCTGTAAATTGTTTAAAAACCCCATCTTACTAAAGCAGTAAAATCATTATCTAGGAAAGTAACACCAAAAATTACCGAAAATGAAGGGGAAATGGCTTCTTAAAAATTAAATTTTTTAATGAAATTTTAAGTAATATTTTTATGTTTATATGATCTCAATTTCATTAAATATGAAGTGGTTGGTATTTGCTAAATGTGAACTTCGGAGAATTAGTTTATGAAACAAGAAGAAGATAATGTGAGATTTTAAACATTAGCTATCGGACATAAATCAAACACAAATGAGAAAGCACACACAATTAGGCTAACACTACAAAATTTATACTAATTAGCATCAGTCAAATCTGACTAAAATCTTACGATAAACATGATTTTTGTCAGATTCGCATCAGAAATAATTTGCCGTTAAAACGGGAGTCGCTAAAAATATTAGCATTGCAAATGTCTGACGCAAATAATTTACGTCAGAATTAACATATGTAAATATCATCGTCAATCAATTTCTTGGCATAAATGGATGACACAAGATTAACGTGGTATTTGAGTCCACCTATGTCTGACGAAAACTTGCGTCTACTTATGTCCAATGTAAATTTGTGTCGGAAGACCATTGGCAAAAATTGAACAACATCGTTTAAGATCCTACACATAGTGTCCGGTATTTTGACAGTATTTTGATGCAAACCTATAAAAATAAATACAAAAGAATGATTAGATTTTCTGAAACCTACATAATAAAAACGAGTAGCATAATGACGTATCCATCATCACAACTCAAGAGCTGCATAACTAATAAATACAAATATTGATAACAACACAGCTTCACAAATAGGGTTATAAATATATGAAAGTTCACAACTACATTGAATAAATATTCACATAATCATAAATGAAAAAAAAAACAAAAAAACAAAAACTCCAATGGCGGAGGAATATCATCAAACACCTAATAAAACTCCTAATCCTGCCCCTCTTCCTCCTCCTCATTGTCTACAACACTCATATTTTGATTGCACCAATGATTTGTAAAACTCTCAGTCAGACATGCTAGACCATCTCAACCATCTGTTAGCCTTCACACACGTGATGAAACTTTTCATCATGCTGCTGACCCCCTGGCAAGCTCGTTATGTTGAGCTTGTAACGAGCTAGGGCCACCCACAGTAGCACGAGAGCGCTCAACCTCGATTGTAATGCTCTTCGCACCTAGACTGTACACCATCTTTTTCTTCTTCCTCACCGTCTGAGTCCATAGCTTAAAGTCAGACTATATAGTGGTTATCACTACTGCTGGAGGATATTGAGATCTAGCTCTCCAACTCCCTCTGTCTCTTCCGGAGCTGCTCGTACTCCTTTTACATAATTAAAATTAAGGATTAATTTTCATTTTAACTATTAATATCCACAAAATAAAAAATCAATTATTTTGATCACATTGACTTAGCAAGAGTGGCTGGAGACCCACTATTGCGTGCTCGGGCGCTGATGCATACAACTTTGCAGTGGATGGCTTTCTGTCAAGCAGCTTGGCCTATGTACAAGAGACATGGTAAGTATCATATAATTACCTAAATCATTAAATTTTTAAATTTTTAGGTAATTTTATCAGTCTTCAAAAGTGCTCGGTGCATGGAATTTTTAGCAACACTTCTTATTGTTCATACACGGAGCACTTCTGAAGACTGATAATTTTTAGCTGCACACCTCATTTTAAAAGTTGCATGAGATTTATTATCGCTAATAAGTTCATGGAAATTATTTTGATGATCAATTGAAACAATTTTTATGTGAAATTTTTCAATTCAAATTTTCATGCACGAAGATTATCATCGAAAACCTTAAAAGTAATTATTTTCTTTCACAGGTAAATCCAAGGATCTAAATTACACTCTGAATGTTGCACGATTTTTATATTCACATAAGAAAATCTTGTAAAGCAGTTTGGTGGTCATTGGACACATTTTTATGTAAAACTATTTACTTAGGGTTCCTTGCATGAGAAATGTTCCCACATAAAAAGTTTTCAACGAGTCATCATTTTAAAAATTAACTTTGCCATTGTGTTCACATCTTCAAAATCTTTCAATGAGTTCCTCCGTGCTCAATTATGACCCCATTTGGATACCTTTTGAGTGAACGATAATTTGAAGAAAGAAAATGATAATTAAGAGAGATAAAGCGATAACTTGACTATAACGCATTCAAAATGACTTCAAATCAACCCTAAGCTTCAATGAAAGTTATTTTAAATTCAAAAATACATCTTTTGGATCAATAAAATTCAATAAATTTTTTTTCTCCAAAAAGAACATTTTATCTCTCCCAGGGTAAGGGCCCACTTTGATAAATGTTGAATCTTAATTTTTTTGAAGAAATTAAAACCATGAAATAAACCATATGGAAGGGGAGAAAAGAAGGAGATAAGCAAGAAGTGAAGAGTAAAATGAGAGCAAATCTTTATCTATAAAATGGTCTCTTATTTAGAGCTATAGAAGATATCTAAAACATACAATTACATTTAAGACCCCTATTTCAGGAGGGACAATAAGAGTATTAAGATATTTTACACAATTTAGATTTAAGAAGACATTTAATAATAGAGTGATCTAAATCATGAAGGCCTTCAGTTGTTTATGGTAGATCAATTTGTTTGGTAATAGTGTTCCAAACAACGTGAGAATTGCATGGATGCTCTTCAGCATAACATAGCTTCAGTCTTTGATTCATATTATTCCTTCACCCGGGGGAGAGTTGTTTCTTTTATTCAACCTATTGTACTGATTGGCGCTCATAAAAGGGGTGGGGGGGGGGTAGGGGGATTGCACTAAGTTATGGGACGCCTTCCTCTTGATTTAGCATTAATCTTCACTCCAATAAGATAAACTAGTGTTTAATGCGATCCTTAAACACTTTGATCATGGTTCCCACTTTTTATGTCATGTATACATGTTTCACTCCGAGATTCATGTTGACATGATTTTATTATGAATATTCAGTTTTTGAATTCTCTTATTTTTTGAAAGTTACAGCTGCAATAAAAATAAGGGAATTAAATACTATATTAGATTCATTTATTTCACAATAATTAAACTCTAAGGATTCCATGTATTGGATTCCTATAAATAGGTTGTTACAAAGGACCTCCACATCTGCACTTTCTTTCTATCCAAAGCTTGATTCATTTTTTGTTGAGGGTTCTTTCATGGAAAGAGTCAAGAAAATCCACATTGGTGAGTCATCTGATAACATTATGATGAAGGTATTTGGATTACTAGCTTAGAAGATTCATCATGCAACCATTTCTCTAAGTGTAATCATCCTTAAGGGAAATCAGTTTTTGAGAAGAAAATCCTTTTGAATGGAGTAAGCATGCCAAGAAGAGACGAATGAAATAATTGGTCTTCAAAAGAGGGCAACTAGATAAGCAGAATGATGGGGATGAATCATTCGATGATGATCCCCTGTTACACCGGAAATCAAACAAGGGCCCATCTAGTTGACCTACGAGAGCATTGACAAAATTTGGTTGTTAGAATGAAAGGGACACTTGAGGAACTCTTGATGCTTCACCACCTAAGGAAAAAAATGCAGCTGGTCCTCCTCATATCAGAGGGATGAGAGTTGTGGGTACTCAACCTATACTAGTGAGAGTTTCTCATTCATTCTCTGGTCCGAGCTGGACCGATTCCTTAGTATGAGGAGTTAGGTTGTTTGACTCGCTTGATGGCCTAATGAAACTACATGTTTCATTTAACCTAGAATTTCTTGTTTTTTAGATGGCTCTATTCGTGTTTCTGAATCATTGGAAGCTGATGAGGAACGAGAACACGAATCAGAAAGTCATGAGGGACCCACCGACTACCAATGAAAGAAAGTTGAAAAAATTTTTTTGTTCATCAAATGAATGACATGATAAATTCTTTTGACCGTGAGATCGAGGCTTGGAAGGAAGTTGAGGTCCAACAGAAGGCCAACATAAAGCAATGTTACCACTGCTAGAAAATTTAATTTCCGGCAAAGGCGCGAAACACTTGACCTGAAATAACTTGCTATATAGATGTGTACCAAATTTAAATTTACTGGCAATAAGCATTAAATAAAACTTGATTGCTACCGAATTCTAGGCCGTTAGTGATTAATTCTTTTTAAATATATGTTTATATAGCAAAATATAATTTTAAAGGAAAATATTTTATATACTTTTTGGGTACTACGCAAGTATACGTATCATTTCAAGTAATAAAAGGCTTTGAAACAAAGACCCCAGTATCGATCCCATGGGGAAAAATGGTAATAAATTTTTAAATATTGTATTTCAAATTCTTTTTGCATTTTTAATCTAACTATAAATTACTTTTAATTTACTAGATGCCGATAAAGAAAACAATAATAATAACAAAATGATTTTCTGAAAACAATATAAAACAAACAACTTTCTTCCTTTCAATTAATCAAAGATTTTTAAGATAATTTAATATTCGTTGGAGAATCTATTTTATGGTATAGTGCCAAATAGAAGCATTCCTATTCTATACCCTTTGATCCAGGCGCAAAGAACACTGGCTAATCTACAGATCAGGTCCGGATGTATTGTTAGTAGAATGGGTTAATCTAGGCTCACACTACTAGATGTCCAAGGGTGGCTTTGGTCGGCCCTACTAGTGACCATTTCCTTATCTATAAATCAAATTATAAGAATTTAGTCTGTCACTCTAAAAACTTATCAATTCTACGCCCTTTAAATCTTATCTTCCTATTTATTTGCACTTCACCTTGAATAGCCTGCGCATGGCCTTTGACTACCCAAGGATTCATGTGACATCTAGAAGTTAAGAGTTCTTCTCCTTCTAGGTCTCAAAACTCTTCAACAGGTTTTAACAATTTAAATGACCAATTTAAAAAGTAAAGTAAGATCAGGTATTAATATCATCACAATGTTTTGAAAATATTTTGATTTTCAATTCTCCATCGAATTTTATATTATCTTATTTATCTTTTCATAATTGAAGGAAGAAAGTAAACTAACTACTCAGAACACATTAAATATAAAAAGCAAAACATAATAAATAAATTTTGAATCAAAAATAAAATACTTATCTCAAATACTCCTTCTACAGATCTTCTGATTCCTACTTATTCCACAGTGTAATGAACTCCAGATGCAACAACTTGAAAATAAACTCACTAAACTAAATAAAAGTGGCCCTAAATTTCTCTCTTTATTTCTCTCTCTAAGGATGAGAGTGGCTAAGAGATAGGGAATACAATGAGGGGCACGTTTTTCTGAAGGAGTGGACTCCTATTTATAGGCTTCAAGAGTTTCCTTGAGGCACCGCTTCAAAACATGTCCACATTCAATGAATCTTCTAGAATGTCTGTCTGGCGCCTAGGCGCAGGACACCGCATCCAGTTCTTCGCACCTCTTCGCTTTGGCTCGCACCTCTTCGCGATTAAAACCGTTTTGGAGCGTCCAAATGCAATGTATCACATGTCTTATTATCAAGAAATAACTGCCAATCTTCTAGAATGTCCAATAACCGCTCACTCAGTCAAAATAACCATTCAAAAGTCGTCAAAAACTTGACAATTTCTGTATCGAGTCTGGCGCGTAGGCGCCAACTTCTGGCGCCTAGGCGCCATGCCATAATTTTTGATAATTCTTGTATTTTGCTCCATTTTTGCTCCTTTTTCACCCTTTTTCCTTTTTTGGACCTTTTTACATCACCTACATCCAAAAACACAAAAATACCTTTCATTAAAGCATAATATCCTTAGAAATTGATAAAAATTAAGGCATAAAAATAGTTATTTTTTTCATGGATCAAAATCCCCCAAACTTAAATGTTACTTGTCCTCAAGTAACCCTTTTTACTATGTAAAATGTATAACCTTTAGAATAAAAGATAAATATTTAAGATTCCTTATAATTTTTTATTTTATAAAGTCTTTAGTAAATTATTAACCCAATTTCACTAACTAGGTTTAATTTTAAGAATTTAAAGAATATTCAACTAAAACTTGACCCGATTTTTGTATTTCCAAATACAAGAATTTGTTACCACTGCTAGAAAATTTAATTTCTGGCAAAGGCGCGAAACACTTGAC
Organism: Papilionanthe hookeriana x Papilionanthe teres; assembly: GCA_022702705.1. NCBI lineage: Eukaryota > Viridiplantae > Streptophyta > Magnoliopsida > Asparagales > Orchidaceae > Papilionanthe > Papilionanthe hookeriana x Papilionanthe teres. The sequence continues at coordinate 38,012,814 of CM040425.1, read as the reverse complement.
CCGGAATAACTTACTATATAGATGTGTACCAAATTTAAATTTATGGCAATAGCATTAAATAAAACTTGATTGCTACTGAATGCTAGGCAGTTAGTGATTAATACTTTTTAAATATATGTTTATATAGCAAAATATAATTTTAAAGGAAAATATTTTATATACTTTTTGGGTACTACACAAGTATACGTATAGTTTCAAGTAATAAAGGGCTTTGAAATAAAGATCCAAGTATCGATCCCACGGGGAAAAATGGTAATAAATTTTTAAATATTGTATTTCAAATTCTTTTTTGTGTTTTTAATCTAACTATAAATTACTTTTAATTTACTAGATGCAGATAAAGAAAACAATAATAATAAGAAAATGATTTTGTGAAAACAATATAAAACAAACAACTTTCTTTCTTTCAATTAATCCAAGATTTTTAAGATAATTTAATATTCGTTGGAGAATCTATTTTATGGTATTGTGCCAAATAGAAGCATTCCTATTCTATACCCTTTAATCCAGGCGCAAAGAACATTGGCTAATCTATAGATCAGGTCCGGATGTATTGTTAGTAGAATAGGTTAATCTAGGCTCACATTACTAGATGTCCAAGGGTGGCTATGGTCGGCCCTATTGGTGACCCTTTCCTTATCTATAAATCAAATTATAAGAATTTAGTCTGTCACTCTAAAAACTTATCAATTCTACGCCCTTTAAATCTTATCTTCCTATTTATTTGCACTTCAACTTGAATAGCCCGTGCATGGCCTTCAACTACCCAAAGATTCATGTGACATCTACAAGTTAAGAGTTCTTCTCCTTCTAGGTCTCAAAACTCTTCAACAGGTTTTAACAACTTAAATGGCCAATTTAAAAAGTAAAGTAAGATCTGGTATTAATATCATCACAATGTTTTGAAAATATTTTGATTTTCAATTCTCCATCGAATTTTATATTACCTTATTTATCTTTTCATAATTGAAGGAAGAAAGTAAACTAACTACTTAGAACACATTGAATATAAACAACAAAACATAATAAATAAATTTTGAATCAAAAATAAAATACTTATCTCAAATACTCCTTCTACAGATCTTCTGATTCCTACTGACCCCACTGTGTAATGAACTCCAGATTCAACAACTTGAAAATAAACTCACTAAACTAAATAAAAGTGGCCCTAAATTTCTCTCTCTATTTCTCTCTCTAAGGATGAGAGTGGCTAAGAGATAGGGGATACAATGGGGGGCACGTTTTTCTGAAAGAGTGAACTCCTATTTAAAGGCTTCAAGAGTTACCTTGAGGCACCTCTTCAAAACATGTCCACATTCAATGAATCTTCTAGAAGGTCTGTCTGGCGCCTAGGCACTAGAATCTGGCTCCTAGGCGCCGAACACCGCGTCGAGTTCTTCGCACCTCTTCGCGATTAAAACCGTTTTGAAGCGTCCAAATGCAATGTATCACATATCCTATTATCAAGGAATAACTGCCAGTCTTCTAGAATGTCCAATAACCTCTCACTCCGTCAAAATAACCGTCCAAAAGTCATCAAAAACTTGACAGTTTCTGTATCGAGTCTGACGCGTAGCCGCCAACTTCTGGCGCCTAGGCGCCAGGCCATAATTTTTTATAATTCTTGTATTTTGCTCCGTTTTTGCTCATTTTTTCTTCTTTTTCACCCTTTTTCCTTTTTTGAACCTTTTTACATCACCTACATCCAAATACCTTTCATTAAAGCATAATATCCTTTGAAATTGATAAAAATTAAGGCATAAAAATAGGTATTTTTTTCATGGATCAAGCAACTGAAGGAGTAGCCGCGTACCCCCTCTAAGAAAATGCAAGCGAAACTTCTTGACTTTCTAGTGGAAGTGGCAGTCCATCAAATTAAAATTGTGGCAATTCGAATAAAAACCATGAACCTGCGGTTGTACTTGGCCAATGTAAGGTAGGCGTGCTTAATCAATTGATTCTAGGTTGAGGAGAGGGCTAGTCTCGCCATAGGCAGCCGACGAGACGGTTGTAAAATTTTTCATGTCTGAATAACCATATATTCATATTTTTCATTCTTCTATATAATCACTCCTTTTTTATTTATGTTAATAATCATTTTTTTTTCTCTTGAATTTCATGACACATGATTTTTTTATTTAGTTTAGTTTAGAGCCTCTTGATTTTACTATTCAAACATAGATTTATCCTTAATTTTTGCTCAAAAAATAAATCTTTCAATATGGTGCCCTCTTAGAATACATTTAAAACGAAGTTCTACATTTCAAACTAAATTTAAAAAATAGTTGAAGTTAAAACTCTTTGAAAAAAGAGGAAACTCAAAACTTCAAACTAAGAAAATTAAAACCTTTAAAGACTAAAACATTTGATTGTTCACCTTGTGGACAGGGTGCAACCTTAAAATGTATCTCTTAAAATTCAAAGATTTAAGTGTAGACTTCCTATTAACATCTTTCCTAGTATCCCTGTTGAAGGAAGATGTCATCCCCTTTATCCAAAGAAGGTCAAAGGTAAATCCATTGATAAAAATGTTATATGAATTGAAAGCTAGCATCAAAACTCCTAAAGAAGAAGATGAAACTTTAGAAGAGATTGCCACAATTATGATTTTTGATACTAGAGCTTCACTGAGAAAACAATAAGAAGAGGATACTGATTTACATGCTATGTTGGTTGAAGAAGGTATTGTACTGAACATAGCCTGACATTTTAGGATATTGATTTACATGATGCATTAGTTTAAATGTAAGAGCTTAAAAAAGTGGGAAACTGTATGTTGGCTCGTAAGGATTCCTAGAGAACAATTTTTGACTCCATTAATTTTGCTTTTAATGATATTTACAAAAGATTAGAAATTAAAGAATGTGAATAATGTAGGTAAATACAACTCAAATAAAGAGAAAATAAAAGTAAAAAAATTAATTCAAGTAATGTGTATAAATATTAAAAATCAAAAATACATTTCTTAAAGGAAGATATTCAACATAGATGGGTGAGATATTTTGATAAACTTACCAATGGAGTTTTTGAAGATTCAATCAAACATAGTAATCTTAATATACATAATAATAATAAAGATTTTTATTTTTACCATCGCATTAGTAAAAATAAAGTTGTAGAATCTTTAAAAGAAAACCAAGGGTGGAAAAAAAGTAGGACTATGATGATATTGCAATTGAAGTGTGGAAATATATAGATATTTGGGAGTTTCATGACCTACTAAACTCTTTAAAATTATTTTAATAACTAAAAAAACATGCTTGAGGAGTGGAGAAAGAGTATTTATGTCCTAATTTTATGAATAAAAGGGGTGCACAAGACAAAAGTGTGCAAACTATAGAGGTATTAATTAATGTATCATACATGAAACTTAGGGGAGAGAGTAATTAAACACAAGTTAAAATGTGATACTAAGATTTTTGATAATAAGTTTGGATTTATGTTGGCCAAGTTTACAACGAAAGCTATAGATTTATTGTGAGGTTTAATGGGAAAGTATAAGAAAGATCAACATATGATTTTTCATGATTTTGAGAAAGCCAATGATAATGTTAGAAGAGAAGTTCTTAGGAGAGTTTTAGAAAAAAAAAGGTGTTGATCTGACTTAAATTCAAGTCATTAAAGATATGTACACTAGAGCTGTAAATTGCCTTCGAACAAAAGGAGGATTGATAAGGTATTTTCTTATTTAAGTTGGATTAAATTAGGGATCATCTTTAAGCCCATAGCTTTTTTACTTTGGTTATTGATCCGCCTTAAAATTACATAAAATTTTATATCAAATTTTTATTAATATTTTAAGGATATTACGCTTTAATGAAATGTATTTCTTATGTTTTGGTTGCAGGTACAACAAAATGAGTTTATGAAAAAAAAGAGTTAAAAAGGAGCAAAAATGAGCCAAAAAGAGCAAATAAGCTAATTATGGCGCTTAGGCGCCAAATCTGGCACTTAGGCGCTAGACACAACAAATTAATTCTAGAGATTTCTTGACAGTTATTAGGAAATTATTGACGCTTTCAAACTAATCTAGAAGCCCCTGTACATTTTCCCACATGTTATAAACCAAATGCAATGAATATAGACACAGGAGAACAATTATTAAATGAAGAGGTGCGACCTAAATATGAAGGGGTGCATCCATTCATGCAGTGATCCTGGCGCCTTGGCACCAGAACTGGCACCTAGGCGCTGTCGGTATATTTTTAGGTTGTGAGTTGTATTTTTGAAAAAGGGGGTCGCCTACAGAAATTGTCGGCGAATTTTTAATTTAATTTAAATAAATAATTTGAAAAGTAGTATTTGATTTTGAAAATAATTTTAAGTTTAAAAATTTTAAGATATGAAATCAAATTGATCTCACATCCTAAGTAGTTTATATAAATGAGCACTACATCACAAACCGTGTATCTATCCCGAAGAATAGACACACTGCTTGATGATGGGGCTCGGTTAAATAAACTAGAAGATTTGTGACATCCGTTCGGTCTGCGAACCATTTTTATAAGCCAACAAGTTCCCCTACTTAATATAAATAAATTAAGCAGGGTTTATATTATCTGGGTTCTTAAAGCTCCCTATAAGGGCAAGCCCCTATAGTTAATTACATCTTAAATGACGGGAATCATTTAAGAAAACTCTCGATAATGATTAGTGGTTTTGCTCTAAAGAATTTCAAAGTTTAAGGTTTTCAAAGGATTGAATTTTGGAATTTCAATAGGGAATGGATCAAATTTGGAAGAGTTATTTTCAGGAGTTCAATGGAAGAGGAGTAGAAGAAGCTGAGGATCCAAGAAGAATCTTGGCAACTTCCCAAACTATCTTATTGTTTGGCTTCGATTTAAGAGTATGTTTAATGTTGTAATCCTGCCAATTTTATTTAATTAGGACTTATATTCGTATGACACAATCATGCAAATAGCCTCGAAGATGTGAGGGTTTATGTTGTACCAAACGACTACCTCAGAGTCCTAAGACCGGTTAGGGCTTAATTTACATTACATGATCATGCAAATGCCTAACGAGGAGTTGAGGATTTATGTTGCATTAGGCAAACTACCTCGATGTCCTATGGCTTGGTTATTTAATTCTAAGAAAGTTTTGGTGAAGTAGACCCGAGTTTTACTGATGACGATGGCCGAGCTGCCCACCATGCTCCGTGCTCCTTGTTATTGCAGAGGTTTAGTTTTAGAAGTCATAAATCAGGAGATGAGAGAGGTGTTTTGGTTTAGAGAAATCCTTAAAATCCAAGTGTTTTTAATATTTTAATTAAAACAAATCTTAAAGTTGTTTAAATAGAACCGAATAAGATCCCACGGTTCCGTCATCCCGGCACCGTTATTTTCATCAAATTCACTTAGTCCAGATGAATTTGCTAAACTCAACTGAATGAGTTCCACAATTTCATTTAGACCGTGGGAAATCCCGTTAGCAACACGTGGGTTACATCATCCGAGGTATTCTAGATCATTCAATGAGACGTTTTAATTTAGTTATGATTTTATTTTTGTTGTTCTGTTTGTGATTAAATTTTGAGTTGTTTTATATTTTGGAATGTTGTGGCGGTGAATTTTATCTTGCAATGACATTTAATTTATTTTTAGTTTCAGTTGAGGGACTATCCTAAAGGTTTTGGTTTTCATGTAACAGTTTTATTTATCATGCAAGAAAAGTAAAGTACAGTGCATGTAAGTAAATTGCAATAAAGTAAATTACAATAAAATAAAAGCGTACCTGGAGGGTCTTCCCGTCATCCCAAGCTGCACTTAAAACAAATGTTAAGGCATTTAAATATTTCAACAGATACCTAGGTAAAGCTAAGGGAAGAGTTTTGGTTGTCTACAAATTCCTAATCCTGTAACTAGTCATCTCCTATGACGTCTAGGTTCTTGGTTTGATTTTAAGGATGATTTTCTTCATCAAAGAACAATTAGATTCAATTGTTCTTCTAAAACATCCCGTCATATTGAGGAAGTGCTAGACGAGTCCTAAACATCTTTTCAATAATTCTGGATTGTTTCGAGTCCACGTAAATTTAGTTGCACAGTGTGAATTAATCATCCAGGAGTTTAGTTAAAATTTGTTTTCGCTTCAATGAACTTAGGTATTTGATTACCTGATGAATGAAGTGACATCTCACTTAATACTTTATTTAAGAGTTATAATAATTAAAGCCTTTAAGGACAAGTTGGTTTATCGAGAATCTTAATCATAATAAATTAAAAGTTTGAGTTAATGGTTTAAAGTGTTTTAATTTAATTATGAGGTTTCAATTAATAATTTTAAGTTTGGAGCAGTGTTCAAATTATTTTAGATTTATTTCTTAATGATTTCATTTAGGTTTGTTGTTAAATGATTTTTAATTTAATTTAATTCAATTTGATATTAATTTAATTTTATTTAATTTTAATTTATTTTTAAATTTAATTTAATTTAAATTTATTTAATTTTTAATTTAATTTAATTTAATTTAATTTTAATTTTAATTTAATTTTATTTAATTTTATTTAATTTTTATTTGATTTTATTTTAGTTTTAATTTTGATTTTAATTTTAATTTTAATTTAACTTTAATTTTTAATTTCATTTTAATTTTTAATTTAATTTTAATTTAATTTAATTTTTTATTTTAGTTTTAATTTTAATTTTAATTGTCTTTTTAATTGTTAATTTGGATTATTATTTTAATTTTTAATTAAGAATTAAATATTGTTAAAGTGACTTATTTAGGGATTTTTAAATTAAAGAAAAAATATCCTCTTAATAATATCCCTATTTTAATAATCCAAATTTAAATATATTCTTTCAAAAATCTAAATCATTTAATTAACTAAAGTTTCTTTTTTGATATTTTCAAAGTGTTTAATGGGTTTCTACCCCTTAATTTCCTTAAGTTTCAATCATCCAAGAGAAAATTAAAATCAAATATTTTACCCCCCATTTTGATTAAACCTAAAGTTTTAATTAAGGGTTAAAATTATTAATTACCTTTATGCCCTTTTAAGCTTATTTATTTCATAACTCACTAAATTGAGCTCAAATGAATTTGAAATTTTTATGTCACCTCACTCACATGTCAATTAAGACATTAGAGAAGAAAATGTGATTTTTCTGAATTTAATTTATTTATATAATTATTTTTAGTAGAAAATAGGATTTTTCAAAGAAAATTCAACAACATGACCAAGGAAAGGTTTCTGTTTTCAAGAAAATTATGGGATGTTCCTAATGACCAGAGGATCATTTGGACTAATTTTGGTGATTTTTTTAAATATATTTTATTTATTATAATTATTTTAATTTTTAGAATATTAATTAATTATAAAATACAATTAAAGTTGAAAAATAGATTTTATATTTTTCTTAAATCTCTTTGACCTTAAGGAGTTCAGAGAAATAAATTTTATAATTTTCCGATTTTTCATTGATTTATTAGAATTATTTTAGTGAAAAAGGTTAAAAACTTATTTTTTTAATATTAAAAATTACATTAAGCTTTTAAAATTCAATATCTTACCCTAGGGACATATCCTAAGTAATTAGGAGTCAAAATGTGACATTTTTATGATTTTTAACATTTTTTTGATTTTTATTATTTTTTAATTATTAAAATATTAAAATATTGTGAAAAATCAACTTTTTTAGAAAATTCTAATTTTAATTTTCGTGAACTCCTCTGGTATCAGAGAAGCTCCAAAACCTTGTGAATTTTTGGAAAGTATTTTTGGAGTTATGAATTTTTGAAGTTCCATTTTGCTTATGAGGCTTAATCAACCCATTTGGTGGGGCTAATCAAGTCCAATTGATTTCAAAATTTTATGTAAGGTTTCTCTGATCCTAAAGAGTAATGGAGAATTATTTTCAAGTCAATTTGATGTGTGGTTAACCCTAATTAAATCAAATTCAATTTTAGGGGTTTAGGCTAATTAAGGTTATTATGTATGAATTAACTCAAAATATATTTTTCCTAGGGTCCTCTGGTTCCAAGGAACATCTCCGAATTTTCCTAGGATTTATTTTACAACATGCTAATTATTAGAATTAAAATACCTAAAATAGTGACATGAACTTGAAAATTCAATAACTTTTCACAGAGATGGCCTTTGACCTTGAAAAAATTAGGGAATGTTCCCAAAATCAGAGGCTTCAAAAGCCCTATGATCTCATGCTATGGTGAATTGCCTATGCAAATGAAAAATCAAAATACTAAAAATAGTAAATAAATTATTAAAAATAAAATTTTCATCCAATTAACTTAATTTCTTTTCCACGTTATTCTCCTCTGTTTACTGAGCAAGAGGGTATTTTTATTTTATTTTTGTGATTTTTCTATGCAATGATATGAATTTTTGAAGTTCTGGTATTTAAATAATTCAAAAAATACCCTAATTTCCTACTTATCCGACTCGGCGCCCCGTCAACCTACGGCGGATTGAAAGCCCACGCGTCGCGCTCCCATTCGATGCGGCCACTTGAGTCAGCAGCCACGCGTCCCGCGGTTCATGCACCATTGCGCCATCCGACTTGATCTCGACCGTCCTCTTGATACACGTGCGATCCAACGAATCCTGGTCATCGTCTACGACTGGTGTGTACCCATGATCGTCCACACTAAAACCCTAAGATCTCACTTGATTATCAATGGATTTTCATGTTCTTATGCTCTATGGATTCGTCTTGAAGAGACGAACACATCCATACGGTTTATAGGCTATAAAATTAACTTAAACAAAATGGAGAATCACTAGAAGCTCGGGAGGAAGAGTGAGTTCATACCTTTGCTCAGAGAAGTGAAGCTTCAATCTAAGAGTTGTATCACCTTTGATTGAGTCCAGGCAAGCTCCAGATGAAGTCTTTGGCTCTGAGGAATTGTCTAAGTATGAATGTGACCAAGGCCGATCACAAAGCTTGGAGGCTGGAAGCAATGGCTCGGCCCGGTGAGGGGGCTTTTGCTGGGGAACTTCTCCTCTTGGTCTGGTGAAGGTGTAGGACAAATCAATTTGGAGATTGGCTCACTGTGGTGAAGTGTCATGTTTTTTGAGTGGATTTTCAACTCAGAAATCGAGCTCTGTTAATGGGGATTAGGGCAAAGGAACACTGGGGATCAACTGCTCTGGGTTAGGAGAAGGTCCTGGAGCAATTTTGGCAGAGTTTCCTTAAGGTCTGGTTCATCTCCTTGTTTGGCCGAGAGGTGAGTGGGTTTAAATAGAGGTGGCTGGAGGGCCTCCTAGGGGGGTTTAATGGCTTGGATCCACTGCTCAGGGCAAGGGAGGAACAGCTGCAATGGCCATTGGGCATGGGACAGCTCAGCTAATTCAAATTGAATTTTTTATTCAAATTAAGCCTCTCGACCTGGTGGTTTTCGACAGCTGTGGTGGCTGTCCTACCAGGGTCAGGTCACCATCCTGATCAGGAGGGTCAGAGCTTGAATTTGGTGAAGTCAATTGGAGTTGGTTAAGTGTAAAGGGGCTGAATTGAAATGGAATGTGGAGAGGTTCATTTTGGGTTCAATTTGGTCAACCCATGGTTTTAGGCTTGGTGCACCACCCAAGGCCTGGTTTTGGGCTGAAAAGAATCATTTAGGTCAGCTTGGAAGGGGTGGTGAAGTCTCCATCCAAGGTGATGTGGCTAAGCTTAGTTTAGAGTGTAACATGGATGAGGTTAAAATGCTTAATGAAGGTTTAAAAAAGACCCCCCCTCTTCTTGCCACTAATGGCTTGGTGAGGTGGAAAGTGGCTCCCATGGCTTGCATATGGCTTATGCATGGCTTCATGGCTCCATGTGGCTTGGGGCAAAGCTTAGTCAATTTCATGGAAGTAGAATTTAGGAATTTTGGTATTTTGGTGGAGAATTTTCATGAACCTTGATTTGGAATGGTTGAATGATGATTTTGAAACTTAGGGGTGATTTTGATTAAATGGATGATGTAGAGAAATGTCATGTGGGCTTTGGATGAATTTTTGGGCTTTTGGATTTAGTGGAAGTGGGCTTTTAGAATGGTTTAAGAAAGTGGGCCTTTAGGTTTGAAAATAAATTGGTGGATGAAAATTTGGTGAAGGATCATGCCAAATAAATGTTGGGTTTAGTTTAGGGAGGTGTCATGAGTGGTTTGGAACAAGTTTAAAGTGATTTTGAATTGAATTGAGTTTGATGTGGGTCTTTTGGTAAAGGGGCCAAGGTGTGCCAAATTGGGCTAACTTGGGTTAAGGTTGGGCTAAAGTTGGATTTGATGTAAAATTAATGTTGATAAATTTTCATGGGAGTGTCACAAAGAGTTTCCAACTTTGGTTGGGCTCTAATTTTGGGATTTGGGTCCATTTGGGTTAGGCTTGGGCTTAGGTCAATTTAAAGGATTTTGGTTTTGGGTTAGGTTTGGGTGGAGTTTAGGTTCAAATTTTGGGCAATTCAAGTTATTTTTTTGTTTATGGGGGTGATAGGAAGGCTTTGGAAAATATTTGGGGCCAGTTGGAGTTGAATTGGATGGGTTTGAGCTAGGTCATGAGCCAAAATTGGGCCTTAGGCTTCAAATTGAAATTGGGCTCAAATGTCAATCAAATTGGACTTGGATTTGGTCTAAATTGATATTGGGGATGTTTTTTTGAAGTTTAGAATTGAATTGGACCAAAATTGAGGTCAATTGGGGTGGTTTGGTTTGACATTGGGTTCACTTGTGTTTAAAATGAGCCAAATTGGGGGTTTTGGTAAACGTGGTGTAAATTGGCAAAATTGGCCCATGGTGTAGTTGAACAAAATTAAATTGGGAATATTTGGGATTTTCTGGAATTTTTTGGGAATTTGCTGAATTTTTCGGATTTTTGGGCTAAGAAGGGCATTTTGGGTATTTGGAGGGTATTAGGGGGTACTTTTGGAATTTTTAGAATTTTTTGGCTATGGATGATCAATTTGAGTGGGTGGAAATGTTTAGGATTGATTTTGAGGAATTTTGGGTAATTTAGGTGATTTTGTAAATTTTGGGTAGTTTTTAGTGGCTTTTGCAGGTTTAAGAGGTGTAGGGCCCCGGGGGTCAAAAATTGAACTTTTGGAAAAATAGAGATTGATCAAATTTGAGTAAAATGGAATCACTTTGGTTGAGCCATGAAGCCATATTAAGCCCATATGAGTCATTAGAGGACTCATTTGAGGCATTCACTATGTTGTTCCTAACCCTCTTAGCCAGGGGCTTAGGGGTTAAGGACCATCCATATGAATTACCTACATGAGTCGGAAGTCAAGTTAGGTGAGAATGTGGTTTTAGGACTTGGAATGTGTGTGAGAGTGTAGTGTATGTGCAAGTCAACCCTCACTGCACCAGAGCCACCTGTGGTATCCCTAAGGCCAAGAAGTCCTATAGGGAACTCATCCTTTAAACCTCCACATTTGATTTCAACCCTCTAGGTGATTAGGGGTCTACAATCAAGCTTGTGGGGTTTGTAGGGAGTCAAGTGGTGTTTGAATTTCTAAAGGGTGGGTTCCACTTCTAGTCCTCTAAGATTAGTCAAAGGAAAAGCCTAAGGCTAGATTCTAAGTACTAAAGAGAGAAGCAAAAGACCTCATTAAAAATGAGGTCAACAGGTGCCACCGTTAAATTATAGAACATTTAATGAATGTGGATGAATTTTGAAGAGGTGCCTTAAACAACCCTTGATCATTTCTGGAGATCAATAAATAGAAGACCATTTCTACAGCAAAGTGTGTGTGTGGAGTGTACAAAGTGAGTTAGAGTGACTGATCCGTGAATTAGTTAAGAGTGTTAAGTGTCTTATTCTTTATTTTGATGAGTGTTTAGTGTGAATTGAAGAGTCAAAGTCCTGTTAGAGTTTGTGGAGTCAGCGAAACTTCAAAGGATTACTTGGATTATATCTAGATAAGTATTTATATCTTATTTCTTAAGTTAAGTACTTTGGATTTAAGTTTTATGAATATGATTTGTGTTGTAATTTTTATGCTTTATGAGTAGTATTATTTTCTTTCTCCCTACGAATATGAAATGAATTAATAACAGATTCAAATTATATTTGAGAACTTAATTTCCTTTCTAAAAAAATTTGTGATGATACTATACCTAATCTTAATTTACTTTAAAAAATAGCCTATTGTATTGTTAAAAATTGTGGAGAATTCTTAAGATCTGACCGTGGGCTAAGCAATTTTTAACTTGTATGTATCACATTTCTCTAAAGGGGGTGCAAATAAATAGGGAGATAATCTTTAATGGTCGTAGAATTGATTATATTTTTAGTGTGACAAGCTAAATTCAATCAATTTGATTTTACAAAAGAGGTGACGGGTCACTAGTAGGCCAGACCATAGGCAACCATTCGGGAGGAACCTAATAGTGAGAGTCTTGAAATTCATCCCTTTTACTAATAATACATCCTAATTCAATCTTTAAAAACTAGCTAATGTTCTTTATGACATGGACCAAAGGTTAAATGATATATATGCTCATATTTGTCACAAAACCACATTTTCAAGTTCATAATTAATTTGATTTGCTTATTAATCATGAAATATTTTGTAAGGGGAAAGAATATTTGTTTATTGTTATATCACTAGCTAATTTTAATATTCTACATATTTTAATTAGTTTTAAATTAAAAGATTTTAATTATTAGTTTTCTTTCTCGTAACTAAATTAATCATCGTGGGATCGATATCTGGGTTTTTTGAAAGAAAACTCTAAATTACTTGAAATAATGCGTATACTTGTGAAGTACCCCTAGTGTGCGATTTATATTTTATTATAATATCTTTAATATTTAATTATCGTACCTTAGCCGCATAATCTGATTTGGGGTCAAGTTTGGTGATAATTTAATAAGCTAATTTACTTACGTAATTGCAGTCGGGTCAAGTTTTTGGCACTATTGTCGGGATTACAATTAATTATAAGAGAGTAAATTAATACATACATACATATATATATATATATATATATAATTAAATAAATTAAAAATCGTTCTTATATTGTTATGTGAAGTTCAGGAACTGAAGGATTAATACCTTACAAATCTGAGTAAGAGCGCACTATAAGAAAAATTAGAAAGGAGAGTAGATTTTGTAATTTACAAGAAATGGCTAATATACTTCAAAATAATATTAATTAAAATATTGAAAATGAAATTCAAAATCAGCAAAAACCTTTAAGAGAATATGCTAACCCTACAGCTGATGAAATTCATTTAAGCATTCAATTACCTGTTGTAGCTGCAAATTCTTTTGAATTAAAACTTACAATTATACAAATGGTTCAAAATAATCAGTTTAGAGGGTCTCCTACTGAATATCCTAATTTACAGTTGGCTAGTTTTCTAGAACTTTGTGCTACCTTTAAATGTGATCGTTTTTCTGATGATGCTATTTGACTTAGGCTTTTCCTTTTTCTTTAAGGCATAAGGCTAAGATTTGGTTAAATTCATTATCAACGTGATCTATTAAAACTTGGGGAGAAATGGCTTAAAATTTTTTAGCAAAATATTTTCCACCATAAAAAACTACAAAATTTAGAAATGATATAACTTCATTTACTCAACTTGATGGAGAAACTATTTATGAAGCTTGGGAACTATTTAAAGAACTTCTTAGGAAATGCCCACATCACTCTTTGTCAGACTGGTTAATTATACAAACATTTTATAATGGTTTAATAGGTTCTATTAAATCTATTATTGATGCTGCTGCTGGTGGTTCTTTAATGTCTAAATCATATGATGAACCTTATTCTTTAATTGAAGAAATGACAACTAATGATTTCCAATGGCTTCTGATAGGATTAATCGTAAAAGAATGGCTAGTATACAAGAAAATGAAGTATTTTCAATTTTAGTTTCTCAAGTGGCTGCTATATAAAAAAAATTGGATAACTTGTCTCATATATCACACTTAAATGATAGTTCAGAAAATACTGGAGAATATCAAACTTTAGAAACATTGCACGATATTTCTAGCAAAACTAATAACCCATATTCTAATTATTATAATCCAGGTTGGAAGAATCACCCTAATTTTAATTGGAATAATACAAATCCTCAATGGGGTAACAACCAACCTATCACAACTGGAAATTGGAATAATCAAAATAATTATAATTTCCGACATTCTTATCCTCCTGGCTTTAATAATCAACAATTTAAAGAAAAAAATTTATTGATAGAAGAATTAATTTTACAAATGGGAAGTCAATTGCAAAGTCAAAATGATGCAATAAGAAATATTGAAAACCAAATGGGGCAAATTGCAAATGCTATAAATAATGGACCACAAGGAACATTACCTAGCACTTTTGAAGTAAATATAAGAGATAATGGAAAAGATCCCGAGTAAATTAAAGCTGTGTTACTTAGAAGTGGAAAAGAACTAAAGGATGGAAAAGAGTAAGATTCAGAAAGAAATTGAAGTGGTAGAAATTGATAAACCTAAAGAAAAACTACCTGAAATAGAAAAAATAACTACCATCTCAAGATGAATATGAAAAATTTCCACATCCATTTCGACAACAACTTAAGCAGTGAAAATTGGATCAACAATCTTTTAAATTTTTCGATGTATTCAAAAAGCTTCCTATTAATATTCCATTTGCTGAAGCTTTGGAACAAATGCTTAAGTATGCAAAGTTTATGAAAGATATTCTTAATAAGAAAAGAAAATTTGAAGCTTTTGAAGCTGTAGCACTAAGTGAAGAATGCAGTCTAATTATTCAGAGAAAACTTTCATTAATACTAAAAGATTCTGGAAGTTTAACAATACCTTATGCTATAGGAGATAAATTTTAAGGAAAAGCCTTATGTGATTTAGGAGTGAGTATTAATCTCATGCCTTTATCCACATATAAGAGATTAGAACTAGGAGAAAATTTCTCCTACAACTGTAACCTTTCAATTAGCAGACCAATCTATTACTCACCCTAGAGGAGTAATAGAAGATGTTTTGGTAAAGGTAGATAAATTTATTTTCCCTGTTGACTTTATAATTCTGGATATGGAAGAAGATAAAGAGATTCCTATTATCCTAGGAAGACCTTTTCTTGCTACCGAACGAGCTATGATTGATGTGCAAAAAGGGGAGTTAACCATGAGAGTTAATGATCAAGAAGTAACAATTAATGTTCTTAAATCAATGAGGTATCCTAACAACGAAGTGTTATAGAATGGACATTTTCGATTACATTATTGAACAACATTTTCAAGAAAAATGTCAGATTCATTTTAAAGAAGAAGAATTTATAGAACCTGAAAATTTAAGTGATGAAAGCGATTCTAAAGAAACTGAAGTAAGAGAAATTCATTACATTAATGAAAATTGAGAAATATTAGATACTTCTGAAAGTAATTAATTTAAACCATCTATTGAAAAAGCTCCTGAATTAGAATTAAAACAATTGCCCTCTCATTTGAAATATGCCTATTTAGCGAATTTTTTAACTTTAACTGTTATTATATCTTATGAATTGACTGCTGATCAAGAAGTAAAACTGCTTGAAGTATTAAGAGAATATAAAAAAACTTTTGGATGGACTATAACATATATTAAAGGAATCAGTCCTTTAATTTGTATGCATAGAATATTACTAGAAGCTGATAGTAAACCCATAATTGATCCTCAAAGAAGATTAAATCTAGTTATTAAAGAAGTTGTCAAGAAGGAAATGCTTAAATGGCTAGATGCTGGTATTATATATCCAATATCAGATAGTCATTGGGTAAGTCCTATTCACTGTGTTCCAAAGAAAGGAGGAGTAACTATTGTTAAAAATGAGAATAATGAATTAATACTTACTAGATAAGTTACTGGTTGGCGGATTTGTATTGATTATATAAAATTAAATGATGCCACCAGAAAAGATCATTTTCCTCTTCCATTCTTAGATCAAATGCTGGATATATTAGCCGTACATTCTTATTTTTGTTTTCAGGATGGATATTCTGGATATCATCAAATACCTATTACTCCCGAAGATCAAGAAAAGACTACATATACAAGTCCGTATGGAAATTTTGCTTTCCGAAGAATGTCATTTGGATTATGCATTTCACCTGCCACTTTTCAAAGGTGTATGATGGCTATTTTTTGTGACTTAATTGAAAAAGGAATTGAAATTTTTATGGATGATTTCTCTGTATTTGGAACTTCTTTTGATTCTTGCTTATACAATTTTTCAAAAGTATTGAAATGCTGTCAAGAAATAAATTTAGTTCTGAACTGGGAGAAATGTTAATTTATGGTCACATAAGGAATTGTACTGGTCATAAGGTTTCTAAAAATGGTATAGAAGTTGATCAAGCAAAAATTCAAGTTATTGCTGGATTACAACCCCCAACTTCTATTACTAGTATAAGAAGTTTTCTTGGACATGCTGGATTTTATAGAAGATATATTAAAGATTTTACCAAATTACAAAACCTCTATGCCATCTTTTAGAAAAAGATACTAAATTTGACTTTGATGAAATTTGCTTAAAAGCCTTTAATTTGTTAAAAGAGAAATTAATTACAACACATATCATTATTACACCTAATTAGGAAAAACCATTTGAATTAATGTGTGATGCAAGTGATTATGCTATTGGGGCCACTTGAGGACAACGGTATGATAATATGTTTAAAGTTATATATTATGCCAGTAAAATTCTTAATGAAGCTCAAATTAATTATACTACTACTGAGAAAGAGCTATTGACTATAGTATATGCTTTTGACAATTTTTTATCATATTTACTTGGAAATAAATGTATAGTGCATACAGATCACTCTGCTATTAAATATCTTATGGCTAAAAAGAAGCTAAACCGAGATTGATTAGATAGATTCTTCTTTTGCAAGAATTTGACTTCCAAATAGTCGATAGAAAAGGGTCTGATAATCAAATTGCTGATCATTTATCTAGAATTGCAAATAATGAAATGAATGATAAGGAAGAAATAAACAAATATTTTCCTGTTGAACAACTTTATACTGTTTCTGTTGGATTAATCCCATGGTATGCTGATATAGTTAATTATTTAGCTAGTAACATTATGTTGTATGGATTAGATTAGTATCATAAAAAGAAATTCTTACATGATGTTAAATTTTATTTTTGGGATAGTCCTTATCTTTTTAAACAATGTAAGGATTCTATTATATGAAGATGTGTTCCTTATGAAGAAACTTATGAGATTATTCAAAAATGCCACAACTCTGAATTCGGTGGACATTTTGGAATTGATAAAACTGCTTTCAAAATTTTACAATCTAGATTTTATTGGCCTATATTATTCAGAGATGTTAACAATTTTGTTAAATCTTGTGATCGATGTCAACGCATAAGTAATATTTATATAAGAAATGAAATGCCACTAAATTTCATAGGTCCATTTGTACATTTATCAGGAAAAATGTATATTTTGTTAGCTTTTTATTATGTTTCGAAATGGATTGAAGTGATTGCTTTACCTCAATGTGATGCTAAAAGTGCGGAAAAATTTTTATATAAAAATATTTTCACTAGATTTGGAATGCCATGGATAATCATCACGGATGGGGGAAATCACTTTAAGAATTTTCTAATTCAGAGATTAGTGAGCAAATTTGGAATCAAACATAAAATTTCAACAGCCTATCATCCCCAAACTAGTGGATTAGCGGAAGTATCAAATCAAGAAATTAAAAGAACTTTAGAAAAAATGGTTAATCCAAAATGAACTAATTGGGCTGATAAACTTGATGACGCGTTATGAGCTTATAGGTCTGCTTATAAAACTCCTATTGGAATGTCACCTTATAGGCTCATTTATGGAAAACTTTGTCATTTGCGTGTTGAACTGGAACATAAAGCTTATTAGGCAATTAAAGAGTTTAATTATAATCTAAGAGATGCAAGAGATAAATGATTATTACAATTAAATGAACTGGATGAGATGAAAAATGATTCTTATGAAAGTGCTCGAATTTATAAAGAGAAAATGAAGATTATGCACGATAAAATAATATTAAGAAAGAATTTTGAACCCAGACAGCAAGTTTTACTATACAATTCAGGATTAAAATTGTTTCTAGAAAAGTTAAAATCTAAATGGATAGGACCATATGTGTTTGAGAAAGTTTACCCTTATGGAGCTGTGGACATTAAAGATTTAAAAACTGATTCAGTAATTAAGGTAAACAGACATAGATTGAAGCACTATTATGAAGATAATGTGTCATCTTTTAAAGATGTGTTATTTTTGACCCATTCAGAGTAAAATGGAAAATATGTCGGGCTGACAACGTTAAAACAAGAGCTTTATGGGAGACAACTCATAGTATGATCCTATTTCGAGTTTGATTGTGTGTTGTATATCTTCAATCTGCCTTTTTAAACCTTAATTGAGTATGGAACTTAGGAGAATTTGATAAATGGAAAACCTGTGATTTTTAGGATTCTGGCGCCTAAGCGCCAGATTCCTATGATCATGGCGCCTAAATGCCCAAATTGGCGCCTAAACGCCCAAATTGGCGCCTATGCGCCACAGTTTCTGGATCGTCTTAAAACCACCCCAAAGTAGTTTTTGCACATTCTAATCTATTTAAACCTCCATACCTTCGTCCCAAACCTTCAAGCCATCAAAATTTTCGACTGAAACATCCTTTAGAGATAGAAAGAGTTTTGATTGCTTCCATGGAGAGATTAAACATTGGAATCAATGGAAAGGAGAAGTTTGTGCAGAAGGATTCACAAACTTATTTTAATGGCTATCTAGCCATGGCTCTGAAGAAGGTATGCAATCAACTTGAGAAGATTGAAGAAGAATTAATTCTAGTTGGAGGGAGATTGCATGAGATGTTCCACCAAATTGAGCACATTGAATGACAAATGAAAGTTCAATTATATCATTTGGCATGCTTTGAAGATTATCAGGTATCAATGTACGCTAAGAATAAATAGATTGATGAAAAGATGGCTTCAGAATTTCCTAGTGTCCCTTTCCTCCATTCCTTTATTCGTAGCGAATTACCTTGCGAAACTAATGAAGGTTCTGATGTTAATCCATGAAATTAAGGACAGATAGGTGGAGAGATTGATTGTGATTGTTAAGTATGTTGTGATTTGATGATGTTTTATATGGAAATGTTTATGAGTGTTTATGTGTTTGTGAGATATGAGTATTTATTGTCGATGTTTATTTTTTGTATTTTCTGAGCCTTATCTTGAAAAACTGGAATGAATGAAATGAAGTAAAGTTCAGATTGTTATTTGTTTGATATTTGGAATATAAACATTTGGAGCCTTTTGGATTTTATTTGAATATTATTTTTTGGAAGAGGTTTGATGAAGATTAACAGTTGGTTTTAGATTTACAGATGTTAAAATCACCTAACTTAAAAAATATAAAAAATTTAAAAATTTTCAGAATATTTGGTGATTCTGGCGCCTAAGCACCGGTTCACCTGGACCGATTTTCAGCCTTTAGAACCGACCCAACGCCATTTTAACGCCTAAGCTTCATCTTCCTCACCCATTTTCGTGAAAACCAAATCTAGGGTTCCATTTTGAGCAAGATTTGAAGGGTTTCGACACGTTTTGACTTCGGATTTCAACTTCTCGAGGTTAGATCTACGTTTTAAGTTAATTTTTACCATGGATTTTTTTACTTTTGCAAAGTGCCGAACTTTTGGAGAAAAAAATTTCATTTTTTAGAAGAAAAATCCATGGATTTAAGTTTGATTTAGTGAGGAGAGCTTTTATGAAGTGTGATTTTATATTTTTTGAGATTTATTTGGAATTATTTACAAATTTTAAGAATGGCACCTAAATCAAAGCGGGGTAAGGAGCACAATGAGTTTGATCAAACAAGGTTTACAAGTGCGAGTTCGCAAGATTGTTACAACTAATTTACTAATGTTTGCAAATTCATTGTTGAAAGAAGTTTCTATCATCGCAGTGGTTCGATCGAGCATGTTATTGCTACCAGACAGTGGGAGCAGTTCTGCTACTTTTCTGCAGTGGCGATTATTTCTTTAGTTCGGGAGTTCTATGCGAATTTTCTCGAAACAACTGATTTTGAAGTTTATGTGAGGGGGACAATAGTTGAATTCACTCCAGAAGTGATCAACTTGTTTTATGGCCTGCCTCTAGTGCCAAACTGCTTCTATGATACTTTTATTCCTTCTGAGAGAGAGCTCGATGAGATTCTGGCTTATTTGACTGATGGAAGAGGAGCCTGGAAAATAAAAAACAATAAATGGGTAAATTTCTTCTCTTTAATGCTTAATGTTACTTCTAAAGCCTGACATGATTTTATTTCTGCTCATCTCCTTCCGTCAAACCACTTGAGTGAGGTGACGAAAGAGAGAGCTATTTTAAACTATTGCATTCAAGAAATGAAGCCTATAGATGTGGGAGCAATTATTTATGATGCTATTAGCATTTCTGCTAGAGGAAGTGTTATTTCTGGTTTGGGCTTTTCGGCTCTCACTTTCTCGATTTGCAAAATTGCTAGTGTTTCTTATTCCATTTCTGAAGAGCAGCTTAAGCCATTAAAGCTAATAGGAAAATCTGACGTTGATATTTATGGAAAAACTAAGAGTATGAGTACTGGTACATATCCATCTTTTGTGCCTATAACTTCTGCTTCTATGCCATCTACTTCTACATCTGAGCCTCCACCTGATGTGTGGGACACTATTTGTCAGAGATATATGGAGCATCAAAGTGATCTATTCTTGATGAATTGTAGAATAGATGAGATGGATAACAATTTTGATCATGTATCAGACTATTTACAGAGGAAAAGTGACCATGATGGGAGTATAATGAAGCACTGGTAAAATTTTTGAAGGGTGATATGAGTATTGAATTTCCTACATGTCCTAAATTCATCCCTTGGATCAACCCCATAAGTCCTATTCCTGACGATTCTTCTGACGATGAGGAGGCGACTGAGGATGATTAGACTTTATATTTGCTTTTCTTGCTGATGTGCTTGTTATGTGTGTTTATTACTTTTCATGTTTTATTGTACTGATTAAGAACTTGTAGTAACTTAGTTTATTTTTGTATTCAGATTGCTTAGACTTAGTCCTTTTTCATGCTCTCATTTGCTTTTAATTTAACACATTTGTTTTTTATGTGTTACTTATTTTGCACTCTGTAAGATATCTATTCTTGCTTATACCAGCATTGTTTTAAATAACTTTAAATGTTATACATTTTCTTCCTGTTTAGTTTAAACTTTTATAATAAAAAATATTAAAACCTTATTAAAAGAACTAAGTTTGGGGGAGGGAAATGAACTTAAATTTAAATTTTACTTATCCTTAGTAAACAATATTTTCAAAACTTAATAACATAACCTATGGGATAAAAGTTAATTTAAGATAGATATACTATTGTTTTCATGAATATTATAATAAACTTATAAAAGTATTTTTTAATTAATAAAGGATACTTCTAAAATTGTAATTATTTAATAAAAAGGTATTAGAATTTTGATTCAAATATCTATATTAAAAATGTTATATTTTTGAAAGTATTAAGAAATATAGATATTTACTTAAAAAGATGGAATTGAAACTCTATGAAAAATACTTTTGCTAAACACATATTCATTAAGTGAAAAATGTGTTAAGTCTTTAAATATAAGTTAAGGATGGTGAAGTTCAAAATCATTAACAGGCTATCCAGATATAGTACTCCTCACTTAAAGAAAAAAAATAATTGAAAACAATCCCAGAAAAAAAAGAAAAAAAAATGAAAAGAAAAAGAAAAAGATAAGTGAGGAGAAGTTTGAGGAAAAGCCCAATTAAAAAATTAGCTTCACTTGAATTATCTTATAGGAAGAGACCTAATGCAAATTTTTACTTAAAGTTTTATGTATAAGCATCCTTACTAGTAGGGTTGTCATGAAAATCGTTTTCCTGTAAATTATCTATATATTCTTAATATGAAAAATTGCAATTATTTTTGAAATAGATAGAAGAATAAAGTTCTTAACACTTGCATATTAAATATTTTACATATTTTAGTTTTAGCCTAAGTTATTTAAAAAGCTTTTTAGGTTTCATTATATTATTTATAAAACAAAAAGTATAGAAGTCTTAAAGAAATTTTTCTCCATAGATTATACTTTTAGTAGTAAAATGTTACTTGAGGACAAGTAACGTTTATGTTTGGGGGAATTGATCCGCCTTAAAATTACATAAAATTTTATATCAAATTTTTATTAATATTTTAAGTATATTACGCTTCATTATTTCTTATGTTTTGGTTGCAGGTACAACAAAACAAGTTTATGAAGAAAAATAGTTAAAAATGAGCAAAAATGAGCTAAAAAGAGCAAAGAAGCTGATTATGGCGCTTAGGCGCCAAACACAACAGATTAATTCTAGAGATTTCTTGAAAGTTATTTGGTGGTTATTGACACCTTCTAACCAATCTAGAAGCCCCTGGACATTTTCTCACATGTTATAAACCAAATGCAATGAATATAGACACGTGAGACCAGTTATTAAACGAAGAGGTGTGACCTAAATATGAAGCGGTGCATCCATTCGTGCAGTGATCCTGGCGCCTAGGCGCCACCGTTAAATTCTAGAAAATTCAATGAATGTGGACGAATTTTGAAGAGGTGCCTTAAGCAACACTTGGTCATTTCTGGAGATCTATAAATAGAAGACCATTTCTACAACAAAGTGTGTGTGTGGAGTGTACAAAGTGAGTTAGAGTGAGTGAGTAGTGAATTAATTAAGAGTGTTAAGTGTCTTATTCTTTATTTTAGTGAGTGTTTAGTGTGAATTGAAGAGTCAAAGTCCTGTTAGAGTCTGTGGAGTCATAGAAACTTCAAAGGATTGCTTGGATTACATTCCATATATGTATTTATATCTTGTTTCATAAGTTTAGTACTTTGGATTTAAGTTTTATGAATATGATTTGTGGTGTAATTTCTTTGCTTTCTGAATAGTCTTCTTTTCTTTCTCCCTACGAATATGAAATGAATTAATAACATATTTAAATTAGATTTGAGAAATTAATTTATTTTCTAAATAAATTTATGATGATACTATACCTAATCTTAATTTATTTTACAAATTGGCTTCTTGTATTGTTAAAAACTGTGGAGAATTCTTAAGATCTGACTATGGGCTAAGCAATTCTTAACTTGTATGTATCACATTTCTTTAAAAGGAGAGGTGCAAATAAATAGGGAGACAATCTTTAATGGGCCTAGAATTGATTATGTTTTTAGTGTGACAGGCTAAATTCAATCAATTTGGTTTTACAAAAGAGGTGATGGGTCACTATTAGGCCAGACCATAGGCAACCATTCGGGGGGAACCTAGTAGTGAGAGTCTAGAAATTCGTCCCTTTCTACTAATAATACATCATAATCCAATCTTTAAAAACTATTTAATGTTATTTATAACCTGGACCAAAGGGTAAAGGATATATATGCTCTTATTTGTCACAAAACCACATTTTCAAGTTCTCAATTAATTTGATCTGCTTATTAATCATGGAATATTTCGTATGAGGAAAGAATCTTTGTTTATTGTTATATCACTAGCTAATTTTCATATTCTACATATTTTAATTAGTTTTAAATTAAAATATTTTCATTATTAGTTTTCTTTCTTATAACTAAATTAAGCCTCGTGGGATCGATATCTGGTATTTTTTTTTAAAAAAATCTATATTACTTGAAACAATATGTATACTTGCATAGTACCCTAAGTGTGTGATTTATATTTTATTATAAAATTTTTAATCTTTAATTATCGTACATTAGCCGCTTAATCTGATTTGGGGTCAAGTTTGGCCATAATTTAATAAGCTAATTTACTTACGTAATTGTGGTCGGGTCAGTTATGGATTTTATTATTGGACAATTATGCTTTTTTGCTTATGTTATCATTCTTATGGATATGACTAGAGAAAGTTTAGGAGAAACGTAAATTTTGGAGGTCTACATAGGAAGCTAAAGGTGATCTAAAACTAAATATATGGAATGTAATTTTAGTAGTAGTAGATCTAGTGGCATAATCGTAACTTTGGGTGATATGATCATTTAATGGTGTGAACATTTTAGACTTCTCGGGTCTATTGTTCAAAGTGACGGTGATATAGATTGGGATACTATTAGTAAAATTCAAGCTGGTTGGCTGAAGTGAAGGAATGCATTAGGCCTATTGTGTGATAGAAAAGTACCATTTAGGCATGTAGGAAAATTTTATAATATGGTGGCGAGACCTGCAATAATTTTATGGGGTAGAATGGTGGCCTTTAAAAGAGAAGCATAATACTAAGTTAAGTATTGTTGAGATGATAGTGCTTTAGATGGATGAGTGGCTTGACATTTAGAGAAAAAAATGCGAAGTGAATGTTTCCATGAAGGGGTTGGTGTAGCTCCAGTGGTAGACAAGATTAGAGAGAGTCATCATAGATGGTTTGGTCATATTAAACTTTGACCATCTGATCATCTATTTAGAAGAACAGATGTTTTAGATTTGACTAATATTAAGAAAGACAAAGGTAGAATTAAATAGACTTGGGCACATTGAATAAAAAATGATCTTAATTTATTAGAATTAAATGAAAATATGACACTCAATAGGACACTAGAGAAAAAGGATTCATATTGCTGACCCCAATTAGTGTGATAAAGGCTTGTTGTTGTTTTGTTGTTATAGTAATGAAATTAAGCGTTTCTATTAAGTGTGCAGCTTGAGTCTCTAAATTTAAGTATTTACAACTTGTAGAATATTAACATATTGATAAATTCCTTAATAACTATATAGATTATAGATAGAGTTAAGTGGAACCTACGAAATGTACCAAAGAGGAGGTTTTACTCCCTTTAAATTTTCAGTCAGCTCAAAAGTCTAGCTTCACATGAAGGCACTCCACATTAAATATAACAGCCAATTTGGTAGCCAAAATGGCAGCCCATACCCCCGCTCCAAAGCACAGTGAGCAATACAGGGAGAATGAAAGAGCGTTTATATATATATATATATATATATATATATATATATATATATATATATATATATATATATATATATATATAAGCTTTAAATATTTAACATTTAATTAAAATTCACAAACCCTAACAAATTATAGCATTTTCTTATAAATGGTGGATAATAATTGAATTGTGTAATTCAGGTCCAAAAATTCTTACCTTTCATATCCAAATTAATATTATTATGGAAAAAAAAGAAACTTAAAGGGGAGATGAGCATCTGGGCACCTGTCTGCACTTAGCTGATATGTTTGTCATTGAGAAATGATCTTTTTAGTTACCTAAATCAACATAATTAATTATGATATTCTTACGATTTGGCATGATAGTGTTACACATGCATAAAATATTCTTATATGTTATTCAAAATAAAGGCACAATGATAATAAGTAATGCATAATTTTTTAATTGGGATAATTACATACAGAGCACTAGAAATATTGATATTTACAAAACTAAAACCCTAGTGATTTTTTGAACTATCAAACCAGTGCATTTATTCATTTTATGATTAAATCATATTGGGAATTTCATAAAATGATGCATTGGGGTCATATCATCAATTTTGATATCTGAGTGGTAATTTGAAAAATAGATGATGGGAATTTTAAAATGGATGAAAGAAGATATTAGATTTGTGAATAGCAATATCTCGCTCTGTCTCTCTCTCTCTCTCTAAATATTTAATGGATGTCATCTCTCATGAGTGTCCTCTCTCTCTCTCTCTCTCTCTCTCTCTCTCTCTCTCTCTCTCTCTATATATATATATATATATAAATATTATTATTATTATTATTATGGGCCATTTTTACTTCCTAGTACACGCACAACCAAATAAAAGAAAATGAAGCGCAAAGTTTTCTCTTGGAGACTTGGAAATAACTTGCAGAACAGAAATTGTCACTTCCTTTCACTGAAAGAGAACCAAACAGGCCATTATAAACACCACAAAAGAAAGTAATGCTAACCAAAAACCTCTTTCTATATCTATTAAGCTTCCCTAATAAATAATGCCCCCGAAATTCGTTTGTTAAAACACGTTAATTTTATGGTTTTACAAAAAATCAAAATTTTTTTTAAAATTTCATGATTATGCGAAACTTAATTTAGCAGAAAACAAGCAACCAAATGAAAATTAATATCTCTAACTGGTTGGATCAAAAAGAAAAATCCTGATACCATCTCCTCAGAAAACAGAAAGAACAGGAAATAGTACAACATTAAGTAAAACTAAACTGTAGATTATATCAAGCTATCAACTTTAATGGCTATTAAGCACCGAAAACACTAGAGCATACTTAAATATAACTGCTAAAGGAAGTCAGTTTGAGGGCTCTACAGCTATTGCCTATCTCTGACAGGTGACATATTTAGAGAGAGAGAGAGAGAGAGAGAGAGAGAGAGAGTTCCGTGCTACAGCTCCTACCAAACTCCTCAAATCTTGAGAATTATATGCCAATTCAGAAGGATTGGAGAAGCAAAATTTCCCAATAAAAAGATAAGACTCTGAAACAAAAGTTAAAAAATTTTCATCCCAGCATGTATGATCTGTAGCCTTCCATTAAGAAGAATTAAAATCTTAGATCTTCAATAGTAAATGTAGCAGCTGTCACTCCAGCTGAAGGTTGTTGGTCTTCTTAGCCAAGTTATGCTTGTTGTTATGCATCCAAACCTTGAGAACTCTTCTCCTGACCCCAATCTCATTGCATAATTCCTGCACCACATTCTCCTCTAGCTTCTGTAGCTTCCACCCTACTTTCTCAGCAAAGCTCAGCATCTTCTCCTTCTGTTCGGCACTAAACTTTGTTCTGAATCTTTTCTTGACGATCGGGGGAGGGAAACGACCTTCCATATCATCAAATTCTGAGGTCTGCATTGCACTGAGTGGTAAGATAATTTGGTTATGTGGATATTGCTTTGAAAAGATTAGGTTCTTCCCTGTTGGGCTGATGAACTTTCCGCCTTCTTTGGATTTGAAGCACTGCTCACAAGAGGGTGACTGATGATCTCCATCAATCTCTTTCCTGTGGAAGTTCCGGTGACAGCCGCAAGCTGAGCACTTGAGAGCTTCGAGTGTGCCTTCTTCCCCACTTGGCATGAACTCACCACAGCCATCTGTAGCATTTCCACCAATGGAGGCTGCATGGTTCTTGAGGCATTCTCTATACATGACAGCCACAGTATTCTTGCCGTTAAATGGAGATGAGGAGGAAAGTGGAGCAGGGGATTGAAGAGGGAGAGCTGGGACATTGGAAAGATGATGATGCTGAAACGGAAGGGAGTTGTGGCTTTGGCTTGTGATATGGCCTCCACTGCCACCAACATAGTTGCTGCATATTGTGATTGGGATCTCTTTTTCATGTACCAAAAGATCCATTTTTGTGCTTTTTTTTGTTTTCTTTGTTGATTTTTTAAATATGAAAACTGTTCTTCAATGTGCTGGAGAGACCAAAAGAAAGAGGGGTAGGACTATTAAAAAAATAAGAAGGTAGAAAGGCGGGGAGATATCTTGGGATTCGAAATAAAAAATATGACCTAAATGCTCACTTATTAATCTTCCTATTAATCTTCCTTTTTCTGCTTTGGCTGCAGGGGCGAGTTGCAGCTCCAAGAAATGTGAAAGTCTTGAGAAGCTACCGAAATCAGAGAAGGATTTTTGGCAGCCTATGGAGGAGTTTTTCGAAAGCTCGACAAAGATTCTACTGAATCTGAAAGCATATACATTTCTTTCACACAACAAATAAGATGAGAAGAAGACTCGTTCCTTCTCTTTCACTAGTCCTTTCTTTGTAGAGAGGGGACCTTAGAAGACAAACTATACTGAAGTAATGGAAGGAAGGATCTAACAAAGACGTAATAGAAGAAAAAACCAGATGTTGTTCCCTCTATGACTTTGAGGTAATGATTTACTTGAACTTCTATGGGAAAGCGGCCATAAATTTCTTAGTCTTGCATTGTTTGGCCTATAGGGAAGCTTTACTGTGAGAAGCAGGGAAGAAGACAAACAAACGAGAAGGAAGAGAACGAGAATAGAAGACAATGAAGAGGCTTGAAGAGCTTAACCTGAGGCTTATAGCAGTAAGTGGCATAAAGGTTGCATCTTTAGAATAATAATAATAATAAAAGTGGATGGGGGAGATTCAGGAAGCGCGACTGTGAATCGTTGGCAAAAATAAAGCGCGTACAATTAACTTTACTTGAAGTTTCTACCGAAAAAAAAAAGAAAAAAAATTAAAAATAAAAACTTTGCTTGCAGCAGCAGGCATCAGTATTACGCCACATACGAAGAAACTGAGAACAGCAGCGTCAGTGAAGGGGTGATATTAAAAAGTGGACGGTATGTATGTAAAAGTCCCAAAAATAATTAAATTTGAGTGCACTTTTGAGCACATTCAATATAATATATTAATTTTATAAAATATTTTTATTAATTTAAAAAATTTTCCCCAAAAAAGGCATACAATTTATAAATTTGCATATAAAGTGTATAAGTATTAATATTATTTGGACTTCACTTTCGTAAGGAAGAAGTTAGTTATTGGAGGGTTGCCCATTTTTTGCTTGAGAAAAACAAGTATTGTCCATTTAATCAGCTGCTTATATTTCAAGTAATGTTTTGTAAAATTTTAGCGAAGTTGTTTGTTCTCTATACATATACTCAGTATATTTACTTAAATTTATTTCAAATCAGCCACCATCTAATTGGAGTTTTAACTTTCGGGTCTACTGAAAATTTATTGTGTGGCTCAATGGAGAAAAATATGTCCAATACTTCTGGGACAGTAGAGGAGTTTGGGTGTTATACAGCATTCCCGGAAAGAATAAAAAGATGGGAGAGAAAACAGAATAAGAGTAGATTACACTTATGAATAATTTCAAGTAGAGACTAGTTACAATAAGTGAGAAGGCGTGGGAAAGAGAGAAACTAGAGAGGCTAGAGCCTTTAAAGAACCATTATTATGGTCATCAATCTTATATATATTTACAAATTGTACATCAAAAAGACCTCTGCAGTGATGTTATAGAGATCTAAATGAGAGAAGAGTATGACTGAGGCAGGTCCACTGCCAGGAGATAGTGAGATCCACCCATCTGAACTAGCTATGCCAAGCCTACTAGACCAAAACCGACAAAGTCACAGGGCAGATAAGAGGACAACCGGTATATCCAAGCATATGCAATCCGGTTAGAACAAGACAAGAGAACATCCTAATCATCTGCTGCAGAAAAGCTGACATAACACAATAGCCTATATTACAATGGAGTCGATCCAGCAAAAGAGCAAGTGTCGCAAAGTATCCCTAAAAATCTCATGTATACCCAAAGACTTCTCGCGAGGGATCGAAGATTGTAAACCATGCTGATATGACCAAGCTCAACTGACTGAGCTAACCCATTAAACTGAGCCGACCCATTAATTTGAGCCAAAATGAGAAAGAGTCAAATAAAAGTTTGTTTTTGTTCGAATTATTTTTAAATCAAGCTCATACACGCTGTTGGTCTTCGGCTCACACGCTCAAAGAATGAATTGAACATTAGCTACATAGCGAACCAAACAAGAGATATTCACATTCTACAAGTTTTTTAACTGCCCTTCATAGGGAATGCAATTGTGGTTGCACAAATTAACCTCATTAACATCACCTTGCATCTTTCTGTGAATTTATTTTGATGGATAAATAAATAAAACACAATAGATTGACTGTATCAAATTGCTTGACATGTTATAGTTAACTTTAATAACTATTTTAGAAAATTTATAATCCTCACACGCTATTAATAATGCAATAGTCAGTCATTGCATCAAAGAAAAACTTTAAAAAAAAAAAAAAAAAAAAAATCATCAAATAATTTTATCACTACTTTTTTGTAAAATGGTGATAAAAATACGAATAAAGTTTTACTTTCAGCACCATATTTTTTAAAAAAATTGCACAGTAAAATTACTTTTTAGTTAAAGATTTTCAAATGACCTAAAACGATGTACTTATCATTTTTAATAGCGATATAATAAATATAAGCAGTAAATTCCTATTTAAAATTTAACTCTTAATCTATGCAAGGGTTATTTTCTGATCATTAGACAGATTAATCATGTAGGCTGTAGCCTGAGATGCTAACTTCATCAATATATACTAACTCGATCAATATTAATCTTATCTCAATCTTAGAAGCAAGTTAAAATTTGATCAATGTTTTTTTATTTTTTTTGCGGTATAGTACATATATAATTAAAATTGGTGGGTCAAAAATAAATTTTGTTATTTTGGCATAAAATATTCAAACACAAAATTAAAACCATGCAAAACTCCGATTTCAATAAATTTATAGTCAAACTGACTGGATCGACGAGACGAACACAATGACACCAAAATTGATCAAATTCGAGTCAATTCAATCTCGGATAAAGATATTAAACCACCTTTGTAAGCTTTGAGTGGCTAATTGAAGGGTCAAAATATATTTCAAACATGACAATCTTATAGTTAAATCGAGCTTCTTAATGTGACTCGTCCAAAACACCCAATATTACTCAATTCCAACATCGGTAAGACACTAAGATGTCCAATATACGTCGTTTAATCGTGGGAATCTCTCTGGGCCTTCTTTCCTTATTTACAAGGGAGGATAATCAATAACTCTATAAATAGAGTGTTACTCTTTTCATAAATAGGGGAGACTTGAAGCAAGAGCTGGACTAGGATAAGGAACAAACATTTCCTACTCCTGTAGCTGCTGGCTATCATTGACCACTGCATCCTGACCACCGTCAACCCATGTTGGCCGCTACCTTATCAATGATGTCAATGAATCTTATTGTGTAACAACACACCAAAGATGATGTAACAACACATCCCGAAGACAGTGTAACAATACACCCCAAAGACGGTGTAACGACGTATCCCAAATATGGTGTAACAATGCACACTAAAGCCAGTGTAACGACACAAACTGAAGATGGTGTAACGATGCACCCAAAATATGTCGTAATGACGTACCCCGAATATGTTGTAACGACTTACCTAAAGGTGTAATGCTATACCCTTAAGATGATGTAATAAAGCACCCCAAACATGGTGCAACTCTCCACAATAACTACTTACAACCACAATACTCAGAATACAATGTGCTTCTCTCAAGTCCTAAGGTTCTTTTCTCTCAGCTCAACATGATGACCTATGACTTATGTGATGCACTGCAACTATATCCCTTTACTACAGTCTTGGCAGCCAACTTAAGCTTCTCCGATGCCCAACGAAGGCCCATGTTACCAACTATGAACTATTTAGCTCACAACTCATGCAAATCCCAACTCTGACCTCAATGGCCTACAGTGTTCTTGAAACCCACCACTAAGCCCAACAGGACCAACTATGACCTAAGTGGCTCACTTCTCATGCATATCACAACACTGGGAACTGTGGCCTACATATGTTATTGTAATTCACCATTGCGGCCTATATGAGAAAATATGTCTTATACGGCTAACAACTCATGCAACTTCCAGCTCCAACCATTGTGGCCCATGAACATTATTGCAGCCCAACATTATAAACTATATGACTAACTATGGCTACATGGCTCATAACTCTTGCAACTCCCAACTCTAGCCACTATAATTTACGTACGTTGTTATAGCTCATTACCTCTGCCCGCTTGACCAACTATGTCCTATATGGCTCATAGTTCATACAACTCTCAACTTCATCATCTGTGGCCTGTGAACATTATTACAGCCTATCACAATGGCCTACACGACTGCCATCTCATGCAACTCCCAACTCTGGTCTCCCAATAACGTATAGATTATATTGATGCCACTACAACAACCTATGTGAGAAACTATAACCTACATACCTCACAACTCATGCAGCTCCCAACTCCAGCCTCTGCGATCTATGAACACTATAGTAGCTCACAAATACGACTTAGGTGGCCAACTATGGTCTACGTGGCTCAAAGCTCATGCAGCTTCTAATCTTGACTTCTGCAGCCTACAAAAGTTATTACAACTCTTTACTATAGCCTATGTGGCTAATTACGGATTATTTGGCTTAAAACTCATGCAAATTCCAACTCTGGCCTTTGTGGCTTACATATGTTATCACAACTCATAATTACCACATATATGGCCAACGACGACTTACGTTGTTCACAAATCATGCAGCTCTAAACTCCAGTTTCAATGGCCTATGGATGTTATTACAGCTTATTGATATGACCTATATAGCCAACTATGGGGTATGTGACTCACAACTCATGCAACTCCCATGTAGTTTGTCCTCTTCGGCCTACTAGCACTATCACAACTCCATACTACGACCTTTGTGACCAACCGACGACCTTGAAGCTACCGCCAACGATCTATATGACGAACTACGACTATGGTTTTCAACTACGACCACCACAAGAAGTTATTGCTATACCACCGTCAACAACATTCATGACGGACTACTGCCTCCATGTCACTGCAGCTTTTGTTACACATTTTGGTTATTTTTGCTAAACTACCATTGTACATCAGCATTGTAATTCCATCTCTGATTCAAGAGGAGAACGAACATATGTACTTAAAAAGCAAATAGTTTATTTTTCAACTTGGCCACACCTCGTCGTCTTTTCCCTTTCTAAGCTTTTTAACAAAAAATAAAAATTTGAGATTCATGCTTCTCTTTCATCTATTTACGTGCTAGATCTTCGTCCAATATTAAAACGATAAATTATTACTCTATCGTGCGTATTTTTGTCACACATAAATAAATAAATAATTTTTTCATTATACTCATCATTAAAATTTACATAAAAAAACAAAAATAATGTGAATATTCTCACTCTTTTCTTTTTCCAGGCTTCCATCTTAATCATGTAACCCCAAATAATTATACTCATAATCACCTTATTATAATTTTTGCGCACATCTTTTAAGGTGACTTTCCAAGCTGGATTAGACGGTATCTTTACCATTAGATCCAAGAACATATCCGCAATAAAAGAGCAGGACTACAACAATTTCGAGGAGAATGTTGTGATTGGTCAGTTTGGCCACACCATTGTCTCTGGATTAAATATGCTTCTTTTTTTCTTTTGTTTCTTTATTTCTATTTATCTTTTTACATGGCCATCACTTTATTCTTCCTCATTATCTTCTTTCTTTATTCCGCCTAGCCGAATTACAAGAGCCCCTTTCCCTTGGAGTTTTTTGGCCAGCCTTCGTTTTGCTTCCATCGCTTTATCGTGTAATTATCTTCATTGGACACTGATCTTGATGTTTGTTTGATTCGATTCGTTTTCAACATATTGGAGGATTAGCGCATCAACGTTTTTGAGCTTAACATATTTATCAACATGTATAGTAATATACAAAGGCCATTTACACGATGTTCTACTTGAGAATATAAATATGGGGGTTGAAATAATAGATTGCCTTCTTGAAAATGCATGTCCTTACGCCTTGAGTTCGATGCCAACTTGGTCACTAGTAGGTTTTGTTTGGATCAAAAGCATTATATAAAATAATAGGAGTGTTAAGCAAGTTTTTAGTGCCCAAGTCCGATGAGTTAAAATTCTAAAGGAAATCAAATTATAAAATATATAATATAAAAAGAATGTTCACAAGAAAGAGAAAAACAAAAATTGAAGGAGGAAAAATACTGCTTCTAAACTTTTTAAGAAAAATAATTTTAAAGGCCTCCTTTCAATGAATAAATCACGCACCTTTCATTTTCACATTAACGCAACAATATTAATATCCTTTAACTAATATGTTTGAATGTACTAATTCTCACTTTAAATTTATTCACTAAAATTTAAAGGAAATATCCATCCATAAATACATAATTTTATTTTATGGATAACTTAACAATCATTTGCCTTTTTAAATTTATAATTTTAGAATGTCTCACCTAAAAGAGCTTCATAATTCATGCCTACATGTTTATTCAAACTGGCAAATTGCTCAAAATGGATAGATTTAGTGAAAAATATAAGTAGCTTGGTCTCTAAATCTTATGTATCTCATTTGGATATTCTTCCCAAAATTTTGACTTTTAATAAAATGAGAGAAAATGCTAATATGATGCAATTTTAAAGTAATAATAATCACCACTATAATTACTATTCAAAGTGAAAAAAAACATTAATACTCATTGGAAAAAACATGATATAATAATCCATAGCTTATTGATTTTTGATGCAATAGAGGACCTTTTTTAGAACCATAAAATAATTCATATTACATAACACTCACCATCTCTTACAGGTAAGAACATGATAATGTTTTCCAAATAAATTTGAGTTGTAAGAAGAAATTGAGGGCTCAAAAGTAGGAGTAGAGAAATACAAATTGAGAGATGAAATTTACTTTGTTTAAAAATTCAAAATCTATTAGAATAGGGTTCAAATAAATGAACCACATTTATGCTTCAAAATTATTTTCTAATTTCCAATGCATATAAAAATAGTAAAAGGCACATCCTAAATTCATGCATTAGGACTCCTTAACAACGTGCACGTTGAAATAACAACATATATTTCGTGGATAAACTAGTGATAAAAGATATACTTTTTAGAAAGAAGATTAATTAGTGATAATTATTATCAGAAGACATTAGCTTCTTGTGAGGTTTTGAAATTATTGATTGAAAACATTCACATTGGCACATGCTCCCATGGTTAATTATGTTTCATTCACAAAAGAGAACTTGCAAGTAAGAATAGTAGTATAGACCTGAAAATTTAATTATTGTAGTAGCTCATTCAGGGCATAAGAATATAATTCACTTGTGTCTAACAATATTGATTGTAAATTGTTACTTACTCAATTGCGATCCCATAATTTCATCATTTTAGAGAATTATAATCTTAACTATATAACTTGTGGAGATCATCAACATGACTTGACTTGAAAATCCTTTTTGGCATCCATGATTTGATTCATCAAAGTGATAATAGAAATTGACATTGAAATGTCCTCATTGATTAGCCAATTTTAGATCAATCCATACTAACAAAGAGCTTTATGCTCTATCAGATGCATTAAACAAAATTACAAACATCAATGCTTGTAAAAAAAACATATAAATCTTAGTTCTAACTATAAAAAATATTGTTATCACAATCAATCTATCCACTCAATATTGGGGCACTTGTCACATTTTTATTAATATAGGGTTATATATTAATTTTGTAGGAGAATATTGATACAACACTAGTTTCTTAGTGAGCTTGGATCAAGTTTGAATTTAGAGTCCTTAATTAACTAAATTTTGAGAGTAGAGTTTTCTCTAAAAAAAATAATTAGTTTTTTTCTTAATTTAAGTTTTTGTAGATTTAGAAGTTTTATATTTTAATGCATTTTTATATAGTTTTGGGAATGATGCTCCTTTTATATTTGGAGGCGGCAGTGATTGAGACATTTTTAGAAATGACATTTGATCGATATGAATTTATGATATTCATAAGTTTGAGGGTTGTTTGGATATTAGTCAAAAGAGATTTGAGGGGTATAGATGAGCTAATGACTTGATAACATACTATTTACAATTAACCTGAAAAGAAAAAACTACAAGGGATGATTGGACTAGAGAATTGGAGTTCTCTCCTTCTAAGATTCACTGTCAGTGTGGCTATCGAATGAGATGACTAAAAGAGATCTTTAGGAGGTATTTTATTTATGGTAGGAGTAATATTGTTTATAGATAGTAGCTTATTTGAATTGATTAAGCACTTAAAGTGTGGGTTACTCTAGATCATACAATTTTTTATTATAGAGAGAAACTTTCTTCGCCTTTGCTGCCAAAGCTTCCTTATAGTAAAAAGGTAGTAGGGATTTGATTTGATCCACTAACTTGCTGAACTCTGGAAAACATGTGATATTTACTAGTGATGAGCTTTAATAAGTATTATATTTTAATTTTATCTTAATGTATTTGGTAAAAATCACAAACATGCAATATTAGTTAGTTTGCTAGTTTGTACATTGACTCCATACACACACAGACACAAAATATATATGGATCACAAAGTGCATTTGCAACCCACCCATGTGCTATCCAAGGCGAGCCTCAAACTTGGGAATGGATATCACCCAACCAGTTGCATATGAGATTTGGATCGAGTCTACCCATGATGGATATTGACAAAAGGTAATTGTAAAGAAAAACCCCCCATTACTTTGGAAATTGTAGAATGTTTGATCACCTTGTAGAGAATTATTACATTCTACATCTTGAATTTAAACCCCCAACCCTCAGACTTGTATGAGGAGAATGAATTCAATGCTCATAATTTTGAAATGACAAATAAGGAGGGAAATAAGTCCATCAAGCAAAGAGATTGGTATGGACCCTGACCTGGCTCTTCTTAAAAATTGTGTTGCTGATTCACCAATAGATTAGAGAGTTGAATTTTGAATTTATGTGGAGATTGGCAATGTGCAAGATACTGACATCAAAACAGCTGAGAATGACACTGTGGTGAGGAATTGGGATTGACACCAGGAACACAATACCTAAGGAAACTATCTGTCCTAACAAAAGAGATGTAAGAATAGAGTCCACACCAATGGAAGAAGCATTGAATACTTGTTAGGGCTGAACTTGAGGAGAAATGGACTGTTCAAAAATCTAAAAGGAAAAGAGGGGGTAACCAGGAACTCAGAAATCTTGGAGTTAATAATTTATTACACAATGATCATTATTCTTATTGTGATGGTGAATGTGCTACTACACTTCCTAGAACTACTAGGAGGACTATGCATTCCCATATGATTAACATATTGATTTGGAACATCAGGGGAGTTGCAGACCTTCCTCCCTTGATAGATTGAAGTACTTTATCACAATCCACAAGTTATGGGTTTTTGCAATTTTGGAGCCTTTGGTCTCTTCTAATAGAACACATATTGTGAAGAAATTTGGCAACATCAATTTTGCTTCAAATATTAAAAATAAAATTTGGTTATTTTGAGGAAAGAAATTAAGCTTCATGTGATGATTGATGACCCATAGCTTTTTCATGTTCACTTTGAGATTAAGGTTTTTAAAGAGTGAGCCACTTTTGTGTATGCTAACTGTATTCATGCATTAAGACTTGATCTTTGAAATAAACTTGTGGAGATATGGTCCATAATGTTTGAAAATTGGCTGGTGGGGGGAGACTTCAATTTGATAACCTGCAATTTTGAGAAACAAGGAGGTGGGATGGTTCACCCATACCTAATTTCGGGATTTAATAATACTATTAATGATGCAATGTTGTTTGTCTTGGTTTTGTGGGCCCTATCTTTACATGGAAATGAGGTAGAGTCTTTGAAATATTGGATCAAAAATGCTGAGGCTCTGATTACAATCCATTTTTTGTTAGCATTTCCTTTATCGATAAAACTATGTTCTCTCCGTTTAGATTTCTCAATTCTTGGGCTAACAATGATGATTTTGTTGAGTGTGTAAAACGAAATTAGGTCACTACAGGGGGAGGCAATGCTTGTTTCATTCTGTGAAAACTTTAGAAGATATTACTAAAGAATATCATTTGTGGAACTGGGTGGTATTTGGAAACCTTAATAATAGAGATATTAAAGTTGAATAAGAAGTGAACCGGCTAGAAGGAATGGACATTTCCAATGATTTCTTTAATGAGGAGTTAATTGCTCCTCACAGAAATTTGTTGAATTTTGTGAAATGTGAGGATGATTTTCTTATGCAGAAAGCTGGGAAGGTATACTTTTTTTGGAGGGAGAAAACTCTCATTACTTTCATGCTTGTATCAAAAGTTAGAGAACTAATAATCTCAGAGTATTAAAAACAAAAATGGTTGTTGGTAGACAGAGCAAGATGAGATATGCAAAAGTGGGATCCTGTATTTTGAGAAACTATTTTGTAAGTCCAGGACACCTAAATCGATTAACTTGAATTTATTGCAAGATCAGAAGGCATTTACTGCTACATTGAATTTGACAGATATACCTACTGAATATGCAATTTGGTGGTTTTGTGTGCTATTAACATACATAAAACAGCGGGGCCAGATGGATTTACTGCTAAATTTTATAAATCATGTCGGGGGTTTATAAAAAAAGAGGGTATTGCTGCCATTCAAAGTTTCATTGTGGGTGAGGACATTTACAATTAGTTTTCTACTTCAACTATTGTGTTGGTTCCTACGCTTAAAGATAGTTCTTGTTGGGATCATTTTAGACTTATTTGTCTAACTACATTATATCTAAATTGATTAGCAAAATCTTGATTTCTAGGTTGCTGTTACATCTTCTTACTTTTGTAGCTTCAATCAATCTACTTTTGTCAAGGGGAAAGGCATAACAGATAATATTTTACTTGCTCAAGAACTCATGACTTTCCTAGATCGAAAATGTATAGGTGGTAATCTAATTATCTTGTTAGGCTTAAAAATGACATATGATTCTATCAGTTTGGGTTTTATTTTTGATATGATAGATGGCAGAGGCTTTAATTTTGATTTTGGCAACATTATTTGAAGGTGAATGAGTGGTAATCATTATAGTGCGCTTATAAATGGACATTCTCTTAGTTATTTCCCCAATGCTAGAGGTATTAAATAAAGTGATCCTCTTTCTCCTGCTATTTTCATTCTTGTATTTGATTACTTTTTGAGTTTGGTTAACTCATTGTAGATTCAACACCACACTACTCAATATCATCACAAAGCTGGGATGTTGATTAGTCACCTAGCATATACTAATGATGTGATCCTTTTTACCAATACTAGCAGAAATTCTATTAAGTGAGGCTTCATTTAAACTTTTAGGATGTCTCGGGTGGCCTATTTAATGAGAATAAATGTCAACATTATTTTCGGAAAACATGTGAGTAACTCTCTTAAAAGTTAGATTCATCATTACATTGGGTTCTTTTTGGCTGAAATGCCCCTTAATATCTTGAGGTTAACTTGCTCAAGGGGAGAAGGAAGCAAATTCAATTTGATGAAGTGGTAGGGAAAACTAGGAATATAATTGATGAATTTACTAATTCTTATCTTTCCTTTGGGGGAAGAATTACTCTACATAAAAGTGTTTTAAATGCTATTTCACTTTGTGCTCTGCAAGTAATAAGATTAAAATCTAGCTCTCTACTTATTATTGAAAGAATGTTTAATAAATATTATGGGCTAGGAAGAAAAAGAGGAGACTCTGGGCTATGAGGAATATCTATTTAAACCTATTTATGCTGGAGGATTGGGCGTTAGAAAATTACATCACATTGCTGATATAAACTATATAAAACTGTGGCTAAAATTTAGGTCCTTAGGATCCTAATGGGATATCTATAT
This sequence comes from Papilionanthe hookeriana x Papilionanthe teres, assembly GCA_022702705.1. Taxonomy (NCBI): domain Eukaryota; kingdom Viridiplantae; phylum Streptophyta; class Magnoliopsida; order Asparagales; family Orchidaceae; genus Papilionanthe; species Papilionanthe hookeriana x Papilionanthe teres. The sequence continues at coordinate 37,973,531 of CM040425.1, read as the reverse complement.
GAATGATAAATATTGTAGGGGACAGCATCCTACCAAGGTTGTGTTTAAAAATGCGTATTCTAAAATATTGAAGGTGATGCTGAAAGTTTGATATTGGGCTGAGAAAATAATCGTTTGAAATCTCAGTGAAGGCAACGTTTCTGTTAGAAAAGATTCTTGGTCTATGGAAGATCTTACTGGTTGGTATAAGGAAGAGACAAGTAATACTACAGTGGCTGACTTCTGGATTGGTGATAAATTGAACTGGGAGTTGCTTATAAAGCTTTTGGGTCAAGATATGGCATGCTCTATCTTTAAGACTCCACGAAAAATGGTTTAAAAAATTTCCAATTCTATCTCTATTACCAAAGCTGTTTATTTAAAATTACAGAATTGGGGGAAAGTTGAGTGGGGAATAATATGCCTGGAACAAATTTTTTCACTATCCATGTCCATTTTTTTGGAGAATTTACTATGAACTACTGCCTATTGATGATTTATTGAAATTGAAAGGCTTGAGTTACCCTCTCAATGCCTATTATGCTGGTGGATAGAGGAATGTTTCAATCATCTTTGTTTTATGTTTTAATTATTCATTAAAAATATGGAAAGTTGTTAGTGATCTATGTACATTAGTATCCATGTCCAGGCTTGGAAATGCTTTAACCATTGCAAAGATTATTGAAATCTTTTAAATCATGCTTCTAATATTGCTTTTTTGATCCCTTGTATCTTTATGTGATTTCTTTGGATGGCCTAAAATTCATTTAAGCATGATAATCTAGTGATTATAGAGGAGAGTTTGGCAGCAAATATTTTTTCTTATATACACAAAATTGCACTTTTGGTAAGGATAATTCTTATTTTTTGAAGCTGTGGAGTATGGTGAGACTTTTTTAATTTGCAAAAATTAATGAACTCAGATTTAGATTTATATATTGATTTAAATGATAACGAGTCACACAATTAACGCAAGTATACATATTGCTCAAGTAATACAGGGCTTTAGTGGAGTCCTGGAATATCAATCCCATAGGGAGGCTTTACTTTTATAGAGCAGCACAAAAATCTATTATCAAATCACAACACAATTACAAGTTGTTTAATTTTAAAAATAAAGACAAACATGTTCAATTACTATATCTAACAAAGCACGTTCTAAACTCTAGCAAGTTAAACTAATGCAAGACTAAATTTATAACAAAGTTCAGTTATAAGAAAGAGTCTTCCTCCATTCCATTCATAATGTGATGATTATTGTGACACAGATCAGTGATGCAAATGTATTGTGCCAAATAGGAGTATTTCTATTCTTTACCCATATTTTAACATATAAAGAACATTGTCTAATCCTAAGTTTAGTCCCCAAATCTGTGGTTAGGCTGGGAGGATACTGGATCTCACTCCAGAGCTCACACTTCCCTTCGCCTGAAGGCTAACACTCACTTCAGTTTCTAAACATTAGGACCAAATTGAGGATTTCAGTCTGTCACTCATAAATCTCCAATTCTACGCTCATCAAAGTATATTTCCCTATTTATTTGCATTCAACCATCATGAACTTCACCACTCAAGGAATTTGAATGTGACCTTCACTTTTGTTGTGAAACTCATAATCCTTCCAGAACATATGTTTCCCAATAAGTTTTAACAATTCAATTGGCCATATCAAAAAGTAAATGAAGTTCTAAGTGAAAAGGTCATCATAAATTCTTCATAATAAATCGACACATTATTTCCATTTCACAATATCAACACATCACATGAAAAGGAGAAAGACAAAGAAATCTACTTAAGACTCATGAGGAAAAGATGACAAAACATGGATTTCATATATAAAAATAACGTCATACAAATATAGTAAAGTAAATACTACTTATCTCAAAGCTTTCCCCAAGAGAATCTTAAGGAATTCCTTTGAATCCTCTTCTTTCTTCACGACAACACACAATTCTCTCTTTAGAATAGTAAGGAAGAAGAAATCTCTCACTTTCCCTCTCCTCTCACACTCCTTGTAAGAGAAAAACAAAAACCTAACTTCCTACACAAAATGGAAAGAACTCACTCTCTAAACTCTAAATTCTTCTCTTCTTTTCTTCCCCCCTTTGAAATATGGCTCCAAAAGTGTTTAAATTTGGCCAAACTGAATTCCCAAGAGTTTCCTCAAGCAACCTTTTAAAATCCAGCCAAATACATTGAATCTAGTTCAAAATTGGGATAGGGCACTGTCCGACGCTGGTAAGAGCACCGTTCGATGCATTACTTTGCCAAAACATCGTAACTCTCTGGAAACTAGCGCTGTCCGATGCTGGTCACAACGCTGTTCGACGCTTGTTCAATAAAATGTACTTTTGTCTTTTTTCACTCCAAATTTGCTCCTTTTCACTTCCTTTTGCTCTAAAGGTCTAAAATCATTGTACCTGCATGAAATCATCAAAAATACCTTCCTTTAAAGTGTAATATCATCAAAAACATGTATGAAATGAATAGTAAAAAGCTATCAAATTTTTATTGGATCAAGATCCCCCAAACTTAACTATTATTTGTCCTCAAGTCATTCTAGTTAATACATAAAATTATGATCCACTGCAATGAACTTTTTTTCTAGAATATCATAATTTTGATTTAGATAAGTACAATAGTAAAATTTTTAGAAAGATATTTGAATAATTCAAGTAAATTCTGTAGGTGTAAGAATATCTAGTAATCAAGTCTAAGAGTTCTAGTCTTCTATTCATTTCAAAAATGAATGTAGATTGTTCTATTAAGACATTTAAAAGGATTACATGAAAAGAAGTTAATGAGAACACAACTAGTAAAGATGCTAATCCATACATATAAATTCAGGATGGTAATTAAGTTTTTTCCCTTTAGGTAGGTCCAAGTGAAGCCAATTTTTGATTAGGCATCTCCTCAAGCTTCTCCTCACTTCTCTTTTCTTTTCTTTTTCTTTTGTTTTTTTATTTTCTTTTCTTTTATTTTTCTCTTTGCCTTTCTTTTCTTTTCTTCTTTCAGTGAGGATTACTGTATCTGGATAGCCTTTAATGATTTTGAACTTCACCCTTCTCACCCTAAATTTGAAACTTACCACATTCCTTACCTTATAAGCACTTCTTTAGCTTATTAATGATTTATCATAGATTCTCAATCCTTTCCTATCACATAAAATTTTAAGATTCTTAATATTTCAAACATACAGTTTTTCTTACGTTGAATAGTTGACTATAGTCCTACACTTTTATACCAAATATCTTACATCACAAAATTATTTTTCATCACCAAACACTTTCATTCAATTTCATAAAATACATAAATAAAATTAAAATACAATTATCTGAAATTGAGCTCTATTACAGGAAATCATGTAACTATTTTTGAAAATACTTTTAAATGAGAACAATTAATAGTTAATTCTTTCCCTTCCCCCAAACTTAGATTTTGAATATAATTAACATGGAAGAAAGAAAAAATCTAAATATAGCTCATACCTCAATATGTTGGCTTTTTTCATACCTTTGAGTTTCAGCAGGTTTTTCTTCATAAAGTAGAATAGTAGACCTAAAATAATTAAGAAGCATTTCTATACAAAAATATGGGTTAGAAGTTTATAAAGAAGAAGTTCAAAATACATTAAACAGTGCACGTAACATTAACATCTAATTGATACTAGTACAAATTAAACTAACAATCCAAACACAAAAAAAACTTCACTATCACATCACAAATCAACAACAAAGTCTACTACAAGTACATCCAATGCACATATAACATCTAAGATACAAATCATAAGGATTCTCAGGTACATCACAAATTTAAAATACAAATACATCACAAAGTTTAATGAAAAATAAAAATAACAATACACAAACTACCAATCTTCATCTTCTGCAGGAGCTCCACCATCATCAGGTTCTTCAGATTGGTATGAAGTATACTCAGGGTAAGTAGGAAATACAACATCAGTGTCTCCCCTGAAAAATCTCATCTGTGCGTCATGATAAGCTATCTCATTATTAATCTTGTTCCTCACTTCTAGTCCCTCTACTCTGGTGTTTAACCTTTCCAATTGATTCATACCATCATGCAGAGTAGGCTCCCTAGATGTAGATGGTTTGTCTCGACTAGAAGAAGGTTCATCAGCTCTATTACTCCATTTCCATCCTACATGGGCTTCATAAGTTTTCAGATTCAGTTTAGTAATAGGCTTCAGAGGGTGGACTACCTCATCATTATCTTCAATCACTACACCTGCCTGAATACATAAAGCATGAATCAGACTGGGGTGACCTGGTCCTTCTGTAGTCTCTCCTTTTGAGCTAGTCAAAATACTTTTATGAATAATAGCCCCACTGTTTATATTCTTCATGGTCTGAATACAGTAATTCGGAATGACTCTATCAACAGTAACATCACTGTGATGGTTGGTAGGTAACAGTCTTGCAGAAATGAAATAATGTCAGGCTTTTGACACAAGATTCAAAGTAGAAATGGGGAAGTTAACTTTTGGTCTTTGCTTAATCTTCCATTCCTCTTTTCCATCAGTTAAAAAGTTTACATTCATATCCAATGCTTCATTTGTTATAGAAAAATTTTCATAATCACAATGGTAGGGTGCTCTCAACTGATAAAATGCTTTTATGCTGACAGGGGTGAATTCAAACATTTGGCCTCTAACCAGAATAAATTCACTCTCAGAATAAAACAGATTGGCATAAAATTCTTGAACAATACCCAACATCGCATTAGCAGTGAATTAACAAAAAATTTCCCGTTGACGATTAGCAATCAATTCTTCAAGCATTCTTCCAGGATTTTCAAATGCTCTTTCTTGAATACATTTCTTATTGCTAAGAGACATACTAAAACGTGAATAAGCTTTGAAATTCATAAATTTAATTTCATCATAATCAAATTTCCTCTTCCCCTTAGCCAATCTTGGAGCCATTTGTCTAAACATATCAAAATTTTCCAAATCAATTTTCAAATTACAAAGCAATGGACTCCAATATAAATTTAAATAGATAAGAACTCAACATCCATGAAAAATCTCCAAAGTTTCTCCAAAAACTTCAAAATTCCAAATTTTCCTAATGTAGGAGATTTCCATGGTTAAAATAAAAAATTTTTAGATTAAAGTGTAGCTCTTTCCGAGAGAAGATGAAATCCAAACATTTCTGGCCACAAAATCGCTGCAAATCTAAATGCTAGTGAGCCCTAGGCGTGAAATTGTCCTTGGCTGGAGGTGGGCAAAATTGGAAGGTCTAGGGTTAAATCGCTAAAATATGGAGTTTCAGAAAGTTTTCGAGTTCGAGCGCTATTCAGCTCTGATTCTAGCGTCGTTCGGCGCATTATTCTGTAAACACGGCCAAACTCTCCGACTTTTGGTGCTGTCCGGCGCTGGTAGCAGCGCTGTTTGGCGCTAGTTCAAAAACTGGGCTTCCGACTTTCTTTAGCAATTTCGATTCTTTCGAGCCCGCTTCGATGTCTAATCTGTCTAATTAAGCATTGAATAACATCCTAAAGCCTTGGAAAATGATATTTTCTTTAACACAGACAACACATAACATTACTTTCATATATAACATCCATAAGTCATACACATACACACAATACTAAACATTACACATTTTCAAGCCATATAATCTTTAAATTCAGCGTCGTACACAACCACAACACAATAATGCTGAGAACTAAACAAACAAGCATGTCCAAATATAACATTCAAACCAAATAAAGTAAAGCAAATGAAAGCAAAGCAATCGATACACAAATACAGAAATATAACAATCAAGTTCATTCTTCCTCCGAACTATCATCAATTCTAAGATCTCCCATCGATTGAGAACGGACAAATAAATTGTAGAATGGACGAAACAGAAATTCTTCAGTAGAATCCTCTTTAATCCAGCCTTTTCTTCTTATCAACCGCATTAAACTTCCTTCAAGATATCCAGAATGATCAAAGTGCTTCTTCATTCTCCAATCTAGTTGATCAAAGAAATCAGAAAGATTGTTGATTGCATTCATCAAATGTTGTACTTCCTTCTCCAATTTATTGATTTTCTTCAGGATGAACTGTGAACTTTCAAGAAAATAAGGAGGAATAGGTGCTGACCTTTGAGATGGTTGATCTTCAATAATGCTTATATCATTCATATCACCAATTGTCTGGTTATTATATGCATCTGCTAGGTTTATAGGCTTCTAATGTAGAATTACTCTTTCCCAGTTCTCATATGGCACTTGTGATTGACTGCAGAGGAGAAATATGGTGGATGGATTTCCAAGCCCATACTTTAATCCATGAACGATCAATCCCAAAACAAACTTAACAATTATCGATCCAACATCAATAGGAATTCCCATTTGAATACAATAATTTTGAATAGCACACTCCTTAGTTACCTTACTGATTTTCATTGTTGGGAGCAATTTTTCATAAATGAAGTAATGTAAGTGTTTCGACGTAGGATTTAACAGTGTGGTCGAGAAACTTACATACTTGATATCTCTTTTCTCCCATTCATCACTTTCATTCGTCAGATATCGGTATTGGTCATTCATATTATCCTTCGTCGCGACAAAATTTGAATAGTGACAGATTGACACATTCTCTATCATGTATAAATCATTAATCTTTGCAGGAGTAAATGTGACAAACCTACCTCGCACGTAAACTAATCCTTGGTTGATTCTAAGGTTGACTTCTTAGGTCAAAGGTTGAACCAGTTGGGTCAATGGTGTGGTCTTTGCGTTAGGAATTGTCCAGTTTGACCAAAGTTGACCTTTTGGGTCAAAGGTTGAACTGTTGGGTCAATGTTGATCAAATCAAGGTTTGTCATTATTGATTTGATCATTTAAGAATGTCATTAAAATTTTGATTTAAAAGTCTTCATTAGGATTTTACTGTAGACATTAGGGTTTGATGACCATTGGTAAGGTTTAAGAAGTCAATGTTGGTAGACTGCCATGTTTTAAGTTGATTTTGAAATAATCCTCACAAAAGTGAGGTCAATAGCCGCACACTAGCTAACACTGATGGTAGATGGACTCATGCTAGAGCTGGTGCTGGTGGAGTGTTTTGGGATCATACATGTAAATTCTTGTGTCATTTATTTATTTCCCCTTGTGTTGGTAATTATGCTTTAAAAGCTGAGGTTTGGGCAATATGGTTAGCTGTTAAATTGACTTTTATTTTTAATTAGAATTTTCTACTTGTGGAGTTGGACTCATTGGAGCTGATAGAAATTTTTAAGGGAATTAGAAGCTCCTTGGTTTCTGCTGTTACGTGTCAATAAAATTTGTGCCTTTGCTGATAAGTTAACTATCCTTTATAGCTTTATCCCTAGAGATGGTAGCAGATCCGCCAACTGGCTTGCTATAACAGTTGCAACCTCTGATGCTGTTGTGTTAGATGTGGTTCCTCCACTTCGACTAAAACTCTAACTTCATAGTGATAGTTTGAATCACCCTTAGTTGAAATATAAATCTATTGTTGTTTGATTGGTTTCTAGTTTTGGTATACTTGTTTTGGAGCCTTTTCCTGGCATCACATTATATTTGGAAGTGATTCCTTAGGGAGTGTATGATATTTTTTTTTTTTTGTATTTTAGAAGGACTACTCCAAATTTTTGGAACATCATTTTTTGGAGCAATAAAATTACATAAGGGTTTCTTTAAAATATACAACACACACACACACTCAGGTATATATATAGTCGACAGTGTTTGTATGACCCCTGGGGTCACGGGTTCGATCCCACATGTGCGGAATGGAATTCGTAGGCCCATGAGGTTGGTCAGGAGGCTCATCTATTTGCCTTTGTCCAATCTTTTTCTAATATAAAAATACATATATATATATATATATATACATATATATATATATATATATATATATATATATATATATATATATATATATATATATATATATATATATATATATATATATATATATATATATATATATATACATATATATATATATATACATATATATATATATATATACATATATATATACATATATATATATATAGTTGGGTTTTACAATGTAATACACTAGTTTGAACATACATCGCTCAAGTGAAGGATACACTAGGGTAGACTTGGGTACTATTAAAGTGACGTAGCAAGAGATGGCTTAATTATATAATGAGTTGAAATTAAATAGATTGAGTAATTTAGCATGTTTCCCTTAATCCCTATGATTGAATTAAGTTGGTTGAAGCCTTCAATGAGTAGGCTACAATCGATATATTTGTAAACAATATCCGATCAAAAGGCTCGAAGTAGGCTTCAATAGAAAAAAATGAAGTAGCAGTGAATTTTAGATAGCAACTATAGAGTATTTATTTGTGGATCTGATCAATAAAATATTTATGGTGAAAATCAATTTCTCAACCATATTAAGAGGAAAATAAGGATTTTATTGAGGGTCTTAGTTTAGCTTCATCATTGAAAGGTTGTTTAATCACATCTTAAATGAATCGTAGAGTTTGGGACACAAATATTTAGAGAATTATATATATGGGGTTTAAATTTAATCATTTTTTAAAAAGGCTTTTAAACTCATTTCAATTGTATCATTTAACCACATACCTAAAGAGTTATGGGGATGCCATAAATGTGTATCTCAAAGCACTTTTAGAAAGATACACTCTACATTCCAATTCAAGATATTTCAAGACCCAATTTCAGTAAATTTATAGTAAAACTTAGCTTCTCGAGAAGAAGAACCTAATGTGGGTCATAGGAGATTACCAATCAGTGCTGCAATTTTTTATAAGATAATAGTTTTACTAAAGTTTTCTAAAGTTTGAAAATAAACTATGAAATTGTAATTGGTCAGGTCAATTCATATAAAATTTTAGGTTATGGATTCTATGTGAGGTTGATTTTGATTAGTTGAAGCTCCTTTTTAATAAAATATTTTATTATAAACTTTCAACATTATTAAAATTCCTATAAAGTAAGCCGGAATTAAGAATTTTAAATTTTTGTTAGATTCTAATTTTTATGGATATGAAATTTTGTGCTATTTTTTATGATGATTATTTATAGAGCTTATTGGAAGTGGATGATTGACAAAAATTTCATTATTTGTGTCACTTCTTAAATTTTTTGATGAATTTATATATTTGTGCACATCAAGTTGATACTAATTGAATTATGTATGAATAATGAGATATTAGCTTATTTTTGGATAAGGAAATTGTTGGGTGATTAGGATAATCACATGATGCATTATGTGGAGTTTAAAATTAAATTATTGCGGGCTTTATTTCTTATGGAAAGTGGTGAATGCAAGATTTGGCCTGATTTGAAATGTCAAGAGAAATCAATGAATTTTGGATCTCGTGAGATTTGTTTTGCTCGATTTAAATTTTGCTCGTGCTTCTAATCATGCCTATGTTCATGTTTGAAGTGTTCACTCAAATTTTAGTTTATTTTATTTCATAGTCTAAAGTAACTAGCTATGTAATGACAAATTGTCCAATACTTTGGCATAGTGCTTTGATTATTCAAAATTCAGTTCTTTGTTATGGTCTGGCCTTTGTGAGAGGGAAGAAAAAAAAAATCGCCTAAGCTTGACCTAAAATTTGGTGCGAAAATAGTGATTGGACTGAAATTTTCTCATTGATATTATACTTTTGATTACATAAGCAATAGCTTATTAATTTATTGATCTAAACTTTTATTCCTACTGATCCAGAAATATATTACATTCCAATGACCAACCTCGAAACAACTTTAGTATATATTGTTCACAAAAACTAATAAACAGTGATTTAGTCTACTAATGTAAGGATTAACATTAAAGACAATTAAAATTTAAAATATAAGATGAGAGGATTCGGTGAGAATTTTTTTCATATTGTAACTTTAGAAAAGAATATGTAGTATATATAATTATAAATAATTTTTCACAAAATTTAAGAACTTGAGCTACTCTTTGCCATCTTCTTATTCCACCAGTGTAATAGCTGAAAGCTGATGCTTTGCTTTATGCCTTGATGCAATAATTTGTAGGAGGGTCTGAGAGCGAGAGAGAGAGAGAGAGAGAGAGAGAGAGAGAGAGAGAGAGAGAGAGATCTGCTGTTTACCTTGTTAGCATCTTGCATATGATTCATCAATTCTTTTGAACCCACAAAAATTTATGTGAAATGCAGCACTCATGACAATGGTCTATAAATTAATAAAGATTAAGACAACTGCAGTTTCTTAATACATGCTTTATCCTATGTTATCTTATCCAATATGTAGGGATCCATAGAAAAGAAATTAGAGAATTAGATAATGCCAACATCACTTTTGGCTCAGAATATTCTGAATAAAATTTTAATTAGGACGAGTCTTAAACTTATTAATTTCTTTTAAATTATATATATATATATATATATATATATATATATATACTTTTCATAAATAAGATTATCAAAACAAAAAATTTAGCCTTCCAATTCAAGACATATAATTACTCATTGTCGGGACTCAATATTTATTCTTTCATTTGACTTTTGAAGTACTAAGATGTGCCTTATAAAAATATATTTTATCAACAAAATAATTGATTCAACTTCCTTTTCAAAGCAATTTGTATTTTTAAAATTTAAAATTTGGTTATAAATATTTGAAATCATTTGAATTCTATTATTCAACAAATTTATGGTCAAAATGTAAATCTCAACAAGAGAAATCTCACAAGCTTAAACTCACTCTTCTAATATCATTAAAGCTCTACAATGCTTAGAAAATATTAAACATTTAAAGGGGACTGTTGTCGGTATTTTGATTGAGTGTTTAGGATTTTAGGAAAAACTAATGATAATATCTTAATCAAAATTTTTACAAATATGCCTTCATTCCATACTTGAAAGAAGGACTTTGAGTAAATAGAGTATTTGGACTAAAAAATTCAAGATCTTTAGTTGTTGATCAATGTCAATGCCTTGCCACCACCTGATAATCATTGTCGCACATCAACAAATAGCCCCATTGCCCTCTTATTACAAATCAACACATATTACAACTATTGTTTGTCATCACCCAACTGTGAACATTGGTCAATTGTTAATTGACACTATCGCTTTCGGTTGTCCTTGATGCCTTAATCTATTGTTAACATACTGCGACATCATTCAATGGCCAATCAACATTGCGTGGCTATCATTGCCCTTGTTTGAGAATATCGATGTTTGCCATTTGGTCATCATCAACCTACAATGATGACCATTTTCACTCGAATGAATTTACCAACCCCGACACCTATCACTCATTATTTCATCAATAGTTTTAATTATTCCTATAAGGGATCAAATTGGCAGTCCAAATTTTATTATCTCTTCTTCTATAGCACCAAAAAAAAAAAAAAAAAAAGAAAAAAAAGAAATCTTGATTTTGTATAATCTTCAACTAAAAATTTGACTGGTTTAGCCTGATCAAATTAAGTGATTTATTCTTTCTGTGTTTTTCAAATTAAAACTCTTATGCCTTTTATGAGCTTCAACAATCTCTTATTTGTATAGAAAAATCATTTATTTCATGATAATATTTTGAAATAAATAAGAGATAGGGAAGTACTTATGCATGGAAAGATAGGAAACTAGCTTAATCTTATCCTTCTCAGCGCCAGGTTAACATCTTATTGATTTAGTCAGAATGAACCTCATATATTCCTTATTTACTTCATCTATTGCTTATCCAAATAAAATCCTATTCTTACATCTTTCTTTCTCTCTGTCTCTGATTTCTATATTCTAATTTCATTAATATTTCAAAACGTTTCAAAAACACTTGATTCAAACAAATTTTTGAAAATATTACCAAAGAAAAATAATAAGGAATTGGTTGTTTAAGAAAAAACTAATGGGAAATGTTTTTTGAATGATCAAACTTCATTATAAAAAAATTTCTAATATAAAAAATCATTTAAATGAAACAAATTTAATCCCACCTAAAGTGCATTTATTCGATTACAAATCATCATAAATCAAGTACCTTAAACATAGTCATTAACATCATGATATTGTTTGAGGGATCAAATGGTTTTCTACTATATATGCTTTTGATAAAATGATCATCTTAATACAAAGAATATAATAAACATAAGCTCCCTCAGTTTCAATTTTATTAAGATACAAACTCTATAAGAATGATTTAATGATCAAAAGGGTCAACATGAAGTATTTTGACGTGTTAAAGTCACGAAACCATTTTTCTATTCAGCTCGCCTGCCAAGACCTTTACCAAATCTCTCACCCCCTTCATTCGATTAAACCCAAATCCATCACATTTATGATCGAAGGCTTCCTATACAATTGTAATTAGAGCAGTTTGGCTAGGCAATGATGGGGGTAATAAGCCCTCCAAAGCTCCAATCATTCTCCTCCTCACGGTCCTCTCCTAACAGATACGAGGCAACCTTCATCTTTCCCATCTTTTACAACTGCATTCATGAATATAGAAAATGTAAATCCCATAAATCTTTTTTTCAATGTTAAGGCGAAACAAAGATAAAATGTAATTTAAGAACTAGCACGATTTAAACATGTTGGCAAGATTTAGGTTAAAGGCTACATAAATCGTGCTTTTAAATCCTGCTACCAAACAATCTCTTAGGGTTTAGGTTTGGGACAATTACCAAATAAATTTTTTCATAAGATTTACATGCATAAAACAAATTTCATATGTATTTGCATATCAAAAAACTAAAAATGTTTACATATATGCCATGTTACCTATACATGAAGTTTTAAGTCAAAGAAGCTGAACTCAATGTCCATTCTAGATCAATCAATAACCTGAATGAAAGAATAAATAAATTTAAACTAAATCCAACTAAATATAACTAAATCAAAGATTAAGTTCAACATAACTAAACTAAATAAAACTACAAAATAAACTAAAATATAGGTGAAGTCATACTAAAATTAAGTTGAATTAAAACATAAATTGTATTAAACTACAACTTAATTACAAATTATTCTAAACCAAAATTTGATTATAAGCCATAAATTTCATTATATATGAGTTTAAACTAAATCTGAATTAAAAGCTATCTACATTTATAAATAAAAACTTATTTTAAAAGGCAAAAACATAATTTAACGTTAAACCTAGGCCATACCTAAGCTAACTTAAAGTAAGATCCAAACTCTAACAAAGTTAATTTGATTAAATTAAAACCTACTCAAATTGAACCGAATTTGAAACAAACTCAAACTTAATCCAAACCATAACCCAAACAAATTTAATCTAAACCCCAAGTGACACCAACACTACCCATGGGGCACTCTAGGGCTCACCCACCTTAAGTTGACTAATCTAACACCCAATTGAGCGTGCCTAGTACCTTTACAGACATGGTCCAACCCATTGACTCAACACAAGTGCACCAAAATTAGCATGAGGAGCTAACCTAATAAAACCTAGTGGTCAAATGGAGGAAGCCAAAACCGAGCCAAAATTTGACAATCACATGGGCTTAGCTCGATGTGCACATGGTGCTCTAGATATTGTCATGAACATCAATCCCTCTATTCAAGCCAATATAAGCACTTTATTGGGGAGTTTAAAGACAATAAAAGTTGACCTAGTAGTATTTGTTTTAGGTGTTACAAAAAATTGGGTGGTACAGATATAAAAAGTAATCATTAGTTTTTAGATAAGCAAACATATAAGAATTGAGTGGTATTCAGGTAAAAGTCGCTTGATTTCTTTATGAAATTTCGTAAAAGAAGTTGAAATTTAGTAGATATATGTAATGGTTTTAGGTGTTAGATATGTACATATACATGTTGAGTTGAGCCAAAGCTACCCTCAAGTAAAACTCGAGTTTAATTAATTATTGATGTTTGAGCTAGAGCTAGAGCATAATTCACCTATATTTCAATTCTCTATACAAGTCACCTTAGGTATGCATTAAAATGTGTATTCACTTTATAAAAGTTAAAAAAGTGGTATATTTTATGCGATATAAAAATGATAGTGTTACATGTGTTATTGCTTATCAAAGACTACAACTTCATTTGTTACAAATAAATCTATAAATGAAGAGGTCTATTTAAATGACGAGTTGAATGTGCTTATTTTGTAATGGGTAGTTCTTAATGAATATCTTAAATGTAAGAGCATGGATGTATAATAGATTACATATAGGTAGAAAATGATTAACTAATGAGTTCTTGCATGATGTTAAGTCTTATGTGTAAGGGCCATCATAGCTTCCTACTTACTAAATTTTTTACGCACAAATATTGTAAAGAAAAGCATCGTATTATTGTAATAAAGAGAATGGGGAACTCTAAAATATGGGTAAACTTACTAAATACTAGAAGCAAAGCATAAGAACTGTTTATCCGGGAACTAGATAAGGTCAACTTAATTTATCGCTAGATACTTAGGCCTTGGAGGGGAAGCTAGTCCAACTTCTCAAGGGGCAGTTCACACGAAATTTGAAAGTCGCAGATTGCTGGGTTGAGAATCAATGGTGTTGAAATACTTTGGTTTCTTTATTAAATTAAGAACATATGAAGTATATTGTTTGTATCCCTTTCAACATATCCAAGAAAGACATGATTGTTACAAAGAACTCCAATAGTAAAAAATTATCTCAATATATATATAACTGCCACAACAGTTGGCAATCTGTCAGCTTAGAGGAGATAATTTAGAGAAAATTCATTACACCTTCTATTTCATTCTTTTGCTAGAGATTGTTTATGAACATGCTTCCTTCTTATGATATCCTCAAGTTAAAAGGACTCTTACAAAAGAGGAAGAATCTCTTGATCATCTATTTGTCACTTGAAACTTTGTGCAATTGGTATGGAGATTGTTGATTGATAAACTCTCTATTAACACGCCTACCTTGGGGTGACATAACTTCAAAGCTTGCTAGGAGGAGTGGTATAAAATAAACTTACACCTATCCCAATTACTACTGTGTGGTTCACCTAGATGGCTAGAAATAGCCTAAAATATGAGGAAATTGGTCTATCTGAACAACAGGTTGTTAACAACGATATGGCTTATATACTGAGAGTCATAAAATATAGCAAATTTCTAAACGTTTGTAACACACAAGTGCCTTTTTTTAAGACTAATAGAGGTGCTGACCCACTTTTTTGTATGTATGTAATTTATGTTTATAGCCACGGAACCAAAAACTTGATCCTGCTTCAAATATAGGAATATGATTTAATGTATAATGTGGATTCTACGCAAGTATACGTATCGTATCAAGTAATACAGGGCTCTAGTGGAGTCCTCGGTTATCGATCCCATAGGGAAGTTTTTAACGGAATTGTTATCGACTAAATTTAAAGGAATTACTTAATAAAGTGAACGTAAATTCTAAGTAACTATAATAAACTAAAGTAAACTAATGCTTGAAATAAGTTGATTTAATTAATTCAGAATAAGTATCCCTCTCCTTGTTTTTAGAAAATTAAGTGAAATGATGAATTTAATTAGAATTTTTAAATTGTATTGTGACAAATAGGAGCATTCCTATTCTTTACCCTTTGGTCCAGTGCAAAGAACATCGACTAATCCTATGTTTGATTACCGAATCCGCGGCTAGAACTGGAAGGATACCGGCCGCCACTTCGAGCTCCCACGTTCCCTCACTCGAGGGCTAACATCTACACTTCAGCTCTCAAACAGTAGGATCGAATTGAGTATTTTAGTTTGTCACACTAAAATATCCAATTCTACGCCCGATAATTAATATTTCCCTATTTATTTGCACCCTCCTTCTAAGGCTTTTGATTTCCTTAAATATTGGATGTAATTTTTACTATAGTTAATAATTCAACATATTTTAACTATTCAATTGGCCAGATTGAAAGTAAATTAAGTTTTTAGTAAAAATTATCACAATTTATTTATATTATATTAAGTGCCTTTATTTAATTTCATCAAACCACATAATTTTCATAAACAAGGAGAAAGACTAAGAAAACTACTCAGAATGCATGAGAATAAAACAAAGCATGGATTTCATTTAAAGTTAAAAACAATACACAAATATACTTATCTTAATTTCCTTTCCAAGCAGACTCCTTGAAGTTCCTTTGACTTTTCCTTCTAGTACATCAACTAAATAGTACTAAATTAAACTAATAAACTCACTAAACTCACTCAAACTACACTTAAGACACTAGAAATAGACTCACAGAAGACTCAAAAGACACACCAAAAGACTCTAGAATTTGGCCTCTATTTATAGAGGTAAGCAAAGGTCCAAGGGGTGCTTAAACACCTCTTCAAAAAGTGTCCAGGTTCAATGTATATGCATTTTCAACTAGCACGCCGTCGGTGGGAAACGACCTCGCCGTCAGCGGGGCTTCTAGAAGGTCTTCAAACCGCGCGATCTCGCTGTCGGCGGGCTCGGGCTCGGCTGTCGGCCGAGGTAGTTATAATTCCTTCAGAAATTTCTCCTCACGATCTCGCCGTCGGCGGCCTCGATTTCACCGTCGGCGAAGTAGTTATATTTTCATGAATTTCTTCCTTTTTGATCCAAATTTGCTCCATTCATGCATTTTGCTTCTATCACTTATAAATCTTCATTTCTGCAATAGAATAAAGAAAATACCTTTCTTTAAAGTACAATTTCATCAAAAATAGGTATGAATTTCTTAACATATTTTTCTGTGATCAAAATCCCCCAAACTTAATTATTACTTGTCCTCAAGTAATTTTAATACTAAATACAAATAATGATTTCTATAATAGAATTTTTCAACTCAAATAATATATGAATTAATTTTAAATAACATTATAATAAAGTTAAAAAGAAATATTTCTAAGTAATTTCAATTAATTTTATAGAGATAAGATTATTTAGTTATTAGGTCTAAGATTTCTAGCTTTCTATTTATTTCAGGAAAGACTATATTAAAAATTAATAAATTACTTAAGATATTTAGATGATAGAAAATTCAAGAAAACTCTATTTAGTAAAATATCAATCCATAAATATAAGTTTAGAAATATAGTTAAGTTTTACCCTTTAGGTTGAATCCATTGAAGCCAATTTTTGATAAGACATCTCCTCAAGCTTCTCCTCACTTATAATTTTCTTTTCTTTTCTTTTTTTTTCTTTTCTTTTTCTTTTCTTTTTCTTTTCTTTTTCAAGTGAGGATTACTGTATCTGGAAAGCCTGTTAATAATTTTAAACTTCAATTTCTCTTCCTAAATTTGAAACTTAAAATACTTCTTTGCTTATATATATTTCATAATTTTTACTTCATTAAGTTTCTATCCTTTCTTTTTCATCTATAAACTTAAGAATTTCCAATTTTTAGAATATAGTTTCCCTTACTTTAAATAGTCTACTATATTCTTATTCCTTTTAACCAAATATCTTCTTCTATTAATTTAATTGAATTACTAGAAGTATTTTCTTTAACTTTATATGATAATTAAATAAAGCAACTCATATTTATTGAATTGAAAATTACTATAGAAAATCATTTAATAATTTTTGAAAATAGTATTTGAGAACAATTTAATAATTAAATTTGTATTTTTACCTTCCCCCAAACTTAAATTTTTATATCTATACTATATAGTGAAAAAGGGAAAGTATATAAATAAAATTCATCATACCTTTGAGCTTTAGGTATTTCTTTTCTTTGAAATTTTTGCAGGCTTTTTCATTACTTACAGAACCTGTACTATTAGTATTCTTCCATATATAATATTTAAAAAGAAAGTGCAGGGATGGAAATTTTTTAAAATAAGTATCAAACATAACATATAAAACTTAATTTGTTACTACACATACATTTACAATAATACATTAAAGAAAAACTAACATCCTATATATATAAAAATTTGCAACTAATTTAACACACATAAGAAATATAACATCATAGTTCAATCAAACAAACAAAACATACCAAGTCCATAGTCTACAGAAAGTACGAAATAATCACATCCAAAATAATAAAGTTTCTCAACATAACAACAAATCTAAAACAAACCAAATAAACTAAACAAAAGCTCTAATCCTCTGCATCAAAATCCCAAGCTATATCATCACCCTGATCTCCAGGCTGAGAAGGCTGAGCAGGCTGGTACTGTGAATATCGGGGGCACTCAGGAAAGACAACATCTAAATCACCACTCCTATAACGACGCTCAGCTTCATAGTATGCAATCTCGTATTCCGAATGTCGCTGGAGATATTCGCTATCATAATCGTGTCTTCTCTCCAAGCCTCCAATTCTTTGATCTATATGCTCAAATCTTCTTTCCATATTTTCTCCAAATAATTCAAAACTCTTTCTACTCAAGGTTAATTCATTCATCAGATCTTGAAGGGTAGGAGTAGTGTACTGAGGGGGTGGTTCATAACTAGTAGAGGGTATATCTCTACTTGAAGAATGTACATAATCCTCGTCCCGGATCTCCATCCTTCGTGGGATTCATATTTCTTTATATTAGCTTGAGTTAGGGGTTTCATAGGCTCTATCCATTCCTCATCATCTCTTGCCTCTACCCCAGATAATTGGCAAAGTGCATAGATAAGACCAGGATGTCCTAATCCTCCTCCACTTTCATTTCTAGCGAGTCGGCTAATATGTTTTTATATATAACATTTCCCACATTAATACTCTTCCGGTTTTGAATACGAAATTCGGAACCGCTTCATCTCTTGTTACCTCACTATGGTGGTAGGTAGGTAACAAAGTAGAGCAAATAAAATAATGCCGAGCTTTTGAGGTTGCATTTAGCATAGAAAGAGGGAAGTTTACCCGTTCTCGCTGCTTTATCTTCCAGACTCCTTTCCCATCAGTGAGAAAGTCAATCACTTCTTCTAATGGTCCTTCCATAGTTCCAAAAAGTTTCATATTCGCTCCAGGTGTCTTGAACTTCATAATATGCGTTTATTCTAGCAGCGCTGAAATCTACGAAAAATCCTCTAACTCTAACTGGTGCATCTTATGCCTGTGTTAAGTTTGAATAAAATTCCTTCACAACTTCTATAGCTGCTCTGTTGGTAACGAAACAGAAGTTTTCCCATCCTTGCTCCTTTATAACTTGCTCTACTTCTCCTCCTGGATTCTTGAAAACTCGATCTTGTATGCACTTTCTTGCTTGAATATTTTAAAAATATCGTGTTTGTGCTCTCGCATTAATGAATCGAGTTTCGTCAAAATCTAATCGTCGCTTTTGTCGTGGAGCCATTTCTCGATCTGTGAAATTTATTAAATTTTTAAATAAACTCCAAAATATTACTAAAAAGGCCTCCCACAACAACTAAAATCCATTTAAATCGATTTTTATGAAATTCTTCCAAGTATTTTCTTCACATTTCAAAATTTTTCAAAATATCCCAATGTAGAAGAAATCAATGGTGAAAATCAAAAATTTTTGCATAGGAGTGAAGCTCTTACCAAGGGAAGATGAAATCCGGTGTCAAAAAGTGTTAAAATCGCTTTAAATCCAAGATCTCTCAAGCCCTAGGTCGGTTTTTTCGAAAATTTTAGGAAGGGGATGATGAATAGTGTCGGTTGATCGGCCAAATATAGTTTTTTTCGCGTTCTCGCTGTCAGCGAGATTTTTCTCGCCGTCGGCGAGCTAATTAATTCCATAAGGCAAAAGTTTCGGGAAAAATCCGCCGTCGGCGAGCTCGGTCTCGCTGTCAGCGGTTTTTCTCGCTGTCGGCGGGATAATTCTCGCCGTCGGCGAGGTCCTAAATATTTTAATTTTTGAATTTCGTCAATCATTTTCAACCTCGAATTGCTATTAATCAATCTTCCGATCACTTAATTTGAATATTATTAAGAAGATTAGGTACTATACTTACAAAAATTCACACAAAACAAACAAAATATCTTTATAAATGAAATCCATCAAACTTACAAATTTCACACTAAAAACTTCACACATACTTAAATTAATTATTCAAATCCATACCACTCAGCATCACAATCCAAACCACAACACTCTAAATGCTGAGACATAACAATTTACATAAAATCTTATCAAATCTAAAGTTCGACTCATAATAAAACTTAAACTCCAAAACAAACACTCACACATACAAATATAACATAAACCTATAAATCCTTCATACTCTTCCGTGTCTGAACTAATATCTTCTCTGATATTCCCAATGCGACGCAGGTGCACAAATAAATTGTAGAAAGGCCTGAAAGGGAATGCTGCAGTAGATTCTTCTTTAATCCATCCTTTCTGTCTTAGTAGATGAATAAAACTAGTCTCCAGATGTCCAGTATGATCAAAGTGCTCCTTCATTCTCCAATCAATATGATCAAACATATCAGAGATATTGTCAATGGAATTCATCACATTTTGCGATTCTTTCTCAAATCCTTTAATCTTCTTCAGAATAAAATTAGTCTTATCAGTAATAGGTCTTGCTAAAGGATTGTTTCGTGATGCTCTGTCAGAAATAACGGTGATCTCATCATTATTATCCAAAGTGGGAAACATATCAGTAGGATCCAGGGGTTTCCATGGTAAAAGTACTTTTTCCCAAGCCTCATAAGAAACTTGGTACTGACTGCATAAAGAAAATATAGTAGATGGGTGTCTAAGTCCATGCACTGACCCATGCACGATTAATCCCAATGCAGACTTTACTATTATTGATCCAACATCGATAGGTAATCCAATTTGAATACAATAGTTTAAAATAGCGCATTCCTTTGAAACTTTATTTACTCTCATGGTAGGTAATAATTTTGATGATATAAAGAAATGCCAGTGCTTCGAGACAGGGTTTAGAAGTGATGCAAAAAAACTAACATACCCGTCTTCTCGTAACTCCCAATCATCCGGTTCATCAGTCAGATATCTATAGATCTCGTTCATATTATATCTTGAAGGCACAAAGTTAGAATAGTGACAAACAGAGGTATTTTCTATAGAAAACAATTCATTTATCCTTGCAGGAGTAAATGTTATCCATCTTCCTCTAACGTACACATTTCCATGGTTGATCGCATGTAAATTAGAGTAAAACTCTTTAACTACTGGTATAACTACAGCGGAAGTTGTATAACAAAATACCTCCCAATGCTGCTGTGCGATCATTTCTTCGATTTTTCTAGTAGCATTCTCTACTCCTCTATTGACGAATCCTCTTTCTTTGATAAGTCTTTTCTTCATCAAGCCTTTGTTGAAGATTCATTGTGCCTCCGAACTAACAAATTTTTGCCGGTTGAAAACTTCAGTTTTTGTGGTTTCTAGGAATTTTGAGGCCATTTTGGATGGAATGGATTGGTCTCTAGTTGTTCCTAAGGAAGAAAATGGTGTAAAGATCGGATTTGGAATAATTTCTTACGAAGGAATGACTTAGATTCGTCCAAAACCGAACGAAAAATCTTTAAGAAACCAAATTTTAAACTACCTCGGTGTAGGCGGGAAGTTCCTCGCCGTCGGCGACTTAGTTATAAAACTGAATGAGTAATGGTCCACGATCTCGCCGTCGACGAGCTCGATCTCGCTGTCAGTGAGATTCGTAAAAATCGCCCGTTTTCGCTCTGGTCTGAATATTTTCTGATCTCATATAATAAGTTCAATTTTTGTGATGATTCTAAATAAGAATTTGAGTAGTAAGATTTATTTTAATAATATAGATTGACTAATATGTAGATATATAAAAAATAAAAGACTACTATGGGTTGCCTCCCATAAACCGCTTGGTTTAATGTCGTCAGCCCGACCTAGTTCAGTTAGTGTTCAGGTTGACTAAGCATTAAAACCTCTTTAAAATTTGGTCGTCTATTTTCGAAATATGGTTTTAATCTATGTCCATTTACTTTAAATCTATGTCCTATTTTTGGATCTTCAATTTCTATAGTTCCATATGAAAATATTTGAGTTACAGTGAAAGGTCCTAACCATAGAGATTTCAATTTTCCAGGAAATAATTTCAATCTAGTATTATAAAGCAAAACTTCTTGTCCTGGTTCAAAATTTCTTTGATTAATATTCCGATCTTGCCATAATTTATTTTTTCTTTATAAATCCTATCATTATCATATGATTCATTCCTTAATTCTTCCAATTCATTTAATTGCAACAATCTCTTCTCACCAGCTTCTTTCATATTATAATTAAATTCTTTAATCGCCTAATATGCTTTATGTTCTAATTCGACTGGTAAGTGACAAGTTTTTCCATATATAAGCTTCGTAAGGAGTCATTCCATTCGAAGTTTTTATAAGCGATCTCGTATGCCCATAATGCGATTGTCTAGTCTTATAGACCAGTCCGACTCGTTAGGGTTTACGGACTTTTCTAATATACGTTTAATCTCTCGATTAGAAACTTCGACTAATCCACTAGTTTGTGGATGATAAGCGATCGATATCTTATGCATAATATTATACTTTTCCACTAATTTGTGAATGTATTTGTTTCTAAAATGAGTTCCTCCGTCAGTGATAATCACTCTCGGCATTTCAAATCTAGTAAAAATATTTTTCATTAAAAATTTTGAAACACTTTTAGCATCACACCTAGATAAAGCTTGTGCTTCAATCCATTTGGAAACATAATCAACAGCTACTAATATATATGAGTTTCCAAATGACGGAATAAAAGGTCCCATAAAATCTAATCCCCAAACATCAAAAATTTCAACTTCTAATATAAAATTTAGAGGCATTTCATTTTTTCTTGAAATGTTTCCTATTCTTTGGCATTTATCGCAAGTTTTGATATATCTATATACATCTCTAAATAGAGTAGGCCAGTAGAATCCAGATTGTAGAATTTTATATGCAGTTTTATCTGTCCCAAAATGTCCTCCAAAATCAGAATCATGACATTTTTGAATAATTGGTTCAATTTCTTCATAAGGTACACATCTTCTAATAATTAGATCCTTACATTGCTTATATAAGTATGGTTCATCCCAAAAGTATGATTTAGTATCGTGAATGAATTTTTTCTGTTGTTGCAAAGTTAACATAGGTGGTAAAATGTCACTTACAATATAATTTACTATATCAGCATACCAAGGTATTTTCAAATCATTAACATTATAAAGTTGTTCATCAGGAAAACTATCTAAAATTTCATTATCAGTATCAGATAATTCAGGATTTTCTAATCTTGATAAATGATCAGCAATTTGATTATCAGTTCCCTTTTTGTTAATGATCTCAAAATCAAATTCTTGCGTTAATAATATCCATCTGATTAATCTTGGTTTAGTCTCTTTTTTGTATTAAATATTTTATAGCAGAGTGATCAGTATGTACAATACATTTAATTCTTATTAGATAATGCCTAAATTTATTAAAAGCATATACAACTGCTAATAATTATCTTTCAGTAACTGTATAATTTATTTCAGCATTATTTAGAGTTTTACTAGCATAATATATAACTTTGAAAATCTTATCATATCTTTGCCCAAGAACTGCTCTTATAGCATAATCACTAGCATCTCACATATGTTCAAATGGTTTCTCCCAGTTAGGTGAAACTATTATAGGTGCTATAATTAATTTATCTTTTAATAATTCAAAAGCATTCAGGAATTCAGTTGTAAATTCAAATTTCTTGTCCTTTTCAAGAAGTTGGCATAGAGGTTTAGTAATTTTTGAAAAATCTTTAATATAGCGCTCGTAGAATCCAAATGTGTCCAAGAAAACTTCTTACCCCTTTTACCATAGTTGGAGGTGGTAATTTAGCTATTACTCGAATTTTTGTAGGATCTACTTCCATGCCTTTTTTTGAAATTTTATGCCCTAATACAATGCCGCCTGTAACCATAAATTGACATTTCTCCCAATTTAGAACTAAATTAGTTTTCTCACATACTTCAAATACCTTTTCAAGATGATTTAAGCATGTGTCAAATGTTGTTCCGAATACAGAGAAATCATCCATAAATACTTCTATTCCATTATCAATTAATTTACTAAATATAGACATTATACATCTCTGGAATGTTGCAGGTGCATTACATAATCCAAAAGGCATTCTTCGAAAAGTGAAAGTTCCATAAGGACTAGTAAATGTAGTTTTATCTTGATCCTCGGGCGCAATTTGTATTTGATGATAACCGGTATATCCATCTAAGAAAAAAAAATATTTGTGTCCGGCTAATCTATCTAACATTTGGTCTAGAAATGGTAAAGGGAAGTGATCTTTTCTGGTGGCTGTGTTTAATTTTCTATAATCAATACATATTCTCCATCCAGTAACTTGTCTTATAGGGATAAGATCATTATTGTCATTAGCTTTGACAGTCACTCCTCCTTTTTTAGGTACACAGTGAATTGGGCTTACCCAAGCACTGTCAGAAATAGGATATATAATACCATTATCTAACCATTTTAAAATTTCTTTCTTAACTACTTCTTTCATTATCGGATTTAATCTCCTTTGTGGATCTGCTTTAGGTTTATGTTCATTATCTAAAATAATTCTATGCATACAGATTGAAGGACTAAATCCTTCGATATCTGCTAAGGTCCAACAAAAAATTATTTTATATTTTTTTAATGTATCTAAAAGTTTTTGTTCTTGAGATTCATTTAATTCAGATGAAATAATAACTGGTAGAGTTGAAGAATTTCCTAAGTAGCATATTTTAAATGATTAGGTAACATTTTTAACTCAAGTTCAGGAGGTTTAATAATTGATGGAACTATATTTTTTCAGTGTTTTCTGTGTTATCCAAAAATTCATATTTCTCTTGAATATAATCTAATTTTTCATTTATATCGGATTTTTCAATTAATTCAATATTCTTCTTTTCTAATTTTTCTTCATAATATTCCTTAAAATGTTCTTTTTGTAATTGATCGAGTACTTCCATTCGAAAACACTCATCATCTTTTTCTAGCACAGGATATTTCATTGATTTAGCAATATTAAAAGTTACTTTTTGATCATTTACTCTCATAATTAATTCTCCTTTCTGAACATCGATCATAGCTTTTCCAGTGGCTAAAAATGGTCTTCCTAAAATGATAGGAATTTCTTTATCTTCTTCCATATCTAGAACAATAAAATCTATAGGGAAGATAAATTTATCCACTTTTACTAATACATCTTCAATAACTCCTTTAGGATATGTAACAGAAAGATCAGCTAACTGAAGAGTTGCTGAAGTAGGTGAAATTTCTCCCAATCCTAATCTCTTGAAAATTGATAGAGGCATTAGATTGATGCTTGATCCTAAGTCACACAAAGCTTTTCCATAAAATTTTTCTCCAATAGCGCAGGGTATAGTGAAACTACCAGGATCTTTTAATTTTTCAGGAAGTTTTTTTGAATAATAGCACTACACTCTTCACTAAGTGCAACCATTTCATTATCAGTAAATTTTTTTTATTTAAAATATCTTTCATGAATTTTACATAGTTTGGCATCTGTTCTAAAGCTTCTACGAAAGGAATATTTATCGTTAATTTCTTTAGAATTTCAAGGAATTTAGCAAATTATTTGTCTTTTTTATGTTGAATTAGTCGTTGAGGAAATGTTGGTGGAGGTTTTTCAACATAAATTTTCATAGGTATTAAAGGATTTTTTAAATTTGGATCTCGTTGATTCTTTTCCTTTTCAATTTCCACTTCCTCTTTTTGACTTTCAAGTTCTTTCTGAATTTGTGGTTCTAATTCTTTTCCACTTCGTAATTGTATTGCTTTAATTTGTTCATTTCCCTTGTCTTTAGGATTTATTTCCACATTACTAGGAAATGTTCCAGGTATTCTATTATTAAGTGTAGTAGAGATATGTCCAAGTTGAGTTTCAATATTTTTGATAGCTGTTCCTTGATTTTGTAATTGATTTCCTTGTATTTGTAATTGATTTCCTTGATTTTGTAGATGTTGACCCATTTTTAATATTAATTCTTCTATAGATAATTTTTTATCTTTAAATTGAGGGTTATTATTATTAAATCCAGGTGGATAATTGGTTTTATAATTAGGATTTCCTTGATTAGATGGATTTCCTGATTGTTGTGTCATATTATTCATCCATGGTTGATTAGTTGTATTATTATTCCAATTAAAATTAGAATGATTTTTCCATCCAGGATTATAATAATTTGCATAAGGATTATTGGGTCTGATGTTAATTGCATTAATTGTTTCATATTGAGATTGGGATTCTATAAGTTGTCCAGATGAATTTTCTTCTAATATAGTTGGAGAGTAATTCATTCCAAATTGATCTAATTTTTTAGATATAGCAGCAATTTGTGAAGCTAACATAGATAGTGCATCATTTTCATGAATACTAGCTATTTTTTTCGGATTTAATCTATCAGCAGGCCATTGAAAATTATTAGTTGCCATTTCTTCAATTAGTGCATAGGCTTTATCAAATGGTTTTGACATTAATGATCCTCCAGCAGTAGCATCGATGATTGATCTTAAAGATCCTACTAATCCATTATAGAAAGTTTGAATAATTAACCAATCTGGTAAAGCATGATGTGGGCATTTCCTAAGAAGTTCTTTAAATCTCTCCCAAGATTCATATATTGACTCTCCATCAAACTCGACTAAAAGAAGTTATATCGTTTCTAAGCTTAGCGAGTTTTAGATGGTGGAAAATATTTGGATATAAATTTTTGTGGTAATTCTCCCCAAGTTTTAATAGATCCAAGTGCAACGAATTTAACCACATTTTAGCCTTATCCCTTAAAGAAAAAGGAAAAAGTCTAAGTCTAATAAGCATCGTTAGATACTCCTTCATATTTAAAAGTAGCATATAGTTCTAAAAAACTAGCAAGATGTAAGTTAGGATCTTCAGTAGGTGAACCACTAAATTGATTGTTTTGTACCATTTAGATAATTGCAGGTTTAAGTTCGAATGAATTAGCAGCTACATCAGGGTTTTGAATAGTTAAATGAATTTCATCTAATGTAGGGTTGGCATAATCTCGTAATGGACTTGGTTGATTGTTATTTTTATTTTCAGGAATATTTGCCATTTGCGTTAAATTTATAATTTCACTTTTTTGTTTTCTAATTCTTTTAATTGTACGCTCTAATTCTGAATCGTAAGGTATTAAATTTTCATTTCCAAATTTTGGAATACAATTTTTAAAATAAATTTTTATCTTAGTCCGTTACTTTAGTAAATAATTTCTTTACTTCCCCGGCAATGGCGCTAAAAACTTGACCCACTTTTTTGTATGTATGTAATTTATGTTTATAGCCACAAAACCAAAAAACTTGATCCCGCTTTAAATATAGGAATATGATTTAATGTATAATGTGGATTCCCTTACTAACCAATTCGCTGGCTTGTTTCCTTCTCTGAAGATAAACTGAAATTGGGGATGGAAGTTGACTCAAAGAATGTTGATTCTATTGATCCACTGTTGGTGGTGCAAAGGTAGAGGGGCATCAGTATCCAGGAGGGTGATGAGGCAATAAGAGTCTCCTTCAACAATAAGGGAGGATCAATGGTTAAACATGGCAAGCCTGAGAGCCCGAAAGACTGAAATGAGTTCAAACTCAAAAGCATCAGCAGCTAGGACTGGAGCCTGGAAGAAAAGAAGACACTTTCCCTTATGGTTCCTGAAAATCCCCCCACCCCAGCACCATGGGGAGAGAAGCTGCCATCAGTGTTAACTTTGATGAAGGAGGGGGTAGGAAGCTTCCATTCTACAAGAGTAATAGTGGGATGGGCACTCCTCACATTTGAAGGAAGAGAGCAGATGGAAGGGAATCCTTTCAAATTGATCAGTTTAGAAATATAAGATAAGCAATTTTTGGCCACTTTATTAGCACTAGGGGGAATGCCTTCAAAGGTGGAATGATTTCTACTCATGCAAATGAACCAAGAAATTATGAAAGGGATTTCCCCTACCTTAGCCTCCTTCCATTCCTTCCAACAGAGAAGGATGTTCTTCCAAGTGAGAAATAGCAGATTAAGGTTGAAGAACCTTATGCATTGGGTCCACATCTATTGAGAGAATGGGCATTCAAAGAAGAGATGTGAAGAGTATTCCTCATTGTTCCTACAGAATCTGCAGCAGGAGGGTCCCCTCAATCCTTTTAATTTGAGAAGGTCATCAGTGGGGAGAACCTTGTAAAGCAGCTTCCAATAGAAAAAAGACATTGAGGGTGGCAGATGCTTACTTCAGATAATTATCCCCAGGGAGACTCTTGCCATTGGAAAAGTTTGGAGTAAATGGCTTTTGAAAGACTTTGGTTTTTGTAAGAGGCCCAAACAATTCTGTCAGGTCTTAATGTATTTGGTGGAAGGGTAGAAATACGCTTAGCAGAGGGAGCATGGCGAATAGAATTCAGTATAGGAAGAGACCAGTTACCATTAACCCAACAATCTGCCACTTTCAGCTGAGAATTAGGGACAAAATTATAAGCAGGTTGCAACCAGTCAACTGGGCACCACTTGGCCAACCAAAAAGACACATTACCATTTCCTAACTCCTAAGGGAACATAGAATCTGCCAGAGGTTGAATTCTAAGCATACAGGTCCAAATTTTAGAGTAACCCAGTTTCCTGGTGTCTTGGGAGGGGTGAATGTCTTTGCAGTATTTACCTTTCATGAACTTTGCCCATAAGGAAGTATGAAATTTAAGCTTAATCCCGAGTTTGCAATGATTAACATGGGCCAGATGTTTTAGACCCTGGAAGCTAAGACCACCAGCCCAAAGAGGTTTAGCAACCTTCTGTCAAGAAGCCCAATAGAGTTGTTTCCTCTTGCCAGCCCATAAGAATCTGTTAAAGATTCTCTCCATTTGCAGCTGAGTGCTTTTAGTCATTGAGATCATTTGAAGGATGTAAGAAGGAAAGGTATTCAAGAAAATTTTAAGGAGAGTGATTCTACCTCCACTGGATAAGAAAAAGTGAGACCAACTGGAGAGCTGATTATGAATTTTTTGAAGAATAGTATCAAAATGGGTTTGTTTAACCCTCCCCTTAAGAAGAGGGACCCCAAGATAGACTAGAGGGCCAGGATGGCAGGAAAAACCAATAAAATCCATGATCCAGGTTTTGTGGCTAAGTGACATCTTGCTGTGGCAGATGAGATTGCATTTTTCAGAATTGAAATGCATACCATAATGGTATTGGAATAATTGAAGGCATTTCATGATGTTTTTAACTGAGTTCTTCTGAGCTTTGGAAAATATCATGACAACATCAGCATAGATGAGGTGGGAGATATTCAAATTGGACCTATGATGATATCTGTGATGATGCTAGGAGAAATTGGAGGAGTTTAGCATTTTAGATAGGTATTTCATAGCCAAAATGAATAAAGTAGGAGACAAAGGATCTCCCTGCTTCAAACCTCTATCAGCTATAAAATTACCCCAAGAGTGACCATTGATCAAAATTGAGTGACTATTAGAGTGCAGCCATCTGCTTATGAGTTGACAGAAGTGTGATGAAAAACCCCTGATAGTAAGAACAACCAGCAGGAAGTCCTAGCAGATTGTATCATAGGCTTTGCTGATGTCATGCTTGTATATGAGATTGCCCCCCTGCAGACCTTGTTCAAATCGAACAACATCTCCTGAGCAAGTAAAACATTATCTGTAATAGACCTGCAATGAACAAAAGCTGATTGGTTTGGACTAATAATGCTGTCCAGGTCTGGCTGCAGTCTGAAAACCAATATTTTACTAATGACTTTGCTGATTATTGAAGTTAGATAGATTGGCCTATACTGGTTCTAGGAACTAGCTTTAGCAGACTTGGGAATTAACACAAAATTTGAGTGGCTGAAAAAGCTGGGAATGTTCTGTCCTTGGAAGAAAGCTTGGATGGCCAGGATCACATCCTTTTTAACTATATTCCGGGACTTCTTGTAAAAGTCTACTGTGAATCCATCAGGATCAACAGCTTTAGAGCTATCGATGGAAGAAAGAGCTTGCCAAATTTCAGGTTCAGTAGGTGGTTTAGCAAGGCTAAGAGTGCTAACAAATTGAAAGTCTCCCTCAAAATAAGAATGGTCAAAAGGGACTCTCTCAAAAGAGGTCTGTTTAAGGAGGGCACTGAAGAATGATACAACATCTTGAGCAATGGCAGTGTTATTCTTAAGAAGGGTTCCATTGGCAGACTTAATGGTATAGATAGTATTGCATTTCCTCTTGTATTTGATGTGAGCATGGAAGAATTTAGTATTCCTGTCTCCCTCAGTGAAAATATTCACTGTAGCTTTTTGTTTTATTAGCTGTTCCTGCATAGCTGAAGCAGTGAGTAATTCCTCTTGGGATTTAAAAAGGGATCCTTCCAGTGATTCATCATTAATGACATCTTCCTCCAATTGAGCAACCTTCTTATCAGCAGCCTCAACAGCTTTGAACACATCCCCAATATTATCCCAACTCCATTTTCTCAGACCCTTACTCACCTTTTGATTCAACAAACAAAGGTGTGTCAAAGGGTCAGGGTGCTGCACCACAACCCAAAGGGAGGCCACAACAGAGAGAAAAGAATCATGTGTAGACCAGAAATTGAGATATCTAAAAGGTGAGGACTGATCTAGCCTAGGCGAGCAGTGATAGTTAAGAGCAAGGGTCTGTGATCAGAACCAGCAAGTGGGAGATGTGTGACAAATGTGAGCAGAATCTGAGAGAGCCTACTACCATTAACCAAATACCTATCAAGTCTCTCCTACATCTTCCCCTTTTCCAGGTAAACTCACGTCCAATGAAGCCCAAATCAAACAGACCAGCCTAGGTAATGTTATTGCAAAAAGAGTTCATTTTAGAAAGGCTAGGAGATCTGCCCACTCCCCCCAGCTTCTCAACAGAATTGTTGATGCAATTGAAGTCTCCCCCCCACTAACAAGGGGGGGAGTAAGATTATTGCCAATGGAGTGAAGGCAGTGCCACAATTCTTGTCTATCAGCCTTGGAACAACCTACATAGATGAAGGAGGCAAAACCTTCCTTACTACCCATTAGGAAAGAGATATGGAGGAGCTGTCTGTGATCCACCAGGATAGACCAGGTGAGTTCAATTCTTCAAAATAGTCAAATTTTATTACTAATATTAGCAAAATGGGAGAAACCAAGATATTTCCTTAGAATCATGTCTGGATGTTTGTGAACCATAGGTTCCAGGATGACAATGCACCAAAATTTATGTTTTCTATTGAGTGAGAGGATTCTTTGAAGAGATATGGGGTGGGCCACCCCTCTTATATTCCAACATAGAAAATTAATCATGGGCTTTTTGGTTCGGGGGGGGGGGGAATGGAAGAGCGAGACTTAGATCTGGTTCTTCCTTTAGTAGCCATTTGGGTGGGTGGGGGGGGGTAGCAGCCAAGAGTGTCTCCACCTCAGCAGTAGAGCGAGTGGGTAGAGGCATATTTGGTTCTAACTTGTTTTTTCTTTTCTTTTTAGCTGATTGAACAAGCCAATCCCCCTCCAATAAGTTTTCCATAAAGTTAACATCTGCTTGAGTAGGAACATCAACAACTGCAGGGGTACAAATATAATCAACTAAAAGAGGATCAGTGGAATGAGAGCTGGAAACAATAATGACTGGATTAGGTTCTTCCCTCATCCGTCCAGCAGGAGAACTACCAGTGAGAGAGGGGAAAACAGGAGGGGAAGAGAGCATAGGGAGAGGAGCTGGCCCAGGAGAATCAACAACTGGGGGGATTACAAGATCAGATGGGGGCCCCCTAGAATGAGGTGGATTAGGTGCTCCCCTGAGGGAGGGTGGAGCCTAAAGTACCTACTCAAGGTGTGACCAAACATTCTGCAATGGCTACAATAATAAGGTTTTTGTTCCATGACCACCTCCTGCTAGGCAGCATCCTCATCAGAGCCTAACCAAATTCTGTTAAAATCTGGGAGGGTGATGTCCCTCTCCACCAGGACCCTAGCAGCAGCAGGTTTAGCTTTATTTAAGGTGGGGGTGTCCAGCCTCAAGGGAGTGTCAAGAGCTTTGACAATGTTAAAAAAGGCATTTTGGTTGAAATATCTGTAAGGAAGTCCAGGGAATTTGAACCAAATTGGGACTATAGGGGGCTCTTTCTTTGGATCAAAGTCTGGGGTCCACTTAAGGAGCTTCATCTCAGAACCAGCTTTGAATATGGACTGTTTAGCAAAGAGTCTTGCAAAGTCTTCCTCTGTTGACAGTTGAATGAGTAAATGCCTGCCATCAGTAATCCCAGCTGCCAAGTGCCAATAAATTGAAATGATTCAAAGTACTTTCTCACTAGCTCCATCCTGAGTGGCCTAGAGCAAATTTCCCAATAAGAGTAAGTTTAACTTTATCATTTAATTGAGTGAGCTCTTGGTCAAAGAAAAGCACTGCAGGTGCCCCATCTTTGGTACCATGGGATGAATAAATGGACAGGAAGCCCGATCTGCAGCTGCATCATGAAACAGCTGAGGGAAGACATTTTTGTCAGGATTCGTCTCCACATTACTCCTGTTGCCAACCACACTTGCAAAGGTAGCCTTGGTCCACTGAAGGTTAGTTTCCAACTCTATAGGATGAGCCATGGGGATCAGTACTCCTCCCTTACAGACATAGGAAAGGTAGCACCAACCTACCAGAAAAGGAAGGGAGAAGCCTTCACACAACACAGTAAACCAATCCAATAGTAACCTGACCAAACATTTGGAAAGAAGAAGCTCGGGAAGGGTCAATAACTCTAAACCACCACAACAAACAGCATCCACCGGAACCACCATCAAAAGGAAGCTCACACCTACCTGCAGGAAGCACCAAGACAGTCACAGCTGCCATGGATACTAGGGGAACCCTAGTAGAGCTCCAGCTTCCTTAGCCGCCATTATATATATATATATATAGATATATATATATGTATGGATGATATATTAAATTAATTTTTTATTATCAAGTAGTTAGAACATTAATGTTGTATTCTATTAAATTTATCTTAAGTGACGGTATAAAAAATATCAAATTTAAATAACAATTAAATTAGATCAAATAATTAATTTCATTGAATTCCATCAAATCAAAAAGCTTAATCTATTATTTGAATATTTATTTTTCCAACCAAAGGTTTACACAAGGTTATACAAATTAGATGCGACAATAAATCGAATGGAGAGATTTAAAATATAATTGACCAAATAAACAATTTTATAAAAACAAAATGTATCTAATAGTATTATAATAACATTTTTTAAATAAATTCAACAAATAATATTTTAACTTAAAATATTTTAAATCAATTTTAAATTAAAATTTTTTTATTTGACAATTTCTAAATTTTTTTATTTAAATTAATTATTTTTGGCCATTGATTAAAACCAAATAATTAATATTAGACAACTTTAGAATCAGTTTTTTAAAAATCAAGTTAGTTCTCTAGTCCATCAATTCAACTCTAATTTTGACCCGTTCAGTTTGATTATGCACAAAAATAATTTTTATTTTGAACCTTCTGATTGACTAGTTAAAAGTTAAAACAGTCGAACAAGTCCACCCAATTTAGTTTTTAGTATTATGATTTGACATCTGAGTATTTGTAAATGTGTTCGGTGGTTCTATGTGTATTTTTTTTTTCTAGAAAGTTTGATAATGTTTTCATTAAAAGAATCTTAGAATTAAATAAAAATATGGCAGTAAGAAGGACGCAATGGAGAAAAAGGACTCATGTAGCAAAGCACACTTAGTGGGATTAAGACTTCGTTTTTGTAGTTGTTTCATTAAAAGAATTAAACCAAAATTACAAGTAATATTTCCCAAAACAAAAGGAAACCAAAAACATTAAAAAACACATCTATATAAAGAAACTCGAAAAAAAGAACAACCAGAAAACCAAAGCACTCGGATCCAAACCTTGGTGTACTTCAACAGACCAACAAACGATCAAAATTTTTAGAAAGTCCATGCATTATGTCCGAGTACCAAAATCGGTGCATTAAGGAAATATAAGAATCTAGAAGACTTAATAAATTATTAGAATGAAGGAAAAATGATTAAAAAAACGTGCTTAGATTAAACCCTAGTAGCACGAAAGTAGTTCCCTCAAAGGATATCATATATCTTGTGTATAGGAAGTCCCAAAAAAGCCAACTATATTTTATAAAACAATGCAAAATAGGTGTCAAACTAACTGGCACACATCAAATTGGTCAAACCACATTTTTTATTAGCTATCATCATAACATACCAATCTATTAAATTGCAATCTTAAAAATGCAAATATGTGGATAAAAAGGAAGCATATGTAATATATGATTAAGACTACAAAGAGAGGATATCATAACTTTTAGTCCCACAACTCGTTAGAACCAAACCATCAATTGAATGAACACAATCATCATAGTTGATTTGAAATAGTACCTAAATTCAAGTGAACAGTTATCAAAATGAACGTCCAAGGATATCCACAAGCAACAAAGTTGTATAATAGAGAACCACCATAAGAAAAGTTAGCAACTTGCGAAAAAAGCAAAGTATAAGTTGAAAAAAATAAGATTAAGATATCCAAAAGAAGCCCATAAACCCATCAGGTATAAAGTTTTATGATATTATTCAGTAAAATAAAGATTCTTGACCACCAAAGGCAACTTAGTTTTTAAAAAGTCAAATTGGATTCCTTTTCATATATTCAATAAGAAAACGAGGAAAGAACATCTCAAAAAAAATTTCCAATCATTTCTAGCCAATTAAAAATAAGGAGGAACTTAAATTGAAAGAAGAAAGAATCTCTTTAAAATTACACTTGATATACTCAAAATAAAGGAAGAGACATGCTATATTGCACCCCAAAATTAATAAGTCGCAATCAGGAGTAGAAAATCTCAATTTACTTGAAAAATATTGGCATTCAAAAAGAAAATGAAAGTGATTTATTCAAACATCCATAAATTATACAAAAAGCAACTGTTAAATTACTCTTTATCAAAGCATCCTTATTTTTCAATCCTTCCACCATGATTTCCCAAAAAGAAAGATATAAATTTAAGGGAGTAACCCTTAAACCAAATAATTTTTCACCAATAAAATATTTCTTGATATTCAAAAAGAAACTAATAAATGAATTCATGAGAATTTTTTTTTAATTTTTTTTATCAAGCCACATACATCTTAGACCATCCTCTTGAATCTGAACAACAAAATTATGTTATAAAAGTGAAGCAAAGTTGCCATGATGAACACAAAAATGACAGTTATTATTCATTATAAAGTCTGAAACTTTACTTTCTAACTTCACACCAAATTGATTAACATAATGATCCCCAATGATCTATAAAATGTAAATAGCATTAATCTGAGGACCAAAAGAGAAAGAAATATTGCTCATGCAAATAACTTGAAAATAATGTCCGCTCCTAAATTTAATAATAGTATTCATAATACTTCTCCAAAGGTAAAATAAATATTATTTTTAATCTTTTCCCAATGAGAAAAATAAGGAAAACACATCATTTTAAAAAAATCGAGTTAGAATTATAATGCCACCAAATATGTTTAGTTTTACACTGTTGACCTTACTTTTGATTGAGGTCTAGTCTCTCTTTAGAATAGCTAAGGGTCTAGCCATAAGACTCTCCTGGTGACTTTCTTAGAGGACTAGCCATGGAACCCTTTCCCTTAGAAATTCAAAATTTTCTCACTTCATTGGGATTTTTCATATGCTTAAGGCCTAACCTCCAGTTTTTGGGAGAAAGAGAACAAGCATAAGGAAGCCCAGGGGAAGTTTCCTATAGGTGGTCAGACCTTAGGATCTACTCTAGGAGGTTTGGAGCTTACACACACTTACACTACACACTCACAACCCTAAACAAGGCACACCAA
This sequence comes from Papilionanthe hookeriana x Papilionanthe teres, assembly GCA_022702705.1. Taxonomy (NCBI): domain Eukaryota; kingdom Viridiplantae; phylum Streptophyta; class Magnoliopsida; order Asparagales; family Orchidaceae; genus Papilionanthe; species Papilionanthe hookeriana x Papilionanthe teres. Next base: position 37,937,817 of record CM040425.1, on the reverse strand, counting down.
CTTTGATCCCTTAACTCTTTGGAAACTCATGTAAGTGGTTTTCTCAAGCCATTAGCCTTAGGCTAGGGTTTGGGTAGTGATCCACTTTTCGATATTTATACTTACAACTATGATATGAAAATTAGCAACGACACCAAAAACTTAATCCCACATCGAATATATATATATATATATATATATATACTGATGATTCTGTTATGTAATTTATGATTTATATTGTGGATACTACGAAAGTATACGTATTGTTATCAAGTAATATATGGCTCTAATGGAGTCCTAGATATCGATCCCACAAGGAAGTTAGAGAATTTCAAAGACAAATTAAAGTAGATTTACTTACTAATCTAGTATACGGAAATTAAGAAAACTTAGACTAAAATAAATAAATGCTTAAAGGTTGAAATTAAGATTTCATAAAAGTATCTTTCTCCTTGTAGTACAACAGACTTAATTCAACTCACCAAGACGCTAAACACACTTAAACACTCTATATAGAAACTAAAAGACTCTAGAATGACACACAACTGACTAAAATTCGTATATATTTATAGAAGGAGTTAAATCTCCAAAGGGTGTTTAAGAAGCTCTTCAAAAAGCGTCCAGGTTCAATGTATTTTGGCTATTTTCAAATGTCTCGTCATCGGCGGGGTCAATCTCGCCGTCGGCGGGCTTCTAGAAGATGGGCTAACCGCGCTGATCTCGCTGTCGGCGGGCTCGATCTCACCGTCAGCGGGCTCTTTATAAAATATTCAAAATCTCTCGGGAAAATCTCACCGTCGGCGGCTTAAATATCACCATCGGCGGGACAGTTCATTTTTCATCATATTGAGTCCTTTTTGCTCTGAATCCGCTTCTTTTATACTTTTTGCTTTCAGTACTTATAAATCTTAATTCCTGTAATAAAATAAAGAAAATACATTTCTTTAAAGTGCAATTTCATATAAAATTGGTATAAATTTCTCAATACATTTTTACGTGGTCAAAATCCCCAAACTTAACTATTACTTGTCATCAAGTAATTTTAATACTACATAAAAATAATGATTATTTGTAGTAAAGTTTTAATTCAAAATTACTGTGAATTTTATTTAAATAAGTATTAAAGTAAAGTTTAATAGAAATATTTTTAGATATTTAAATTAATTTTATAGATATAAGGCTATTTAGTCATCAAGTTTAAGAATTTTAGTCTTCTATTTATTTCAAGAATGACTATATTTGAAACATTAAATTACTTAAAATATTCAGATGATATGAAGTTCATGAAAACACTACTCAGTAAAATACTAATCCATATATTTAAGTTCAGAAATGGAATGGAAGTTTACCCTTTAGGTTGATTCAAATGAAGCCAATTTTTGATAAGACATTTCATCACGCTTCTCCTCACTTTATATATATATATATTCTTTTTCTTTTCTTTTTGGATTGATTTTCAATCCTTTTTTTTTACTTTTTAAAGTGAGGATCACTATTTTTGGTTAGCCTGTTAATAATTTTAAACTTCATTTTCCTCTTCCTAAATTTGAAACTGGAAACATTTACTTCTCTTATATATATTTCAAAGTTTTTACTTCATTGAGTTTCAATCTTTTCTTTCTCAACTAAATATTTAAGAATTTCATATTTTAAAATATAGTTTTCCTTACTTTAAATAGTTAACTATATTCTTATCCTTTTAAACTAAATTTCTTAATTTATAAAATTAGTTTAATTACTAGAAATATTTTATTCAACTTTTATAATAATCAGATAAATTAATTCTAGTTACTAAATTAAAATTACTACAGAAATTCATTTTTATAATAATTTTGAAAATGTAAATTGAGAACAATTTAATAATTAATTTTTTATTTTTTCCTCCCCTAAACTTAAAATTTTCTATCTATCTATATAGGGTGAAAAGGAAATAAACTGTAATATTTAAATCATACCTTCGAGCTTTAGGTATTTCTTCTTTTGAAGTTCTGCAGGCTTTTTCATTACTTAATTAACCTGTACTGTTAGTTTTTTTTCTACACACATAATATTAAATAAAGTGTTGAGTAAAGAAGTTTAACACAATACTACCACATTTTATGCTAACATATTATACTACATCCGCATACATTTACTAATTTAATCCAAGGTTACAATAGCAGTCTGAAAACATTAAAAATTTAAAAACTATATAACTTTAACAACAATATTTAAAAAAAATCTACACCACATCATAATCAAGTTCATAAACTAAAACATTAATACTAAAATTTAAGACAACAAACAAACAATCACAACATCAGAGTTTATAAGTCAAATAATTAAACAAATAAATATAGAATCTAATCTTCCACATCAAAGTCCCAAACTATATCATCTTTTCCCTGATCAGTGGGTGGATTAGGCTGGTAATGAGTATATTAGGGGCACTCAGGAAATACAACATCGAGCTCTCCTCTTCTATAACGATTCTCAGCATAATAATAGGCTATCTCATACTATGAATGTCTCTGGAGATACTCGGTGTCATAATCATGTCTTCTCTCTAAGCCTCCAATTCTCTGATTAATATGCTCCAGTTTTTCTTCTATTTTCCCAAAACATTTTCGCTGTAGAGTCATCTCATTCATCAAATCCTGAAGGGTAGGAGTACTATAGCGAGGAGGGTCATAACTGGTAGAGGGAATATCTCTACTCGATGAAGGTACATAGCTCATAGTCCCAGATCTCCATCCTTCGTGGGATTCATATTTTGTTAATATTAGCCGGAGTAATGGGTTTCCATAGGCTCCACCCATTCCTCATCATCCTTTGCCTCTACCCCAGATAATTGGCAGAGTGCATAAATCAGACCAGGGTGTCCTAGTCCTCCTCCACTTTCACTTCTTACAGTGGCTAATATATTCTTATAAATTATACTTCCCACATTAATACTTCTTTGGTTCTGAATACAGAAATTCAGAACTGCTCTATCTCTTATTACCTCACTATGGTGATAATTGGGTAACAAGGTAGAACAAATAAAATAGTGCGAGGCTTTAGATAATGCATTCAACATTGAGAGAGGAAAGTTTACCCTTTCACGCTGCTTAAGCTTCCAAACTCCTTTCCCGTCAGTGAGAAAGTTGATCACTTCTTCCAGTGGTCCTTCCATAGTTCCAAAAGTATCGTACTCACTGGTGTATAAATCTCGTACTTCATAAAATGAGTTAATCCTTGCAGCACTGAAATCTACCAAAAATCCTCTCACCTTGATTGGTGCATCTTTGATCGCAGTCAGATTGGCATAGAATTCTTTTACCACTTTCACAGCGGCTTTGTTGGTTATATAACAGAAGTTTTCCCATCCTCTTTTTTTTATTATTTGCTCTACTTCACCTCCAGGATTTTTGAAAACTCGATCCTGAATGCATTTTCTGGCTTGAATATTGTGAAAATATCTTGATTGTGCCCTTGAATTCACAAAACGAGTTTCCTCGTAGTCCATTCTTCTCTTTTGTCGTGGAGCCATTTTTCAATCTGTGAAATTCACAAAAATCTTAACTAAATTTCTAAGTATTACTAAGATGGCTTCCAATAGTTACTGAAATCAATCTAAATCAAGTTCCATAAATTTCTTCCAAGTCTTTTCTTCTCATTTCAAATTTTTCCAAAATTCCTCAATGTAGATGAAATTCATGGTGAAAATAAAAAATTTTTACATAGGAGTGAAGCTCTTACCAAGGGAAGATGAAATCCGGCATCAAAATGTGTTTAAATCGCTCCAAATTCCAGATCTATCAAGCCCTAGGTCGGTTTTTCGAAGCTTTGAGGAAGGGAATGATGAATAGTGTCGGTTGACCGGTCAAAATATAGTACATTTCGCGATCTCGCTATCAGCGAGAAATTTATTGCCTTCGGCGAGCTAATTAATTTACCAAGGCCAAAGTTTTGGAAAAATCTCGCCGTCGGCGGGATCGATCTCGTTGTTGGTGGGATTTCTGAATTTTTAAAAGGTTTTTATATTTTCAATTATGTTCAATTTAATTATGCCTTGTTTTAATGTTCAGTCACTTAATTTGATATATTTTCCAAGATTAGATATTCTATTAATTCATATAAGGTTTACGCAACACAAACACTATAACTTTTATAAATGAAATCCATGAACTTACAAACTTCAAATACCACAAAACTAACAATTGACTTATCAAATTAACCAAAACACATCTAAATTAGCATTGCAATCCACACCACAATACTCTAAATGCTGAGACTAAACAAACTACATGCAATCTCATCTAAACTGAGATTAGCTATGTAAAGTTCAAATTATATCAAAAACTAAATTCAAATCAACACACATACATATAATATGAATAGAAATTTCTGCTACTCATCGGAATCGAGCCGATCTCTTCTCCGATGTTTCCGATAGAACGTAGGTGCACAAACAAATTATAGAAAGGTACGAAAGGAAATTCGCAGGTGAAATTTTCTTCGATCCACCCTTTCTGTCTCGATAGTCTTATAAAACTTGCCTCCGGATGTCCTGTATGAGTCGAAAGTGCTCCTTCATTCTCCAATCGATGTGATCGAATAAATCAAAGATATTATCGATAAAATTCATCACATTCGTCAGTTCCTTCTCCGATCCTTTAAGTTTCCGTAAAATGAGGTTTGTTACATCGGTCGGGGGCTTAATTAAAGGATTGTTTTGAGATGCTTGATCGGAAATAATTCATTGTTTCATCATTGTTATCCAATGTAGGAAACATATCCGTCGGATCTAGTGGTTTCCGAGGCAATATCACTTTTTCCCGAAGCTTCGTAGGAAACTTGGTACTGACTACATAAAGTAAATATAGTTGATGGGTGTCCAAGTCCATGAATCGACCCATGCACAATTAATCTTAATGCAGACTTCACAATGATAGATCCAACATCAATAGGCAATCCAGATCGAATACAGTAATTTAAAATCACGCATTCCTTCGAGACATTGTTTACCCTCATAGTGGGTAATAACTTTGATGAAATAAAGAAATGCCAATGCTTAGAGACGGGGTTAAGAAGCGACGCAGAAAAACTGACGAACCGTCTTCTTGTAATTCCCAATCATCAGGTTCGTCGTTCATATATTTGTAGATCTCATTCATGTTGTATCTTGTAGGAACAACATTTGAATAGTGGCAAACAGGGTATTTTCAATCGAGTATAATTTATTTATTCGAGAAGGAGTGAAAGTTACCCATCTGCCTCTTATGTAAACACTTCCATTATGGATCACATGCAGATTAGAGTAGAATTCCTTGACCACTGGAATGACTACAGCAGATGTTGTATAGCAGAATACCTCCCAACGTCGCTGAACAATAATTTCTTCAATTGTTGTTGTTGAATTCTCCGCTCCTCTGTTTACGAATCCTCTTTCTTTAATCGGCCGCTTCTTCATCAAAACCTTGTTGAATAGTCGCTGAGCCTCAGAACTGACGAATTTTCGTCGGTTAAAAACTCCGGGTTTCGTGGTTTCTAGTGGATTGGGGGCCATAATAGATTGTTTTGGAGGGGGTCTAATCATTTTTATGGAAGAAGATAGTGTAAATATGAAGTTCTGAATGTTTTATATAGAGAAATGGCCTTAGAACCGCCCAAAACCGCAAAATAACTCACAAAAACCACTTTTTAACTATCTCGCTGTCGGCGGTAAGGATCTCGTCGTCAGCGGGATAGTTAATATATTTGAACTGAATTTGGGCGCGCCGATCTCGCTGTAGGCGGGATCGATCTCGCCGTCGGCGAGATTAGGTAAATTGCCCAATTTTTGCTCCGGTCCGAATATTTTCTGATTTCTTCATATAGATTCAAATTTGTGATGATTTTTAAAAGTAAAATGAGTATTAGAATTTATTCTATATTTTAATTTTCAATAACATTAATAGATCATAATTAATAATTACTATGGGTTGCCTCCCATAAAGTGCTTGGTTTAACGTCGTCAGCCCGACCTAATTTAGTTAGTAATCAGGTTGACTGAGCATTAAAACCTCTTTAAAATTTGGTCTTCTCCCTTCAAAATAAGGTTTTAATCTACGTTCGTTTACTTTAAATATATGCCCAGTTTTGGATCTTCAATTTCTATAGTTCCTTATGAAAATATTTGAGTTATAGTAAAAAGGCCCTAACCATCGAGATTTCAATTTCCTAGGAAATAATTTTAATCTTGTATTATAAAGCAAAACTTCTTGTCCTGGTTCAAAATTCTTCAGGTTAATCTTCCGATCATGCCATAATTTCATTTTTTCTTTATAAATTCTATCATTATGATAAGATTCATTTCTTAATTCATCTAATTCATTCAATTGCAATAATCTTTTCTCACCGACTTCTTTCGCATTGTAATTAAATTCTTTAATTGCCCAATAAGCTTTATGTTCTAATTCAAGCTGGTAAGTGGGAAGTCTTTCCATAAATAAGCCTGTAAGGAGTCATTCTAATCGAAGTTTTATAAGCAGTCCTGTATGTCCATAATGCAGTGTCTAGTCTTATAGACCAATCCAATCTATTAGGGTTTACAGTCTTCTAAAATACGTTTAATTTCTCGATTAGAAACTTCAGCTAATCCACTGGTTTGTGGATGATAAGCAGTTGATAACTTAAGAATAATGTTAAAATTTTCTACTAGTTTGTGAATATGTTTATTTCTAAAATGAGATCCTTCATCAGTGATAATCACTCTCGGCATTCCAAATCTAGTAAAAATATTTTTCAATAGAAACTTTGAAACACTCTTAGCATCACATCGAGGTAAAGCTTGTGCTTCAATCCAATTAGAAACATAATAAACATCAACTAATATATATGAGTTTCCAAATGAAGGAACAAATGGTCTCATAAAATCTAATCCCCAAACATCAAAAATCTCAACTTCTAATATAAAATTTAGAGGCATTTCATTTCTTCTAGATATATTACCTACTCGTTGGCATTTGTCGCAAGTTATGATATATTTATAAACATCTCTAAAAAGAGTAGGCCAATAAAATCCAGATTGTAAAATTTTATAAGCAGTTTTATCTGTTCCAAAATGTCCTCCAAAATCAGAATCATGACATTTCTGAATGATTTGTTCTGTTTCTTCATAAGGCATGCATCTTCAAATTATAAGATCCTTACATTGCTTATATAAATATGGTTCATCCCAAAAATATGTTTTAGTATCATGAATGAATTTTTTCTGTTGTTGCAAAGTTAACATAGGTGGTAAAATATTACTTACAATATAATTTACTATATCAGCATACCATGGTATTTTCCACTCACTTATATTATCTAGTTGTTCATCAGGAAAACTGTCAGTGATTTCATTATCAGTGTCAGATAATTCATTATATTCTAGCCTTGATAAATGATCTGCAATTTGATTATCAGTTACCTTTTTGTTAATGATTTCGAAATCAAATTCTTGCATTAGTAATATCCATCTAATTAATCTTGGTTTGGAATCTTTCTTTTGCATTAGATATTTAATAGCAGAGTGATCAGTATGCACTAATACATTTAGTTCCAATTAGATAAGGCCTAAATTTATCAAAAGCATAAACAATTACTAATAGCTCTTTTTCAGCAACTGTATAATTCATTTCAACATTATTAAGAGTTTTATTGGCATAGTATATAACTTTGAAAATTTTATCATATCTTTGCCTGAAATCGCTCCAGATAGCATAATCACTAAGCATCACACATAAGTTCAAATGGTTTCTCCCAATCAGGTGAAACTATTATAGGTGTTGTGATTAATTTATCTTTTAATAATTCAAAAGCATTTAGGCATTCAGTTATGAATTCAAATTTCTTGTCCTTTTCTAAAAGTTGGCATAGAGGTTTAGTAATTTTTGAAAAATCTTTTATGCAGCCTCTGTAGAATCCAACATGTCCAAGAAAACTTCTTACCCCTTTTACTGTAGTTAGAGGTGGTAATTTAGCTATAACTTGAATTTTTGCAGGGTCTACTTCCATGTCATTTTCCAAAATTTTATGCCCTAATACAATTCCTCCTGCAACCATAAATTGACATTTCTCCTAATTTAGAACTAAGTTAGTTTTCTCGCATACTTCTAATACTTTTCAAGATGATTTAAGCATGCATCAAATGACGTTCCAAATACAGAGAAATCATCCATAAATACTTGTATTCCATCATCAATTAATTTACTAAATATAGACATCAACATCTCTGGAATGTTGCAGGTGCATTACATAATCCAAAAGGCATTCTTCGAAAAGCAAATGTTCCATAAAGACTAGTAAATGTAATTTTCTCTTGATCCTTAGGAGCAATATGTATCTGATGATAACCGGTATATCCATCTAAAAAAATATATTTATGTTCAGCTAATCTATCAAACATTTGGTCTAGAAATGGTAATGGGAAGTGATCTTTCCTGGTGGCTGCATTTAACTTTCTATAGTCAATACATATATGCCATCCAATAACTTGTCTTATAGGTATTAAATCATTATTTTCATTAGCTTTAACGGTCACTTCTCCTTTCTTAGGAACACCGTGAATTGGGCTTACACATGCACTGTCCGAAATAGGATATATAATACCATTATCTAACAAATTTAATATTTCTTTCTTGACTACTTCTTTTATTATTGGGTTTAATCTCCTTTGAGGATTGTTGACCTCATTTTTGATGAGGTCTTCTCTTCTTCTCTTTAGTACTTAGGATCTAGCCTTAGGCTTTTCCTTTGACTATCTTAGAAGACTAGAATTGGGACCCACCTTCTAGAAATTCAAACCACTTCTTAACTCCCTGCAAACTCCACAAACTTGACTGTAGACCCCTAATCACCTAGAGGGTTGAAATCAAATGTGGAAGTTTAAAGGATGAGTTCCTATAGGACTCTTTGGCCTTAGGACTGCCCCAGGTGGCCTCGGTCTCAGTGAAGGGGCTGACTTACACATACACTACATTTATACACTACACTTTCACACACCTCCTAAAACACACCCATACCTAACTTGAACTCCTAACTCATGTAGGTGATTCACATGGATGGTTCTTAACCCCTAAGCCCTTGGCTAAGAGGGTTAGGAACAACATAGTGGATGCCTCAAATGAGTCCCTTCATGGCTCATGTGGGCTTGATATGGCTTCATGGCTCAACCAAAATGATTTTATTCCACTTACATTTACCCAATCTTCAATTTTCCAAATTTTCGATATTTGACCCCGGGACCCTACACCCGCCTAGCCTACCCAAAACCCTTGAAATCCTCCAAAATTTCCAAATCACCCAAAATTCATCAAAACCAATCCCAAACATTTCCACATTACCCAAATTGATCATTCAGGGCCAAAAATACAAAAAATTCCAAAAATACCTCCCAATACCCTCCAAATACCCAAAATACCCCTCTTGACCCAAAAATCCAAAAATTCAGAAAATTACCATAAAATTCCAAAAAATCCCAAATATTCCCAATTTCATTTTGTTCAACTACACCATGGGCCAATTTTGTCAATTTACCCTACTTTTGTCAAAACCCCCAATTTGACCCATTTTAACCCTAAGTGAACCCAATGTCAAACCAAACCTACCCAATTGACCCCAATTTTGGTCCAATTCAATTATAAACTTCAAATAAATATCCTAAATACCAATCTAGACCAAATCCAAGCCCAATTTGATTGACATTTGGATCCAATCTCACTTTTGGCCTTAAAGCCCAATTTGGACCCATGACCCAAACCTAACCCAAACTCACCCAATTCAATTCCAATTAACCCCAAATCTTTTCTAAATCTTCCTTAACATTCCCACAAACAAAACACTAACATGATTTTCCCAAAATTTAGACCCAAACCCCACTCAAACTCAACCCAAGGTTAAAAGGCCCATTTTTGACCTAAACCCAAACCTAGCCCAAATGAGCCCAAGCCCCAAAATCAAAGCCCAACCAAAGTCAAAACCTCTTTGAAACAATCCCATAAACATTTCTCAACATTGATTTTATATCAATTTCAACTCTAGCCCAACATTAGCCCAACTTGGCCCACTTGGACCTACATAGGCCCACTTACCAAATAAACCCAAATTCAAACCAATTCAACTCCAAATCACACCAAATTGATTCCAAGCCCTTCATAGGACATCCCTAAACCAATTATGACATTTATTTGACAAAGTTCTTCACAAAATTTTTATCCAAATGCCCATCCTAAAATCAAAAGCCCATTTCCCTTAAACTTTCCTAAAAGCCCACTTCACCACATCCAAAGGCCCAAAATCTACCCTAAAGCCCACATGACATCTCCATTTGTCATCCACTTAATTAAATCCATTACCTAAGTCCTAAATTCACCATCAAATTATTCCAAATCAAGTTTCATACAAATTTCCATCAAATTACCAAAATTCTTAAAACCCATTTTCATGAAATTGACCAAACCTTTTCCCAAGCCAAAGGGAGCCAATGATGAGCCATTCACGAGCCATATGAAGCCATGAAAGTTTGGCATGTGACCATGCCATTAATGGCAAAAGGAGGAGGTCCTTTAACCATCTCCTAAAAGTCATTAGCCTTAAGCATGTATCCCCTTAACTAAGATTTAATCCAAATATTCTTGGAAAAGGACATCACCAGCCTCTTGACCGGCTATCCTAGCTGATTTTCTCGGCCCAAGACCAGCCATGGGGAGGTGAACCCAACCCAAGCCAATGGGTTGACCAATTTCAAGCCAAAATGACCCCTTCCCCATTCCATTTTAATTCAAACACTTTACACATGTCCAAGCCCAATTGACTTCACCATTGCCCAAGCCACGACCTCCCCGAGTCGAGATGGTGACCCATGCCTGCCGGCCAGCCGCCTGGATCGCCGGAAAACACCATGGCCGAGAGCTCACATGTGAGCCAACTTTGAAATTCTCACCTGCTGAGTTGCCCCATGCCCAATGGCCATCATGGCTGTTCTTCTCCTCACCAGAGCAGCTTATCCCATGCCTCAACTCCCCCTGGGAGGCCCTCCACCCTCTTCTATTTAAACTCCACCCCTCTCGGCCATGAGAAGAGCTGAGCACAAACCTTGCCGAAACTCTGCCAAAATTGTTCCGGACCCTTCTCCACCCTTAGAGCGACTTGATCCCTAGAGTGTCGATTTGCCCTAATCTCCCACCGACGAAATCCAATTTCCCAGTCGAAATTCCACCAAAACCAGGACACTTCTCCACAGTGAGCCAATTCCCAAATTGATTGGTTCTACACCTTCACCGGACCAAGGGAAGGTGTCCACCGATAAAAGCCCCATCTCCGGGCCACCCGGTTGCTCCGGCCTCCAAGCTTTGTGATCGGGCTTGGTCGAAATCACATCCGGACAATTCACTGGACCGGGAGACTTCATGCGGAGCTTGCGGGATCCAATCGAAGGTGCAACAACTCTCAGATTGAAGCCACACTTCTCTGAGCAAAGGTTTGAGCTAATTCTTCATCCCGTGCTTCTGGAGATTCTCCATTTCAAATGCCTTAGTTTCAATGCATGTTAACCGTATAGATGTGTTCGTCTCTTCAAGACGAATCCATAGAGCATAAGAACATAAAAATCCATTGAGTATCGAGTGAGATCTTAGGGATTTAGTGTGGACGGCTCTCGGGTAAGGACGCTCGGGGACGATGAACGGATGCCGTCCATTCAATACACGCGCGGACGAACTGCTCAGATGGTGTCGGACCAGGAGACGTTACGAGAACCGCGGGGCCCGGGCTGCTGACTCAGGTGGCGGCGTCGAATGGGAGCGCGACGCGTGTGCGTTCGGAGCTGCCGAGGTTGACGCGGCGCCGCGTGGATAACTAGAAAATTAGGGTATTTTTCTATTTATTTAATTCCCTAAACTTCAAAAATTCATATCTCTGTGTAGAAAAATCGGAAAAATAAAATAAAAATACCCTCTTGCTCGGTGAACGGAGGAGAATAATGTGAAAAGGAAATCATTTAATTTCATCGAGTATTTTATTTTTTATAATTTATTTACTCTCTCGCTTTATTTTAATTCTCCATGCATGCATACAATTCACCATGGCATGAGACCATAGAGCTTTAAGCCTCCGAATTTGAGAGCATTCCTCGAATTTTCCAAAGTCGGAGGCCATCCCTATGAAAAGTTATTGATTTTTCAAATTCAAGTTATCTGTTTTGAGTATTTTAATTCCAATAAATAGCATGTTGTGAAATAAATTCTAGGAAAATTTGGTGATGTTTCTTATGACCAGAGAACCCTAGGAAAGATAGGTTTTGACTTAGTTCATTTAAAACAACCCTAATTGACTTAAACACCCAAAATAGGTCTTTAATTAATTAAAGTTAACCATGCATCAAATTGACTTGAAATCAATTCTCCACTGACCTTTAGGATCAGAGGAATCTACCATAAAAATTTGAGGTCAATTGGAATTGGTTAGCCCCACTAATTGGGTTGATTAAGCCACTTAGCCATTTTAAACTTTAAAAATTCATAACTTTTAAAATACCTTTCAAAAATTCACCAAATTGGTTTTGGAGCCTCTCTGATATCAGGGGAACCTAAGAAAATTAAAATTTCAATTTTCTAAAAAAGTTGATTTTTAATAATATTTTAATATTTTTAATAATTAAAAAATAATAAAAATCACAAAAATAATAAAATTCACCAAAATGTTACATTTTGAATTTTAATCACTTAGGAACAAATCCCACATTTTTCTTAGGTCTATTTAGTGAGATATTAAATTTTAAAGCTTTAAGGTAATTTTAAAATTAAAAAAAATGTATTTTCTAGCATTTTCACTAAAATAATTATAATAAATCATAGAAAAATCAGAAAATTACAAAATTTGCTTCTCTGATTTCCTTGATATCAGAGAGATTTTTGAAAAATATAAAATTCATTTTTCAACATTTATTTTATTTTTAAATTAATTAACACTCCAAAACTTAAAATAATTATAATAGAAATAATATAATTCAAAAAATCACCAAAATTGGTCCAAGTGGTTCTCTGGTCATTAGGAATGTCCCCTAATTTTCTTAAGGACAGAAACTTTCCCTTGGTCATGTTATTAAATTTTCCTTGAAAATCTGTATTTTCTACCAAAAATAATTATATAAATAAATTAAATATAGAAAAATCATATTTTCTCCTCTCATGTCTTTATTGGCATATGAGTGAAGTCACATAAAAATTTCAAGTTCATTTGAGTTCAATTTAGTGAGTTATGAAATCATTAAGCTTAAAGGGTAAAGTAGTAATTAAATTTTTAACCCTTAATTAAAACTTTAGGTTTAATAAAAAATTAACAAGTAAAATATTTGATCCTAATCTTATTTGGATGATTGGAATTCAAATAATTAAAGGGTAGAAACCCATTAAACAATTTTAAAATGATTAAACTTTAATTAAATAATGGATTAAATTTGGAAGAATAATAAAATTGGAATTATTAAAATAGGGATATTATTAAGAAGAGATTTATTCTTTAATTTAAAAATCCCTAAATTAATTATCTCATTAATATTCAATTCTTAATTAAAATGATAACTCAAATTTAAAATATTAAAAGACTTAATCATTAAACTAAAATTAAATTATTAAACTCTTTTAAAATTTTAATTAAAATAAAAAAATAAAATTAAATTAAAATTAAATTAAATTAAATCAAATTAAATTAAATTAAAATAAATAAATAAATCAAATTAAAATAAATAAAACAAACAAATTAAATTAAATTAAATAACTTAAATTAAATTAAATTAAATTAAATAAATAAAATTAAATCAAATTAAATTAAATGAATTAAATTAAATTAAATAAATTAAATTAAATTAAATTAAATTAAAATTAAATTGAATTAAAGATTAAATTAAATTAAATTAAATTAAATCAAATTAAATTAAATTAAACAATCAAATTAAATTAAATTAAATTAAATAAATTAAATTAAATTGAATAATTAAATTAAATTAAATTAAGTAAATTAAATCAAATTAAATTAAATTAAATTAAATAAATTAAATTAAATTGAATAATTAAATTAAATTAAATTAAGTAAATTAAATCAAATTAAATTAAAATTAAATCAAATCAAATTAAAGTTAATTTAACATCAAATCAAACTCTATTGAATTAAATTAAATTAAAACTCAATTAAATTAAATTAAATTAAATTAAATTAAATTAAATATAACATCACCTAAAACAGAAGGAAATTAAATATAAAACAACTTGAACACTATTCCAAATTTAAACTCTTTAACTTAAACCAAATCATTTGAATACTAATTTACCCTTGAAAGCTTTAGTTATCATAACTCCTAAGCAGAACATTAAATGAAATGTTACTTCACTTATAGGATATTCAAATGTCTCAGTTCACTTGAGCAAATTAACAAAACTTGAATTCTCGGACGATTAATTCATTTGTATAATTAAACTCATTGGACTTAAAACAATCCTAGAAATATTGAAAAGATGTTTAAGATTCTTCTTAAGCACTTCCTCAATATGATAGGATGTTTATAAGAACAATTGAATTTAATTGTTCTTTGATGAAGAAAATCGTCCTTAAACCAAAACACAAAGGACCTAGACGTCATAGGAGATGACTAGCTATAGGATTAGGAATTTGGTAGAAAACCATAACCTTTCCCTTAGCTTTACCTAGGAACTTGCTTAAATATTCTAATTATGTTTTAAGTGTAGCTTGGGATGACGGGAATACCCTCCAGGTACGCTTTTATTTTATTGCAATTTACTTTCTTGCAATTTACATTATTGCAATTTACTTTATTACAAATGCATAGTTTAACTTTAATTTTAATTTGATTTTAATTTAATTTGTTTTAATTTAGTTCTAATATTAATTTAGATTATTATTTTAACTTTTAATTAAGAATTAAATATTGTTAAAGTGACTTATTTAGGGATTTTCAAATTAAAGAATAAACGCCCTCTTAATAATATCCCTATTTGAATGATCCAAATTTAAATATATTCTTTTCCAAAATTTAAATTATTTAATTAATTAAAGTTTCATTTTTGATATCTTCAAAGTATTTAATGGGTTCCTACCCCTTAATTTCTCTAAGTTTCAATCATCCAAGAGAAAATTAAATCAAATATTTTACTCCCCCATTTTGATTAAACCTAAAGTTTTAATAAAGGGGTTAAAAATTTTTAATTACCTTTATGCCTCTTTAAGCTTATTTATTTCCATAACTCACTAAATTGAGCTCAAATGAATTTAAAATTTTTATGTCACCTCACTCACATGTCAATTAAGACATTAGGGGAGAAGATGTGATTTTTCTGAATTTAATTTATTTATATAATTATTTTTAGTAGAAAATAAGGATTTTCAAAGAAAATTCAACAAATACGACCAGCTTGCTTTCTATCCTTAAGAAAATTATGGCATGTTTCTAATGACCAAAGGACCACTTGGACCAATTTTGGTGATTTTTGAATTATATTTTATTTATTATAATTATTTTAAATTTTAGAGTATTAATTAATTATAAAATAAAATTAAAGTTGAAAAATGGATTTTATATTTTTCTTAATTTTCTGACCCTAAGGAGTCCATAGAAACAAATTTTCTAATTTTCTAATTTTTCTTTGATTTATTAGAATTATTTTAGTGAAGAGGGTCAAAATTCATTTTTAATATTAAAAATTACATTAAGCTTTTAAAATTCAAAAGATTCTATCCTGTGACTTGGGAAAATATTTCGTTTTGTCTTTAAGTGATTAGAGTCAAATGTGACATTTTTATGATTTTTAATCTTTTTGTGATTTTTATTATTTTTAAATTATTAAATTATTAAAATATGGTGGAAAATCAACTTTTTTAAAAATTCTATTTTTATTTTTCTTAATTCTCCGATATCAAAAATGTTCTTAAATTAATTGAGAGTTTTTGAAACGTATTTCGAGTTATGAATTTTAAAGTTTAATTTTGATTATGTGGCTTAATTAATCCATTTAGTGGGGTTAAACATTTCCAATTGACTTCAAATTTTTATGATGTCTCTTAATCCTAAAGATCGTCAAGAATTGTTTTCAAGTCAATTTCATGTGCGGTTAACCTTAATTAATTCAAATTCACTTTTAGGGGTTTAGGCCAATTAAGGTTATTATGAATGAATTAATTCAAAATATATTTTTCATAGGTTCTTGGTCCTAAAGGAACATCAACAAATTTTTCTAGGATTTATTTCACAACATGCTAATTATTGGAATTAAAATACCTAAAAACAAGGATACGAACTCGAAAATTCAATAACTTTTCACAGAGATGGCCTCTAACCTCGAAAATTTTAGGGAATATTCTAAGATCAGAGGCTTTAAAAGCCCTATGGTCTTATGCCATGGTGAATTGTCTATGCAAATGAAGAATCAAATACTAAAAATAGTAAATAAATTCATTAAAAATAAAATACCCATCCAATTAACTCGATTTCTTTTTCCACATTATTCCTCCTCCTATGTTCACCGAGTAAGAGAATATATTTGTTTTATTTTTGTGATTTTTCTATGCAAAGATATGAATTTTTGAAGTTCTGGTATTTAAATAAATAAACTAACCCTATTTTTCAACTTATCCACGCCAAGGCCACGCAATCCTCGTTAGCCTCCGAAGTGCCACGCGCGCGTTCGATTCGATGATGCCACGACCCGCCGCTCTCGGCCCGCGTTCACGTAACATTCCCCGGTCCGGCGCAATTTGAACCGTCCGCTCGATACACGCGTGATCCAACGGTTCCCGTCATCGTCTACAACCGGTGTGCACCCGTGACCGTCCACACTAACCCTAAGATCTCACTCGATTCTCAATGGATTTTCGTGTTCTTATACCTATGGATTCGGCTCAAGAGACGAACACATCCATGGTTTATAGGCTAAGAAATTAACTTAAATAAAATGAGAATCATCGGAAGCTCGGGGAGGAAGAGCGAGTTCGTACTCGTCTTCAAAGAAGTGAAGCTTCGATCCGAGAGTCAGGTCACCTTCGATCGGGTCCGTGCAAGCTCCGCATGAAGCCCTCGGGGCTCGGGGAATTGTCTAGGTATGAAAGTGACCAAGCCCGATCACAAAGCTTCGGAGGCTAGAAGCAATGGCCGGCCCGGGTGAGGGGCTTTTGTCGTAAACTTCTCCTCGTCCGTGAAGGTGTAGGACCAATCAATTTGGAGATTGGCTCACCGTGGTGAAGTGTCCCGTTTTTCGTGGATTTTCAACTCAGAAATTGAGCTCATAGAGGGGGTTTCAGGGCTGGATTTCAGTGGGGACTGCCCTCTATGTCCGGGGAGGAGTCCGGAAATACCTTGCGCAGCTCTTGCTGTTTCGTCTAACTCCTATTTTGGCCGAGAGGTGGCAGGCTTGGGGATTGTGCATGGCCGGAGTGGCTTCCTGTGGGGGTTAGAAGACTTGGATCAGCTGCTCAGGGGAGGAGAAGAACAACGGTGTTGGCCATTTGGCTGACACCAAATTTGGGGAGAATCAAAATTGGCTCACATGGGTGCTCTCATTCGTGGTTTCCCATGGCCGGGGTGGTCAGTTTTCCGCCTGTGGTCGTCAATTCCCAAGGCCGTGAGGACCAAGGTTGAGGTTTGTGCAAGCAATTGTCCAATGCCAAGTGTAAAGGGATGGATTAAGTGATAAAGTAGAAGAGTGATTTTGGGTTCATGTGTCAACCCATGTATTCGGCCATTTTCCACCTCCCCATGGTCTCGATTTTCGGCCAAGGGGATCAGTTGGGTCAGCTGCCATGGAGTGGTGAAGTCCCAATCAAAATAGTTTAAGTTAATTTTGGGTTATGGTGTTGCATTAAAGAGGTTAAAATGGCTTAAGGAAGGCTTAGGAAAAGGACTTCTTCTTGTCATTAATGGCTTGGTGACAAGTCAAACCCCCCATGGCTTTATGTGGCTTGTCCATGGCTTGCATGTGGCTCCATTTGGCTCATCCTTGGCTTAGGAAAAGTGGATTCATTTATATGAAAAAGGAATTTGGAGATTTTGGCAATTTAGTGAAAAATTTAGATGGTGTTTGATTTAGGTTGATTTGATGATTGATTTGGGACTTAGGAATTGATTCCAATTAAAGGGATGATGAGAAGGAATTGTCATGTGGGCTTTGGAATGGGTTTTGGGCTTTGGATTTCACTGACGCTTTCAAGAGTGTTTAAAGATGGGCTTTTAGATTTCAAAACAAATTTTAGGATGAAAATTTTGCAAAGGATTGGATCCAATAAGTGCTGAATTTAATTTAGAATGTTTTATGAATGATTTGGAATCAATTTGGTGTGATTTGGAGTAAAATCGCTGAATTTTGGGCTTTTTCGTTATGGTCAAAATGGATCCAATTGGGCTAACTTGAGTTAAGGTTGGGCTAAAGTTGGATTTGATGTAAAATTAATGTTGAGAAATGTTTATGGAGTGTACAAAGAGTTTTCAACTTGGTTGGGCTTTGATTTTGGGATTTGGGCCCCATTTGGGTTAGGTCTGGGCTTAGGTCAATTTAAGAGGTTTCTGCTTTGGGTTAGGTTTAGGTGGGGTTTAGGTTCAAATTTGGGGCAAATCAAGTTAGTTTTTTGTTTGTGGGAATGTTAGGAAGGCTTTAGAAGATTTGGGGCCAATTGGAGTTGAATTGGACTATTTGGGTTAGGCTTGTGTCATGGGCCAAAATCGGGCCCAGGGCCTCAAGTTGAAATCGGGCTCAAATGTCAATCAAATTGACTTGGATTTGGTCTAAATTGATATTGGGGATATTGAATTGAAGTTTAGAATTGAATTGGACCAGAATAGAGATCAATTGGGGTGGTTTGGTTTGACACGGGGTTCACTGGGTTCAAAATGGCCAAATCGGGGGTTTTGGTAAAAGTGGGATAAATCGCGACCAGCCCATGGTATAGTTTAACAAAATGAAATTGAAATAATTGGGATTTTTGGAATTTTTTGGGAATTTTTAGAATTTTTAGATTTTTTGGCTGGAGAATGGCATTTTGGGTATTTAGAGGGTATTTGGGGCTTTGGAATTTTTGGTATTTTTGGCAATGGACGATCAATTTGAGTGGGGGGATGTTTAGGATTGATCTTGAGGAATTTTGGCAATTTAGGTGATTTTGCAAATTTTTAGCTCATGCATTTTGAGGCTATGAGTCCTGGGTCTCTGGTCAAAAATTGAAATTTTTTTGAAAAAATGAAGATTGATCAAATTCGAGTGAAATGGAATCACTTTCGTTGAGCCATGAAGCCATGTTAAGCCCATAACATATAACATTCTTCGTTGTTCCTAACCCTTCAACAAAGGGGCTTGGTGGTTAAGGGACCATCCATATGAATTACCTACATTTGGAAATGAGGTCAAGTTGCTAGAGTGTGGTTTTATGCACTTAGAATGTGTGTGAGAATGTATGGCATGCGGTGCTCAACCTCACTGCACTGTGCCACCTGTGGTATTCCTAAGGCCAAAAAGTCATATAAAGAACTCATCCTTTAAACCTCCACATTTTATTTCCAACCCTCAAGGTGATTTGGGGTCTACAATCAAGCTTGTGGCCTGCAGGGAGTCAAGAGGTGTTTCCGAGTTTCTAAAGGAAGTGGTTCCACTTCTAGTCCTCTAAGATTAGTCAAAGGAAAAGCCTAAGGCTAGATCCTAAGTACTAAAGAGAGAAGTGTAAAAGACCTCATCAAAAATGAGGTCAACACACACTTAATTAATCTTACCAAAAACGCTAAACACTCTATCTACTCACTAAAAAGACTCTAAGATGACACTTAAAATTACACTTAAATTACACTTAACTTACACACCAAATGACTAAAATTCGTCTCTATTTATGTATGAGTCAAATCTCCAAAGGGTACTTAAGCACCTCTTCAAAAAGCATCTAGATTCAATGTATTCGCTCTTTCAACCTGCCTCCGTCGCGCGGCTCGATCTCGCCGTCGGCGGCTTCTAAGATGGGCTAACCGCGCCCATCCGCCGTCGGCGGCCCGAGACCCGCCGCGCCCGGCTCTTATAAAATATTCAAAATCTCTCAGAAAGGGGTCTCACCGTCGGCGACGAAACTCGTCGCCGTTTGGGATGCTTCATTTTTCATCATATCGAGTCCTTTTTGCTCCAAATCCGCTTCTTTTGTGATTTTTGCTTTCACTTATAAATCTTCATTCCTGCAATAAAATAAAGAAAATATCTTTCTTAAAGTGCAATTTCATATAAAATTGGTATAAATTTCTCAATACATTTTTCCTTTGCATTAACCTTTTTCAATTGTTCCTCACCGTTTTCGTACCAACCTCAATTGACTCGCTTGTAAAACCTTAACTTCTCCACCCAAGTTAAGGACAATCTTCACTCGAAGTAAACTTCTCAAATACTCAAAATTAATCTCTCCAAAGGCTTCCCCAAGCCTAAAGAAAATATCTTCAATCAAAATCGAGGCGTCTCGGTTCTCAAACCTATTTCAAGAACAAACTATGAGCCCATTTGGCCTATCTCATAGCTAGAGCTAATTTCAAGTCAAATCTGAGTAGGCGAAGAGGAGTCATGGTGTCAATGTGATTGTCTCGCTAAGCTCAATCAAGGCCACACTTCTTAGGACAAGGTATGGGCCGAAAATCCCTAAATTCTAGCATCGGGGGTTTGGTTTTTTATGAATAAAATGAATACTACATGTCCACCTAGCCATATAGATAGCTTTACCTCGACTCGTACGAACGTGTAAGAACAAACCCCGAGTGATATGGTCGAGAATCGAGCAGATCTTAAGGTTCGATAATGGATGTTCATTGTTCCTCATCTCATGGGATGATGAACCGTCCATCCATTTTGGTGTATTAAAAATGGACAGTGCTAATCGAGTTTAAATCACGAAACCGTGGAGAGGGGAGCACCATATCGAAGGAAAATGTGGCACTTATGAGGAAAGTGCCACAATTCGAGGAAATTGTGTGTGGAGCTTCGCGCATGAGAAACAATACTACAACACTACTGGTATAGATAATTCACATTTTCTCGACTAAATAAATCTAGAAAATTAAATAAAACTTTAAAAATTCATAACTTTGAAAATAAAAATCACAAAAATAAATTACAGTATACCACTAAAACTCAATAAATAAAGAGGGGAAAATAACAAAAATAAAAAATAATTAAATTTATATTTAAATTTTTCTTGAGAGAGTATTTGAAGTTATTAAACAAAAAAATATAACTCCAAAAATATGAAATTGTTAAGAAAATTTTCCTCCACTCTTCGCAACATTTCCTAATTTTCCATGGTTAACGCGGTTTCCTAACATCAAAACATTAATTTTCAAATCAAATTTATAATTATTTTAAAAAATATTTTAAAAAATAGATATTTAAAAATTAAATTGGAAATTAAAATAAAACTTTGGGCACAAAAGTTAATCCCTAAACTCGATGATTTCAATCGTAAAAATTTCTAAAAACAAAATTAGTACTCGTGGAAAAAATGTATAAAATTGAAAATTTTACACTTTGGCATAAAATGTCCCTCAAACATAATATAAATCATTAATCTAAGCTTAGGAGCTCAACCTAGTGGGGTATTAAGGGTTTGACAACATGGTTTTCCCCTTTACCATGAAACAACTCTAATAACCTAACATTAGCTCAATTGAGTCTGGCCGTTGTATCAAACCCAATTTAGACCAAAGAAAACCTAGATTGCAATCTCATCCAATTGAAGTATATTTTGAGTCCCGGTCGATTTAGCTTAGCTCATGCCTAACCAAAACTTTAGGTCTAACCCACATTGCATATAAATCCTAAATAAATATTAGGGCTAATCCTCATTAAACGAACCTAAAAATCAACTATCCTTTCGCCTAACCCAAATTAGACAAAAATCTTAACACAAACCTTAGGTCTAACCCACATTAGACCTAACTTTAACCTCAGTCTACCATAAATAACTTGTCCCTTAGGTTCAACTCACATTAGAATTAATCTAACCTCGTCTAACCCACATTAAACCTAAAGTATAAACCTTAAGTCTAACCTAACTTGGACCTAGCATCAACCACATTTAGGATTAATCCAAGTTAGACCTCAATTTAACTTAAACTCCTGTGCCTAACCTAACTTAGCCTAGCATAAAACTCTTAAGTCTAACTTAAATTAGTCCCCGAACCCCAAAATCTTTGTATAAACTAAATCAGACATAAACCCTGTGTCTAGCCTAACTTTGAAGCCTAGCCTCAATCCTTTGGGTCTAACTCTGCGTTAGACACAAACAAGAATCAACACTTTGTGTCTAACCTAAAATTGGGGATTTTAACCCAGTTCAACCTAATTTAGTCCTAAATAAATGTTTTGAAGTTCAACCCATATTGTGTGCCTTCCCTAAACCTTAGTTCGACCTAACTTAGACCTAGTCCAACCTTTTAGGTCTAAACCACATTAAACATAACCTAAACTCTAGGACTAACCTAATTTAATTTAGTCCAATCTTTTAGGTCTAATCCACATTAGACCTAACCTAAAACTCATCCAACCTAACTTCTAAACCTACTCCAAACTCTTAGGTCTAACCCACATTAGATCTATCCCAAACCCTAGGTCTAACCCAACTTAGACCTAGTCCAACCCTTCTGTGTCTAACCCACATTAAACCTAACTTAAGTCCTAGGTCTAACCTAACTCGGGAGCCACCCAAGCTCAATCTGTGGTCTAACTCAAATCACCAAGCTCCAACATTGATTTTAGGTCTAACATAACTTAGACCTATTTTCAACTTGGACTTCCTCTAGATTTAGCCTAACTTAGATCTAGTCAAGTCCGACCCAACAAAGGCTTACCAAACTAAATTTCTATTATCATTCTGGCACCTTTCGTCTTCGGAATAATGGTTGCTCTCGTGTAACCGGAAGTGGCCAATCTTAGACTCGAGATGGGACTTGATTGGTACCTGCCTCATAATCTTTAAGGGAACGACGATAATACCAATGGTAGAAAATGGAAGTGGCAAGAACACCGATTCCTAAATGATGTTTAGCCATGAATCTTGAGTAGTGGTGGAGCGACGTGTTAGAAGCGATTACGGTGTGGTGATCATTCGATCGATGTTTAGGAGAGGTTTACGGGGAAAACCTTATCTCCTTCGCAACCCTCCGCATGGGTCAAATAAATGACTTATCTTTCTTTAGATCCGGATTGTCATATGGTGAAAGATAGCACACCCTACTCCCTCCGGATTTCCCAACAAATGCACGGGTTTTATTTTAGACTTTCAAAGTCCGTCCGTATTTTGGGCAACACAGTAACTCTTTTCTTTCTTTTCCCTCTCACCATTATAGCAAAATGGTCGAGGTGGTGTAGCAAAAATTTTCAAAACATCCACTTCATTAAGGGCAGCTGGTATTGGGGGTGAAACCTACTCCCTCCCTAGAGAGGTGAGGTCTCGTAGCCTGGGCCTTCGTAGCTAAAATCTTCATAAGGGCAATGATTTCAACAACTTTCGTTTTCTTTCTCGCCATCTTCTAATTCTTATTCCTTTTCATACCCGGTTAGAGGTGCAGACTCGAACCGGACCCACTTCGAAGATAAAGGGTATTGGAACGAAGGTTGGACTCTTTCCGTGTCGTGTTCATCGATTATCTCTGAATTTCTTTCCCCTTTATTGACACACAGGAGTGTCAACAAGTGCGTGACAATCAAACCGCAGCTGCGTATCGCATACGATTCTAGAGCGGTCTAAATAATCCTAAATGCGTACTTCATGACAACAATATAATTCTATTCGACCAATACCCTCTTCAAAGGGGAAAATCCCTCAACAAACTTGATCGAATTCCACAACAGTCTTCGCAACATAGCATTATAAGGTCATTGCCAAATAATAGTGACAATTATGAATTTGATTTCAAGGTTAAGTCAAATCCTTGTTCAAGCTTATTAACGGATCCATCGTGTAGCTCACTTTTAATAATGTTCAAGTTTATCCCAAGGGCAAAGAGAATATCAACTTCGGTGAAAGCATTTTCTGAAATTTGAAAATTTCAGCATATTATTCTTGTTCTATGCTACATGGCTATTGTAACAATTTTGGGACAAATACAAAATTGATAAAATTGTATAAATAATCAAGTGCTCCCAAGACTTATCCAAGCAAATTAATTTTATTTGAATTTGAAATTTTAAAATTTTGTTTTGTCTCGTGATTTCATTATTTTTAGTTATGGAAAGAAAATTGAAATGTACAAAAATTTAAATTAGCTTATCAAAATAAGTCGATTTAAAGAGAAATATAGCACATATGAGATGAAAGGATTCAGTCTTAAAATTGGGGATGATTGATTTTATTATCATTTTATTAATTTTCACTTCTTCCATAAATAACTTAATAATATATTATTTTTTTAGGTTTCCATTACTTCATATTTTTTTTTTTAGTCTAGAGCCCTTCTATTTAAGGGTGATTATAGAGCCCTTGTATTCGTGCTGCATAAACTCATACTCAACCGAGGTATATTTTAGTTGGCGAGACTAGATTGTACCACCTCTATCCTTCACAAATGGGTTGGCTTCCTAACAAGCCAAGATCTAGATGAAGGCACATTTAGATGAATTTATATATTCATATTGGTTCACGACAGCCACTTTGGATTGAAATATATCTAATAGTAGGTGTAGCTTCGTTCTTTACAATAACATTTGAAGTAATGACACAAGGCCAAAATAAATTCGCCCAAAATATTGAATTCTAGCTCGTAATAAAATATTTTTAAAAAAATATCACAAATAAAATTCAAAATTATGAATATTCATGAACATATTTTGAGAGAAACATTAAGTTAAAAGTTGGCAATAGTAAATTGATTTAATGTAAAGAACGACACTTAGAATTTGATGTATGAATTTTGTGTTGTACGTCATGCTTAAACATCTTAATCAAAGTTGAGGTCTGTAGGATAGATGATTAATTTTGTGCTATGATGTCGTCCAATAGAAAGATTACCATCATAATATGATACATTTTTTTATATAAGTGCGGCTATTTTTGTAATGAAAAGTTAATGCAGTATTATCACTATGATCCCAATTGATCAATAATAAATTAAAATAATTATATGAATTATTCTCAAATTCAATTTATTATTTAATAAAACTTATAAACAAAAACCCATACAAACTTTTTCTTAATTTTTGTAGAAATAGAAATTTTACTATAATTATTACGATCGCATATCTCATATCCTAAAATAATTTAATATTCGAAAAGTGTCAATAAGTAAAGTTGTAGAATTACTTTCCCAAACTATCTCTATATTATAACCATTCAACCTCCTCTTTAAGAAATAAGAAATCATGTCAGTTCACAAACGAGAATAGATAAAGCCCCATTTAATTAAACTCTGAAATAGAGACACAAACGTTAATTTCCTCCCCTTTAATTCAACATTGACATACTTAAATTAAAAAAGCCTAACCAAGAAGTACTATATCATCAAATCTGAGAAATCCATTGAGATATTTCATCTGCCAAAATCATCCTGAAACTTTCACTCGTTCTCCAAATTATTCTTCAATGAAAAATGAAGTCAAGCTACAACTGCAGAAAAGGTCTTGTTGCTTTTTACACCACCTCCCCTTTTATTATGATAGCCTGGATAATCTTTCTTCTGAAACTCCACCATCTCCTTCAGAATCAGTCCTCTTTCCATTGCTAAACTTCTTATCTTCCACTTGTTATAAGGTTTGTTATTCCTATGGCTGACATGTATCTCACCATTTTCACTTAGTAAGCATCTCGCACTGCTGAAGAAATCACAAAGTAATGCTTTGTGCATCCTGAAACGATAATCAACATCAAAGTTCCAAATTACTATAAAGCTAAAAGTGAATACTAGAACAAAAGAGAGAGAGAGAGAGATCAACATTTATTAATTGATAAATATACACATATAAACTTACATAATGAGCTCTTCATGTTTTTCATGGAGGCCAATATAATGCCCTGCATGAGGAAAATTGGAATACATCTGGTCGAATCGTTTGCTGTCAAGAAGTTGTTTTCATGCATGTCCTTTACATTTAATCCATGGCCATTGTGCACCCGAGTCTTTCAGCTCATCAAGGTGATTTCTGCACTCCAATGCTTCTCCAACAATTTATCTGATATGAAAAGTCATATTAGGCATTTTACTGTTAGCTGACTTGCTGTTTGTGACAAAGAAAATGTATTTCTTTTAATAATTGCAAGCAAAAGTTTTACTCACCCTCGTGCAGTTTTTTTTTTTTTTTTTTTTTCAGATTGATTCAACAACATCCGAAGCTTTTGCACAAAATAATTAAATTTAAGTTGAAAGGCTTCGAATTTCTGAAACTTGAAACTTTAAACTAATTGAAACTTTAGCCAAAAATGCAAATATTTATCAAAATCTCCACATAAATTAAGTTTAGAGCCTGTTTAAGAGAAAGTATTAATTTATTTTTTTAATCTTAAAAAAGACTAATATATTATATAGAATCGCACTGTTGCTATTTTTTTTTTTTTACAAAGAGCACCTTCACGAAATTTAGATAAATACTGGGGATCGAACGGTCGTGATTAGAATCTCATGACCATACCTGGATGATCAAGGGAGGTGGCGACCATGTTGATTGCAGAACCAAAAGCCCCTGGCGAGGCACGCCGAAAAGGAGAAGTCTCCTTCACTCCACAAGAAGTATTCTCTGAGAGCTCGAGTAATGCTTTGCATTTCTCCCTCTTACTCCCACCATTGTTCCCTGTTTTCTCACCGATAATAAGCTCGATGCTGTCGCTGCCGTTGCCGTTGCCGCTGCTGCTGCTTCCATCAGATCCTGTGAAGAAATGGTTCGGCTTTCTATATGAGCATATTCCCTGCTGCTTCCAATGAGTCGCGCAAGTTAGACACTCTTTACAAGTTTATTAGAATTAGTGATTGTATTAATTACTTTTCTTTAGGTGATTTCTTATGGAAGAAGCTAACCGTTCGATTATGTCTGCTTTTTTCTTTTATTTTATCGAAGAAATATCTCAGATTAACTTTTTTGCTTTCCTAACAGCTGCTTTTACCAATTGCGTCGGTCAATTTCTGTTTTTTCTTTAGAGGTTGAGTGGGGCAACTGCTTTGGGAAAAAATGTTCAGTATATTTTGATAGTTTCCTGGATATTCCTATGTGTTTATTATATATAACTTAAGATACTTTTACATGTTTTAAGCTTTCGCAATCTAGCTGTCCATTTTAGAGAATATGTGAGAGAAGTGCTGCCATCCTCTCTCTGAATTAATTGAGTCGCTTTGATTATGTTCTACAAAAGGTGAGATATGTAAATTCACAAGAATTGTGTGCCAGGTCTGTAAATTTTCCAAAAGTTCTTAAAGCTTAACCTCCTCTCTAATATCTTCTCCCAGTCTCCTCTCCCAAATCAATTTTTGATCATTTTTTTTAATAAGACAATAGTAGCCTAATTCCATAATTAAAAGCAATTACAAATAGGAATCAAAAGAGGGAAGTTAATAACTAAAATAGGCAGAGCATCACAACAGCAATGCGTATACATCTATTCAAATTTTAAGAACATTAATAAAACTCCCATCAAATGGTTGTGGATAGCTCCGAACAAAGTTTAGAAGAATTGGTTGATTTGGTTACGTTCGAGGTGTGTGAACCTATGAAACACCATAAGTAGAATGAAGCTAAAGTCTTAAATATCGGGGTGCTTTTTGAATAATGTTAAATTTTATCGAAACTCTAAAATTAAGTGTGCCTGCTTGGGTCCACTCATGACGGGTGAATTACTAAGAAGTTCCACCAAGGGGATAAAAACTATGAGACAATTAGGCCAAAGTGGATAATAACTCAACCGTTCGAGCCGTACAAATTTTATAAGAGCTTTGCTGTCTTCACTAAAATGGGAAAAATGTGTCATCCGTAATGCTGTTTCTCACATAGAGCCGCATTTCACCATAGAAAGACAAAATGCTATATGCTGAGGGTCATCTCTTGAATTTATAGGAGCCACCTATAATCCTAAATGCCCGATGGATGATTTTTGTTTAGAAAATTTATGAGGACAACAAATACTTATGCGGGAAATTGTGAAACTACTGGGTAAAATGAAGTTAAACTCTTAAACACGTTGACCTCATTTTTTTGATAAGGTCAACCTTATGACCTAAAATGCCTAACTTTGGTCAAAACTGGCCACCGCCACCCAACGACCAACCTTGTTGACCTAGTAGGTCAACTTCATGACCTAAAAAGTCAACTTTGGCCAAAAATGGTCAATCCCGACTCCAATGACCAACCCCGTCGACCCCATAGGTCAACTTTTCGACCTAAAGTCAACCTTGGTCAAAATGGTCAAATAATCCCGACCCAATGACCGACCATGTTGATCCCATGCATCAACCTTTTGACTCAAAAGTCAACTTTTTGGTCAAAATGGTCAATTTTTTATCAAATGACCAATTATTAAATCTAACATTCCGTTTAAGACCCAAAAATAACAAAATTAATCAAATAATTAATTTCAAAATTATTTTCGATTAATTAAATGAAGTCAATTAATAAATTAATTTTCAATATTTTAATTAATTAAAATGAAAATTAAATTAAAAGTCATAAAGTGACAAAATGCACCCAAATGAAAATGAAAAATGACAAAATTAATCAAATAATTGATTTCAAAATTATTTTGATTAATTAATTGGCTAATGATTTAATTTTTTTTTAAAATTTTAATGAATGACATAATTAATTAAAATGAAAAAATTAAAATCAAAAGCCATAAAATGATAAAATGGACAAATTAATTAAAAATAATTGAATTAATCAAATAATTAATTCCAAAATTATTTTTCGATTAATTAATCGACCAATAATTTAATTCACATTTTAATTAATGACATAATTAATTAAGATGAAAATTAAATTGAAAAGCCATGAAATGAGACAAAATTCAATTTTTTTAATTACATACTATTAATCAAATAATTAATTTAAATTATTTTCGATTAATAATTGATTAATAAAATAATTTCCAACATTTAATTAACGACATAATTAATTAAAAATGTAAATTAAATCAAGAGGGGTATTAAATGAAATTTTAAACCTATGACATTTTGGTTTTCTAAAAATTCCAAAACTCCTTTATGACATCACATATGACCCCATATGGGTTAGACACAACCCATATGACCCATTAAAGAAATGAACTCCATGGATGACTCATATTTAACCATGGTTAAGAGTCATAATGACATAAAAATGAGGTGGCAAAACCATGGTGTTTTGAAGTGTGACTCATCCTCCTTTACAAGTGAGGTGGCTTGCTAGGTGAGATGAGTTTAGCCACCTCCTAGCCACCCAATGATGAGAAGACAAGGCTTTAACCATTTTCCATACCATGGTTAAGTTCATCATAACATTTTATAAAAAATATTAAGGGGAGCTAATGTGTCATCACCCCATGAAATGTTAAATGAGGTGTTGCATGAGAAGGTCTCAACCATTTGAGTCACCATTAACCTCTCCCTTAGCCAATGGAATAGGAACAAAGAAATCAAAGCCTATCATGACAATTCTGATCCATAATTGCCATGAAATGCGAACTTGCTTAAGTGGCATAATTCTCATGGGATATAGTGAGGTGATTCTCTGGATTACATGGGGGAGGCTGTTACTAGACTCTACTTGCTGCATCTAACCATCCCATGGTCTATCCTAAGCTACCTGGTTAAAACCATGGCCATCCTCGCTATAAAAGCCCCTTGCCGGAAATTTTGAAGAAGAGAGAAAAAATCCATAGAAACCTATAGGCTGCCCAAATCCCTTAGCTCTCAACACAAAAAGTCTTGCGGAAAGGACCTCAACAGCTCATTCAACCAAGATCAAGCGATAGGATCACCAATCAAGCTAATTTGGCCAAAATTCAAAATCAGCCCAAACCTAGCCACTTCGCCAAAATTGCTCACCAAGGCTAGCTATAAACCAAATTGAAGTGACAAAGATCTTCTTTGGAAGTCCTAGAAGCTGAAACATCAAGGCTAATCAAGCTCAAGATTGTTGTGGCCAAGGTATAGATTTATTTTGTCCAAAATAATGCATATAATCAAAAAATTATGGGTTAAACTAGCCTGCAAATGTATCATCACCGTATAGATATAATCTATACATCCAAATGATTCCATAGGTTCAAAAATCACTCAATTTCATCGAGAAATGATCGAGATATTGAGCTTTGAAGTTGACTCGCTCAACATTTTTCGACCCCGGGGATTTATTCTCCGCCGTCCGTCTCGTGTTTAGGAACAACATGGCCCCGATCGCGCCTACTCGTGTCCGTCCGGATCCGCGCACGACGATGCCGAAGCTCGACTCGTACGAGGACGCGTGCGTGCCTCCTCGTTTTTCTAGGCTAAAGTTAATTCGCATTAACTTAAAAAATAAAAAATGCATATCTTTTTATCTAGAGCTCCTAAAATAAAATAAAAATATCTTTGAATGCCTTTGAAGAGAAGAAAATTATGAGAGCAAAATCATAATTTTGTTCTCGTATTTAAATTTTAAATACCAACACTGAGTATTTTAATTATTAAAAATTATTTAAAAATCAAAAAAAATGTGAAATTTTTAGAGAAGAACTTTTAAGTCCTTAGACACATCTCCTGATTTTTCTAAGGCTAGGATAGCTCACTAGATGTGATTTAATTTCCATGAAATTTTGTAATTATTTTCAAAAATAATTATAAAATTTGGAAATTGGAAAATTAAAACCAAAATGATCGAGATTCTTAGCATATATAAATCCTAAAACAATTCTCAAGTCATTAAATCAATCTAAAAGATATTTGAAAATAAGGTTGAGATTTATTAATTATAAATTAATATTTCAAAACCTTTTCTTAATCCATTTCATAACGAACTAAGCTAATGATGAATCCAAACTCAAAATGAACTCATATCAAACATTAATTAGGTTAAAGACAACTTAAGCCTAATTAAAATCATTAAACCTTAACTAAATTAGGTTTAATACAAAATCAAAACTTTAATTAAAAGTTTAAGGACATATTGTAAACTTAATTAACTCATTAAACCTTAACTAAATTAGGTTTAAAACTTTAATTAAGTTTAAGGACATATTAAACTTAATTAACTCATTAAACTCAACTAAATTAGGTTTAATACAAAAATCAAAACTTTAATTAAGTTTAACGACATATTAAACTTAATTAATTCATTAAGCCTTAACTAAATTTGTTTAATACAAGATCAAACTCTAATTAAGTTTAAGGACATATTAAGCTTAATGAATTCATTAAACCTTAATCACATTAGGTTTAATACAAATCAAACCTTAATTAAGCATTAAACATTATTAGACTCGATTAAAACTTTTAAACATTAATTAAATCAAGTTTAAATCAAACCTAATCCCTAATTGTGTCTAACCCATTAGACATAATTAAACCATTAAGTCTTAACTAAATTAGACTTAATCAAACCTAAATTCTAATTAGGTCTAACCCATTAGACTCACTAAACCATTAAGTCTTAATGAAATTAGACTTAAACAAAACTAAAACCTAATTAGGTCTAACCCATTGCACCTAATTAAACCATTAAGACTTAACTAAATTAGATCAATCAAACCTAAACCTAATTAGGTCTAACCCATTGCATCTAATAAAACCATTAAGTTCTTAACTAAATTGACCCACTTTTTAATGTTTGAAAAATAGCAACGGCACCAAAAACTTGATCCGCTTAATATATATTTAATTTTATGAATCGTATCAAGTAATACAGCATGGAGTCCTCGATTATCGATCCCACAGTGGAAGTTTTAAAAGATTTGTAACAACAAATTTAAAGGATTACTTACTAATATAGTATACGGAATTTAGAATACTTAACTAAAGCAATCTAAAGTAAACTAATGCTTTAAATAAAGTCGATTTAAAGATTTCGTAAAAGTATCATTCCCCTCATGAAACTTATGAATGATGAATCGAAATGCATTTTATATCGTATTGTGACAAATAGGAGCATTCCTATTCTTTACCCTTTAGTCCAACAAGAAAGAACATCGACTAGTCCTATACTTGATTACCTAACTTCGCGCTAGGCCGGGAGGATATCGGCCGCCACTTTAGAGCTCCCACGTTCCCTCACTCGATGGTAACATCTACACTTCGCCTTCAAACAATAGATTCAAATTGAATATTTTAGTCTCATTACACTAAAATGTCCAATTCTACGTCCGATAAATAATATTTTCATTTATTTGCATCTTTCTTCCAAGGCTTTCGATCGAATATCGGATGTAATCTTACGATAACATAATTCAACATATTTTAACAATTCAACGTCGCATTAAAAGTAAATTAAGTTTTAAGTAATAGATTATCATAATTTATTTTAATATATTGTGCACTTTCATTTAATTTCATCAATTCACATAATTTCATAAACAAGGAGAAAGACTAAGAAAACTACTCGCAATGCATGGGAATTAAACAAAGCATGGATTTCATTTAAAGTTAATAACAATAAACAAAGATACTTTTCTCAATTTCCCCGCGTACCTCGAAGTTCCTCGACTTTTCCTTCTATACGCATACTTCTAACTCACTACTTACACTTACTCACACTAAACTTCAACTGTAATTAACAAAGACAATTAATAATACTCTAAGACTCCTAAATTAGACACACTACATACTAAAATTTGTCCTCTACGAGTGAGCAGACAAAGGTCCAAGGTACTGAAGATCTCTTCAAAAAGCTGGGCCCGTGTTCAAATGATTCGGGCATTTTGAACCCGTTCCGCCGTCGGCGAGAAACGACCTCGCCGTCGGGGCTTCTAGAAGGTCTTCAAACCACGCGATCTCGCCGGCCGGCGGGCTCGGCTCGCCGTCTAAGGTAGTTGCAAACCTTTAAGAAATTCTCTTTATAATCTCGCCGTCAATTACTTCGTCGGCGACTTAGTTCATTTTGCATGTATTTCTTCCTTGATCCAAATTTGCTCTATTTTATGCTTTTTCTTCCATCACTTATAAATCTTCGTTCCTCGCAATAAAATAAAGAAAATACCTTCTTTAAAGTGCAATTTCATAAAAAATATGTATGAATTTCTAACATATTTTTCGATCAAAATCCCCCCAAACTTAATTATTACTTGTCCTCAAGTAATTTTTATAATAACAAAAAACAATGATTTTTTTAATAGAATTTTTAAATTCAAATAAACTATGAATTAAATTTAAATAATACTATAGTAAAGTTAAATAGAAATATTTTTAAGTAATTAAATTAACTTTATAGATATAAGATTATTTAGTTATCGATCTAAGATTTCTAGCTCTCTATTTATTTCAGAAAGATTATATTTAAAAGAGTAATTTACTTAAGATATTTAGATGATAAGAAGTTCAAGAAAAACACTATTTAGTAAAATACTAATCCATATATATAAGTTTAGAAATATATTTCAGTTTTACCCTTTTAGGTTGATTCCATTGCCAATTTTTGATAAGGCATCTCCTCAAGCTTCTCCTCACTTATATTTTCTTTTCTTTCTTTTTTTCTTTTGGATTGATTTTCAACTTCACTTTTTCTTTTCAAGTGAGGATATCGTATCCGGATAAATTGCTATCAATTTTGAACTTCAACTTCTCTCTTCCTAAATTTGAAACTTAAAATATTTCTCTTGCTTATATATATTTCATAGCATTTAATGCATTGAGTTTCAATCTCTTCTTTTTCACTTAAATACTTAAGAATTTCAATTTTAGAATATAGTTTCCCTTACTTTAAATAGTTTACTATATTCTTATTCCTTTTAACCAAATATCTTATTCTATTAAATTAATTTGACTTTCAGAAATACTCTATTGAATTTTCTATAATAATTATATAAATTAATTCAAGTTACCGAATTAAAAATTATTACGTAAAATCAAATAATAATAATTTTGAAAATAGAAATCGAGAACAATTTAATAATTAAATTTATATTTTTCCTCCCCAAAACTTAAATTTTTCTATCTATTTCTAAATGGTGAAAAGGAAAATATACAATGAATTTACATCATACCTTTTCAGCTTTAGGTATTTCTTTTCATCAAATTTTTATGTGCTTTTTCATTATTTAAAGAACTCACATCATAGTATTCTTCACATATATAGTATTTAAAAGAGAGGCCGGGTAAAGAAATTTTGTAGTCATATAAAAACACAACAACATTAAAACTTAATATACTATTACACATCCAATCAACTAGGTTACTAAAACAATCTAAAATTAAAGTTCACAATTTATAAAACTTAAACAACACATTTAAAGAAAAACTAACATACTACCTTAAAGAGAAATTACATACTAATTTAACATATATAAAAAGTCTAACATAACAAATTAAGCAATTTAAAACAAACACACCAACTCCACACCATAGAAAGGGCATAACAATTACACACAAAGTAATAAAGTTCTTAAAATAACAATTAATCTAAACAAACTAAATAAAGTCTCTAATCGCATCAAATCCCAAACTATATCATCTCCCCGATCTCCAAGTCGAGAAGGCCGAGTGTGCCGATAATATGTGTACGCAAGTATTCAAAAGACAACATCTAATTCACATCTCCCGTAACGACGTTCAGCCTCATAATATGTTATTTCGTATTCTCGAATGTCGCCGGGAGATATTCACTATCATAATCATGTCTTCTCTCCAAGCCTCCAATCCTTTGGTCCATACGTCAAACTTCCTTTCCATGTTCTCTCCAAATTTTTCAAAACTCTTCCTATGTAGGGTCAGCTCATTCATCGATCATGAAGGGTAGGGTGGTGTACCGAAGAGGGTCATAACTAGTAGAAGGTATATCTCTACCGATGAAGGCATATAACCTCGTTCCGCATCTCCATCCTTCGCGGGATTCATATTTCTTAATATTAGCGTAGTAATGGGTTTCCCATCAGCTCCACCCATTTCTCATCATCTCTTGCTCACTCCCGTATAATTGCTAAGAGTGCATAGATAAGACCAGGATGTCCTAGTCCTCCTCCACTTTCATTTCTTGATGTGGCTAATATATTCTTTATAAATTATATTTCCCACATTAATATTTTGGTTCAATACGGAAATTCAGAATCGTCTATCTCTTGTTACCTCACTATGGTGATATGTGGGTAACAAGGTAGAACAAATGAAGTAGTGCCGTGCCTTAGATAATGCATTTAACATTGAAAGAGGAAAATTTACCCTTTCGCGTTGCTTTATCTTCCAAACTCCTTCATTAAAATAGAAAGTTTATCACCTCTTCTAGTGGTCCTTCCATTGTTCCAAAAGTATCATAGTCACTCTGCATGCAGTGGTCACGTACCTCATAAAACGAATTAATCCTAGCAGCACTAAATTCAACTAAAAATCCTCTTACTTTGATCGGCATCAATTGTGCTCGCATTGGCATAAAATTCCTCGACAACTTCTACAAGCACTGTCAGAGTATAAAAAATTTTCCCATCCTCTTTCCTTAATTATTCGTTCCACTTCTCCACCCGGATTCTGAAAACTCGATCCGTATGCATTTTCTTGCTTGAATGTTTTGAAAGTATCGAGTTTGTGCTCTTGCATTTATGAATCGGGTTTCGTCAGAATCCAACCTTCGTCTTTGCCGAGGAGGCATTTCGTTCGATCTATAAAAATCACAAAATTCTAACTAAACTTCTAATTATTACTAAAATGGCTTTCTATAGCAACCAAAATCCATTTAAATCGATCTCCATGAATTTCTTCCAAGTATTTTCTCCATATTTCGAATTTTTCCAAAATTTCCCAATGAAGAAATTCATGGTGAAAATCAAAATTTTTTGCATAGGAGTGAAGCACTTACCAAGGAGGATGAACCGGTGTCAAAAAGTGTTGAAATCGCCTCAAATGCAAGATCTCACGAGCTCTGTGCCTGCTTTGGCTTTCGGTGAAGGGGATGATGAATAGTGCTCTGGCTGATCGGTCAAACATAGGACATTTCGCGATCTCGCTGCCGGCGAGCTAATTAATTTACCAAGGACAAAAGTTTCGGAAAATCTCGCCGTCGGTGAGATCGTTCTCGCCGTCGACTTTCCGCCGTCGGCGGATACCCCTCGCTCGTCGGCGAGCTCCCAAAAATTTTAAATATTTTTAAAAATTCTTTTAATCATTTTCAACCTCGATTTGGCCCTAATTAATCTTCCGATCACTTAATTTGATAATTTAGTATGAAGACTAGATACTTATTCTCACAAAAAGTTCACACAAACAATATAACTTTATATATGAAATCCATAATACTTACAAAACTTCACACTTTTAAACAATAACACATAAGACTTCAATACTAAACTTCTCATAAATACTCAGCATTGCAATCCACACCACAATACTCTAAATGCCGAGACATAACAAATACATATAATTTCATCAAATCCGAGATGATCAAATTTAAAGTTTAAAATGATAGTAAAAACCTAAATCCAAATCAACACATATATATACACACAAATATAAATATGTAAGATAGAAATCTTTACTACTCCTCGTTGTATGAACTAACATCCTCTCCGATATTCCCGATGTGACGCAGTGCACAACAGATGGGGAAAGGCCCGAAAGGGACTGGGCAGATTCTTCATCAATCCACCCTTTCTATCTCAATAAATGAATAAAACTCGGCCTCTGCATGTCCAAGAGATCAAAGTGCTCCTTCATCCTCCAGTCAAAGTGATCAAACATATCAGAGATATTATCGATGGAATCTACTCACGTTTGTAACTCTTTCTCCAATCCTTTAATCTTTTCGTAATGAAATTTGTTTAATCAAGAAGGGGCCTCACTAAAGGATTGTTCTCAGATGATTCATCGTAAATAATGGTAATCTCATCATTGTTATCCAAAGTTGGAAACATATCCGTAGGATCGAGTGGTTTCCATGGCAAAAGTACCTTTTCCCACGCCTCATAAGAAACTTACCGATCGCATAAAGCAACATAGTCGATGGGTGTCCAAGTCCATGAACCGACCCATGCACAATCAATCCCACGTACTTTACTATAATCGATCCAACATCGATAGGTAGTCCAATTCTGAATACAATAATTTAATATAGAGCATTCCTCTTTGAAACCTTATTTACCCTCATAGTGGGTAATAATTGATGAGATAAAGAAATGTCAATGCTTCGAGACAATGGTTAAGAAGTGATGCGGTAGAAAACCGACATACCCGTCTTCGCGCAACTCCCAATCATCAAAGTTCGCTTCTACGTATCTATAAAATCTCGTTCATATTGTATCTTGAAGGAACAAAGTTTGAATAATGACAGACAGGGGTATTCTCTATAGAAAATACTTCATTTTCCTGAAGGAGTAAATGTTACCCATCTTCCTCGACGTAGACACTTCCATTGTTGATCACATGTAGATTGCAGTAAAACCTTTAAATCTCGTCGTGAATAACTAAGCGCGGATGTCGTATAACAAAATACCTCCCAATGCCGCCGCACGATCACTTCTTCAATTTTTGTGGTGGAATTCTCTACTCCTCCGTCGACAAATTCCCTTTCTTTACAAGTCGCTTCTTCATCAAAACTTTGTTGAAATACGCCGCGCCTCCGAACTCGACGGTGGTAATTTTCTTCGCTGAATACTCCAGTTTTCATGGTTTCTAAGAGTTTTAAGCGGCCATTTCCTGATTTCGAAAGGAATGGTTCTGGGTCATTTTCTAAAGGAAGAAAAATGGGGCAGTAAAAATGAATTGGGATGGTTTTCTACAAAGAAATGGCTTTAGAACCGTCCAAACCGCACATAAAACTTAAGAGACCAATTTTTCAACCGCCTCGCCGTCTACGGGGAAGTTTCCCGCCGGGCTTGCCGAGCTAGTTATAAACCGATTTAAAGATATATGACGCGATCCGCCGGCTTCATGTCGTTCATTGCCGATGAGATTCGGTAAAATTGCCCAATTTCGCTCTGGTCCGAATATTTTCTCGATCTCATCATATTAGGTTTGAATTTGTGATGATTCTAATTAAAAATTGAATAGTAAGAATTATTTTTAATATTACGTACTCACTAATTTGCATATAATTAAAATAAAAGACTACTGGTGGTTGCCTCCTTATAAAGCGCTTGGTTTAACGTCGTCGCCCCGACCTAATTTCGCTTAGTAATCAACACTAAGCATTAAAAACCTCTTTAAAATTTGGTCTTCTACCTTCGAAATATGGTTTTAATCTATGTCCGTTTACCTTAAATCTATGTCCCGTTTTTTTTGACCACTTATAGTTCCATATGAAAATATTTGAGCAGTGAAAGGTCCTAACCATCGAGATTTCAATTTCCCCAGAAATAATTTCAATCTAGTATTATATAGCAAACTTCTTATCCCCGGTTCAAAATTTCCGATTAATCTTCCTATCATGCCATACTTCATCCTTTCTTTATAAACTTATCATTATCATATGATTCATTCCTTAATTCTTCTAATTCATTTAATTGCAATAATCTCTTCTCACCAAATTTCTTTCATATTATAATTAAATTCTTTAATCGCCCAATATGTTTTATGTTCTAATTCAACCGTGGGCTGCGCAAGTTTTTCCATATATAAGTCCGTAAGGAGTCATTCCAATCGGAGTTTTATAAGCAGTCCCGTATGCCCATAATGCATGGTTCAGTCTTATAGACCTCATCTACTATTAGGGCTTACGACTTTTCTAAAATACGCTAATCTCTCGATTAGAAACTTCAAACAATCCACTAACAGGACGATAAGCACGCTGATATCTTGCGAATAATATTATATTTTTCTACTAGTTTCAGGAATATATTTATTTCTAAAATGAGTTCCTCCGCGTTGATAATCACTATCGGCATTCCAAATCTAGTAAAAATATTTTTCATTAAAAATTTTGAAACACTTTTAGCATCACACCTAGGTAAAGCTTGCGTTCAATCCATTTGGAAACATAATCACCGCCTACTAATATATATGAGTTTCCAAATGAAGGAATAAAAGGTCTCATGAAATCTAATCCCCAATTATCAAAATTTCAACTTCTAATATAAAATCTCGTAGGCATTTCATTTTTCTTGATATATTTCCTACTCTTTGGCATTTATCACAGTTTTTATATATCCGTATACATCTCAAATGTAGCAGCGCAGGGACCCGTATCAGAGAATTTTATACGCAGTTTTATCCGTCCCAAAATGTCCTCCAAAATTAGAATCACGACATTTTTGAATAATTGTCTTGGGCCGTCATAAGGCACGCATCTTCTAATAATTGATCCTTACATTGTTTATATAAGTATGATTCATCCCAAAAGTATGTTTTAAGATTTCATGAATGAATTTTTTTCTCGTTGTTGCAAAGTTAACATAGGTGGTAAAATGTCACTTACAATATAATTTACTATATCAAAGATACCAAGGTATTTTCCACTCATTTATATTATAAAGTTGTTCATCGTGAAAACTATCTATAATTTCATTATCGCATGATAATTCATGATATTCTAATTCGATAAACGATCACACTAACATTATCGTCTCTTTTGTTAACTATCTCAAAATCAAATTCTTGCATTAATAACATCCATCTAATTAATTCGTTTTAGAATCCTTTTTTTGCATTAAATATTTTATAGCAAAGTGATCAGTATGCACAATACATTTAGTTCCTATTAGATAAGGCCGAAATTTATTAAAAGCATATACAAATGCTAATAATTTCTTCGCAATCGATAATTTATTTTATCATTAGCTTTACATATATATGTAATTTGAAAATCAATGAACTTACTAAGAACTGCTCCTATAAGATAACTACTTGCACCACATGTGTCACCAGTTTATTTCTCCAAATAGAATTATTATAAGCATAATTAATTTTAGTTCTTTTAGTTAATGCCGGAAAGTATCAGCCAGTTGAAAAATTCAAATTTCTTGTCCTTTTCAAGAAGTTGACATGTAGGTTTACTAATTTTTATAAAATCTTTATATATGTCCGTAGAATCCAGTGATGTCCAAGAAAACTTCTTACCCCTTTCACCGTGGCCGAGGTGTTAATTTAGCTATAACTCGAATTGCAGGTCTACTTCCATGTCCCTGTTGACCTCATTTTTCATGAGGTCTTCTCTTCTTCTTTTTCTTTTTAGTACTTAGATCTAGCCTTAGGCTTTTCCTTTTCACTATTCTAGAGGATTAGAATCGGGACCTACCACCTAGAAATTCAAACCACTTCTTAACTCCCTCGCAAACTCCACAAACTTGATTATGTAATCTCCCTAATCACCAAGAGGGTCGAAATCAAATGTCAAGCTAAAGGATGAGTTCCTATGTGACCTTTCGCCTTAGGACCGCCCCGTGGCCTGGACCGTGAGGGCCACTTACATGCCAGGCACTACACTTATACACTACACTTTCACACACCTCCTAAACCACACCTATACCCAACTTGACCTCCCCGACTCATGAAGGCATTCACATGAGTTGGTCTCAACCCCCAAGCCCGGGCGTTATAAATAAAAGAACAACATGCTGAATGCCTCAAATGAGTCCCTTCATGGCTCATGTGGGCTTGATACGGCTTCATGGCTCAACCAAAATGATTTCATTCCACTTACATTCACCCAATCTTCAATTTTCCAAATTTTCAATTTTTGACCCCGGGACCTTACACCCGCCTATCACCCAAAACCTCAAATTACCTTTTTAAATTTTTCAAAATTCTCTAAAATCACCCAAATTCCTCAAAATCAATCTCAAATATTCTCCCACCACTCAAATTGACCATTTTTACCCAAAATACTCAAAATTCCAAAAAATACCCCCAATACCTCCAACAAAAATGCCCCTCTTGACCCAAAAACTAAAAATTCAGAAATCTTAAAATTCCAAAAATCCCAAATATTCCCAATTTCATTTTGTCCAACTACACCATGGGCCAATTTTGTCAATTTGACTCCCACTTTTGTCAAAACTCCACTCACCCATTTTAACCAAAATGAACCCAATGTCAAACCAAACCTACCCAATTGACCCAAATTCGGTCCAATTCAATTCTAAACTTTAATTCAACATCCCCAACACCAATCTAAATCCAAAGTCCACTCACTGCATTCGAATCCAATTTCACTTTTGACCTTAAAGCCCAATTTGGACCCATGACCCAAACTTAGCCCAAACTAACCCAATTCAACCCAATTAACCCCAAACCTTTTCTTAAACCTTCCTTAACATCCCCAAAAACAAAACACTAACATGATTTACCCAAAATTGACCGAAACCCCACTCAAATTCAACCCAAAAGCTAAATGGCCCAATTTTGACCTAAACCCAAACCTAACCCAAATAAGCCCAAACCCCAAAATCAAAACCCAACCAAAATAAAACCTCTTTGAAACACTCCCATAAACATTTCCCAACATTAATTTTGTCTATCAACTCAGGGCCCAACATTGCCTGCTAGCCCCACTCGACCTACATTGGCCCATTTACCAAAGAGGTCCAAATCCAACCCCATTCAAACCTAAATCACTCCAAACTCATTTCAAATCATTCATGACATACCCCTAAACCAAACCCAATAATTATTTGGCCCAAGCCCTTACCAAACTTTCATCCTAAAATCCATTTTAAAATCCAAAAGCCCACTTCCCTAAACCATTTTAAAAGCCCATCTTCACTAAATTTCCCCAAGTGTCAAACTTCATGCTAAAGCCCATATGTACATTCTTTCATCACCCCATTAATTGATATCATCCCAAGTCCTAAATCAATCATCAAATGATTCCAAATCAAGCCTCATGCCAAATCACCCCTAAATACCAAAATTCACAAAATCCTTCTCCATGAAAGCTCGACTTAACTTTTCCCAAGCCAAATGGAGCCACGGCCATGCATGAGCCCCATGGGAGCCATGAGAGCCATGGAATCTACTTTCCACCTCACCAAACCATTAATGGCAAGAGAGGGGATCCCTTTCTAAACCCTCTTAAACCCTTTACCTTAAGCATGTCACACACTAAACCATGCTTAGCCACCCTCCTCACCATGGATGGAGACCACACCATTTTCTCTTGGCTGACCCAAATGAATCTTTTCAGCCCAAAACCAGCTCGGGGTGGTGAACCTAGCCCAAACCATGGGTTGAATCACTTGAACCTAAAATAACCTTCCTTCCATTCCATTTCAATTCAACTCCTTTACACATGTCCACGGCCACCGACCGCACTAAGCCCCACTCGACCTCCCTAACCAAGATGGTGACCAAAGGCCTGCCGGCCACCCACCGGGCCGCCGGAAAACACCATGGCCGAAAGCTCACATGTGATCCAACATTGAAATTCCCCTTGCCGAGTCGCTTCAAGCCCAATGGCCACCATGGTCGTTCGACCTAAGCAAACTCGATCCCAGTAAGCTTCCAAACTCCAATTCGGGAGGCCCTCCACCCTCTCCTATTTAAACCCCACCTCTCGGCCATGGAAGAAGTGCTTAACCAGACCCATCGAAACCCCGCTAAAATTGCTCCAGACTACTCTCCACACTTAGAGGCAATGGATCCCCTGACAATTTGCCCTAATCCCCACCAACAGAGCCCAATTTTTTAGCCAAAATTCCACCCAAAAACAGGACATCTCCCAACTCCCCACCAAATTCAAATTAAACTCACCCACACCTGCACAAGGTCAAGAGAAGGAGTTCCCCAAGGAAAGCCCCTCTCCGTGCCACCCATCTGTTCCGCACCCAAGCTTTGTAATCTACTGTGGTCGAAATCATACCCGACAATTCACCAAAGCCAAGGGACTTCATCTCGAGCTTGCTCGGACCCAATCGAAGGTGACACAACCCCTCGGGACAGCTTCACACTTCTCCTCGAGCAAAGGTATGGACTCACTCTTCTTCCCGAGCTTACGAGATTCTCTATTTAATTGTTAATTTCAATACATGTTTATCAGACGCATGTTCGTCTCCTCAAGACGAATCCATAGAGTATAAGAACAATAAAATCCGTCGAGAATCGAGTGAGAAATTAGGGTTAGAAGGGCCACTGGCCACGGTGCACACCCGCCGTAGACGATGACCGGGAGCCGTCGGATCGAGCGCGTATCGAGCGACGCCCGGGATCGAGCCGGACAGCCGCGATGGCCGCGAACCGCGGGGACCCCGGAGCGCCGAGTCGGATGGCGGCGCTCGAATCGAAGACGACGCGTGTGCGTTCGGAGCCGCCGAGGTTGAGCCGGCGCCGCGTCACTTAAGTAGAAAAATAGGATTTTTCTTATTTATTTAATTCCCTAAACTTCAAAAATGCATGACTCTGTGTAGGAAAATCAGAAAAATAAAATAAAAATACCTCGTCACATGAACAGAGGAGAATAATGTGGAAAAGAAATCATTTAATTTCATCAAGTATTTTATTTTTAATTATTTATTTACTCGTACTATTTCAATTCTCCATGCATGTATACAATTCACCATGGCATGAGACCATAAATGGCTAAGCCTGACTCGGGAACATTCCCCGAATTTTCCAGCACGAGGCCACCCCTATGAAGAGTTA
Source organism: Papilionanthe hookeriana x Papilionanthe teres (assembly GCA_022702705.1). Taxonomy (NCBI): domain Eukaryota; kingdom Viridiplantae; phylum Streptophyta; class Magnoliopsida; order Asparagales; family Orchidaceae; genus Papilionanthe; species Papilionanthe hookeriana x Papilionanthe teres. Next base: position 37,894,202 of record CM040425.1, on the reverse strand, counting down.
TTGATTTTTCAATTCTGTGTCATTATTCGAGTATTTTAATTCTAATAATTAGCATGTTGTGAAATAAATTCTAGGAAAATTTGGTGATGTTTCTTATGACTCGCAGGACCATAGGGAAAATGGTTTTTGAGTTAACTCACTCGTAATAACCCTAATCAAGCCAAACACCCAAAATGGAACTTTAATTAATTAGAGTTAATCATAAATCAAATTGACTTGAACACCTCCACCGACCTTTAGGATCGCAGGAACCCACCATAAAAGTTTGAAGTCAATTGGACTTGGTTAACCCTATCAAATGTATTGATTAAGCCATTTAGCCAAATTCAAACTCAAAAATTCATAGACCCTAAAACTGAAACCAAATTAAGTTAAAAGTCATTGCAAGATAAAATTCACCGCCACAACATTTCAAAATATAAAACAACTCAAAATTTAATCACAAACAGAACACAAAACTACGATTGCAACTAAATTAAAACGTCCTGTTGGATGATCGGGAATACCTCGGATGATGTAACCTACGTGTTGCTAACGGGATTTCCCACGGTCTAAATGAAAGTGTGGAACTCATTCAGTTGAGTTTAGCAAATTCATCTGGACTAAGTGAATCCGATAAAAATAATGATGCCGGAAGGATGGAACCGTGGGATCTTAACCGATGTCGTTATAATCAACTTTAAGATTTGTTTTAATCAAAATACAAAAAACACTTGGAAAATTAAGACTTCTCTAAACCAAAACACTTTTCTCATCTCCCGATTTATGATTTCTAAAACTAAACCTCTGCAACAATAAGGAGCTCGGAGCATGGTGGGCGACGACGGCCATCGTCGTCGACGAAAACTTGAATCCACATCAGCAAAACTTTCCTAGAATTAAATAACTAAGCCATAGGACTTCGAGGTAGTTTGCCTAGTGCAACATAAATCCTCAATTCTTCGTTAGGCGCTTGCATTGCAAATTAAGCCCTAACCGGTCTTAGGATTCCGAGGTAGTCGTCCGGTACGACAATAAACCCTCATATCTTCGAGGCTATTTGTATGATTCTATCATATAAATATAAGTCCTAATTAATTAAAATTGACAAAATCAAAACTTTTAAATAAACATTAGGATTTTCCTAAATCTAAGCCAAACAATAGGATAGTCGGGAAATTACCGAAGTTCACTTCGAATCTGTGATTTCTCCTACTTTTCTTCCTTTGAATCCACAACACAAAATGTTCTAAACTTGATCCATTCCCTATTGAAATTCAAAACTTCAATCCCTTGAAAACTTAAACTTTGAAATTCTTGAGAGCAGAATTATTGATTATTATCGAGAGTTTTCTTAGGTGATTCCGTCACTTAAGATGTAATTAACTATAGGGGCTTGCCCTTATAGGGAATTTTGAAGAACCTGAGTAATATAAACCCCGTTTAATGTTTTCATATTAAACGGGGGAATTTTGTCGGCTTATAAAATTGGTTCGCGGACCAAACGGGTGTCACAAATCTTCAGTTTATTTAATCGAGCCCCACGCGTCGAGCGTGTGTGTCTATCCTTAGGGATAGATACACGGTTTGTGGTGCGGTGCTCGTTTATATAAACTATTTGGGATGTGAGATCGGTTTAGTCTCATATCTTAAAACCTTCAAATTTGAAATTATTTTCAAAATCAAATACTACTTTTCAAATTATTTATTTTAATTAAATTAAAAATTCGCCGACGATTTACATTAGGCGACCCCTCTTCAAAATAAAACACAACCTAAAAATATGCTGACAGTTAGTGATTTTGAGAGATTTTAACCCTCTAGGGTTGGGCGACCAATCCTAGGGAGACTTGTAAGAGAAAGGAAGAGATTCAAAGGAACTTCAAGAGTCTAGTGGAGAGGAATTTGAGATAATTTTTTATCTTTGTAATGACATTTGGTTTTAATTTAGATTTCTTGTGTTTTACATAATTTCTACTTTAATGTCAATTTTTTGTGCTTTCTCCATGAATTCTGATTAATTTTCTTTATTTTTTTCCTTAACATAATAAGTATTTAAGAGTTGGAAGGAAGTTGTGTGAAGTATAGATTTTTAATGTTGGAATAATTTGTGATACTAACCTTGTACTTCATTTACGTCTTGGTTTGGCCAATTAAGATGTTAATATTCATTATGAGAATATGTAAGATCAGTGATGGTTTTTTCACAGTCAACTTTTGGTAAGAATCACATGAGATTGTATGGATGAAAATGTAATTCATATGATTGAGTGCAAATAAATATGGAGAGAAAATTTAAAGCGTGTAGAGTTATAAAACTTTAGGGTGACAGACTAAAGAATCTAATTTGGTCTATTATTTTAGGTTTTGCTATGAGAAGTTAGCATCCATGTGGAGGGATTAAAGGGAACTCTAGTGTGAGAGCTAGTATCTTCCTTGCCTAGCCCGTCTTTAAGACTAATCAAATTTTAGATTAACCAGTGTTCTTTATAGCAGCTCTAGTAAGGGTAAATAATAGTATTGCCCCTATTTGACACAACAAAATTTATATACTTCCACAATAGAATTCCTATACTTGTTACTGATTCATGATACGAAAAAAGATATTTTAGTTATACTACTTCCATCTTACAAAAATCCCTTTAAATTTAGTTAGTTGTTTACTTTATTTTCAATTATTAAAACTATTAAAAAAATTGAACTTTTATTCCTAAAATGGTATATATAGTTCAAGTAAGATTATTTTTCAAAGTAGAGTTTCTTATCTAATTTCTATAAAGAGTTAAATTTTTTTCCCCGTGGGATCGGTATTTTGGGGCTTAATTAAAATGTCTTATATTACTTGATAACAATATTTATACTTGCATAGAATCTCTTTATTAAATAAAGAGAATTGAGAATATAGTTACATACATATATAAGCATATATATAAGAGATCTGGACCCCAAAAAAAATAACAGATGTACATGACACGGACGTGCTTTCAATCTGACTTCTCAAGTAGCTGCTATATCTATGAAGCTGGACTAGTTATGGATGAACTAGCCTCAAAGACCATGAGTAACTGAGGAAATTTCTTTTGGATAACTGGTTGATGTTAATACATTATCACTTGAGACCTTAAATATGATCAACAATAAGGAAAATAACCCATATTTTAATTTCTATAATCCTTATTGGAATAAACACCCTAATTTTAAATAAAACAACAATCAAGGGGGTGGAAAATCAACAATGGGACAATAATCAATAAAATCCTCATAGAAATTAGAACAATCAGGGTAGTACTAACTGGTGATCTTCTTATCCTTTTTTTTAACTCAACCCAAAAATTAAAGGAAAAGAAGTTGTCTTGGGAGGAGGTTATGTTGTAGATGAGGAATCAATTACAAACTCAAGGTGTTTTGATTAGGAATATAGAGAAACAATTGAGGCAAAATGAAAACTCACTTAGTAACTAACCGCACGGAAACCTTCCTAGTAACACTAAGATTAATACTAAGGAAAAGAATAATGAACACGTGAAAGCAGTTATGTTGAGAAGTGGAAGAGAAGTGGAAGAGAATTGGAAGAATGGAAGGAGAAAGATCTTTAAGTGGAGAAATATAACCTTGAACCAGAATGATCTATGTAAGAACCTTCTAAATAGGCGGAAAACCTAGTTACACTGACAAGGGGTTGCTTATAAAGGCCACCTCCACAATTCCCTTAAGTCTCCAAAGAAAAAATTTGATCAACAATTTTCACAAATTTTAGAATTTTTTAATAAATTGAAAATCAACATTCCATTTGCAAAGGCATTAGAACTGATGCTTAGTTATGTAAAGTTCATGAAGGATACTCTTAACAAGTAGAAGAAGTTTGGAGACTTTGAAACTATATCACTTAGCAAGGAGTATAGTGCTGCCATTCAAAAAAAGCTTCCCCATAAACTTAAAATTCTAGAAGCTTTACCATTCCATGCGCTATTGGAAGAAAGTTTTATGGGAAAGCCATATGTGATTTAGGTGCTAGTATTAATCTCATGCCTTTATCAATTTTTAAGAAATTAGGATTAGGAGAGGTGTCTCCAACCACTATAACCCTTCTGCTTGTTCGTTGTTCTATTACTTATCCTAGGGATGTTACAGAGGATGTTCTAGTTAAGGTAGATAAGTTTATCTTTCCTAGTGATTTCATTGTACTATACATAGAGGAACATAAAGAGATATGCATCATATTAAGTAGACATTTCCTAACCACTGATAGAACGATGATTGATGTGTAGAAGGGAGATTTGACTATAAGAGTGAATGATCAGGAGATTACTTGTAATGTTTTGAAATATTTGAAATTCCCTTCTAATTACAATGAGGATTCATGCATTAGGATGGATCCTATAAATCAATTGTGGAGCAGCCAAATTTTTGGTGTTGTGAAGTTAAACCCATTGAGCAAAATTTGAGTGAGGATGATTTTTCTAACTTTATGGACAAATGTGCTCTACTGGTAGAGAAAAATCTAAGGATTATTATGCAACGGTTTGAGTTCTTCGATACTGCTGAAAATATTAAAACTCTAATCCCTTCCATTTAGGAACCCGTTAAACCTAAGATAAAGGTATTTACCACATATTTGATGTATGCTTACTTGGGGAAGTCGTCTACATTGCCTCTGATCATATCCTTAGAAATGAGTAGTTTACAAGAGGAAAATTTGATGAATTCTCTGAGGAATTTTACGAAAGCGTTTGAATGGAACCTAGCATACATAAAGGGGATTAGTCCTTCAATATGTATGCATAGGATTCTTCTGGAGAAAAATCATAAACTACGAGAAAATCCTCAGTGGAGATTAAACCCTTTCATAAATGATGCCTTTAAAAAGGAGATATTAAAGTGGTTATATACTGGTGATAACTACCTTTTTTTAGATATTGCTTGGGTTAGCTCTATACATTGTGTACTTATGAAGGGGGAGTGACTATTCTCGTAAATGAACAAAATGAATTGATACGCACTAGACATGTCATTGGGTGGTGTATATCTATTAATTACAGAAAATTAAGCTTAGCAATGAGGAAAGATAAATTTTCCTTTGCCCTTTCTTGATTAGATGTTAGATAAGCTAGTTGGACACCCATATTCCTACTTTTAAGATGGCTACTCAGGTGATCATTAGATTCCCATTGCTCTTGAGAATCAGGATAAGACTACATTCACGAGTCCTTATGAGACTTTCGCTTTTAGGAGGATGCCCTTTTGGATTATGCAATGCACCTGAAAGGTTTCATTGTTGCATGATGTCAATTTTTTGTGACCTAATTGAGTAAGAAATTGAAATATTCATGAATGATTTCTCATTGTTTGTCCCTTCATTTGATTCTTGTTTAGATCATTTAGTCAAAGTTCTAAGAAGATGTGAAGCAACCAACCTAGTTCTCATTTGAGAAAAGTGTCAATTCATAGTTTGTAAAGGAATCATTTTAAGAAATAAAATATCTGAGAAAAGTATGGAGTTAGATCTAGTAAAAATTTATGTTTTTGAGAAACTTGCTCCGCCCATGACTATGAGGGAATTTAGAAGTTTTTTGGGACATACTGGTTTTCATCGGTGACCCATTTAGGACTATTCAAAAATCGCTAAAACTTTATACCATCTATTAGAAAAGGATGTCATATTCAAATTTAATTAAGATTGCATAACTACTTTTATCTTTTAAAGGAAAAATTAGTTATTGCACCTATCATTGTTTCACCAAATTTGGAGAGTTCATTTGAGTTAATGTGTGAAACTAGTGACTATGCCATAGGAAAAATTTTTAGCCAAAGACGTAAAAATATGTTTAGAGAGATATACTATTCCAGTAATACCCTAAATGAAACTCAAATTAATTAAACTACCACTAAAAAGGAGCTCATAGCTATATTATATGCATTTGACTAATTCAGCTCATATTTAATTAGGACTAAATGTACTCCTTTTACTTACTATTCAACAATTTGATATTTGATGTAAGAAGGGATGTGAAACCATGATTAATCAGGTGGTTCCTATTGCAATAAGAGTTTGATATTGAAGTGGTGGACTGAAAGGTACAAAGAATCAAATTGTGGATCATTTATCTTGTCTTGATCAAGAAAATTTGTGTTTATTGGATGATATCAATAAAAATTTTCCTGATTATCAACTTCTTTTTGCTATTGATCGGAATACTTTGTGTAAAGTTGACATAGTAAATTACTTAGTGAGTGATATTTCACCCTATGATCTGTCATACCATCAGAGAAATAAATTTGTTCATGATGCGAGATACTATTTTTGGGATGAACCTTATCTTCATAGAAAGTATAGAGACCAAATGATCATAACATGTTAATCCTTAGAAGATACCCAATATGTTTTTAGGAAATTCCATGATTCTGAATTTGGAGGGGATTTTGGGGTGTATAAAACTGCTACTAAGATATTACAATCTTGATTTTATTAGCCTACTCTATTTAGGGATGTAAATGATTATATTAAACTTTGTGATGGATACCAAAGAGTAGGAAATATTTCTAAGAGGGATGAAATTCCCTTTAAAATAACTTTAGAAATTGAATTTTTTTATGTTTGTGGTTTAGACTTCATGTGACCCTTCATACCTTCGGTGGGTAATCATTGTATTTTGATAGTCGTAGTTTATGTCTCAAAATGTTTATCCTTTTGGTGTTGTAGATATTGATGTTAAAATAATTTTATGTCTTAAAAATGTTTAAGATTAATGTTTAGAGACTTAAATTGTACTTAAGTGGAGATAGAGCTGGACTTAAGGAAATTGTGACTTTGGGTCATCCTGATTAGAACATCTAGCATTGTCGGATTGAGGACCTAAAACTAAGCATTTCTGATGATGCAAACAAATTTTATTTATAATGTTGATGTGTTGTGTATTTTTATCTAAGTTTGTTCTTGGTGATGTGTTTTGATTAATGATTTGACTTGGGGGACAATTTATGATAATTAGAAGAATTGGGCCTAATTTGAGGTGGGTGCATAGGCGCCGCTACCCCTAGCTCTTAGGCACTGTAAAGCTTACAAGGGCACTTGGCTGCTACACTTTGGGCGCCTATGCACCACCTTCTCAGGTATACAGAGCATAGGCGCTACTATCGTGGAACCTGGGCACCGCCCTTAATTATGTTGCAACAATATATTGGCACTTAAGCACCAGTATGTGGGTGCTTAGGATTTGGATGCGATATATAAGCATCAGAGGCCCCTGTTCACCTCATTGGCTCCATTTTTCCTCTATTTCTTCTTCATTTATAAGGAGAGCTATTTTAGGACATCCAAACATTTTTCCAAATATCAGTTATCCATGGGAATCCATAAGGGGGAATTGACATCTTTAAGATAAATCCTACTTCTTTCATCGAATTCCAAGGTCATCCTTTGATATTTTTTTATTTCTCTTGATTAGAGAAAGCTAGGGTTGGGATTTTTTTGAGATCGTGATTTATTTTCCTAATTATCAGTTTGGTTGCATCCGTCCTTGCATAAAAATTATATTCTTAGAGAATCTATTCTCTTGCATTCTCAATTGCTCCAAGAACCAAGGGTCGCAAATCAAAGTCCTCCTTTGATAAAACAATGCTCATTAGCTCTAAAGCTTAGGATTGATATAATAAATTCTTAGGTTCATACACACTCAATTTTGAGTGAGGATTTCTCTCCCCTGGGGAAGAAGTTGACAACATGATAGTCTGTAGGAATTGAAAAGATTTATGCTACAAAATGTTTTTTGCTATGATTCTTGTGGTTCGAGAATTTTATCCAATCTTCCCAGTCCTTCTAAGGGGTCAGGTTTGTTAGAGAAGCAAGAAAACTTTTATTCTTCCCATATCAATGGTTTATATTCTTTAAGAGATGTCCCCGATAGCATTTGCTCCAATTTAACTCCTTTTCATACTGACCTGGATGGGATTTTCAAATTCTTGACAGATGGTATGGGGTATGGAAGGTGAGAAATGAAAATAAAATTAAATTTTTTCCTCCACTTTAAATGCAACTTCAAAACCCTGCATTACATTATTTGTGCTAAGTTGCTCCCCTCCACCAATCTTAGTGAAGTCACTAGGAATCGAGCCTCCTTGAATTTCAACATTTAGACAATGGAATTCATAGACATAAGATCCCTCATCCAACACACAATTCTTAATGCAATAAAGGCAGATCTACTCTTTGTCTTTGGCACCCATCCACTATATTCTCTTTGTGCTAAAAGTCCAATGTGGATTTTAGAAGTTGACAGGACTAGCTTCATCTTTTGAAGAAAATCTCCAAATATAACATTGGGTTATATAGGAGACACATTATTTTTGGACATGGGGCTAGCTCTTCTCAACATTAACTTCCTACTCCATACCTCAACCTTCCACTTACGTGGCCTCTATTGCAGAGAAATTGGATAAGCTTGAGGATAAAACCTCTATCATACAGGCAGAGGTATACGATTTAGTTGAACGAGTATCACATATGTATTCACATTATAAGAGCCAATTCGGCCAGATTGACAGTTTTTAGGTAGCTAAGTCGTAGATGTACCATAGGAACGAGTGGATTATAAGAGAGCATCCAATTGTGTTTTCTATATACACTCCATATGTGCCTGTCGGCCGTTAAAATGTGTGTGGTAAGTTTTAGATTTAATTTAAGGTATATAATATATGTATATGTATAGTCCGGAAATATTATATATTTTTTTTTGAAGCAAAAATATATTAAATAGAAGAGTTGATACATCTAACATGAGGGATCTTAATTAAATCCCCATGTAATAGAGAACTAAAAAAAGGAAAGGATGAGACATCAGAACTACAAACTATATTAAAGGAAGAAGATGCGGTAGAAGCAAGCCAATTTGCGAGTCGATTCCCTTCTCTGTAGATGTGAGACCAAATAATATGCTTGGAAGAAGCAATAACCTTGATCTTTTTAAACCATATATGAAGGAACCATGGTATAGCAGATTTCGTGTCGGAATACGTAAGAGAAGCAATGAATCAAGTTCAAAATGAAGAAAATTTAAGTTCATTTTTTCAACAATTTTCAATCCCCAAAAAACGAGCAATTATTTCGGATTCTAGTGCGAACAAGCCATGACGGGGCAGCAAAGAACCAAAGACATTGTCCTCTAAAATCCCTGCAAAGTCCTCCAATACCAGCAGAATTAGCTTTTAGGCTGCCATCTGTATTAATTTTCAACCAAGGATGCATAGGAGCCTTCCATTGTACTAAAACAATTTGCCTTTTCTTATGAGTCTGAGAAGGAGTAATAAAATTCTGCAGTTTGTTAAGATAAGACCGAGCAATTCCGAATAATAGATTGAGAAGAGAAAGAGATATTAAGATGTTTAACATCATTTCGAGCCAACCAGATGAACCGAGAAGATAATCGAGGGAGTGTAGTAGTAAGAACCATCTTTCCAATCCCGCCAACAAGCCTCAATAGAAGACCACACAAAAAATTTTCCATTCCGATCTAATCTGGATAGAATCTCCTTCCGGATGTACTTGAATTCTATTGCAATTAAGAAAAATATGGAATAAAGATTCCTCATCAAGATGACAAAAAGGACAAATAGAAGGACCTCTAATACCTTTAAGCTTCAAAATATCATCGGTTGGGAGTAGCTTCTTAAATAATTTCCAACAAAAGAAGGACATAGATGGAGTGATAAATTTATTCCATAATTTAGTACCCCAATCATTTTTATGCCGATTGAAGCAAGAGTGATAAACAAATTTAGAAAAATTCTGAGTAGATGAATTCTTAGGTATTAATCTATCTTTTCTAGTAAACTGAATAGGAATTGATAAAATCCTGTTAATAATTTCAGGATTAAGATGATGTTGAAGCATTTCAGAATTCCATTTATGCTCTTTCCAAACAATCGACAACAATCTTAATATTAGAAGAGGAATTATAATGATTTGATAAGAATTCATCATACAACCACTTATCAAACCAAAAATTAATTTGGCCATTTCCAATATCCCAAGTAAAGAGATCTTCGACCTTCAATCTAATTTTAAGCAACTCCTTCCAAGTTCTAGAATCACCCACTTTATATTGAACTTGAGTAGGATGAGTAATATAACAATATTTACCATGCATAAATTTAGACCAAAGAGAATCATTAGCTCTGAATTTGAGCCACTCATTCATAATAGAAGGAAAAGCTTAGGTGATGAAAGCTTTTAAACCCAAGACCACCACAATCAACGAGCTTGCACAATTTATCCCAATTTGTCCAAGTGCATTTGTTTGTGATTACCTTCACATAAGAATTTGTTGAACATAACGAAATTAATTTCGAGTACTCTTCTTCATTCGATCATTTGAAGAATGTAAAGGGGAAAAGATGTTAGAACACTTTTAAGAAGAGTAATTCTTCCCCCATTAGATAAGAACTTGTTAGATCAGCAGTTAAGTTGTGAAGATATCTTAGCAACAATATCATCAAAATGGCATAACTTCCTTCTTCCCTTAATCAGTGGAAACCCCAAATACAACGAAAGGAAAATGAGCCTCTTTAAAGCCGGTGAAATCGGCAATCCAATTTTTAATAGATATGCTGATTTTAGATCCTGCTAGGAATTGACATTTAGGTTTGTTGAAGAGCATACCAGAAACACTTTCAAATATAGCCAAAGTTTTCATTAAACATTTAATGGATTGCTTACTTCCATTAGAGAATACAATGACATCATCAGCATAGGCAAGGTGGGAAATTAGTTGTGAAGATCTATGTTGAAATTGAGTATATGGATGAGACTGCTGAATTTGATTTAACATCTTGGATAGATAATCAAAAGATAGAATGAAAATGTAAGGTGACAATGGATCACCTTGTTTAATACCTCTACCAGAAGAGAAAAAACCATGACACTTGCCATTGATCATAACACTATAATGATTATTGGTAAGCCATCTAAGAATCAAATTACGTAAATCAGCTTTGAACCCCTTGCCTCCAATACATCAATAATGAATTTCCAACTTATTGTATCAAAAGCTTTGGCCAAATCCAATTTAAAAATAATGTTGGAGCCTCTACACTTTCTATCCGGATCGGTTAAAAGTTCTTGAGCCAAAAGCACATTATCACTAATACTTCTCCCTTTTAAGAAAGCGAGTTTGATTTTCGAAATTAAATCTTCCAAGCAATGGTTGTAATCTGCCACCAGAATCTTACTTATGATCTTAGAAAGAGTTGAAGTTAAGCTAATAGGTCTAAAATCGGACCAAGAAGCCTTCATTGTATTCTTAGGAATCGAATAATAGTTGAAGAAGCAAAATATTTAGACAATTGATTACCATGGAAGTAACTTTGTACGACAACGATGAATATCGGATTTGATAATATGCCAAATTTTTTATAAAAATCAGGTGTGAACCCATCTGGTCCTGTGACCTTATCACTTTCCATAGAGTTAATGGCAATAGAAATCTCATGTTCATTAGGAGCGGCGACTAAATCCAATGATTGATTAATGAATCCGGAAGAAGAAAATATGGAGGCGAGAAAACATATTAGATTTAGTGGTCCAGGCAACAAAGAACTCAATGAAATAAGAGACAAGCATTCTCAGCAATATCCTTAGTATTTAATAGATATCTCGTTGTCAATTGTCTTAATTTGGAGGATAGTGTTGATCGATCTTTTATATTTAATAAGAGCATGAAAAAATTTAGAATTTCGTCTCCATGATGGAACCGATTTGCAGCGAGCTTTCTCGCTGAAGAAATAACTCTTCTTGATGAATAGCGAGAATTTAAATTGGCATAAGCAGCAGCTAATTGTTGTTCGAAGCACTCCCGAGCTTCAACATCTTTTTCCACAACGAGACACAAAAACTTCAGCTGAACAGTACCTTTTGATGTATATTACCAAATACATTCCAGTTCCATACTTTAAGTTCCTTAGCTAGTCTTTTATGTAAAAGCCATAATTTGATAATAGGATTTGTAAAACCGAGTGATAGGAGCACACCAATTTCTCTCAATTACTTTACTGAAATCGGGGTGATCGGACCAAACATTTAGATACCCGAATGAATTAGATTTCACCACGAAAAAGGAGCACAAGCGGACAAGCAAAGGAGAATGATCAGAACCCATTCTAGCCAAATGTTTAACTTTGGAAATAGGGAACATGTTAATCCAAGATTGATTAACTAATATTCTATCAAGCCTTTCATATAAAGATCCTCTCTTCCAAGTAAAAGGAGAACCTTCAAAGCCAATATCAACAAGCTTGGCAGAATGAATATCATTAGTAAATTTCAAGCATCTCTATTAAGCTGGATTCCTGCCTCCTTTCTTCTCACTAGGATGAGCAATGCAATTTAAATCTCCACCCACCATCCAACTTTCTGACATTGTTAAACTAATCTCATGAATTTTATTCCAAAGCTCCAATCTGTCATTGGGAAGAGAAGCAGCATACACAAAGGATGCAAAACCCTGAAAATGATCTAACTGAAAATGAAAATGTAAAATCTGGGAATGATCAAGAAGAACATTCACCAATAATTCCTTTCTATAGAGCAGCCAAATCTTATTAGAACAATTTGGTAAAAAAGAAAATCCAGGAAATTTTCTGATGTATTTATCAAAATTGGATTTCACCAAAGGTTCCAAAAGCACAATCACCCAAAACTTATGAATCCCGTTTAGACTCGAATTCTATTAAAGGAGCCAGGATTGGCCACTCCCCTAATATTCCAGCATATGAACTTAATCATGAGGGGCAAGCTTTCCACTTCTAGTAAGCCTAGAAGAGGAAGAAGGAATAATGTTAGCTTCAGATAAAGACAATAAATCAGCAGTTTTCTTTTTCTTCTTAGACTTCTTGATCAACCAATCATCCTTAAGATCATTAGCAGCAGCATCAAGATTATCCAAGGAAGAAGTTAACCCATCTTGAGTAACATTTTGAAAAATGGGATAATCAACAGGTTTGGGGATAGTTGAAACCGAATTATACTCGTATATTATTTGAAAAGTTTAAATCACTTCCAACATGTTCTATAACGAGTGCCTTCTTTCTCAAGAATGATTAAATCGAAGAAGTTTCGTAATGAATAATAGATGGAACATCCGGTACATTAGAAACGAGCTATGAGCTCGAATAACATTCTGTAAATTTAAGTCAGAATTACCAACAGGATCCATCACTTCCATGGCAGAATTGTTTGTAACAGGCTCCTTATCAGTAAAAGTAACTCCTTGATTAATTTGAACCATGATTGAATTAGAATCATCAGAAATAGGTGCAGGATTAGATAAAGATAAAGTAATTTCAGGAACCTCAGAAGGAATTGAAATTGAAGGAAGAATGCCAGAATCAGCAGAAACCATCCTCCCAACTTCTATAGCGAGCACAAAAGCAGGCATTACAGCGAGGCACTACCTCGGGTACAGCGAGCACTACATCGGGAACAACGAGCATTACGACAGGCACTACATCGGGTATGGAGTTAGTAGCGAGTAGAAATAACCAATTTAGCATTTGTTGGTCTAAGATTAGGATGAATCCTATAACGAGTTGTCTTTACAATGACAAAACATCTTGCAATTACAACAGTATGCAGGCCTTTGTTCTATAAGTAATGGTTGCCAATAACCATTATGTGGAGATCCAAGCCAAATTTCCTCAACATCAGGAAGAGTAATATCTCTTTCAACTAGAATCCTTGCTAAAGAAGGTCTAGACAAATTAAAAGTAGATATATCCAATTTTAGAGGCTTCCCCAAAGTAGTACCAATTGCATAGATCACTTGATGATTGAAGTATTGTAATTTCAGATTAGGAATTCTAAACCAAACAGGAATAATAGGAGCTTCTTGATTAGAATCAAAATCAGGAGACCATTTCAGAATTTTCATATATTTTCCATCCATCATCAAGAACTTTTTAGAGAACAAATTAGCATAATCCTCATCTTTAGAAAGCTTAATCATAATATGTCTTCCATCAAACGACCCAACCTTCCATGAACCGGACAATTTCAAATCTTCAAAACATTTCCTTATTCTTTCCATCTTAGGATGCCCATATTGAAATTTCCCCACAAGAGTATATTTATGAACTTCAACCAATGAAGCAAGCTCGAATCCGAGAAGATTAAGGCAGAGCTTACCTCCCTTCTTGCTTACTTGTTTAATAAATGGGCAATTACCTCTACCAAGCAGCTAGCTTCATGATAAGCAATTAGGAAAAACCAATTTATCCGACATATCTACAGCAAGCATTTACCACATCCACAAAAGAAGACTTGCCGAGAATAGAAATAGCAGAAGAATCAGCCATGAAAAGAGAACCGGATAAAGAATAAGAAAATTCAAAAGATTTGAATTTCAAGAACCCGGAAAAACTAAGATAAACAAAAAACCTCCAATCCAAAATGCAGAAGCCTACCCGAACATCAGAAATTAAGCAGGAAACAAGAAAAGAAGGATCAAACAGGAGCAAAATCCAACTAAAAACAAAAGAATTTAGCAAAAAATGCAAAACGCCTCAAGAACACTTCCTGGAAATCCGGAAATATTATATATATATATATATATATATATATATAATTTTAAAATATGAAATCAAATTGATCTCATTTAATCAATAGTTTAAATAATCGAGCACTTCACCACAAGACATGTATTTATCCCAAAGAATAAATACATTGCTTAGTGGTGAGGCTTGTTCAAATAAAATAATAAATTCATGACATTCATTTGGTCTGTGAACCATTCATGTTGATCGGCAATTTTCCCCATCTAATATGAAGGAATTAGATAGGGTTTATATTACTTTCCTATAAGGGCAAGCCTCTATAGTTAATTACAGCTTAGATAACTGAAGTTACCTAAGAAAACTCTTGATATAGATCTGTAAATATTCATATTCATGACTTCCAAAAGGTAGGATTCTTCAAAAAAATGTGATAACAAGAAATCCAATAGGTGAGTGGCTCAAAATTCCAGAGTAAATTTTATTATAAGAATCCAAAGGAAAAGAGAGCTAGGAAAGAACATAGATCCAAGAAGAATCTTAGTGTTTTCTCAAACTATGCTATCGTTTAGCTTCAAATTAGGATAGTTATTTGATGTTTCATCGTGCCAATTTTATTATTTAGGGCTTAGATTCACTTCACACCGATTATGTGAATAGCCTGGAAGATAAAGGATTTATGTAATATATGATGACAACCTTGGAATCCTAAGATCAGTTAGAGCTTATATTTCACAATGTGAAGAGGCATAAAAAGGTGAGGATTTATGCTGCAATAAGCAAGCTACTTCAAAGTTCAATGGCTTTTTGTTTTAATTTATAAGGAGTTTTGTCGTTTACGATGGTCGTGCTGCCCACTATGCATGATCCAAGCACCTCGTCGTAGCAGGTTTAGTTTAAAAAATTGCCAAATGTGGGAGGTTAAGAGAAGTAGCATGTTTCAGAAAGGGTTTAAATTGAGGTGTCCTAATATATTATTTAGGGGAATATTTAAGTTTATTATACGACACTGGGTAGGATCCCACGGTTCCCTCATTCGACACCACTATTTTCTTCAGATTCACTTAGTCTAAATGAATTTAATAAACTCAACTTAATGAGTTCCATACTTTCATTTAGACCATGGGAAATCCCGTCAGTAGTCGTGTTGTATCCTCCGAGGTATTCTCAATCATCCGATAGAGATATTTTAATTTAGTTGTAATTGTGATTTTTGTTTGTTTGTGATTAAGTTTTGAGTTGTCTTATATTTTAAATGTTGTGGTGATAAATGTTATCTTGTTTTGGTTTTAATTTTAATTTTAGTTTTAGCTTTGTGGCTATCCTATAAGTTTTGGTTTTCAGCAGGGTGACAATGTTGTTTATCATGCAAGCTCGTAAGCAAGAAAAGTATAGTAAGGGAAAGGTACTATAAACTTATAAAAGCGTACCTGGCTAATGTTCTTATTGCTCCACCTGAAACTTTAGTATCTTTTCAATAAACATATATAGTTTGCAAGAAAGTAAAAACCTATAGATAGGTTCGTCACAAGCTTACAAAATCCTATGTCACAACTTGTTGGGTCTTATTCATTCATTTAAGAGATTTCATCATTTAATAAATATGATAGGTTCAGTTGTCCTACAAGGTGTCCGTAAGATTTGTAAGAAGGCCTAAGAAATACCAAGATATTTCACAATCTTTTTGAGCTTCCTTGAGTTCATTTTGAACTTATCATAATTTTTAAATGATTCATTTATTTCATACCCTTATGCTTAGTGAACTAATATTTTAATTATCCCAAAAGGTAGGGTAAATATCACTTGATATTTTATTTATGGGTTATGTAAGTGGGAGCTTTTAGAGGCAATTTAATTTATGAGAGAACTTAACCAATTTTGATGGGCCTATAGTGTTTTAAAAGTGTTTAAGATTAATTGTGTTTTTTTTTTCTGACCCTTATTAATCAAATTTGATTAAGCTTAGCCTCACTACCAAGCCCCTTAAGACTTAGGTGAGTATGTTTATAATTTTTAGAAAGGTTTAATTATATAATTTTGATTCTTATCAAATTAATAAATTATCATTCAGACATCACATAAGGGGTATTTAATTGATAATTATTAACCTTCAAAGTCAAATCCCTAACCTTATGAATCTTTTAATCTTAATTTTCATCCAAATTAATGTGATTAAGAAAATTACAAATTTAACTTTTAATATGTCAAAAATGAGATTTGTTTCTACTATCTATCCCTTTATGTTTCAATCATTCAAACATGTTAATTAAGATTGTTCATTATGCTTTCACCCTTTAAATCAAGCCTAAATGTTAGCTAAGGCTAAATTCTTCAAAAATTACAACTTTACCCCTAAAGGCCTTATCACCTCATAATTTATTAAATCTTATTCAAATGATTCAAAAAATTTTATGCTACCCCACCGATGGGTCAATTAAACCATTAGAGGAGAAAATGTAATTTTTCCAATCTTTAATTTAATTTAGATAATTATTTTAATGCAAAAATAGGGATTTTTAAGGGAAATTCAATAACTTAATCAAAACAAAGTTTCTATCCTAAAGAAAATTAATGGTGGTTCGTATAAACTAGAGGAACACTTGGACCAAATTTTGTGATATTTTTTATTTTAATTTAATTATTATAATAATTTGAGTTTTTGGAGTATTAATTAAATATAAAATATTATTTAAGTTGAAATTTTGGTTTAATATTTTTTCTTAAATCTCTCTAAGATCATGGAACCCAGAGGACCAAATTTTATATTGTTGTGATTTATATTTTAATTATTAGACCTATTTTAGGTTGAAATTAAGGAAATTCCATTTTTAAACTTTAAAAAAAGTTTTAACCCTTTAAAATTTATTATCTTTATTTATAGAGATAGAAAAATTTTTCTACTTATTCCTAAATGATTAGGAGACAATTTAGAACATTTCCATCAATTTTATTAATTTTTTTTAATTTTTTTAATTTTTAATTATTTAAATATTAAAATAATGCTTAAAAATGAAAAAATTATTTTAATTGATCACGAGTATTCCCAAAATTAATTTAGTAATTTTTTGAATTTTATTTTAATTATTATAATTATATAAATGCAAAAAAAATGTGATTTAACTTGAAAAAATTTTTAGGAGTTTAAATTAACTCCATTTAACTTAAAATTTTTATGAGGAGTTTCCCAAACCTTAAATTAGAGTGGAGAACAAAAATCAAGTTATTTTCATTTATATTTAATCCAATTTATTTTTATTTAAGTTTTAGGTCTTAATTACCTTTAGTGTTATACTTAATGAGTTAAGCCACGTTTACTTTGTTCCTAGGATCCTCTGGTCACAAGGAACCTACCAAAATTTACCTTACATATTTCTTC
Organism: Papilionanthe hookeriana x Papilionanthe teres; assembly: GCA_022702705.1. Taxonomy (NCBI): domain Eukaryota; kingdom Viridiplantae; phylum Streptophyta; class Magnoliopsida; order Asparagales; family Orchidaceae; genus Papilionanthe; species Papilionanthe hookeriana x Papilionanthe teres. The sequence continues at coordinate 37,876,309 of CM040425.1, read as the reverse complement.
TCATTATTTTAATTATTATAATTTTTATACCAAAACAGACATAATAATTTGAAAAAAAAAAGATTTCCGCATAGAGATCTCCCCTGACCGTGAAAGAATCAGGAAAGATCCCCCATATTAGAGGGAACAAGACCCCCAAAGTTCAAGCCATGAGGAGGACTCCATGCAAATGGAGAATCAAAAGACTCCAAAACATATTTAATTAATTAAAAAAATATTCATCAAATTAATTTCAAACCAAATCTAAATTGTTCTCATCTGTTCACTGAGCAAGAGGATATTTTTCATTTATAATTTTGATTTTTCTACACCAAATTATGGATTTTTAAATTTCCACTGATTTAAATAAATCAAAATAACCCTATTTTTTCACTTCAGTAACGTGGCGCTACAACATCATAGGCAGCTCCTAAACACTATGCAATGCACTCTTATTCAATGCCACCATAGGACTAGATGTCCACGCGGCTGTGGTTTTTGCACCTGATCTCCATCCGACTTCATCCTGGCCGTCCAAGAATTACACGTGTGATTGAACGATCCTCCTTCATCGTCTTTGACTAGTTCATCCTGAAATCCATCCACAATCTAGCCTTAAGAACTCGAGCTAGACTCAACCAAATCACTTTGGGTTTGTTTCTAAAGACTCATCTGACCTAGACAAACCTATCTATACAATTAACCTAGCCTGAAATCAACTCAGCATGCATGGAGGATCAGAAATGGCTCAAGAAGAAGGTGAAGTTCAATATCATTATATGAGAGGAGAAGCCTCAATCAGATCATTGTGGCAGCTTCGATTGGAGCCCATGAGCCTCCAGATGAATCCTCCATTTGTGGTGAAGCGCCTGGACCCAAGTTCGCTCAAGCTCGATTTCGGGTGCTGAACGAAGTATGGTATGAGGGCTCTCTGTGATGGTGTTTTGATGGGGGAACTTCTTCTTTCACTTTGGTGATGGTGTCGAGCAAGTTGATTTGGAGTTTAAGACAATTAGGAGGTGCAATTGAAATCAAGTGGGGAAATTAGTTCAAGACACTGGGATTCAATGGCTGAAGGTGGTGGGCTTACACTCAGGAGGTCTCAGGGAAGTTCTGGGAGCAATTTTGCAGAGTTTCCTTAAGAAAATTTCAGCACACCTCTTTGGTCGTTGAGAGCTCCATTTATGGCCAAGGCAATTGGGCTGAGTTCAGGATGATGATGGGTGGAATAAATTGCCTAGGTGGAGGATAGAGGAGCTCCAGTGAGCAATCAGGGCTGGACAGCTTATTGGGTGAGTTTGGGTTTAATTTGACTTAGGTGGCTCTCAGTTTAGGCTCCTTCGGTGACTAGGCTGGTTGGCTAGGCTAAGAGAGGGTGGCCAAAGGTCAGGTGGTCAGGTGGGCAGGCCATCATGGGGTGAGCTTAAGTGGTTAATGCATTATGGCAAATCTCCCCTAAGTTTAGTCATAAAAGGAATGAAATCCCCTAATTTAGGGGACCTTTGGTCCATGGATCCACTATGATGGCTTGCCAACCTAGTCCAGTTCCTAGGGTCTCAAGGCTGGCTATGGTGAGCTTGGTTTGGTCACATTTTGCCTGATTTACTTAATTTAGCTCATGGGTTCATTTTGGGTCATTTGGGTTCAATTTGGGCTTGGTTGGGTTCAAGCTTGGTTTAGGTCCAATTGATTTTTCAAAATGATGTATATGATTGTCATAAAGTGTTTAAAAGAGGATTGTGGTAGTTTTGAATAGGTTTGGGTGTTCAATTTGACTTGATTTGAGTATTTAGTCAATTTTGGGCATGTTGGGTTAGCTTGAGTTTAGATTAGGCTAGGGTTGGGTCAAATGCCAATTTATGGTTCCAAATGGTCAATGGGGATTTTAGGAAGAGCTCTTGATCTTAATTGGGTGGAAATTTTGGGATTGGGACATTCAGTTTGATGAATTTTGGGCATGTTACACATTTGGGGCAAATTTGGGGATTTTGGATTTGGTTGTACTTGGGTGAGGCTTGGGTGCAAATTTTGGTTAATTTTTGGCTCAATTTAGTTTAGGGGAATGCTATGAAAAGTTTAGGATTCAAAGTTTGGGGAAATTGATTGACATTGGGTTCAATTTGGGGGAGATGGGTCATAGGGTCAAAATTGAGTCCTTTTATTTTGGGTTGAAATTGAGCTCAAATGTGAGTGTAATTGAGCTTGAATTTGTTTTGGTATGAACTTAGGAATTGTGAATTAAATTTTGGAATTGAAATTGAAGAGGATTGAAGTCAATTTGGTGGACATTGGAGGTGATTTGGGCATTTTCTGCCTTAAAAGGGATTTTGGGGATTTTGATTAAATTGGGCAAGTTTGGTCAAATCGGGTAAAATAAATTAGTTTAAATTGAAATTGGTAATATTTGGAGGGTTTTGGGAATTTATGAGAATTTTTTATAAATTTTTAAAATTTTGGCTAGGAGGGGCATTTTGGTAATTTGTAGGGGTTTTGGTGTTATTTTGGGTATTTTGGTAAATTTGAGATTTTTTGGGTATTTTGAGTGGTGAGGAATGTTTTGGTGTGATTTTTGGAGGATTTTGGTTATTTTGGTTGATTTTAGAAATTTTGGACAAAAAAGGGGTTTGGGGGTAATTTGGTCATTTGGTGGAGTTTAGGGCAATGGATTCAAAAATTGGATTTTTTTGGTAAAATTTGTAGTTGGGTGAGATTGACAACCCATTTGAGCCATTGGCCAAGGGAGCTCCCCATTTGGACCCTTCAAGTGCTGATAATAATCAAGCCCTAACCTAGGGCTAAGAACTTTGGGGAAAACCTCTCACATGAGTTTCCAAAAGGGCAGGGGATCCAGTGTGGAGAAGTTTGTCTTAGGGTTGTGTGGTAGTGTGTAAGAGTGCATTGTGCAAGTATGTGTGTGAGCCTCCCCCAGACCACCCAGGGTAAGTCCTAAGGCTTGAGCATCCTATAAGGGACTTCCCTTAAGCTTCTTAATGCTTGGTCTCGTCCTCCTAAGCATTTAGAGGTTAGACTTTAAGCATTTGAAAGCTTCAAGTGAAGAAAATAAGTGTTTTTAATTTCTATGGGGTGAGGTTTCTATTGCTATTCCTCTAAGATAGTTAGCAGGAAAGTCTTATGGCTAGACTCTAGGCTATTCTAAAGAAAGACTGTACCTTAAACAAAAGTGAGGTCAACAGTGCCCTATGAGAGCAGCTGTCAGCCGATGGAGGAGGATTCTGAGGAAAAAGAAGATGATGATGAGGATGATGAGGAGGGAGGTGATGATGAGGAGGAGGATGCATGATTGTATTATTTTTATTTGGATGCTTTGGAAATCATTTTTCTTGTTGCTACAGTTGTGTTGTATCTTTGTTGGATTGGACTTTATTTTTATTGATGTACTCTTTAAATTCTCTGTTGCAAATATTTGAATTCTCATGTGCAATTTTATATCTTATGTTGTTGTGTTTTATACACTTTAGCAGTACTTTCTTTACATTCATTATGGATTTGAGCATGTGGTAGGAAGTATTATTGTCATTATGTTGTATTTTGTTTTTAAATTGTTGTAATTGTTTGTAATTTGGGGGAAATTATATTGTGCTTAAGATTATTTGTCCTTAGTAAATAAAATTTAAATTGTTGGTTAGAGTTAACAATAGAAAAGTGGGGGATAAATGTGAAACTATAATGATCTTAATGTATAAGAAAAATAGTTAAAACTATGTTAAACGCTTTCTGAATTAAGTCAGAGCAATGCTAAGTAAACCTTGAAAGTTGACAAATGCAAATGTGATTAGCATTTTTACATTTAAGAAGAATTAGTTATTTATTAAATTATGTGCAGTTAGATGTGTATTTAATAAGAATATAACCTTGATATAGTTGTATTTTCATACTAATAATTCTTAAACTTTTAAAGAATTGAATAGAAAAGGAATGCAGAGTATTTTAATTTAGAGAAATTGTGTTAGAATTCAAAATCATTAAAAAGCTTATCTAGATATAGTAATCCTCAAGAAATTATGCTTATGAATGACATATTCATCCTAAAGTAAGAAAAATGAAAAAACAAATTGAGGAGAAGTGTGAGGAGTGGCATTACCAAAATATGGATTTACTAATATTTTTTTTAAAATTGAAAACTTCGCAACCTTTGTAAGTTCATATATGTTTATGAATTATTAGTAGTTCACTAAAGGAGAACTTTATTTATTATATTTGACATTGAATTTTCTATAGTAAGCATTAATTAGCTCCTTTTTGAAATGAATGAGAAGTCATGTTTTATTTGATGAATATAAAGCATCTTATAACCTATGTTATGGACTTATTCACAAGAAAAAATGCATTTTCTTCACTATGAATCATTTCATGCATGATTGTATGTACTTCTCTATAAAAGCTACTCCTATTTAGCTAACTTAACCCATATTTAGGTTTTGATGTTACCTATGGACAAGTAACCGTTAAGTTTGGTGGATTTTGATGTGTGGATATGTAGGACAATAATGTGGATCGTTTTTATACATTTTATTGATGAAACTGCACAGTTGAGAAATATATTTTGTGTTTATATTGCAGGTAACAACAGGGGATTGAAGTGTTCAAAGCAGGAGATGACATAGATAAAGTGTGCAACTTTGCTACTGGGCACTTAGGCACCAGATCCTTCTACTCAAACAAGAGTGCTTGGCACTTAGGTGCCAGCTGGTGGGCACCTAAGCACCGTGATGATGGTGTCTAAGTGCCAGACTGTCAGGCTCTTAGGCACCCATTACTTAATCCATAGACTGAGTGCTTGGCGCCTAGGTGTCACTTGTTAGCAACTGTAACTTGCAGTTGTCGTCATTCGGGATCTAATCATGGGGAATCGTGTAGAGGCGAGGGGTGTTAAGGAAGCTAAGGGAAGAAGGTTATATATAATATGGAATTACATGGTTAGAGGAGATTGATGCTGGGTTAATGACTGGTGGGTTTTGCTGCTTGTTAAAGTTTTCATTGCTCTTCCAGTGCAGATAAAAATTTCTTTGGGGCAAAAGTTAGGGAGTTATGGACATTGTTATTAATTCATCTGATGGTCATTGTAAATGAGAGAAATCTAAGTCATTTGTTGTACTTTCTGTTGTCTTTCAGTTGTAGAGAATTGATAATGGGATTCTTTTTGACTTAATGAATCTTGATGATGTTCTAAGCATGCTTCTTGAATAGGCTTTTTATTCTTCCTTGTGATGATTATGTTGGATGGAATGAAGTAGAATTGCTAAGTAATTTACTTAATATGAATGGTGATGTTTAACCTTCAGAACTAAATTTACATTTCATTCTAGCCAAGTGATTTGTTAAAATATGTCATGGACTACAAGTCTTGGGAAAGATTATGGTGGAATCATGTAGGTTAATCACATTAGCTTAAAGAATATGGATATATCCTATTGGGAGGTGCAAATGTTAGGGAAATATGTCGTGATGGGTTAGTTATAGGATTTAAAGAAATAAATTCAATTCGAACCAAGCTTCTTTATGCCACCGAGAGGGGGTAAATAGGAATGTTTTTCCTATTATCACTAGCCATTTCTAATTGCAATTGTTAATTCCTTGAAATCTACTTAACTCATTTCAATGAAGAACCACTAAAGTATTTGACAACTTTCAATTTAATTGTGATAAGTTCAGATTTCTTTTGTAGGACATTAACCTTTTAAATTAGTTACGATAAGTTAGGATTGCTTTTGTAAGAATTTAACAAAATCAAATTTTCAGACTTAGACTAAAACCTATAGGCTAGAATTTTTCATAGTAAGAATTATCTCATTCCCTGTGGGATCAACATTCCAAACTCTAATTCTAGTATTATTGATAAGATACATGCACTTGCGCGAACCACATGTGCATTGCAGCATTGGTGTGTATCAAGATGAAAAAATATTTCGTTCCTTAAAAGCCTGTATTAACAATTTCCCAAGAGAAGGTGGAATTACCTGAGCAGATTTACCAAGAGAGATAGCCAAACAATAATTAATATGTGTAGGATACTAAGGAATAACCAAAAGCTAGAATTTAGGGGACTGCAGGAGCAGGGTTGTTGATAATCTGAGTATTTTCATGCTAAAAATGAGGTTTACATGATTTCTAAAGATAATTTACCTGTTAAAAACCCAATAATGACTACACCCACAACTCTTATGAAGAAATAAAAAGAGTTTTAAATTAGAGGAATGAGTACAAGCAGAGATTCATGTGCAAACATATTGTAATCCTTACAACTAGAAGGATGTCATTCATAAATAACTTACTTTTTAACCACTTGGCCTCTCGTCGAACTTGTAATAAATTCAGGTAATACAAACTTTTTTAAAAATTGAATAGTAACACGTGCAGAAGTCAATTGAGAATTACCCGCTGTACGAGTATCAATTGAAAGAGGAATACCAACTCAGCTCACAATTATAGATATTCCAGATTCATACCAACAACAAAAAAATAAATTCAATAACTTCATCCAAATTAGAATATCTTTAAAATACTCTTTTATGGGCTGAAACTTAGGAGTCCATCTCTTAAAAACGAAAGGTTTACCAGTAATAAACTATAAACCTCCATCCCTAGCCATCTCTAAATCCTCCAAGTAAGAAAATTTGGAAGAAAAAAAAAAGAACTGCATAAGAAAGAGTAGAAAAGCAGTACAATTCTTTTTCCAATGCCTTTGAATGGATTGAAATAAGTTTTTACAAAATGGCTTTTACCACAGTGCATACCTAACAAGGGCAATGCTCCATTCATTGACCCTTCATCAATTTTCTTATTAGAGAATATTGCCCTTTTTTTTTCTTAAAAATGAAATAAAGGAAAGATTAAAGGAATATTGGCTTTAGAGATGGGAGGAAAAATATTCTTCCAATTAACCATTGAAGCTTGGCCAAGAACCACTCTCAAAATGGAAGAAGATGGGAGAAAATGATGATGATTCTATAACACAGCAGAGGTACCCTGGGCCGGATGAGGAAGAAGAAAAATGACAAATGAACAGTTAATGCAAGAAATGAGAATAAACCCTAGTTTTAGTGCATTGTCTCAATCAATTTATTCCTCTTATTTTTGAGTTTATATATATATATTTTTTGTTTTTGCCCTGTCAGAGAAATAATAGAGAAGTATTGGCAATAAATGATGATCATGTTAGGACCAGCAGCGATCACGCGTAAAATCACGAAATCTTATTAAATCATATTCAAAAGTTCCATCGGCACGAGTTCTGATAATACAATACGTAGTCCATGGTCCCTTGTTTAGATTCTGAGCCCCACAAGAAATTATATCATATACTGACTGTGACCTTTAATGCTCATTCCAATCTGAATCGGTGATGCCTGGAACGAGGGGACCATACTGGACCGAGTACAGCTCCAGCTCCGATCCCTACGCGAATTCCGATTTCCAAAAAAGGGGTCCTTCTCCGGAATCGGTTCGGCCTGCGCTGGACCGCTCCGCGTTGCTTCCGTTTAACCATCAAGCGCAATTAATAAATGGGGAATTTACGTACCATCACGCAACTCGTACGAATGTGGATGTCTAATGCATAAAATTGATATTTATATTTAGCACTTTAGTGTCATGAGAAATTTATGCATACAAATTTATATTTAGTTTAAAAAAATTACTTAATATGATATAAAATTTTAATGTTATAAAGATAAATATGAAAGTTTATGTGTTAGATATATAAATATATGAGAATTATGTGATATATTTGTAAGCCAAGTGCACCTTTCAACAAAATATCACCCCCCAAAAAACAATAATTCTTCATCTTGAATCCCAAATTATTCAGTAGACCACACCTAACGAATAGAGTTTTAATTGGATGAAAGGCAGGGAGAAGGGAGATTTGAGTGCTTAACATTTTTTTCTTTTTGAGAACTATTTCCCCCCTTTCCTGTGAATTAACTCCCAATTATAATTCTTTGTAAGTCACATGATGATTTCTTATTAAAGAGAGGAACACTACTAAAGAAAATATTACATTTTTGCATTTCTATCTGAGCATTATTTAATCTATCCTCATGACTGATTCTAGCACCGCTAGGTTCCTGTAACTCCTTTGCATTATACTTCACTTTAGTAACCATTTGAATCAGGTGTTTGAATTGCATTTTGGTAAACCGTCATTCGGTCGGCCAACCTTGCATCACTCAATCAACTTTAATGCTCTTCGGTCGCCCCTGTGCAGCCTGAACGTGAAGGCACATCATCCTCTGATAGGGATGTTTTATCGAGTAGAGGGCAAATCATTGTAATCTGATAAGCAACCTACCCTCAGATTTTGTATCTATGTCAAAACCCTTCCCCTTATGTGACCGCTATTTTTCAATTTAGTAGTTACATGAAAGTTGGTGCTGGTATATTTTAGTATTGATTGTTGGATCATTCGTTCATTTCTTTCGATTATCCCACGAGACGGACCGACCATTTAAATAAACCATATATGTCTCTATATCTCTAATTATTTCTTTTTGAGATTTTTGCAGACATATCTTTGGTGTACATAATTAGTTCAGTGATTCTCTTGCTTTTTCTGAGAATGAGAACCGCTGAAAGGATAAGAGAACTAAAAATCACGACCGTTCATATAATGAGCAATAAATGTCATCATAATTTATACTTCCTTGATTTCCATGCTCCCACCCTTTTCCTATGATTAGGGTTTTGTGTGTGTTTTATCTTTTTCCCATCTTCATGCTTCTATTTCTGTTAGTAGATCAACCATGAGAACGAACAAGTAACATGCTAAAAGACTAGAAAATGTGAAGGTCTTGAAGCAAGCTTTTGGACTTTCCATTTCTAGAACTCGACTTTTAGGGGATGAAAGAGGAAATTAGATAGTTTCGACCCACCTTTAATGAAAAAAGTGGGTGAAGAATCACATTCACTTGAGAAAAGGAAATGAGATGAAAGGAGTCTAATTGGTAAATAAAGGTCGGCTGAATCAATTCATCCGAGTAACAAAATGATTGATAAGCTGCCGCATGTAGAATGGTTTGGTGAATCATCATCCTCGGCACCTGACCCATTTTTTAATGTTTACAAAAATAGCAACAGCACCAAAAACTTGATCTCGCTTAATATATATTTATTTTTATGATGGAATGTATAATGTGGATTCTACGCAAGTATACGTATCGTATCAAGTAATACAGGTGGAGTCCTGGTTATCGATCCCACAGGGAAGTTTTAAAAGATTTTTAATAGCTAAATTTAAAAGGATTTACTTACTAACATAGTATACGAAATTTAGAATACTTAACTAAAGCAATCTAAAGTAAACTAATGCTTTAAATAAAGTTGATTTAAAGATTTCAGAAAAAGTATCCTTCCCCTTGTTTTTAGAAACTTAAGTGAATGATGAATTCAAATAGATTTTTTTATTGTATTGTGACAAATAGGAGCATTCCTATTCTTTACCCTTTGGTCCAGTGCAAAGAACATCGACTAGTCCTATGTTTGATTACTAAATCCGTGGCTAGGTCTGGGAGGATACTGGCTGCCACTTCAGAGCTCCCACGTTCCCCTCACCTGAGGGCTAACATCTACACTTCAGCTCTCAAACAATAGGACTAAATTGAATATTTTAGTCTGTCACACTAAAATGTCCAATTCTACGTCCGATAAATAATATTTCCCTATTTATTTGCACCCTCCTTCCAAGGCTTTTGACTTCCTTGAATATTGGATGTAATCTTTACTATAGTTGATAATTCAACATATTTTAACAATTCAATTGGCCAAATTGAAAGTAAATTAAGTTTTAAGTAAAAGATTATCACAATTTATTTTAATATATTAGGCACTTCTATTTAATTTTATCAATTCACATAATTTCATAAATAAGGAGAAAGACTAAGAAAACTACTCAGAATGCATATGAATTAAACAAAGCATGAATTTCATTTAAAGTTAATAACAATAAACAAAGATACTTATCTGAATTTCCTCCCCAAGCGTACTCCTCAAGTTCCTTTGACTTTTCCTTCTAGTACAAAGACACTTCTTAACTCACTACTTATACTTACTCACACTAAACTTCAACTTAGACTCAAAAGCACATTAATAAAATACTCTCAGACTCCTAAAATAGATACACTACATACTAAAATTCGTCATTTATTTATAGAGGTAGACAAAGGTCCAAGGGGTACTTAAGCACCTCTTCAAAAAACGTCCAGGTTCAATGTATCTGGCATTTTGAACGGTCTCGCCGTCGGCGAGAAACGACCTCATTGTCAACGGAGCTTCTAGAAAATCTTCAAACCGCGTGATCTCGCTGTCTGGCAGCTCGTGCTCACTCGTCGGCTAGGTAGTTTCAAACCTTTAAGAAATTCTCTTATAATCTCGCTGTCGATGAGTTCGATTTTGACTGTCGGCGACTTAGTTCATTTTGCATGTATTTCTTCCTTTTTGATCCAAATTTGCTCTATTTTATGTTTTTTTTCTTTCATCACTTATAAATCTTCATTCCTGCAATAAAATAAAGAAAATATCTTTCTTTAAAGTGCAATTTCATAAAAAATAGGTATGAATTTCTTAACATATTTTTCTGTGATCAAAATCCCCCAAAATTAATTATTATCATGTCTCAAGTAATTTTTATACTAAATAAAAACAATGATTTTTGTAATATAATTTTTTAATTCAAATAAACTATGAATTAAATTTAAATAATACTATAGTAAAGTTAAATAGAAATATTTTTAAGTAATTAAATTAACTTTATAGATATAAGATTATTTAGTTATCAGATCTAAGATTTCTAACTCTCTATTTATTTCAGGAAAGACTATATTAAAAAGAGAAATTTACTTAAGATATTTAGATGATAGGAAGTTCAAGAAAATACTATTTAGTAAAACACTAATCAACATATATAAGTTTAGAAATATATTTGAGTTTTACCCTTTAGGTTGATTCCATCAAGTCTAATTTTCGATAAGACATCTCCTCAAGCTTCTCCTCACTTATATTTTTTTTCTTTTCTTTTCTTTTTTTCATTTTGGATTGATTTTCAATCCTTCTCTTTTCTTTTTCAAGTGAGGATTATCGTATCCTGGATAGCTCGTTAATAATTTTGAACTTCAACTTTCTCTTCCTAAATTTGAAACTTAAAATATTTCTTTACTTATATGCATTTTATAGCCTTTACTTCATTGAGTTTCAATCTCTTCTTTTTCACCTAAATACTTAAGAATTTCAATTTTAGAATATAGTTTCTCTTACTTTAAATAGTTTATTATATTCTTATTCCTTTTAACCAAATATCTTATTCTATTAAATTAATTTGGATTTCTAGAAATATTCTATTGAACTTTCTATAATAATTATATAAATTAATTCAAGTTACTCGAATTAAAAATTATTACGTAAAATCAAATAATAATAATTTTTTTTAAAACATAGAAATTGAGAACAATTTAATAATTAAATTTGTATTTTTCCTCCCCCAAACTTAAATTTTTCTATATATTTCTAAATGGTGAAAAGGAAAATATACAATGAATTTACATCATACCTTTGAGCTTTAGGTATTTCTTTTCATTGAAATTTTTGCAGGCTTTTTCATTATTTAAAGAACCTGTAATGTTAGTATTCTTCCATATATATAGTATTTAAAAGTGAGTGTAGGGTAAATAAATTTTTAAATAAATATAAAAACACAAACAGATTAAAACTTAATCTACTATTACACATCCAATCAACTGGGTTTCTAAAACAATCTAAAATTAAAGTTCACAATTTATAAAACTTAAACAACACATTTAAAGAAAAACTAGCATACTACTTTAAAGAGAATTTGCATACTAATTTAACATATATAAAAAGTCTAACATAACAGCTTAAGCAATTTAAAACAAATAAACCAACTCCACAGTCCACAGAAAGTACATAACAATTACACACAAAATAATAAAGTTCTCAAAAATAACAATTAATCTAAACAAACCAAATAAAGTCTCTAATATTCAGCATCAAAATCCCAAACTATATCATCTCCCTGATCTCCAGGCTGAGAAGGCTGAGCAGTCGATATCGTGTGTAGCGGGGGCATTCAGGAAAGACAACATCTAATTCACCTCTCCTGTAACGACGTTCAGCCTCATAATATGCTATTTCGTATTCTGAATGTCGCTGGAGATATTCACTGTCATAATCATGTCTTCTCTCCAAGCCTCCAATCCTTTGGTCCATATGCTCAAACTTCCTTTCCATGTTCTCTCCAAATTTTTCAAAACTCTTTCTATGTAGGGTCAGCTCATTCATCAGATCATGAAGGGTAGGGGTGGTGTACTGAGGGGGGTCATAACTAGTAGAAGGTATATCTCTACTCGATGAAGGCATATAACTCCTCGTCCCTGATCTCCATCCTTCATGGGATTCATATGTCTTAATATTAGCCGGAGTGATGGGCTTCATTGGTTCCACCCATTCCTCATCATCTCTAGCCTCAACTCCGGAGTGTTAGCAGAGTGCAAAAATCAGACCAGGGTGTCCTAGTCCTCCTCCACTTTTACTTCGTGCAGTGGCTAATATATCCTTATAAATAATATTTCTCACATTTATACTTTTCTGATTCTGAATACAATAATTCAGAATTGCTCTATCTCTTGTTACCTCACTGTGGTGATATATGGGTAACAAGGTAGAACAAATGAAGTAGTGTCAGGCCTTAAATAATGCATTTAACATTGAAAGAGGAAAATTTACCCTTTCGCGCTGCTTTATTTTCCAAACTTCTTTCCCGTCAGTGAGAAAGATTATCACCTCTTCCAGTGGTCATTCCATTGTTCCAAAAGTATCATAGTCACTCGGTATGTAGGTCACGTACCTCATAAAACGAATTAATCCTAGCAAGCATTGAATTCAACCAAAAATCCTCTTACTTTGATCGTTGTATCTTCAATTGCAATCGATTGGCATAAAATTCCTTGACAACTTCTACAGCAGCCCTGTTTGTAGTGTAGCAAAAATTTTCCCATCCTCTTTCCTTAATTATTCGTTCCACTTCTCCACCTGGATTCTTGAAAACTCTATCCTGTATGCATTTTCTTGCTTGAATGTTTTGAAAGTATCGAGTTTGTGCTCTTGCATTTATGAAACAGGTTTCGTCGTAATCCAACCTTCGTCTTTGTCGAGGAGCCATTTCGTTCGATCTATGAAAATCACAAAAATTCTAACTAAACTTCCAATTATTACTAAAATGGCTTCCTATAGCAACTAAAATCCATTTAAATCGATCTCCATGAATTTCTTCCAAGTATTTTCTCCATATTTCAAATTTTTCCAAAATTTCCCAATGTAAAAGAAATTCATGGTGAAAATCAAACATTTTTGCATAGGAGTGAAGTACTTACCAAGGAGAGATGAAATCCGGTGTCAAAAAGTGTTGAAATTGCCTCAGATCCAAGATCTCACGAGCCCTAGGTCGGTTTTTTTTCGAAGTTTTGAGGAAGGGGATGATGAATAGTGTCGGTTAACTGGTCAAATATAGGATATTTCGCGATCTCGCTGTCGGCGAGATTTTTCTCGTTGTCGGCGAGCTAATTAATTTACCAAGGCTAAAGTTTCTAGAAAATCTCGCTGTCGGTGAGATTGTTCTCGCTGTCAGCGGGCTTTCCCTCTCTGTCGGCGGGATAATTCTCGTCGTCGGCGAGCTCCCAAAAATTTTAAATATTTAAAATTCTTCAATCATTTTCAACCTCGATTTGGCCCTAATTAATCTTTCGATCACTTAATTTGATAATTTAGTATGAAGAGTAGATACTTATACTCACAAAAAGTTCACACAAACAATATAACTTTATATATGAAATCCACAATACTTACAAACTTCACACTTTTAATCACTAACACTTACTTCAAACTCTCATAAATACTCAGCATTGCAATCCACACCACAACACTCTAAATGCAGAGACATAACAAATACATATAATTTCATCAAATCTGAGATGATCAAATTTAAAGTTTAAATCATAGTAAAACCTAAATCCAAATCAACACATATATACACACAAATATAACATAAGATAGAAATCTATACTACTCAGTGTCTGAACTAACATCCTCTCTGATATTCCTGATGTGACGCAGGTGCACAAATAGATTGTAGAAAGGTCTGAAAGGGAATTCTGTAGTAGATTCTTCATCAATCCACCCTTTCTGTCTCGCAAATGAATAAAACTGGCCTCCGGATGTCCAAGTATGTTCAAAGTGCTCCTTCATCCTCCAAATCAATGTGATCAAACATATCGGAGATATTATCGATGGAATTCATCACGTTTTGCAACTCTTTCTCTAATCCTTTAATCTTTTTCAGAATGAAATTTGTTTTATCAGTAGGGGGCCTCACTAAAGGATTGTTTTGTGATGCTCTATCAGAAATAATGTTAATCTCATCATTGTTATCCAAAGTTGGATACATATCCGTAGGATCGAGTGGTTTCCATGGCAAAAGTACCTTTTTCCCACGCCTCATAAGAAACTTTGTACTGACTGCATAAAGCAAATATAGTCGATGGGTGTTCAAGTCCATGAACTGACCCATGCACAATCAATCCCAATGCAGGCTTTACTATAATTGATCCAACATCGATAGGTAGTCCAATTTGAATACAATAATTTAATATAGCGCATTCCTTTGAAACCTTATTTACCCTCATAGTGGGTAATAATTTTGATGAGATAAAGAAATGCCAATACTTTGAGACAGGGTTAAGAAGTGATGCAGAGAAACTGACATACCCGTCTTCGCGCAACTCTCAATCATCAGGTTCGTCGGTCAGGTATCTATAAATCTCGTTCATATTGTATCTTAAAGGAACAAAGTTTGAATAATGACAGATGCGGGTATTCTCTATAGAAAATAATTCATTTACCCTTGAAGGAGTAAATGTTACCCATCTTCCTCTGACGTAGACGCTTCCATTGTTGATCGCATGTAGATTAGAGTAAAACTCTTTAACTACAGGAATAACTACAGCGGATGTAGTATAGCAAAATACCTCCCAATGTCGTTGCACGATCATTTCTTCAATTTTTGTGGTGGAATTCTCTACTCCTCTGTTGACAAATCCACTTTCTTTAATAAGTCGCTTCTTCATCAAAACTTTGTTGAAAATACGCTGCACCTCCGAACTGACGAATTTTCTTCGGTTGAAAACTCCAGTTTTTGTGGTTTCTAAGAGTTAGGTGGCCATTTTGGATTGAAAGGAATGGTCTCTAGTCATTTATTGGGAAGAAAATAGTGTAAAAATGAATTTGGGATGGTTTTCTACAAAGAAATAGCTTTAGAACCGTCCAAAACCGCACATAAAACTTAAGAGACCAATTTTTCAACAGCCTCGCCGTCGGCGGGAAGTTTCTCGCCGTCGGCGAGCTAGTTATAAAACCAATTTAAAGATATGGCACGCGATCTCGCTGTCGGAGGCTCGGGCTCGCTGTTAGCGAGATTCGATAAAATTGCCCAATTTCGCTCTGGTCCGAATATTTTCTGATCTCATCATATAGGTTTGAATTTGTGATGATTCTAATTAAAAATTGAATAGTAAGATTTATTTTAATATTACAGACTCACAAATTTGTATAAAATTAAAATAAAAGACTACTATGGGTTGCCTCCCATAAAACACTTGGTTTAATGTCGTCAGCCCGACCTAATTTCAGTTAGTAATCAGGTCGACTAAGCATTAAAACATCTTTAAAATTGGTCTTATACCTTCAAAATATGGTTTTAATCTATGTACGTTTACCTTAAATCTATGCCATATTTTTGGATCTTCAATTTCTATAGTTCCATATGAAAATATTTGAGTTATAGTGAAAGGTCCTAACCATCGAGATTTCAATTTCCCAGGAAATAATTTCAATCTAGTATTATATAGCAAAACTTTTTGTCCTGGTTCAAAATTTCTCTGATTAATCTTCCGATCATGCCATAATTTCATCCTTTCTTTATAAATCCTATCATTATCATATGATTCATTCCTTAATTCTTCTAATTCATTTAATTGCAACAATCTCTTCTCACCAACCTTCTTTCATATTATAATTAAATTCTTTAATCTCCCAATATGCTTTATGTTCTAATTCAACTAGTAAGTTGCAAGTTTTTCCATATATAAGCTCGTAAGGAGTCATTCCAATCGGAGTTTTATAAGCGAGTCCCGTATGCCTATAATGCAGTTGTCTAATCTTATAGACCGACCCAATTTATTAGTGGTTTACGGACTTTCCTAAAATACGCTTAATCTCTCGATTAGAAACTTCAACTAATCCATTAGTTCGTGGATGATAAGCAGTTGATATCTTATGAATAATATTATATTTTTCTACTAGTTCGTGAATATATTTATTTCTAAAATAAGTTCCTCCGTCGCTGATAATCACTCTCGGCATTCCAAATCTAGTAAAAATATTTTTCATTAAAAATTTTGAAACACTTTTAGCATCACACCTAGGTAAAGCTTGTGCTTCAATCCATTTGGAAACATAATAAACAACTACTAATATATATGAGTTTCCAAATGAAGGAATAAAAGGTCCCATGAAATCTAATCCCCAAACATTAAAAATTGCAACTTCTAATATAAAATTCAGAGGCATTTCAACTTTTCTTGATATATTTCCTACTCTTTGGCATTTATCGTATGTTTTTATATATCTGTATACATCTCTAAATAGTGTAGGCCAGTAGATTCCAGATTGTAGAATTTTATATGCAGTTTTATCAGTCCCAAAATGTCCTCAAAAATCAGAATCATGACATTTTTTAATAATTGGTTCAGTTTCTTCATAAGGCACGCATCTTCTAATAATTAGATCCTTATATTGCTTATATAAGTATGGTTCATCCCAAAAGTATGTTTTAGTATCATGAATGAATTTTTTCTATTGTTGCAAAGTTAACATAGGTGGTAAAATGTCACTTACAATATAATTTATTATATCAAGCATACCAAGGTATTTTCCACTCATTTATATTATAAAGTTGTTCATCGGAAAACTCGTCTATAATTTCATTATGAGTATTAGATAATTCATGATATTCTAATCTTGATAAATGATCGGCAATTTGATTATCGGTTCCTTTTTGTTAACGATCTCAAAATCAAATTCTTGCATTAATAATATCCATCTAATTAATCTTGATTTAGAATCCTTCTTTTGCATTAAATATTTTATAGCAGAGTGATCAGTATGCACAATACATTTAGCTCCTATTAGATAAGGCCAAAATTTATTAAAAGCATATATAACTGCTAATAATTCTCTTTCAGTAACTGTATAATTTATATCGGCATCATTTAGAGTTTTACTAAGCATAATATATAACTTTGAAAATCTTATCATATCTTTGCCCAAGAACTCGCTCCTATAAGCATAATCACTAAGCATCACACATAAGCTCAAATGGTTTCACCCAATTAGGTGAAACTATTATAGGTGCTGTAATTAATTTATCTTTTAATAATTTGAAAGCATTCAGACATTCAGTTGTAAATTCAAATTTCTTGTCCTTTTCAAGAAGTTGGCATAGAGGTTTAGTAAATTTTGAAAAATCTTTCACCGTAGTTGGAGGTGGTAATTTCTTGTCCTTTTCACCGTAGTTAGAGGTTTAGTAACGTCTGTAGAATCCAACATGTCCAAGAAAACTTCTTACCCCTTTCACCGTAGTTGGAGGTGGTAATTTAGCTATAACTTGAATTTTTGCAGGGTCTACTTCCATGCCCTTTTCCGAAATTTTATGCCCTAATACAATGCCGTCCGCAACCATAAATCGACATTTCTCTCAATTAAGAACTAAATTAGTTTTCTCACATACTTCAAATACTTTTTCAAGATGATTTAAGCATGTGTCAAATGATGTTCCAAATACGGAGAAATCATCCATAAATACTTCTATTCCATTATCAATTAATTTACTAAATATAGACATCATACATCTCCGGAATGTTGCGAGTGCATTACA
This sequence comes from Papilionanthe hookeriana x Papilionanthe teres, assembly GCA_022702705.1. Classification (NCBI taxonomy): domain Eukaryota; kingdom Viridiplantae; phylum Streptophyta; class Magnoliopsida; order Asparagales; family Orchidaceae; genus Papilionanthe; species Papilionanthe hookeriana x Papilionanthe teres. The sequence goes on along the minus strand of CM040425.1, from coordinate 37,858,314 downwards.
TAATCCAAAAGGCATCCTTCGAAAAGCGAAAGTTCCATAAGGACTAGTAACTATAGTTTTCTCTTGATCCTCATGAGCAATTTGTATTTGATGATAACCGGTGTATCCATCTAAGAAACAAAAATACTTATGTCCGGCTAATCTATCTAACATCTAGTCTAGAAATGGTGAAGGGAAGTGATCTTTCCGTGGTCGCGTTTAATTTTCTATAATCAATACATATTCGCCATCCAGTAACTTGTCTTATAGGGATAAGATCATTATTTTCATTAGCTTTTACGGTCACTCCTCCTTTCTTAGGCACACAGTGAATTGGGCTTACCCAAGAACTGTCAGAAATAGGATATATAATACCATTATCTAACCATTTTAAAATTTCTTTCTTGACTACTTCTTTCATTATCGGGTTTAATCTCCTTTGGGGATCTACTTTAGCCTTATGTTCATTATCTAAAATAATTTTGTGCATACAGATTGAAGGACTAAATCCTTTAATATCTGCTAAAGTCCAACCAAAAATTTTCTTATATTTTTTTAAGGTATCTAAAAGTTTTTGTTCTTCGAGATTCATTTAATTCGGATGAAATAACAACTGGTAGAGTTGAAGAATTACCTAAGTAAGCATATTTCAAATGATTAGGTAACATTTTTAACTCAAGTTCAGGAGGTTTAATAATCGATGAAATTATATTTTTTCAGTGTTTTCTGTATTATCCAAATATTCAAATTTCTCTTGAATATAATCTAGTTCTTCATTTATATCAGCTTTTTCAATTAATTCAGTATTTTGTTTTTCTAATTTTTCTTCATAATATTCCTTAAAATGTTCTTTTTGTAAATGATTGAGTACTTCCATTCAAAAATACTCATCATCTTTTTCTAGCGCAGAATATTTCATTGATTTAGCAATATTAAAAGTAACATTTTGGTCATTTACTCTCATAGTTAATTCTCCTTTATGAACATCAATCATAGCTTTCCATGTGGTTAAAAATGGTCTTCCTAAGATGATATGAATTTCTTTATCTTCTTCCATATCTAAAACAATAAATTCTACAGGGAAGATAAATTTATCCACTTTTACTAAAACATCTTCAATAACTCCCTTAGGATATGTAACGTAACGATCACTAACCGAAGGGTTACCGAAGTAGGTGAAATTTCTCCCAATCCTAATCTCTTAAAAATTGATAGAGGCATTAGATTGATGCTTGCTCCTAAGTCACACAAAGTTTTTCCATAGAATTTTTCTCCAATAGCGCAGGGTACAGTGAAACTACCAGGATCTTTCAATTTTTTAGGAAGCTTTTTCTGAATAATAGCACTACACTCCTCACTAAGTGCGACCGTTTCATTATCGGTAAATTTTCTTTTTTTATTTAGAATATCTTTCATGAATTTTACATAGTTTGACATCTGTTTTAAAGCTTCTATGAAAGGAATATTTATTCTTAATTTCTTCAGAATTTCAAGGAATTTAGCAAACTGTTTATCTTTTTTATGTTGATTTAGTCGTTGAGGAAATGGTGGTGGAGGTTTTTCAACAGAAATTTTCATTGGTATTAAAGGATTTTCTAAGTTCGGATCTTGTTGATTCTTTTCTTTTTCAATTTCCACTTCCTCTTTTTGACTTTCAAGTTCTTTCTGAATTTAAGGTTCTAATTCTTTTCCACTTTGTAATTGTATCGCTTTAATTTGTTCCTTTCCTTTGTCTTTGGGATTTATTTCCACATTACTAGGAAATGTTCCAGGTATTCTATTATTAAGCGCGGTAGCGATATGTCCAAGTTGAGTTTCAATATTTTTAATAGTTGTTCCTTGATTTTGTAATTGGTTTCCTTGTATTTGTAATTGATTTCCTTGATTTTGTAATTGATTTCCTTGATTTTGTAAATGTTGACCCATATTTAATATTAATTCTTCTATAGATAATTTCTTATCTTTAAATTGAGGTTTATTATTATTAAATCCTGGTGGATAACTAGGTTAATAATTAGAATTTCCTTGGTTATAGGGATTTCCTAATGGTTGTGTTATGTTGTTCATCCATGGTTGATTAGTTGTATTATTATTCCAATTAAAATTAGGATGAGTTTTCCATCCAGGATTATAATAATTCGTATAAGGATTATTGGGTCTATTATTAATAACATTCATAGTTTCATATGAAGGTTGAGATTCTATAAGTTGTCCAGATGAGTTTTCTTCTAATATAGTTGGAGAGTAATTCATTCCAAAATGATCTAATTTTTTAGATATAGCAGCCGATTTGCGAAGCTAACATAGATATTGCATCATTTTCATGAATACCGGCTATCTTTTTCGAATTCATTCTATCAAGCAGCTATCGAAAATTATTGGTAGTCATTTCTTTGATTAGTGCATAGGCTTCATCAAATGGTTTTGACATTAATGATTCTCCAAAGACGAAGATCGATGATCGATTTAAGAGATCCTACTAATCCATTATAGAAAGTTTGAATAATTAACCAACCGGTAACGCATGATGCGGGCATTTCCTAAGAAGTTCTTTAAATCTCTCCCAAGCTTCATATATCGATTCTCCATCAAACCGACTAAAAGAAGTTATATCATTTCTAAGCTTAATAGCTTTTAGATGGTGGAAAATATTTGGATAGAAATTTTTGTGATAACTCTCCCCAAGTTTTAATAGATCCAAGTGCTAAAGAATTTAACCACATTTTAGCCTTATCCCTTAAAGAAAAAGGAAAAAGTTTAAGTCTAATAAAGATCGTTAGATACTCCTTCATATTTGAAAGTAGCACATAGTTCTAAAAAACTAGCATGATGTAAATTAGGATCTTTAGTAGGTGAACCACTAAATTGATTATTTTGTACCATTTGGATAATTGCAGTTTTAAGTTCAAATGAGTTAGCAGCTACATCCGGGTTTTAAATAGTTAAATGAATTTCATCTAATGTAGGGTTGGCATAATCTCTTAATGGTCCTTGTTGATTGATATTTTCATTTTCAGGAATATTCGCCATTTGTGTTAAATTTCTAATTTCTCTTTTTTGTTTTCTAATTCTTTTAATTGTACGCTCTAATTCTGAATCGTAAGGTATTTAATTTTTGTTTCCAAATTTACGCATACAATTTTGTAAAATAAATTTTAAAATAGTTCGTTACTCTAGTAAATAATTTATTTACTTCCCCGGCAACGGCGCCAAAAATTTGACCCACTTTTTAATGTTTACAAAAATAGCAACGGCACCAAAAACTTGATCCCGCTTAATATATATTTAATTTTACGATGGAATGTATAATGTGGATTCTACGCAAGTATACGTATCGTATCGAAGTAATACGGGGCTCTAGTGGAGTCCTCGGTTATCGATCCCACAGGGAAGTTTTAAAAGATTTGTAATAGCTAAATTTAAAAGGATTTACTTACTAATATAGTATACGGAATTTAGAATACTTGACTAAAGCGATCTAAAGTAAACTAATGCTTTAAATAAAGTTAATTTAAAGATTTTAGAAAAAGTATCCTTCCCCTTTTTTTTAACAACTTAAGTGAATGATGAAGTCAAATAGATTTTTTTATTGTATTGTGACAAATAGGAGCATTCCTATTATTTACCCTTTGGTCCAGGTGCAAAGAACATTGACTAGTCCTATGTTTGATTACCGAATTCGCGGCTAGCCGAGAGGATACTGGTCGCCACTTCGTAGCTCCCACGTTCCCCTCACCCGAGGGCTAACATCTACACTTCGACTTCAAACAATAGGACCAAATTGAATATTTTAGTCTGTCAGACTAAAATGTCCAATTCTACGTTTGATAAAAAATATTTCCCTATTTATTTGCACCCTCCTTCCAAGGCTTTTGCCTTCCCTGAATATTGGATATAATCTTTACTATAGTTGATAATTCAACATATTTTAACAATTCAATTGGCCAGATTGAAAGTAAATTACGTTTTAAGTAAAAGATTATCACAATTTATTTTAATATAATAGGCACTTCTATTTAATATCATCAATTCACATAATTTCATAAACAAAGAGAAAGACTAAGAAAACTACTCAGAATAAATGGGAATTAAACAAAGCATGGATTTCATTTAAAGTTAACAACAATAAACAAAGATACTTATCTCAATTTCCTCCCCAAGTAGACTCCTTTAAGTTCCTTTGACTTTTCCTTCTAGTACAACACACTTCTTAACTCACTACTTACACTTACTCACACTAAACTTCAACTTAGACTCAAAAGCACACTAATAAAATACTCTCAAACTCCTAAAATAGACACACTGCATACTAAAATTCGTCCTCTATTTATAGAGGTAGACAAAGGTCTAAGGGGTACTTAAGCACCTCTTCAAAAAGCGTCCAGGTTCAATGTATTTGGCATTTTGAACGGTCTCGCCGTCTGCGAGAAACGACCTCGCCGTCAGCGGGGCATCTAGAAGGTCTTCAATCCGCACGATCTCGCTGTCGGCGGGCTCGGGCTAGCTGTCGGCGAGGTAGTTACAAACCTTTAAGAAATTCTCTTTATAATCTCGCCGTCAGTGGGCTCGATTTGCCGTCGGCGACTTAGTTCATTTTGCATGTATTTCTTCCTTTTTGATCCAAATTTGCTCTATTTTATGCTTTTTTTCTTCCATCACTTATAAATCTTCGTTCCTGCAATAAAATAAAGAAAATACCTTTCTTTAAAGTGCAATTTCATAAAAAAATAGGTATGAATTTCTTAACATATTTTTCTGTGATCAGCACCACTTTAATTAAGTAGGTGGCTACAATGCTCCATTAGCATCCAATTCTTCTGCATTCTCGAGTTGGAGAACCTTCGGAAGTGGTTGTACAAACTCAACTACCAAATTTATTGCTTCTTCATTCACTAGTTTGAAGATCTACTCAAAGTGCTACTCCGTTATAGAAGACGATGTGATCTGTAGTTTAACCATTGAGGATTCGAGGGTTGAAGCCCCACTAATGGAAAACATTCTCCTCTGCCTCCAACTGAGAACGCTTCTCATTGTGGTACTACTTTTCTGGAATCAAAGAGCTTCTGTTCTTTGGATATATAACAATTGATTAGTAACCTTATAGTTCCCTATTATTTTGTATTGTCATTTATTTTTAAAACGCTAGCTTGATTGCGCGTAAAAAACCATGAGTAGTACGAGTACTTGAACCTTGGAGGTGGTATCCCAAATTGAGGCAGAAGAATAGGCCAATCCTTTCGCTCAAGCTGCAGCCGAAGGAATTACTATCCCACTCCCTCAAAGTTTCCGTTCGTTTTTTCTCTCTTTTATTTTTGAAGGAGCCGCCACCCTGTCGATCATTGTATACTTCCCTTCTACAAATAAATCTCTATTGCAGGTCATATGAGTGGCCCAAAGAAGAGAGCAACCTGAAAAGTTGGTTATACGACAAAGTTGACAGGAAAGAGAACTTGGGGGAAACTCAGGAATACTATCGATAAAATAAGTTTCAGTTTATTATTATGTACCCAGGGAAAAGGTCATCAAAGGAAGGTATTCGGTGTGGGAATGCCCATATACTTCAAAGCTCTCAATAAACCATTGTGCAAAGAGTGAGTCTCTTACATCCCAAATAGGTAGCGACACATAGGCATCCAAGGCTAACAGAATAACCATAATCATCTTGACGGGTGTCGGTCACCAAATTAGAAATCGTTGGTTGCTTTGAAATTATGTTTAATTTAATATATACATATATATAATTTTGAAAAGTAGCATTTTATTTTTTAAGATACAAGACCAAACTGACCTCATATATTTAAAAGTTTAAATAATCGAGCACAACACCATGAGCAATGCACCTATCCCGAGGGATAGACACATTAAACTATAGTGAGAATCAATTAAATAAACTAATAAATTTATAACATCTGTTTTAGTCTGTGAACCTTTATGTTGACTGACAAGTTCCTCTATCTAATATAAAATATTAGATAGAGTTTATATGTCATGGGTTCTTTAATTTTCTATAAGGGCAAGCTCCTATAGTTAATTACATCTTAAATGACTAAAGTCACATAAGAAAACTCTTCATTTAAATCATTTGTATTTGTCTTCATGAATTCAACATTTAGAATCTCAAGGTTGAACATGGAAAACTCAAATGAGAATGGATCAAATAGGAACATTTATTATAAAATCTAAAGGAAGAAAGGTACGGGATGTTACGGATCCTAAGAAGAATCTCGGTCACTTCCCAAGCTATCCTATGGTTTAGCTTCAATTTCGAAAAGATAATATTCGATGTTCCATCTTGCCAATTTAATTATGTAGGGCTTACATTTGCATGATACCGATTATACAAATAGCCCATAAAGATAAGAGGGATTACATCGTACCAAATGATAGCATGGGAGCCTAAAAAGAGTTAGGACTTATACTGTTCAACATGACATGCAGGTGATGCACCAATTATATATATTGTTTTTGCTATATAATTTTACTCATTTTTGGTGATATTGCACTTTAAAGAAAGAAATTTTTCATGATTTGTTGCAGGTATAATCATTTTAGGTGATTAGAGCAAAAAAAACAAAAAGGAACGAATTCAGAGCGAAAAGGAGCTAAATGGGAGAAAACAGCTTCTGGAGCCGCTGGCGCCAGCTTCCAGAGACTCTAGAATTAAATGGATGATAGAGCGCCATCGGTGCCCTATGTCGATGCAATTCAAAAATGAAGAGTTTTGGTGACTTTTTCAAGGGATGGATAAGGAAACTCTTGGGAATTCATTTCTAACATATATGTAACTGTTTTTGGACGAAATTTGAGAGGGGGAGAAGAGTGTAAAAGTAGAGAGTGTGAGTTTAGAGTTAGGGTTTGGAAGAGTGAGTCCAGAAGTGAAGATTTGAGAGGGATTCTTCTTTAATGAGTGAAGGAGAAGAACTAAAGTGAGAGATTGCTTCTTTCTTTCCATTCTAAAGAGGAAATTGAGTGTTGCAAAAAAGAGAGGAAAGGATTCAAAGGAAGTTCAAGAGATTTGCTTGGTAAAGAGAAGGACATAAGTTGTATTTGCTATTGTGGTTTGTATGAATTTTCTTTTATATATAAAATCCATGTTTTATTATGTCTTCTCTATGAATTCTGAGTACTCTCCTTTGTCTTTCTTCTTGCATAGAGATGTAATGATGTGGATTTGAAGTCCTTTTAAAGTATTGAAGAAATTTTGATGGTTTTCATTTCGAACTTAATTTTCATTTTGATCTGGCCAATTGAATTGTTAAAATCTGTTGTTATACATTAACTCCAAAAGGATTGAGTGTACTACAACAATAATGAAAAATCCATTCAATGTCCATGAATGAATTGCATAGTTCATGGGAATTGAGTGCAAATAAATAGGGAAATGTGTTTTGATGGGCATCAAATTGGTGGTTTCAGGGTGATAGGCTGAGATCCCCAATTTGGTCATAAGATTGGTAACTAAAGTCGAAGGTTAGCCTTCAGGTTAAGAGTGAGTGGGAGCTCCGTAGTGACAGCCGGTATCATCCGAGCCTAACCTTTGATTTAGTGACTGAACATAAGATATGCCAATGTTCTTTACATGCTTAGAAGAGGGGGTACTCTTTAAAGGGTATAGAAACATTTATGCTCTTATTTGGCACAATACAATAAATAATCATTCAATATCATTCACACATCATATACTCATTCCGAAAGGAAAGACACTTTTCATATATATCAAAACCTTTCAAATAAAAAGCTAAGTGTGGGTGTGTGTGTTAGTTAATTTCGTTTAAAGATATTAGAAGTATTTGTGGTTTTCTTAACTGTTACTGTTTTCTACATCTTGTTAGTAGAAGTAAACTTAAAATTTAATTGCGATTTGAGTATTGGATTTCAGTATTACGCTATCTATTGTAAGGAGCGTGCCTTCCCCGTGGGATCAATAACCAGGACTCCATTAGAGCCCGTTATTACTTGATACGATATGTATACTTGCGTTTTTGGACTTTACAAAATCATTATAAATATATAAATTTAGGTTCATCAAGTTTTTGGCGCCGTTGTCAGGGAACGTATAAACGGTATCTATTGATAATATAACAACTAAAAACCTTTACTTTATAGTGTGTAATTGTGTGTTTGTTTACTTGTTAGAGTATTTGTGTGATTTTATATTCGTAGTAGTGGATCTATAGGTTTAGTACCTTACGATTCTAAGTTAAAGCATACTGTTAGAAAAATTAGAAAACAACAAAAACAAACTGAGAATCTTTGGGAAATGGCGAATAACCAAGATAATCAGAGAAATGATATTGGAAATTTGCCAAGACCTTTAAGAGATTATGCTAACACAACAGCAGATGAAATTCATGTGACTATTCAAAATCCTGATGTTGCTGCTAATTCATTTGAGCTTAAACTTGTTATTATCCAAATGATACAAAATAATCAATTTGGAGGAACACCTAATGAGGATCCAAATTTACATCTCGCTAGTTTTCTAGAATTGTGTGCTACTTTTAAATATGACAAAGTGTTGAGTGATGCTGTCAGACTTAAACTTTTTCCATTCTTCATTAAGGGATAAAGCTAATGTGTGGTTAAATTTGTTATCACCTTGATCTATTAGAACTTGGGGAGAACTTTCTCAAAAGTTTCTATCAAAATATTTCCCTCCATCAAAGACTGCTAAGCTAAGAAATGATATCACATCTTTTGGTCAGTTTGAAGGGGAATCGATATATGAAGTTTGGGAAAGATTTAAAGATCTTCTTAGGAAGTGCCCACATCATGCTTTACCAGAATGGTTAATAATTCAAACATTTTACAATGGATTAGTGGGATCATTGAGATCGATTATAGATGTTGTTGTTGGTGGATCATTAATGTCAAAACTTTTTGATGAAGCATACTCATTAGTAGAAGAAATGGCTACTAATAGTTTTCAATGACCCTTTGAACTGGTAAATCCTAAGAGAGTAGCAAGTGTTCATGATTCAGATATGATGACTATGATCGTTTTTCAAATTGCAACCCTTTCTAAGAAAATAGATCAGTGTGGAATGAATTATTCTCAACCACCCCAAGTGTTAGAGGAAAATTCATTTGGAAAGATAACATAATCTCAAACACCTTATGACTTTGAATGCTATTAATAGAACTAATAATCCTTATTCGAATTATTATAATCCTGGTTGGAAGAATCACACAAATTTCAACTCGAATAATAGCAATGCCAATGTTAACCCACAATGGGTGAATAGTTCTATAAATCCAGTTGCAAATTCAAACAATCAAGGAAATACCAATTTTAGACTTTCTTATCCTCTTGGATTCAATAGTAATCCATAATGTAAGGATAAGAAGTTGTCTACTGAATAAATGATTCTGAATATGGGAAATCAATTATAAGCTCAAGGTGTTGCGATGAAAAATATTGAAAATCAATTGGGGCATATTTTCACTACACTTAATAATAGACCTTCTGGAACGCTTCCAAGTAATGTTGAGATCAATCCAAAAGATCAAAACAAGGAACAACTTAAGACTATTCAATTAAGGAGTAGAATGGAATTGGAGACAAGAGTACAAAAAGAAGTTGAAATAGAGAAAGAGAAGGTGGATATTAAAAAAGGTTCAAACAAGATTTATCCAAACATGGAATTTCCTCTTGAACCAAAGAAGATTACTGTTGAAAAACCACCACGTCTAATTCCTCAAAGATTGAAGCAACAAAACAGGGATAAGAGATTTGAAAATTTTTTGGAGATATTTAAGAAATTAACGATAAATATTCCTTTTGTTTAAGCATTAGAACAAATGCCTGACTATGCCAAGTTTATAAAGGATACTCACAAAAAGAAAAGAAAGTTCACAGATCATCAAACTGTTACACTTAGCGAAGAGTGTAGTGCAATTATTCAGAAGAAGCTTCCGGAAAAACATAAAGATCCTGGTAGTTTGACTATCAAGTGTGCTATAGGTGAAAATTTTTTCAGAATAGCCTTATGTGATTTGGGAGCTAGTATTAATCTTATGCCTTTATCAACGTTCAAAAGGTTGGGAATAGGACAAATTTCTCCTCCATCTGTGACTCTTCAATTGGTCGATCGATCCATTACTTACCTTAAAGGAGTGGTGGAAGATGTGTTAGTGAAAGTGGATAAATTTATCTTTCATGTGGATTTTATTGTACTTGATATGGAGGAAGATAAAGAAATTCTAATCATTTTGGGAAGACCATCCCTTGCTATTGGGAGAGCATTGATTGATGTTCAAAAAGGAGAATTACCTATGAGGGTCAATGATCAAGGTTGACCTTTAATATTTTGAAATCAATGAAGTATCCCTCAATGGCAAAAGATGATGAATGTTTTAGGATGAAGGTCTATGAATATTTGAGAAAGGATCATTTTGAAAATATATTTAAAAAAGAAGCTGAGTATGAAAATATGTTTGAAGAAGGAATTGAAAATGAAGAAAATTTAGATAGTAAGAAGAATGAAGATTTGGAGTATGTTCAGGAGAGATTTGAAGTATTAGACACTATGGAAGGTGGAGATAAAAGCTTAATTCCATCTATAATAAAACCTCCTGAACTTGAGATGAAAATTCTCCCTAATCATTTGAAGTATATGTTTTTAAGAGAATCATCTACCCTACTAGTTATTGTATCTTCGGAGTTAAACAAATATCAAGAACAAAAATTGTTGGAAATTTTAAAAAGATACAAAAAGGCTTTTGGATGGACTTTAGTGGATATTAAAGGAATCAGTCCTTCGATTTGTATGACCAGGATTTATTAGATGAAGAACATAAATCGAGATTTGATCCACAAAGGAGATTGATCCAATATAATGAAAGAAGTAGTTAAGAAGGAGATTTTAAAATGGGTGGATGCTAGAATTATTTATCCTATTTCGAATAGTGCTTGGGTGAGTCCAATACATTATGTACCGAAAAAGGGAGAGGTGAATGTGGAAGTGAGTGAATGGAATGAAATTATAGCCACAAGACAAATTAATTGATGGCGAATTTGTATTGACTATATGAAATTAAATGCCGCCACCTGAAAAGATCACTTTCCTCATACTTTTCTCGATTAAATGCTGGATAGACTTGCTGGACACAAGTATTACTGCTTTCTGGATGGATATATTAGTTATCATCAAATACTTATTGCTCCTGAGGATCAAGAAAAAAATAACATTTAATAGCCCTAACAGAACCTTTGCTTTTCGAAGAATGCCTTTTGGACTGCGTAATGCACCTTCAATGTTTCAGAGATGTATGATATCTATCTTCAGTAGTATGATAAATAATGGAATAGAAGTTTTCATGGATGATTTCTCTGTATTTAGGACTTCATTTGAAATCCGTTTGGAAAACTTTGTAAAAGTTTTGAAGCTTTGCGAGAAAACAAATTTTGTTCTGAATTGGGAGAAATGTCAATTTATGGTTTTAGGAGGAATTGTGTTTGGACATATAATTTCTAAATTTGGTATGAAGGTTGAACCTACTAAAATTCGAGTGATTGAGAGATTGCCACCACCCACTATGTGAGAGAGGTTAGGAGTTTCTTAGGACACTCTGGATTTTACAGGTGGTATATTAAAGATTTTTCTAAAATTACCAAACATTTGTGCCGACTTCTAGAAAATGATAGAAAATTTGAATTTAATGAAAAATGTTTATGTGTTTTTAAATTATTGAAAGAGAAATTAATCACTGCACCTATAATTGTTTCACCTGATTGGGAGAAACCATTTAAACTTATGTGTGATGCTAGTGATTATGCGATCAGAGTAGCGTTAGGGTAGAGGCATGATAAAGTTTTCAAAGTCATTTACTATGCTAGTAAAACTCTTAATGAAGTTCAGATTAATTAAACTACTACTGAAAGAGAGTTATTAGCTATAGTATTTCCCTTTGAAAAGTTTAGACCTTATTTAATTGGAGCTAAAAGTATTGTGCATACAGACCATTCAGTTATCAAATATTTAATGCAAAAGAAGGATGTCAAACCTAGATTGATTAGATGGATACATCTTATCAAGAATTTGATTTTATGATAGTTGATCGAAAGGGATCTGATAACCAAATAGTTGATCATTTGTCGAGATTGGAGTATGATAAATTATCGGAATTTGAGAAGGAAGTTACTGAAACTTTCCTTGATGAACAACTATACTATTATGGGAAAAAATTTGCTTTGGTATACTGATATTGTGAATTTTATTGGAGTGATATTGTACCACCTGATTTGACAAGGCAACAACAAAAGAAGTTTAAATATGATGCAAGATTTTATTTTTGGGACGAGCCTTATCTATATAAACAGTGTAAGGATCTGATTATTAGGAGATGTGTGCCACGGGAAGAAACTAATTTATTTATTCAACGATGTCATGCTTCTGAATTTGGAGGTCATTTCAGTGTTGAAAAAATTTCTTTTAAGATTTTACAATCTAGATTTTATTAGCTTACTCTTTTTAAGGATGTATACAAATATATTAAATCATGTGATCGATGTCAGAGAGTAGATAATATCTCTAGAAGAAAAGAAATGCCTCTGAACTATAATTTGGAAGTTCAAATTCTTTATTTGTGAGGATTAGATTTTATGGGACCATTTACTCCTTCATTTAAGAATTTATATATACTGGTTGCAGTTGATTATGTCTTCAAATGAATTGAAGTTATTGCTTTACTTAGATGTGATGCTCGGAGTGTTTCAAAATTTTTAAAGAAAAATATATTTGCGAGATATGGAATGCCGAGAGTGATTATAACTGATGGTGGATCCCATTTTAGGAATTATCAAATTAAGAGATTGACTGAGAAATATAATAATATTCATAGAATCTCTACAGCTTAAGATTCCCAGACTAGTGGTTTAGCAGAAGTGTCTAATTGTGAAATTAAAAGAATTTTAGAGAAAACTGTGGATAATCACAAATTAGATTGGTCTGCTCGATTAGATACTGCATTATGGGCTTATATGACTCCTTTTAAGACCCCTATTGGAATGTCTTCTTATAGACTAGTGTTTGGTAAGAGTTGTCATTTATTGGTTGAATTGGAGCATAAAGTATTTTGGGTGATAAAAGAGTTGAACTTTAATTTGAAAAATGTTGGAGAGATGAGATTTATGCAATTAAATGAATTGGAGGAAATTAGAAATGCATCTTTTCACAATGACAGGATCTATAAAGAGAGAATGAAATTGTGGCATGATCGAAAATATTGAAAAAGAAATTTAAGCATGGACAGAAAGTTTTATTATACAACACAAGATTGAAATTATTTCTTGGAAAGCTCAAGTCTAGATGGTTGCAACCTTTTATAGTTGTAAAAGTTCATCCTTTTGGAGCTGTTGATATTGAGGATCCTGATACTGGAAAGATTTTCAAGATTAATGGGCATCGATTAAAGCCTTACTTTGACGGGTTTCAACCTAACTTCAAAGTGGTTTTAATGCTGAGTAATCTCGATTAACTGAATGGTTTGTCGAGCTGACGACATTAAACCATGCGCTTTTTAGGAGTCAAGCCATATGTATCTTTGTGGAGTGTTAGCTTGTTTGTTATAGTTGTGCTTTTAGATAGTTATTTTGGAATCCTAATCGATCCTAAATACTTTTAAAAATTGATAAATATTGGATCTAATTGAGATATTGAAATATTTCGGGCCAAACAAAGTTTGGTAAAATTTTTTACCACTGGCTCCGCTGGCGCCCAAGTATAGACTGTATGTTGAACTTTAAGATTTGAGTACCGCCGGTGCCCAAATCCTGGTGACGATTATTAGAGTTTAAAAATTCAATTTTTGGTGGTTTTGAATGGGTTCTTCTTCCTTATAACCTCCAAAACTCCATTTTAAACCTCTAACCACCAGAAAAATGAAAACTTCCTTTCCTAATTTGTATCCCATGGATTCCTACTCCATAAAATCCCCTCGATCTCGTATTCTCAACCGACATAAGTTTATCAGTTTCGAGGCACATCGATTATTCACCAAGGTGATGATGAAGAGAAGGATTATCAAGGAGAGAGGCTTTATTAATCAAGGTTTGGATAATCCTACTGCAAGAGTTGAACAGATAATAAAGAAAAGGCGTTGGGAAGTGCTATGTTACACTACTGCTGTCGTAGTCATTCTGGTTGTGAAAGAATTCTATGCAAATCTTCGCGGGATCAACCAAGGATTCATCTTTGTGCGAGGTAAGTTTGTGCAATTCACTTCTGCGAGAATTAATGATCTCTTTATGATTGAGAATGTACCTATCTGCTACTATTCCAATTTTAATGCGATAAGCGATGACACGATTGAAGTTTATCGTTATTTGATGGATGTAAATGAAGATTGGGAAGTAAGATACAATGAATATATTAGTTTCCCTTCTGCATCTTTAAATTCGGTATCAAAGCAGTGGCATTATTTTATTTTGGCAAAGTTTTTTCCAACTTTGAAGATTAGTAAAGTAACCAAGGAAAGTGCTATTTTAAATTTTTGTATTCAAACTGGAAGGCCGATTGATATCTGTTTTGGAATTGATACTTCATGGATCTAAATATGGGCTTGGACACCCGTCCACCATACTTTTATTGTGTAGTCAATCACAGGTTCCGTATGAGAGTTGGGAAAAGGTTCTTCTTCCCAGGAGGCCTATTGATCCAACTAATCTTCATGACAACCAAATAGTAGGAGATGAAGGTGATATGGATCTGCTTTCTGATCAACCAAGTAAGACTTCACAACCCATTCAGCCTTACTTTCCTGAAAGTTCCAGAGTGATACTGAAGGAAATCAAGCAGTTAGAAAAAGAGGTACAAAACGTTTTGAATTCCATTAATAATATTTCTGATTTATTCGATCACATAGACAGGAGGATGAAGGAACAATTTGATTACACTGGTCGGATTGAAATGGGCCTGATAAATCTGTTGAAGAAGAATGCTGTGATTACTGAGGATTCATCTGATGAATTCTCATTTCATCCTTTCTACAAATTGTTCGTGCATCATCAATCTGTTAGAGATATCAGAGAGGAAGATAGTTCAGAGACTGATGAGCAGTGACTACTGGATTCTGCATGTGCTTGATGTGTGTTTGCTTTGCTTTACTTTGTTTTGTTTGGTGTGTCTAGTATTTGCTTTGCTTTACTTTGTAGTTTGCACTTGGATTTACTATGCTTAATTTTGTTATGTGTTCTTAGATTTTAGTGTTTGCTTATTGTAGTGTACTTGCAACACTAAAAATCTAGGGGTCATTGATTTGATTTGATGAACATGTTAGTGTTTATGTTGTAATGTGGATTTTATATATAGAAGTGATGTTTTGTGTTGTTTGTGTGAGAATTGTGTTAGTTATTGCTTGTGTAATGAAATAGATGCTTAATGAACTTTAAATGAGATTATGGAGGATGAAACGATTAAAATTACAAAAAATTATCGGACCTAAAAAAATTTTTGCACTGGCGCCGCCGGCGCCCAAATACAGAGACTTTGGCTGATTGGATAAATAAGGAGTCGCCAACACCCGAATACAAAAAAAGGCCAAAACCCTTATATTTTGCCATTTTGACCCTGGGACCCACGAATTTCTCCCTAGCTTTCGTCTTCCTCCTCCATTTTCGCGACTAGTGAAGTTACAAGGGATAGAGCAATTTTGAATTATTGTATTCAGACTATGAAGAAGATTGATATTAGAGATATTGTCTTCAAGAACATTCAGTCTATTGCTAGAGGAGAGACCACTGGAGGATTAGGGCATCCTACCCTGATTCATGCCATGTGTGTATAGTCTAGAGTAGAATTCAACAGTTTCGAAGAGATAGCTATACAACTGAGACCGATTACCGAGACTATCATTTGTACTTATAAGTCTCATGTGGGAGAACGAGATGAGAGTATGAGTACTGATATTCCTACTATGAGCTATGACATTCCATCTATGTCTGAGCCCCCTACATTGTCCGATATTATGGAGCAGTTGTGATTACATAGTGATAGTATGGATAGACTCCATGGTAGGATGGATTTATTTGAGGCTAGAAGTGATGTGAATGAGGATTATATGAGAAGAAGAGTTCAGTATGATATTTCCTATCAGACGCCCAGGTCAGATTCATGAGGGGGAGATAGGTGTGATATTCCCTACTTACCCCAGCTATACACCGTATAGACCTGGTCCTGCTGACTCTACTGATAAAGCTGGTGATGAAGAGTGGTAGTTTGTCTGTTTCTATTTCTGTTTTTTCTTTTTATGTGTTGTGTTTTTGTGATGTAGTAGTTATTTACTTTCTATGTGATGTGTGAGCCTGTTGATGTACTGTAGTGTTATAATGAAAAGTAAAAATTGTTAAATAAAATGTGTAGTGTTGTGATAGTTTGTTTAGTAGTTGTGGTGTTTTGTTGGATGTTTAGATGTTTAATGTTGATATCTCTTTACCCTGGAAATGTTTAAAAATTTTATATCACTGTTACTAACTGTTTCATACCTGTTAGCTATAAATTTTGACTAATACCAAATAGCTTTTGAAGATTTCAAGATCCCGACACAAAAATGTTAATTTGTTTTACTCTCTACTGTTTCAAATTTATTGAAAATTTAAAATTAGGGGAGGGTAGAAAAATATTGACTCTTATTTGTTTTTAATTATTATATTTTCAAAAATTATCAGCATAACTTCTGACAGTTGAACTTCACTTTAGATAACTAAAAATTTTTATTTCAGTTGAATATTATTTAAGGATTAGATGAAAGTTTTTAGTAATAAAGGTTAATTTTATAGGGTTAAGATATTTGGTATGAAAGGATTTGATTATAGTTAACTATTTAAAGTAATAAAAACTGTATTTCTGAAATGTTAAGAGACTTAAAGTATTATGTGTTAAGAAGACATTATGACTTTATGATGAATAATAAAGCCCATACTTCATTATAAAGTAAGGAGGTGTTTCAAGTTTGAACTTTAGAAAGAGGAGAGTGAAGTTCAAAATCATTAAAGGTTATCCAGATATAATAATCCTCATGAAAAAAAAGAAAAAGGAAAGAAAAGAAAAGAAGGATTGAAAAACAATCCCAAAAGAAAAAAAGAAAGAAGAAAAAGAAAAGAAAAAGAAAGAAAAATATTTATGAGGAGAAGCTTGAGGAGATGCCTAATTAAAAATTGGCTTCACTTGAGCCCTGAAGCGAGAACTTGATTTCATTTCTAAATTTATATTTAAAGTATTGGTCTACATTCTGATGAAGTTTGTATGAACTCCTTTTTCATATAGTCTTTCAAGGCACTCTTAATGTGACAAATTATGGTTTATCTTGATATAAATAGAATAATAGAACCCTTAGACTTGATTGCTGAATATTTTTATATATGTATTGTTGACCTGAGTTACTTAATTTTTTTCTCGAAGTCTTACCAATATATTCCTTTAAATGAAAAGTTTTAGTGTCCTACAGGTGAAAAGTACATTGCCTTGAGTTATATATTTATGTAGTAAAAGGATTATTTGAGGACAAGTAATAGTTAAGTTTGGGGGATTTTGATTCACCAAAAATATATACTATTTTTCCTATATAATTTTACCCATTTGGTGATATTTCACTTTAAAGAAAGATATTTTTCATGATTTGTTGCTGGTATGATGATTTTAGGTGATTGGAGTAAAAAGAAACAAAAAGGAACAAATTCGGAGCGAAAAAGAATAAAATGGGAGAAAACAGCTTCTAGCGTTGCGGGCGCTAGAATGGGCGCCGCCGGTGCCAACTTCTTGAGACTCCAAAATTAAACAGATGATAGACCGTCACCAATGCTCTATGTCGGTGCAATTCAAAAAAGAAGAGTTTTGGCGAATTTTTGAAGGGATGCTTAAGGAAACTCTTGGGAATTCGTTTCTAACATATATGTATTGGACGAAATTTGAGAGGGGGAAAGAGTGTAGAAGTAAAGAGAGTGTGATTTTAGAGTTAGAGTTTGGAAAGGTGAGTGTAGAAATGAAGATTTCAGAGGGATTCTTCTTTAAGGAGTGAAGGAGAAGGAGTAAAGTGAGAGATTGCTTCTTCCTTTCCATTCTAAAGAGGAAATTGAGTGTTGCAAAGAAGAGAAAAAAGGATTCGAAGGAACTTCAAGGGATTTTCTTGGGGAAGTGAAAGAGATAAGTTGTATTTGCTATTATGGTTTGTATGACTTTCCTTTTATATATAAAATCCATGTTTTATTGTGTCTTCTCTATGAATTCTGAGTAGTCTCCTTTGCCTTTCTTCTTGCATAGAAATGTAATGATGTGATGATGTGGATTTGAAGTGATTTTAAAGTATTGAAGAAAGTTTGATGGTTTTTCATTTTGAACTTAATTTACTTTTTGATCTGGCCTATTGAATTGTAAAAATCTATTGTTGTACATTAACTCTGAAAGGATTAAGTGTCCTACAACAATAATGAAGAATCCATTCAATATCCATGAATGAATTGTGTGGTTCGTGGGGATTGAGTGCAAATAAATAGGGAATTGTGTTTTGATGGGCTTCAAATTGGTGGTTTCAGGGTGACAAGCTGAGATCCCTAATTTGGTCCTAAGATTGGTAACTAAAGTCGAAGGTTAGCCTTCACATGAAGGGTGAGTGGGAGCTCCGCACTGATAGCAGGTATCCTCCCAGCCTAGCCTTAGATTTAGTGACTGAACTTAGGATATGTCAATGTTCTTTACATGCTTGGAAGATGGGGTACTCTTTTGAGGGTAAAGAAACATTTATGCTCCTATTTGGCACAATACAATAAATAATCATTCTATATCATTCACACACCATATACTCATTGCAAGAGGAAAGATATTTTTCATATATATCAAAACCTTTTAAATACAAAGCTTATTGTGTGCGTGTGTTAGCTAATTCTGTTTAAAGATATTAAAAGAAATTGTTTTTTGCTTAACTGTTACTTTTTTCTGCATCTTGTTAGTAAAAGTAAACTTAATCTTTAATTGCGATTTGAGTTTTGGATTTCAGTATTACGATATCTATTGTGAGGAACGTGCCTTCTCTGTGGGATTGATAACCAGGACTCCATTAGAGCCCTGTATTACTTGATACGATACATATACTTGTGTTTGAAGTTTGGACTTTACAAAATCATTATAAATATATAAATTTGGGTTCTTAAGTTCTTGCATAATAAAAACTCCGCATCAGCAGGGACTTAAAGATGAGGTGAGGATTTATCTCGCACTAGGCGGACTACCTCAAAGTCCTATGGCTTGTTTTTAAGTTCTAAAGAAAGATTTGCTAATGCAGATCTATTTTCTCTCTTAAAGATGTTCCTCTGTGCTCACATCCTACTACCCACGGTGTTTGCTCCAGACTCCTCGTTGAAGTAGCAATTCCAAGGTTCCAAGTTTCATGGTTTTACAGTGTATGTTTCAATGTTTTGGTTTTTTCTTGTTATTGTTGTTGTTCAAATATTAGTGGGGGGATTTATATTTTGTTGAGTGACTCTGGTTAAGATTTCACGGTTCCATCATCCCAGCACCACTATTTACTTTTGAGTTTATTTAGTTTAAATAAGTTGTAAGCTCATTTAGACCGGAGAATTCTCACTAGCAACCATAGGTTACCTCATCTGAAAAATTCTTATAAACCCAAAAGTAGTGTATTAAGTTTGTTCCTTGTTTTAAAAGTGTAAAAATACTTCAGAAAGTGTATTTTTCTATTTTTTATTTTGGTTTGGTTTTAGTTTTGCATGTAATGTAAAAAATGCACGTAGAAAATGCTGTAATGTAAAAAAGAAAGTTGCAATACATAAAATGTAAATACGTACGTAGGCCTCTGCTGCTGCTGCTTGGTTAGTATCATAAAACATAATATACTTGCAGGGAATTTAAATAAATTACAAAAAAAAATCAGAAAAATCTTGTCCACAGAAGTAGCAAAACAAATCATAGAAAAAATACAAAGAGGCAAAGAAAAAGTATTGTCACATATGAAAGATCAAGACTAGGTGTAAGACATTGGTAAAGTTAGAGGCTAGGAGCTAGACTGTGTACTTCCCAACCTTGGATAAGAGCTACCAACCTAACAACCTACGGAGGATAGTCCTTAACCTCGATCCAAGTGACTAACCGTGGACCTTTATAAGTTTTCATCAAAATTTTTTAATTTTTCATGCAAAATTTATTGTTTAAATTTATGTGGAGAGTTCACTTAAACAAGAAAAAAAATTTGTTTTATTTTTGTAAATATTTTGTAAAGTATTGTAGCCCACAGGCTAATTACTGTAATCAAGCTAGGATAATCTGCAACCTAAGAGTATCAGGGGCCACAATCCTATCATGAGTCGGTGAATACTATCATCAGTCATTGTCCTCTCACCTCAATGAAGGTCCTTGAGTAGGCTATACTATTTTAAAAATCTCACTTCATATCCCTCATTTAGCACACATTAGCATTATTGTCATTTCCCTAGTGACCCGACCAACAATTACGCAGATATTTATACTACAAAATATTTCTAAATATTTGTCCAAAATTATATTTATTGACTAGTGAGAATTAATGAAATAATTTAAAAAATATATAAGAAGCCTTGGCACCAGTGGTACTACGCAAGTATACATATCGTTTCAAGTAATATAGGATTTTCCTTAAAGACCATAGTATCGATCCATCGGGGAAAGCTGTAACTCCTAATATTAACTTCAAAACCTCTATATAAATTGCAGATAAATATGCTAGGAGAATAAAGTCGAAATGTTTGCATAAGATTTTAGAATAAATTTATGCAGGAAGTACACACAAAGTTTAACAGAATTATAATGTTTAAAAGACTAATAAAGTTTAAAAGCGAGTTTGAATGTTATGTAATGTTCCTTCCCTATGAAAAGAGATTTTAATCAGTATAAGATTTGCATGATTAAATATATGAAATGATGTATTTGAAAAATAGAAGCATACCTATCATTTACCCCCTCTCTGTGCTGGCAAAGAACATTGGCTAACCTAACTCTATTTTCGACTTGTGTAGTAGTGCTGAGTAGATTCTAGCCTTTCACTTCTAGATTACCCACTCTACCCTCTCTATAAGACTTACGAGGGACCCTTAGATCCAAACTTTAGATCAAATTGATAAAAGAATCTAGTCTATCCCCATAGAAACATCAATTCTACACAGATCAAAACTTTTCTTCCTATCTATTTGCACTCCCATTTAAACAATCATAATGGATCTTTCCAAAGTGAAGTATTGCATTTACAAGTTGGTTGAAATCATAGCTCTCCCAGGTCATTATGTTTATTAACAGATTTTATCCTCACAAGTGGCCAATTTGCAACGTCAATGAAGAATCAGTGAAAATGCCATCATTAAAATAAACAAAAATATTTAAATCATTCTCATCCAACATGATTAATTCCCAAATGAAAGGAAAAAGAAAGGGAACTACTAAAATTCATGAAGATAAAACAAAAACACATGATTTGTATTGAAAGCCAAGTCTTAACAACAAAAACTTAAACACAAATACAAGATACCTTATGTCTTCTCCCCACAAAATATTTGGAGTCTCCTTCAAGTAATTCTCCAAACTCTTACACAAACTCTTAGTCACACAAAAAAAACACAAAAACAAATGTAAACCTTCTTAAAGTCTCGAAAAGGTCTCTAAAGTCTCTTCCAAGTCTCTTCTTCTCCTATTTTCATTCAGAATTTGTCCTTTTTAATAAATCTCTTAAAATAACCAAGGGTTGCTTCAAGCACCCCTTTAAAATTTGGCCAAATCAATGCATCTTCTAGAATATTGTTTACTAGCGCTATAGTGCCGAGCTGGTGCACTATAGCCCCCGTTCGCTTGATAGATGACGCTATAGGGCCATAGAAAATTCTTCATTATTGCTCCATTTTGCCCTCATTTTCTCTAAATTTCTGTTCCATGTAAACATGCAAAATACCTTCCTTTTAAGTGCAATGTCATAAAAAATGTGCATAAAATGATCATAAAATGTACACTAAAATTAGAAAAATTTTAGGTGGATCAATTCCCTTAAACTTAAAAGTTACTTGTCCTCAAGTAACTCCTTGTACTATATAAAATTTTATAACTTATGGTATTATGTTTTACTTAATGGTTTCTACATATAAATTCAATAGTAAAACTCTAGAAAAATTTTCAATAACTCAGGTTAAAACTAAAAAGCAAGAATATTTAGTAGTCAAGCCTAAGAGTTATGATTTTCTACTCTTTTCAAGAATAACTACAATTTGTCATACTAAGGATGCTTAGAAGAATTACCTGAAAAAGAATTTGATGAGAAATCTATTAGTAATGATGCTAATAATTTAAAAATAAGTTTAAAAATGTAATTAAATCCCTTTCCTTAAAAATGATTCAAGTAAAGCTAATTTTTTATTTGGCATCACCTCAAGCTTCTCCTCACATTTTTCTTTTTGCTTTTCCTTTTCTTTTGATTTTTCTTTTCTTTTTCTTTTAGGATTATTTTCAGTCCTTTCTTTTCTTCTCTTTTCATGCGAGGATTACTATATCCGGATAACCTTTAATGATTTTTAACTTCACCATTCCGTTCTTAAAGTTAAAATCTTGTCACATTTAGTTACTTAATAAATATGTATTAGCTTTAAAAAGATTTTTTATAGAGTCTAAATTCTTTATTTTTTAAGTATCAATCTAAGATCCTTTATATTTAAAAAACAAATGATTTTCTTTACTTTAAATAGTAAAAGCATAATCTTATACTCTTATACTAAATACCTTAACTCTAGCGCTGACCTTTATTATTAAAAAATTTTACTTAAGTCTTCTTTAACATTTACAAAATCAAAAGTAGGTTATCTAAAGCTATCCATACACACCATATGTCATGTTAAAATATTTTAAATATATAGTTTATTGATGACAAATAAGGATTAGTTCTTAAAAAGTTTTTTCTCCCGTCCCCCAAACTTAAAAATATAAAACAGTATAGTTCATGAAGAAAGAAAAATTTTTAAAAATTTTAAATGGGAGAATAGTATAGGTGTCAATAATAAAGATAGGTGTTGAGCTGTAGTAAATCTAAAATTAGTATGTATAAAAATAAAAGCACAAAGTAAAATACTACTGTAGCACACAGATAATATAAACTGGAGAAAAAGGTAAACAGTAAAGTAAAACAGTCGAACAAAAAGGTGCAACACATCAGTTCAAAACAAATGTACATATAAGTAACTAAAGAAAGGACAAACATAACACTCCAACAATAACAGATCAAATGACTAACAAAAGAAATTCAAATATAAGATCTAAAGTAAAGGAAAAATATTCTAATCATCCTCATTCTCATCATCATCATCATCCATAACAATATCCTCTATGGAGAAAACCTGGGACAAGAAGGAAATTCAACTGAATGATCGCCCTTCATAAATTTCATTAGAGTCTCAATAATTGTGGCATCATACTTAAGTTTCCTCTGTTGATACTCATCATTATGATCCAAGTGTGCTTTCAATTATTGCATCTAATTTTGTAAAAATAAAATATCATCATGTTGAATGATTATCTTCTCCAGAATAGTGTCTAAAGTATAAGTACCAGATGTGGAAGGTCTAGAAACTGAAGCAGAAGCTAAAGTAGAAGGAATGTCAGAACCTCCACTCTTGGATCTAGAACCAGTACGCTTTCCATAAATCTCTAAATTTGTTTTTCCAATCAGTTTATGAGGTGGCAAAATTTCCTCCCATGACTCACTCTTAACTCCATATTCTATTCACATGGTGGAAATAAGAAAAGGGTAACCCATACCTCTAATAGTTCCTCCATTAGAGGAAATAATCATGTTCTTGTAAATTAGAAAGCAAATATCTATAAGTTTCTTCATTTGAATGCATAAATTCAATGTGGCTCGCTCCCGGGTTACTTCACTAAAATGGTTAGCTAGAAGAAGTCTACCAGAAATAAAGTAGTGTCAGGAATGAGAATGAACTTTAAGCTTTGAAAAAGAAAAGTTTACCCAACATCCATTCTTGATCTTCCAAACTCCATGTTCTTCAGTAAAAAATCTCTTAATCTCATCAAGCTCAACACTAGTGGGATTAAACTCTGAATAAAAGCAAGTCGGAACACTAAGAAGCTTGTAAATACGATTAAT
The DNA here is from genome assembly GCA_022702705.1 of Papilionanthe hookeriana x Papilionanthe teres. Taxonomy (NCBI): domain Eukaryota; kingdom Viridiplantae; phylum Streptophyta; class Magnoliopsida; order Asparagales; family Orchidaceae; genus Papilionanthe; species Papilionanthe hookeriana x Papilionanthe teres. The sequence goes on along the minus strand of CM040425.1, from coordinate 37,834,215 downwards.
CCAAGTAAGACTAATTTATATATACTGCCCTCTCACAAACACCAAATCATCAGATTCATCATGCAGGTTAGCATAAAATTCACGAACTACAGAAATCACATCAACGACAGTGAAACATAGAAGTTTTCCCACAGTCGTTTGACAATAAAGTTTTCAATAGTTCCTCTAGGATTAAGAAAACTTCGCTCTGCAATCAATTTCTTAGTTTGCATATCTCTATATCTGCCCTGAGCTTTCAAAATAGCAAATTTAATGTTATCAAAACTATTTTGACATCTACCCCTCTTCATCATAGGAACCATGTGAATATAAAAAAACTCAATAATATTTCCAATAATTTCAAAATTTAACTTCATAAGGCTCCTACGAACACATTCAAAACCAAATATTCATTCAACCATGGATTTCTCACTATTTCACCAAAATTTTAAATTTTTAGCCCAACCAGAATGTAGAAGAAATCCATGGTGAAATTAAAATTTTTTTAAGTCAAAATGTAGATCTTTCCCAAAGAAGATGAAATCTAGAGTTTGAAGCTCTAACTCCAAGCCAATCATGCACAAATTCAAGCATAGGGGAGCAAGTTGTAAAAAATGGGAGGAAGAAGATAAACAAGGGAAAATATGGCATGAACCGGCGGTTCAGACACTAAAAACTGCTCTCAGTTTGGTTCGGCGCTCTAGCGCTTAGTCATGACACTATAGCGGCGTGCTTACGTTGATGAGTGGCCCTATAATGCCCAATAGTGGCTCTATGGCACTAATAATACTCATTCAGAATTTAAAACTTTTGTATATTTTGAAAGAGAATAGAAAATCAAAGATTTCCAAACTATAATATTCTAGTTTTAACGAACATTTTGAAATTTATTGAGTTCGTCTCCATTCTAAAATTTAAGTGCGCAAATACAAATCCAAACATTAAAACACTTAGAACAAACTTTTAGCAACAAAACTGAACTTTTAATCTTAAATTAATAAAATATTCAATACAAACGACACAACATAGACTTAATTAGATGTCAATACAAACATAAATAAACATTCTAAAGGGTTAGAGCCACTATAATAACAAAATAGGCACACCACACATAAACACTCAATACTAACATAATTTTCTATCTAAGAGTTCATCTAGGAGTAATTGTGATGGTCGCCCTCTTTTTTCACCCTCCAAAAAATTACAATCAAAAGCATGATAAAAAAAGCATGAGGAAATTCTGAAGCAACCATATCGTCAATTCATTTGTTGTTGTTATACATACTTACTTGATTGTCTTGGAAACATGCCAAATGATTGAATTGGAGTTTCAACTGCCAATCCAAATTTTCATACGGGTTGAACAAGGTTTCACACTTGGTGTGGTTCAGCAATAACTTGTACTTTCGATGGATCTACTTCCATTCCATTTTCAAAAAATTTTATATCCTAAGGCAATTTGATGCACCAAAAATATGTTAGATTTTTGCTATATAATTTGTACTCATTTCTAGTGATATTACACTTTAAAGGAATGTATGCTTCATGTTTTGTTGTAGGTATGATGATTTTAGGTGATTGGAGTAAAAGGAAGCGAGAAGGAAGAATTTGGAGCAAATAGATACAAAATAAAGAAATCAGCCTACTGCATCGCCTGCGCCAGAATGGGCGCCGGCAGTGCTCAAATATAGAGAGTTTAGAATGTAAATGGCGGCTTAGCGCCTCCGGCGCCCTATGTTGGTGTAAGTCAAATTCAATGCATTTGGATGATTTTTGAAGGGTTGCATGAGGAAACTCTTGGGGAATTCATTTCTAAACTATTTCAAACATATTTAGATGAAAGAAAGAGAGTGAGAGAGAGAGGAGAGGGAGATAAGTCTTTTGGAGTAAGGAAAGTGTGTTAGGGTTTGTGGAGACTGTGTGGTAAGTGTGTTTAACTATGTTGAAGCATTGTTTTGTGAGGGACTATTCTCTAAAGAGTGTAGGAGAAGGTGCAAATTGAGAGATTGCTTCTTCCTTACTATTCTAAAGATAGAATTGAGTGTTATAGTGAAGAGAGAAAAGGATTCAAATGAACTTTAAGGGATTTCCTTGGGGAAGAAATTCAGATAAGTTGTATTTACTTTTTTTGTTTTGTATGACTTTGCTTTTATATATAAAATTCATATATTGTTGTATCTTTCTCATGAATTCTGAGTAGATTTCTTCGTCTTTCTTCATGCAATGAGATGTGGTGAAGTGTTGATGTAGATTTGATGTGCCATAAAAATGTTAAGAAATTGTGATGATTTTTCACTTTAAACTTAATTTACTTTTCGATCTGGCCAATTGAATTGTTAAAATTTATTGTGAAACATTCAATGTGAAAGGACTAAGTGTTCTACAAAAATAGTGGAGAAATCATTCAATGTTAATGAATGATTTGTGTAGTTTATGGGAATTGAGTGCAAATAAATATGAAAATGTGGTTTGATGGGCGTCAAATTGGAGATTTTAGAGTGACGAGCTGAAATCCCCAATTTCAACTTAAAGTTTGGCAACTAAAGCTATGATTAGCCTTCAGGTGAAAGGAAGTGGGAGCTATGATGGGAGAGCAATCTCCTCCCAACCTAACCATAAATTTAGTGACTAAGCCTAGGATTTGTCAATGTTCTTTTCATAAAGAGGGGTACTCTGATGAGGGAAAAGGATATGAATGCTCCTATATAGCACAATACAAATTTATTATCAATCTATATCAATCACTCATAATAGAATTATTGTAAGAGGAAAGATACTTTTCCATATTTGAACATTATAATACAAAACTTAATGTGTGTTAATTAATCCTATTTAGAAATTTAGAAAATAATTTTAGTTAATTTAGCTTTACTTATCTTTGCACTTGCAACTTAAATAGTACTTGCACTTGCATTGTGAATTGAGTATTGGATTCCAAATCTTTACTATACTTTGAGAAGTTACATCCTTCCATGTGGGATCGATAATCAGGACTCTACTAGAGCCCTGTATTACTTGAACGATACGTATACTTACACGAGAGACTGCCTAATTAGTAAATTAATCTTATTGTGAAACTGAATTGAAACTATCTTTTGAATATTTATGTTTGAGGCAGTGCACCAGATTAAGTTTTTGGCGCCGTAGTTAGGGACGGTATAAAATGGTAATTGTTAAAATTATAGTATTTGAAAATCTTTACTTTGTAGTTTGCAATTGTGTGTGCTTGTTCACTTTTTTTAGTGTGTTTTGTGTGATTTTATATGCATAAGATTGGATCCATAGGTTTAGTGCCTTATGATTCAGAATAAGAGCTTACTATTAGAAAAATTCAAAAACAAAAAAAATAATCCAAAGATCCTCACAAAATGTGAACAACAAAGATAATTAAAGAAATAAAAATGAAAATTTACTAAGACCGTTAAGGGATTATGCTAACCCAAGAGCATATGAAATTCACTTAAATATTTAAAATCCTAATGTTGCTACTAATTCATTTGATCTTAAACCTCCTATTATTCAAATGGTACAAAATAATCAATTTGGTGGAACACCTAATGAAGATCCTAATTTACATCTTGCTAGTTTTCTAGAACTGTGTGCTACTTTTAAATATGATGGAGTGTCGAATGATGCTATCAGACTTAGTCTTTTTTCCTTTTTCATTAAGGGATAAAGGAAATGTGTGGTTAAATTCGTTAGCACCTAGATCTATCAGAACTTGGGGAGAAATTTCACCAAATTTTCTGTCAAAATATTTACCTGCATCAAAAACTGCTAATCTAAGAATTGATATTACATCTTTTGGTCCTTTTGAAAGGGAATCAATATATGAAGCTTGGGAAATATTTAAAGATCTCCTTAGAAAGTGTCCAGATCATGCTTTATTAGATTGCTTAATAATTCAAACATTTTATATTGGATTAGTGAGATCTCTAGATCGATTATAGATGTTGTTGCTAGTGGATCATTAATGTCAAAACCTTTTTATGAAGCATATTTGTTAATAGAAGAGATGGCTATTAAACACTTTCAATGGCCCTATGAATGGGTAAATCCTAAGAGAGTAGCTAGTATTCATGATTCTGATGTTATAGCTATGATAGTCTCTCAAATTCCTGCCCTTTCAAAGAAAATAGATCAGTATGGAATGAATTATTCTCAAACACCCCTAATGCGAGAAGAAAATTCATTAGGACAGACAATAGAATCTCAAACACTATATGAGACCTTAAATTCTATAAATAATAGACCCAACAATCCTTATTCAAAGTATTATAATCCTGGTTGAAAGAATCACCTGAATTTTAACCAGAGTAATAATAACGATGCTACTGTTAACCTGCAATGGGGAAACAATTCTGTGAAGCAAGTAAGAAATTTGAACAACTAATGAAACACAAATTATAGACCTTCTTATCCTCCAGGTTTTAATAGTAATCCACAATTTAAGGAAAATAAGTTGTCTACTGAAGAATTAATTTACATATGGGTAATTATTTACAAACATAGGGTGTTGTAATTAAGAACATTGAGAATCAATTATGACATATTTTCACTGCGCTTAATAATAGACCTTAAGGAACTCTTCCAGTAATGTTGAGATCATCCAAAAGATCAAAATAAAGAACAAATTAAGGCTATTCAATTAAGGAGTGAAAAAGATTTAGAAACTAGAGTGCAAAATAAAGTTGAAACTGAGAATAAGAAGGTGAAAATTGAAACAGGTACTAATAAAATATATCCAGACATAGAATATCCACTTGAACCAACGAAAGTTATTGTAGAAAAACCACCATCTCCATTTCCTCAAAGATTGAAATAACAAAATAGGGATAACCGATTTATGAAATTTTTAGAAATCCTTAAGAAATTAATGGTAAATATTCCCTTTATTGAAGCATTAAAACAGATGCCTGCTTATGCAAAGTTTATGAAGGATATTCTTAAAAGGAAAAGAAAGTTCATAAATCACAAGACTGTTGCACTTAGCGAAGAGTGTAGTGCAATTATTCAGAAAAATCTTCCCTAAAAACTTAAAGACCCAAGTAGTTTCACTATCCCTTGTGCTATAGGTGAAAAAATTTTTGGAAGAGATTTATGTGATTTAGGAGCTAGTATTAACCTTATGCCTTTATCAACTTTCAAAAGTTTGGGAATAGGAGAAATTTTACATACATCTATAACTCTTCAGTTAACTGACCGTTTCATTAATTATCCTAAAGAATTTGTGGAAGATATATTAGTTAAGGTGGACAAATTTATCTTTCATGTGGACTTTATTGTGTTAGATATAGAGGAAAATAAAGAAATTTCAATTATTTTGGGAAGACCATTCCTTGCTACTGGAGGAGTTATGATTGATGTTCAAAAAGGAGAAATAACTATGAGAGTTAATGATCAAGAAGTGACATTTAATATTATGAAATCTATGAAATATCCATCAATAGAAAAAGATGATGAATGTTTTTGAATGGAAATCTATGATTATTTAAGAGATGATAATTTTAAAGAAACGTTGAAAGAGAAAATAGATAGTGAAAATTTGAAATTTGAGGATGATAATGAAATTGAAGATGATTTTGATGATATGAAGAATGAAGATTTAGATTATGTTAAGGAAAGATTTGAAATGTTTGATACTATGAAAAGTTATGACAAAAGTTTAATTCCATCTATCATAAAACCTCCTAAACTTGAAATGAAAATTCTCCCTAATCATTTGAAATATATGTTTTTAGGAGAATCATCTACCTTACAAATTATTGTATCTTCGGATTTGAATGAATATCAAGAACAAAAATTATTGGATACTTTACAAAGATACAAAAAGGCTTTTGGTTGGACCTTAGTTGATATTAAAGGAATCAGTCCTTTGATCTGTATGCATAGAGTTTTGTTGGATGAACAACATAAACCTTAAGTTGATCCACAAAGGAGATTAAATCCAATGATGAAAGAAGTAGTTAAGAAGAAAATTTTAAAATGGCTTGATGCTGGAATTATTTATCCAATTTTAGACAGTGCTTCGGTAAGTTCAATTCATTGTTTCCCTAAGAAAGGAGGACTGACTATTGATGTGAATGAACATAATTAAATTATACCAACAAGACAAATTAATGGCTAGAGAATTTGTATTGATTATAGAAAATTAAATGCTGCCACTAGCAAGGATCACATTCCTCTTCCTTTTCTAGATCAAATGTTGGATAGACTTGCCAAACACAAGTACTATTGCTTTTTGGATGAATATACCAGTTATCATCAAATGCCCATTGCTCCTGAGGATCAAGAAAAGACTACATTTACTAGCCCTTATGGAACTTTTGCTTTTTGAAGAATGCCCTTTGGATTATGTAATGCACCTGTAACTTTTCAAAGATGTATGATGTCTATTTTTAGTAATTTAATTGATAATGGAATAGAAGTATTTATGGATGATTTTTCTGTATTTGGAACTTCATTTGACATATGTTTGAATAATTTAGAAAAAGTTTTGGAGCTTTGCAAGAGAACAAATTTAGTTCTAAATTGAGAAAATATCAATTTATGGTTATAGGAGGAAATGTACTTAAGCATAAAATTTCTAAACTTAGTATGGAGTTTGACCCTGCAAAAATTCAGATTATTGAGAAATTACCACCTCCTACTACAGTGAGAGGGGTAAGGAGTTTCTTAGGACATGCTGGGTTTTACAAGTGTTATAATAAAGATTTTCCAAAAATTACTAAACCTTTGTGCCAACTTATAGAAAAAGAGAAGAAATTTAATTTTAATGAAGAATGTTTGAAGGCCTTTGAACTATTAAAAGAAAAACTAATCACTGCCCCTATAATTTTTTCACCTGCTTGGGAGAAACCATTTGAACTTATGTGTGATGTCAGTGATTTTGCAATTAAAATTGATTTAGGGCAAAGGTATGATAAAATTTTTAAGGTTATTTACTATGCTAGTAAAACTCTTAATGAAGCTCAGTTTAATTATACCACTACAGAAAGAGAATTATTAGCTATTATGTACGCTTCTGAAAATTTTAGACCTTATCTGATTAGAACTAAATGCATTGCATACGGACCACTCAGCTATCAAATATTTAATGCAAAGGAAGGATGCCAAACCAAGATTAATCAGATGGATACTTCTAATGCAAGAATTTGACTTTGTTATATAGAAAAGGAACTGATAATCAAATGGCTGACCATTTGTCTAGACTTGAGTACTATAAACTATCTGAATTTGAGAAGGAAGGTACAATAAATTTACTTGATGAGCAACTTTATATCATTAAGAAAAGGAATTTGTCTTACTATGCTGATATTGTGAATTAAATAGTAAGTGATATTTTGCCACCTGATTTAGCAAGTCAAAAACAAAAGAAATTTAGATATGATGCTAAATTTTACTTTCAGGATGAACCCGACCTATATAAACAGTGTAAGGATCTTATTATTAGAAGATGTGTGCCATATGAAGAAATTGAACCAATTAATTGGTGTTGTCATGATTCAGAATTTGAAGGAAATTTGGTACTGATAAAACTGCTTATAAGATTTTACAATCTGGATTTTATTGGCCTACTCTTTTTAAAGATGTATATAGATATATAAAATCCTGTGATCGATGTCAGAGAGTAGGTAATATTTCTAGAAGAAATGAAATGTCTCTAAAATTTCCTTTAAAAGTTGAGATCTTTGATGTATGGGGATTGGATTTTATGGGACCATTTACTCTTTCATTTGGAAATTTATATATATTGGTTGTTATTGATTATGCCAAAGCAATTATTTTACCTAGATGTGATGCTCAGAGTGTTTCAAAATTTTTAATGAAAAATATTTTTACAAGATATAGAACGCCGAGAGTGATCATAAATAACGGTGGACCTCATTTTATGAATAATCTAATTCAGAGATTGGTTGGAAAATATAAAATTATTCATAGAATCTCTACTTTCTATCATCCCCAGACAAGTAGTTTAGAAGAAGTGTCTAATCGTGAAATTAAAAGAATTTTGTCGAAAACTATGGATCTTCACAAATTAGATTAGTCTGTGAGATTAGATACTGCATTATGGGCATATAGGACTGCTTATAAGACCCCTATCGGAATGTCTCCTTATATACTAGTATTTGGAAAGACTTGCCACTTGTAGAATTCGAGCATAATGCATATTGGGTGATAAAAGAGCTGAATTTTAACTTAAAGAATGCAGGTGAGAAGAGATGTGTGCAATTGAATGAATTAGAAGAAATTAGAAATGAATCCTATTATTTTGACAGGATTTATATGGAGAAAATAAAGTTATGGCATGATCGGAAGATATTAAGAAAGAAATTTGAACCTTGACAGAAAATTTTGCTATATAATACAAGATTAAAATTATTTCCTGGAATACTAAAGTCTAGGTGGATATGACCTCTTACTATTATGTAAGTTTTTTCTTTTGGAGCTGTTGATTTGAGGTCCTAAAACTAGAAAGATATTCAAAGTTAATGGGAATAGATTAAAGGGTATCAACAAGATTTTAAAGAGGTTTTAATGTTAAGTCATCCTGATTAACTAAATGGTTTGTTAGGCTGACGACGTTAAACAAAGCGCTTTGTGGCAGGCAACCCATATTTATCTTCATTACATTTAATTGCTTGTCTTTAATAGTTGTATTTGTAGTTAGTCATATTTGAGTCCTACTCACTCATAAATATCATAAAAGATTGAAAATTATTGGATCATATCGAAGAATTGGAATATTTCGGTCCAAAATGAAGTTCGGTTGACGGTTTTTAGAGTTTCAAATTGTGGTTTTTGGCGGTATTAGGCGGTATTTTCTTCCTTTTAACTCCCCAAACTTGATTTTAAACTCCTAAACTCTAGAAAAATGAAAATTTTCATTCCAAATTCGCATCCAATGGATTCCAACTCCATAGAAACCCAGAGATTTAAAATTTTCAACCGACAAAAGTTCATCAGTTTCAAGGCACAGTGATTATTCAACAAAGTGATGATGAAGTGGAGGATTATCAAAGAAATAGGCTTTGTGAATTGAGGTTTGGATACTCCAAGTACTTAAGCAAAATAGATTAGTGTTTAGAGGCGTTGGGAAGTGTTATGCTACACTACTGCCACTGTAGTCATTCCTATTGTGAAAGAATTTTATGCAAATCTTCATGGAATCAACCAAGGATTCGTCTATGTGCAAGGCAGGTTTGTACCATTCACTCCTTTGATTAATGATTTGTTTGTGATTGAGAACGTGCCTATCTGCCATTATACAAATTTTGATGCGACGAGAGACAACATGAATGAATTTATCGCTATTTGATGGATGAAGGTGAAAATTGGGAGATAAGAGACAATGGATTTATACTGCATTTTTAAATACAGTTTCTAAACAATGGCTTTACTTCATTTCTACAAAGTTTCTTCCAACTATGAAAATTAGGAATGTGATAAAGGAAAGATAAATTTTAAATTACTAGATTCAAAATGGAAAGCTGATCAATATTGGTACTAAATTGTGAAATCTCTATTGGGATTGATTGTTCATGGATCTAAATTTGGGCTTGGACATCCTTCCACCATATTTCTTCTTTGCAGTCAGTCACAGGTTCCATATGAAGGTTGGGAAAAAGTGCTTCTTCCCTAGAGGCCTATAGACTCAACTAATCTTTGTGACTCTAAAGTGATGCACCAAAAATATATACTATTTTTGCTATATAATTTTACCAATTTTTGGTGATATTGCACTTTAAATAAACGTATTTTTCATGATTTTTTGCAGGTATAATGATTTTAGGTGATTAGAGTGAAAAGAAACGAAAAGGAACTAATTCAGAGTGAAAAGGAGCAAAAAGGAGGAAAACAGCTTCTGGCTCTGCCGACGCCATTTTTTCCGAGAGCCCAGACAATATTCAGATGATAGAGTGTCACCAGCGCCCAATGTCGGTGCAATTCAAATTTGAAGAGTTTTGGCTACTTTTTGAAGGGATGCATAAGAAAACTCTTAGGATTTCATTCCTAACATACAAGTAACTGTTTTTAAACAAAAAGAGAGAGGTTCTAGAGAGGTTTTGGAAGGGGAGAAAGAGGTTTTGGTGAGAGTTTTAGTGTGTGTGAGTGTGTTGAGTGTTAGGGTTTGTAAGAGTAGAGTGTAGAAGTGAGAATTTGAGAGGGATTCTTCTCTAAGGAGTGAAGGAGAAGGAGTAAAGTGAGAGATTGCTTCTTCCTTTCCATTCTAAAGAGGAAATTGAGTGTTGCAAAGAAGAGAGAAAAGGATTCAAAGGAATTTCAAGGGAATTACGTTGGGGAAGAGAAAGAGATAAGTTTTATTTTCTTTTATGGTTTGTATGACTTGCCTTTTATATATAAAATCCATGTTTTATTGTGTCTTCTCAATGAATTTTAAGTAGTCTCCTTTATATTTCTTCTTGCATAGAGGTGTGATGATGTGGATTTGAAGTGCTTTTAAAGTATTGAAGAAATTGTGATGGTTTTTCATTTCAAACTTAATTTATTTTTTGATCTGGACAACTGAATTGTTAAAATCTTTTATTTAACATTAACTCTGAAAGGATTTAGTGTCCTACAACAATAAAGAAGAATCCATTTAATGTCCATGGATGGATTGCGTAGTTCATGGAAATTGAGTACAAATAAATAAGGAAATGTGTTTTGGTGGACTTTAAATTGGAGGTTTTAGGGTGACAGGCTGAGATCCCCAATTTGGTCCAAAGATTAGTAACTAAACTCGAAAGTTAGCCTCCAAGTGAAGGGTGAGTGGGAGCTCTGTAGTGACTGTCGGTATCCTCCTAGCCTAGCCTTAGATTTAGTGACTGAACTTGGGATATGTCAATGTTCTTTTCATGCATGGAAGAGGGGGTACTCTTTTGAGGGTAAAAAAATATTTATGCTCATATTTGGCACAATACAATAAATAACCATTCCATATCATTCACACATCATATTCTCGTTGCAAGAAGAAAGATAGTTTTCTTATATATCAAAACCTTTCAAATCCATAGCTTAGTGTGTGCTTGTTAATTAATTCTATTTTAAAGATTTTAAAAGTAATTGTAGCTTACTTAATTGTTATTATTTTCTGCATTTTGTCAGTAGAAGTAAACTTTAAATTTTAATAGCAATTTGAGTATTGGATTTCAGTATTACATTATCTAATGTAAGAATCGTGCCTTCCCTATGGGATCACTAACCAGGACTCCATTAGAGCTCTGTATTACTTGATACAATACGTATACTTATGTTGAATGTTTGGACTTTCAAAATCATTATAAGAATATACATAAATTTGAGTTCATAAGTTCTTGCAATATAAAAAGTCCGCATCAAAGTTTTTGGCGTCGTTGCCGGGGATGATATAAACGGTATTTATTGATAATATAGTAACTGAAAAACCTTTACTTTGTCGTGTGTAATTTTGTATTTGTTTACTTTTTAGAATATTTTCATGATTGTATATGCGTAGTAATGGATCTATATTTTTAGTACCTTACGATTCAGAGTTAGAGCATACTGTTAAAAAAATTAGAAAACAACAAAAACAAATTGGAAATCCTTGCGAAATGGTGAATAATCAAGATTATCAGAGAAATGATATTGAAAATTTGCCAAGACCTTTAAAAGATTATGCTACCCCAGCAGCATATGAAATTCATATACCTATTTAAAATCCTGATGTTGTTGCTAATTCATTTGAACTTAAACCTGATATTATTCAAATGGTACGAAATAATCAATTTGGAGGAACACCTAACGAGGATCCAAATTTACATCTCGCTAGTTTGCCAGAACTGTGTGCTCCTTTTAAATATGATGGAGTGTTGAGTGATGTTGTCAGAATTAGACTTTTTCCTATTTCATTAAGGGATAAAGCTAAGGCGTGGTTAAATTTGTTAGCACCTAGATCTATTAGAACTTGGGGAGAACTTTCTCAAAAGTTTCTATCAAAATATTTCCCTCCATCAAAGACTGCTAAATTAAGAAATGATATCATATCTTTTGGTCAGTTTGAAGGGGAATCAATATATGAAGCTTGGGAAAGATTTAAAGATCTTCTTAGAAACTGCCCACATCACTCTTTACCGGACTGGTTAATAATTTAAACATTTTACAATAGATTAGTGGGATCATTGAGGTCTATTATAGATGCTGCTGCTGGTGGATTGTTATTGTTAAAACCTTTTGATGAAGCATACACATTAATAGAACAAATGACTACTAATAATTTTCAATGTCCCTCTGAACGGGTAAATCCTAAGAGAGTAGCTAGTGTTCATTATTCAGATATGATGACTATGATAGTTTCTCAAATTACAGCCCTTTCTAAGAAAATATATCAATATGGAATGAATTATTCCCAACCACCCCAAGTGTTAGAGGAAAATTCATTTGGACAAATAACAGAATCTCAAACACCTTACGAGACTTTGAAGGCTATTAATAGACCTAATAATCCTTATTCAAATTATTATAATCCTGGTTGGAAGTTCACCCAAATATCAACTGGAATAATAGCAATGCCCCACAATGGGGGAACAGTTCTATAAATCCAGTTGGAAATTCAAAAAATTAAGGAAATACCAATTTTAGACCTTCTTATCCTTCTGGATTCAACAGTAACCCGCAATTTAAGGATAAAAAGTTGTCTACTGAAGAAATGATTCTGAATATGGGAAATCAATTACAAGCTCAAGGTGTTACGATGAAAAATATTGAAAATCGATTGGGGCATATTTTCACTGCACTTAATAATAGACCTTCTGGAATGCTTCCAAGTAATGTTGAGATCAATCCAAAAGACCAAAACAAGGAACAACTTAAGGCTATTCAATTAAGGAGTGGAAAGGAACTGGAGACCAGAGTACAAAAACAAGTTGAAATAGAAAAGGAGAAGGTGAATATTGAAAAAGGTTCAAATAAGATTTATCCATACTTGGATTATCCTCTTGAATCAATGAAGATTACTATTGAAAAATCACCACCTCGATTTCCTCAAATATTGAAGCAAAAAAACAGGGATAACAGATTTGGAAAATTTTTGGAGATCCTTAAGAAATTACCGATAAATATTCCTTTTGTTGAAGCATTAGAACAAATGTCTGACTATGCCATGTTTATGAAGGATATTCTTAAAAAGAAAAGAAAGTTCACAGATCAAACTGCTGCACTTAGCGGTGAGTGTAGTGCAATTATTCAAAAGAAGCTTCCGGAAAAACTTAAAGATCATGGAAGTTTCACTATCCCGTTGCTATAGGAGAAAAAATTTTTGGAAGTGCCTTATGTGATCTGGGAGCTAGTATTAATTTTATGACTTTATCAACATTCAAAAGATTAGGAATAGGAAAATTTTCTCCTACATCTGTAACTCTTCAGTTGGCTGATTGTTCCCTTACATACCCTAAAAGAGTGGTGGAATATGTGTTAGTGAAAGTGGATAAATTTATCTTTCATGTGGATTTTATTGTACATGATATGGAGTAAGATAAAGAAACTCCAATCATTTTGGGAAGACCATTCCTTGCTACTAGGAGAACAGTGATTGATTTTCAAAAAGGTTAATTAACTTTGAGGGTTAATGATCAAGAGGTGACTTTTAATATTTTAAAATCTATGAAGTATCTCTCAATGGAAAAAGATGATGAATGTTTTAGGATGGAGGTCTGTGAATATTTGAGAAACGATCAATTTAAAAATATTTTTGAAAAAGAAGCCGAGTATGAAAATATTTTTAAAGAAGGAATTGAAAATGAAGAAAATTCAGATAATAAGAAGAATGGAGATTTGCTGTATGTTCGGGAGATATTTGAAGTAATATACACTATGGAAGGTGGAAATAAAGCTTAATTCCATCTATAATAAAACCTCCTAAACTTGAGATGAAAATTCTCCCTAATCATTTGAAGTATATGTTTTTGAAAGAATCATCTACCCTACCAGTTATTGTATCATCGGAGTTAAATGAGTATCAATAGCAAAAGTTGTTGGAAATTTTAAAAAGATACAAAAATTCTTTTGGATGGACTTTAGCGGATATTAAAGGAATCAGTCTTTCGATTTGTATGCACAAAATTTTATTAGTTGAAGAACATAAACTGAAAGTTGATCCGCAGAGGAGATTGAATCTAATAATGAAAGAAATAGTCAAGAAGGAGACTTTAAAATGGCTGGATGCTGGAATTATTTATCCTATTTCGGATAATGCTTGGGTAAGTCCAATACATTGTGTATCGAAAATGGGAGGAGTGACTGTTGAAGTGAATGAATGTAATGATATTATACCCACAAGATGAATTAATGGATGGCGAATTTGTATTGACTATAAGAAATTAAATGTCGCCACCCGACAAGATCACTTTCGTCTTCCTTTTCTCGATCAAATGTTGGATAGACTTCCTGGACACAAGTACTACTGCTTTTTGGATGGATATACTGGTTACCTTCAAATACCTATTGCTCTTGAGGATCAAGAAAAGACAACATTTACTAGCCTTTACAGAACCTTTGCTTTTCGAAGAATGCATTTTGGACTGTGTAATGCACCTGCAACGTTTTAGAGATGTATGATTTCTATCTTCAGCAGTATGATAGATAATGGAATAGAAGTTTTCATGGAAGATTTTTCTGTATTCGGGACTTCATTTGAAATCTGTTTAGAAAACTTAGCAAAAGTTTTGGAGCTTTGCGAGAAAACAAATTTAGTTCTGAATTGGGAAAAATGTCAATTTATGGTTGCAGGAGGCATTGTGCTTGGGCATAAAATTTTTGAATATGGTATGGAGGTCGACCTAGCTAAAATTCAAGTTATTGAAAGATTGCCACCACCCACTACCGTAAGAGAGGTGAGGAGTTTCTTAGGACACACTGGATTTTACAGGCGATATATTAAATATTTTTCTAAAATTATTAAACCTTTGTGCCACCTTCTAGAAAATGATAGAAAATTTAACTTTAATGATGAATGTTTATGTGCTTTTGAATTATTGAAAGAGAAATTAATCACTGAACCTATAATTGTTTCACCAGATTGGGAGAAACCATTTGAACTTATGTGTGATGCTAGTGATTATGCGATTGGAGTAGCGTTAGGGCAAAGGCTTGATAAAGTTTTCAAAGTCATTTACTATGCTAGCAAAACTCTTAATGAGGCTTAAATTAATTATACCACTACTGAAAGAGAGTTATTAGCCATAGTATTTGCTTTTGAAAAGTTTAGACCTTATTTAATTGGAGCTAAAAGTATTGTGCATACAGATCATTCAGCTATCAAATATTTAATGCAAAAGAAGGATGCCAAACCTAGACTGATTATATGGATACTTCTTCTGCAAGAATTTAATTTTTTGATAGTTGATAGGAAGGGATCTGATAACCAAAGAGCCGATCATTTGTCAAGATTAGAATATGATAATTTATCTGAATTTGAGAAAGAAATTACAGAAACTTTCCCTGATGAACAACTTTATACTATTATGGGAAGAAATTTGGCTTAGTATGCTGATATTGTGAATTATGTTGTGAGTGATATTGTACCAGTTAATTTAACAATGAAACAACAAAACAAGTTTAAATATAATGCAAAATTTTATTTTTGGGATGAGCCCTATCTATATAAACAGCGTAAGGATCTGATTATTAGGAGATGTGTGCCACAAGAAGAAACTAATTTAATTATTCAACGATGTAATGATTTTGAATTTAGAGGTCATTTTGGTGTTGATAAAACTGCTTTTAAGATTTTACAATCTAGATTTTATTGGCCTACTCTTTTTAAGGCTGTATACAAATATATTCAATCATGTGATCGATGTCAGAGAGTAGGTAATATCTATAGAAGAAATGAAATGCCTCTAAACTATAATTTGAAAGTTGAAATTTTTTTATGTATGGGGATTAGATTTTATGGGACCATTTACTCCTTCATTTGGAAATTTATATATACCGGTTGCAGTTGATTATGTTTCAAAATGGATTGAAGTTATTGCTTTACCTAGATGTGATGCTCGGAGTGTTTCAAAATTTTTAAAGAAAAATATATTTACGAGATATGGAATTCTAAGAGTGATTATAACTGATGGTGGATTCCATTTCAGGAATAATCAAATTAAGAGATTGATTGAGAAATATAATATTATTTATAGAATCTTTACTGCTTATCATCCCTAGAATAGTGGTTTAGCAGAAGTACTTAATTGTGAAATTAAAAAATTTTTGGAGAAAACTGTGGATAGTCACAAATTAGATTGGTCTGCTCGATTAGATACTACATTATGGGCTTATAGGACTGCTTTTAAGACCCCTATTGGAATGTCTCCTTATAGACTAGTGTTTTGTAAGACTTGCCATTAACCGATTGAATTGGAGCATAAAGCATATTGGGCGAGAAAAAAGTTGAATTTTAATTTAAAAAATGCTGGAGAGAAGAGAATTATGCAACTAAATGAATTGGAAGAAATTAGAAATGCATCTTATCACAATGATAGGACCTTTAATGGACATCGATTAAAGCCTTACTTTGATGGGTTTCAACTTGAATTCAAAGAGGTTTTAATGCTAAGTCATCTCGATTAACTGAATGGTTTGTTGGACTGACGACGTTAAACCAAGAGCCTTATGGGAGGCAACCCATATGTATCTTTGTGGTGTGTTTGCTTGTTTGTTACAGTTGTGTTTCTTGATAGTTATTTTGAAATCCTAATCACTCCTAAATACTTTTAAGAGTTGATAAATATTAGATAGAATTGAGATATTGGAATATTTTGGGCCCAACGAAGTTCGGTGAGATTTTTTACCACTGGCGCCACCGGCGCCCAAAACCTGTTGATGGTTTTTGGAGTTTCAAAATGCGATTTTTGGCGGTTTTGAGCGGGATCTTCATCCGTATAACTCCCTAAACTCCATTTTAAACTTCCAAACTCCAGAAAAACGAAAACTTCCTTTCCTAATTCGCATCCCATGGATTCCTACTCCATAGAAACCCCTCGATCTCACATTTTTTACCAATGAAAGTTTTTCAGTTTCGAGGCGCAACGATTGTTCAACAAAGTGATGATGAAGAGGAGGATTATCAAGGAAAGAGACTTTATAAATTGTGGTATGGATAATCCTACTACAAGAGTTGAAGAGATAATAAAGGAAAGACGTTGGGAAGTGCAATATTACACTACCGCTGCCGTAATCATTCCAGTTGTGAAGGAATTCTATGCAAATCTTCACGGGATCAACCAAGGATTCGTCTTTGTGCGAGGTAAGTTAGTACAATTCACTCCTGTGAGAATAAATGATCTCTTCATGATTGAGAATGTACCTATTTGCCACTATTCCAATTTTAATGTGACAAGTGATAATATGAATGATGTGTATCGTTATTTGAAGGATGAAAATGAAGATTGAGAAGTAAGAGAAAATGGATATATTAATTTCCCTTCAGCATCTTTAAAGCCGGTGTCAAAGCAGTGGCATTACTTTATTTCGACAAAGTTATTTCCAACTTTAAACATTAGTAAAGTAACCAAGGAAAGTGTTATTTTGAATTTTTGTATTCAAACTGGAAGGTCGATTGATATTGGAAATATAATTGTGAAATCAGTTTTGAGATTGATTGTTCATGGATCTAAATATGGGCTTGGACACCCGTCCACCATATTTCTGTTGTGTAGTCAATCACAAGTTTCATATGAGAGTTGGGAAAATGTTCTTCTTCCCAGGAGGCCTATTGATCCAACTAATCTTTATGACTACCAAACACTAGGAGATGAAGGTGATATGGATCTGCTTGTTGATCAACCAACTCAGACTTCACAACTCATTCAGCCTTACTTTCCTGAAAGTTCCAGAGTGATATTGAATAGAATTAAGTAGTTGGAAAAAGAGGTACAAAATGTTATGAATGCTATTAATAATATTTCTGACTTATTTGATCATATAGACTGGAGGATGAAGGAACAATTTAATCACACTGGTGGGATTGAAATGAGCCTGATTAATCTGATGAAGAAGAATGTTGTGATTGATGAGGATTCATCTGATGAATTCCCATTTCATCCCTTCTACAATTTGTTCGTGCATCAGCAATCTATTGGATATATCAGAGAGGAAGATAGTTCTGAAACCGATGAGGAGTGATTACTAGATTCTTCTTATGTTTGATGTGTGTTTGCCTTACTTTGCTTAATTTTTCTTAGTGTGTTTAGCATTTGCTTTGCTTTGCTTTGTAGTTTGAATGTGGATTTTCTATGCTTAATTTCATTGTGTGTGCTTAGATTTTAGTGTTTGCTTATTGTAGTGTAATTGCAACACTAAAAATCTAAGAGTTGTTGGTTTGATTTGATGAACATATTAGTGTTTATGTTGTAATGTGGATTTGATATATATAAGTGATGTTTTGTGTTGTTTGTATAAGAATTATGTTAGTTATTTCTTTTGTGCTAAATAGATGCTTAATGAAGTGTTAAATGTCATTGTGGTAGATGAAACGATTGAAATTATGAAAAAATTTTTGGAACCAAAAAAATTTTTGAACTGGCGCCGCCAGCACTAAAATCCAGAGAGTTTTGCCTATTAAAAAAAATAGAGTGTCGCTGATGCCCTATCGAGTGTCGCCGACGTCCGAGTACAAAAAAGGCCAAAAACCTTTTATTTCGCGGGACCCTCAGTTTTTTCCATTATTTTCATCTTTCTCCTCTATTTTTGTGATTTTGAAGACCTAGGGTCTGCTATATCTTGGATTTCAAGTGATTTCAAAGCTTTTCGAGACTGGATCTACATTTCTCTTAGTAAGAGCTTCACTTTGAGTTAAATTTTTTTATTTTCACCATGGGAATCTCTTACATTGTTTAGATTAGAACTTTGAGATTTCTGAAGAAATTTTAGAATTTCCTATGATGAAATTTGCTCTTACTTGTTTATAAGAGTATTTGGAGTTTGTTACATCGTGGATCTGGAATTTATTAGATTTTTCTTGCAAATTTTTAGAAATTCACATGGCTCTAAGGATGAGTAAAGGGAAGAGAAAATTGGACTTTGATGAAGAAAAGTTTTTCAATGTTAAAAGCGAAATTTCGTCTTAATTCTTACCTTTACAATAAGAAGTGTTTTCAGGATCAGGCTTTTGACAATCCTGGTGGATCTGTAGAACAGTTAATTGCTGAGTGAAACTGGGAAAGATTTTGTTATTTTACTACAAATGTTGTTATGGGTGTTGTGAGAGAGTTCTAATGTGCCCCGAGCTAAGACTGAGTATGTGTTAGTTAGATGAAAAATGGTTAAATTTACTCCTCAGTGTATCAATGCTTTTTATCAGACATGGGAACCATTTTTTGTGAATATGAAAACTTTGATACTCGAGAGGTGAATATGAAGGAAGTGATTGCTTTTCTGACAGATGGAGAAGGGGAATGGAATGTAAGTTAAAAACGGATGATTAACTTACCTGCTTCCAAGTTAAATGTTGCATCTAAAGTTTGGCACTATATCATCTCTGCAAGACTGTTACCTTCATATCACCATAGTGAAGTTACAAGGGATAGAGCAATTCTGAACTATTGTATTCATAAAATGAAAAGGGTTGATATTGGAGTTATTGGCTTCAAGAACATTCAGACTATTGCTAGAGGAGAAACCACTGGAGGATTAGGACATCCTGCCCTAGTTCATATCCTGTCTATTCAGTCTGGAGTAGAGTTCAACAGTTTTGAAGAGGTAGCTATAACACTGAGACCGATTATAAAGATTATTATTCGTACTTAAGAGTCTCATGTGGGAGCACGAGATGACATTAGGAGTACTAATATTCCTGCTACGAGTTATAAAATTCCATCTACGTCTGAGCCCCCTACATTGTCTGATATTATGGTGCAGCTGAGATTACAGAGTGTTGTGTGGATAGATTCCATGGTAGGATGGATGTGTTTGTGGCTAGAAGTGATGTGAATGAAGATTATATGAGAAAAAGAGTTGAGTTCGATATTGCCTATCATAATGCTCAGGTCAGATTCATGAGGGGCGAGATTGATGTGATATTCCCTACCTGCTCCATCTATACACCGTATAGACCTGATCATGCTAACCCTGCTGATGACCCTAGTGATGAAGAGTGGTAGTTTGTTTGTTTCTTTTTTTTTTCTTGTTGTGTGTTGTTTTTGTGACGTAATAGTTATTTAATTTTCATGTGATATGTAAATCTGTGGATGTACTATTATGTTGTAATGAAAAAAGGTTGAAATTGTTAAATGAATTGTGTAGTGCTGTAATAGTTTGTTTAGTAGCTGTGGTGTTGTGTTGGACGTTTAGATGTTTAAAGTTAATTTCCCTTTACCCTGCAAATGTTTAAAATTTTTATATCACTGTTACTAACTGTTTCATGCTTGCTAGTTGTAAATTTTGTCTAATACCAGATAACTGATAAAGATATCAAGGTACCAGCACAAAAAGGTTAGTTTCTTTTACTCTCTAGTGTTTCAAATTTATTGAAAATTTTAAGTTTGGGGGAGGGTACAAAAATATTAACTCTTATTTGTTCTCAATTTTTATATTTTCAAAAATTATTAGCATATCTTCTGGCAGTAGAACTTCATTATAGATAACTAAAACTTTTTATTTCAGTTGAATATTATGGAAAGATTAGATGAAAGTTTTAAGTAATAAAGGTTAATTTTATTGAGATAATATATTTAGTATGAAAGAATTTAATTATAGTTAACTATTTAAAGTAAAGAAAACTGTATTTTTGAAATGTTAAGAGACTTAAAGTATTGTGTGTTAAGAAGAAATTGTGATTTTATGATGAATAATAAAGCTCATACCTAATTATAAAGTAAGGAGGTGTTTCAAGTTTGAACTTTAGAAAGAGGAGAGTGAAGTCCAAAATTATTAAAGACTATCCAAATATAGTAATCCTCATATTAAAAAAAAGGGAAAGAAAGAAAAGAAGGATTAAAAAATAATCCCAAAAAGAAAAGAGAAGAAGAAAAAGAAAAAGAAAGAAAAATATTTATGAGGAGAAGCTTAAAGAGATGCCTAATAAATAATTGGCTTCACTTGAGTCACTTTAAAAGGATAACTTGATTTGCCTTGAGTTAAATTTTTATGTAGTAAAAGGATTACTTGAGGACAAGTAATAGTTAAGTTTAGGGGATTTTGATTCACCAAAAATATATACTATTTTTACTATATAATTTTACCCATTTTTTGTGATATTGCACTTTAAAGAAAGGTATTTTCATGATTTGTTGCAGGTACGATGATTTTAAGTGATTGGAGTGAAAAGAAGAGAAAAGGAACGAATTCGGAGCGAAAAGGAGCAAAAAGGAGGAAAATAGCTTATGGCGCCGCCGGCATTAGAATGGGCGCCGCAGGTCCTAATTTTTCGAGAGCACAGAAAATATTCAGACGATAGAGCTCCGTCGGTGCCCAATGTCGGTGCAATTCAAATTTGAAGAGTTTTGGCAACTTTTGAAGGGATGCCTAAGGAACTCCTGGGATTTTGTTCCTAACTTATAAGTAACTATCTTTGAACAAAAAGAGAGAGGTTCTAGAGAGGTTTTTGAAGGGGAGAAAGAGGTTTTGGTGAGAGTTCTAGTGTGTGTGAGTGTGTTTAGTGTTAGGGTTTGTAAGAGTAGAGTGTAGAAGTGAGAATTTGAGAGGGATTCTTCTATAAGGAGTGAAGGAGAAGGAGTAAAGTGAGAGATCACTTCTTCCTTTCCATTCTAAAGAGGGAATTGAGTGTTGTAAAGAAGAGAGAAAAGGATTCAAAGTAACTTCAAGGGATTGCATTAGGGAAGAGAAAGAGATAAGTTGTATTTTCTTTTGTGGTTTGTATGACTTTTCTTTTATATATAAAATCCATGTTTTATTATGTCTTCTCTATGAATTCTGAGTAGTCTCCTTCGTCTTTCTTCTTGCATTGAGAAGTGATGATGTGATCATGTGAATTTGAAGTGCTTTTAAAGTATTAAAGAAATTTTGATTGTTATTCATTTTGAACTTATCTTACTTTTTGATCTGGCCAATTGAATTGTTAAAATCTGTTGTTGAACATTAACTCTGAAAGGATTTAGTGTTCTACAATAATAATGAAGAATTCATTTAATGTCCATGGATGAATTGTGTAGTTCATGGGAATTGAGCATAAATAAATAGGGAAATGTGTTTTGATGGAATTCAAATTGGTGGTTTTAGGGTGACAGGCTGAGATCCCCAATTTGGTCCTAATCTTAGTAACTAAACTCAAAGGTTAGCCTTCAGGTGAAGGGTGAGTGGGAGCTCCGTAGTGACAGTCGTATCCTCCTAGTCTAGCCTTAGATTTAGTGACTGAACTTAGGATATGTCAATGTTCTTTTCATGCTTGGAAGAGGGGGTACTCTTTTGAGGGTAAAGAAACATTTATGCTCCTATTTGACACAATACAATAAATAATCATTCCATATCATTCACACATCATATACTCGTTGTAAGAAAAAAGATACTTTTCTTATATATCATAACCTTTCAAATCCATAGCTTAGTGTGTGTCTGTTAATTAATTTTGTTTTAATGATTTTAGAAGTAATTATAGTTTGCTTAATTGTTAATGTTTTCTGCATTTTGTTAGTAGAAGTAAACATTAAACATTAATTGCAATTTGAGTGTTGGATTTCAGTATTACATTATCAATTTTAAGAATCGTGCCTTCCTTATGGGATCAATAACCAGAACTCCATTAGAGCCATGTATTACTTGATACGATACGTATACTTGCGTTGAAAGTTTGGACTTTACAAAATCATTATAATTATATATATAAATTTGATTTCATCAGTTCTTGCAATATAAAAGTCCGCATCATCAAGCAATAGGCGATGAGAATGATTTGAGCCGCATTGCAGATCAACCATCTCAGAGTTCACGACATATTCAGCCTTACTTTCCTGAAAGTTCCCAAGTGATTTTGAAGAAAAGGAATGATGTGATTGCTGAGGATTCGTCTGATTAATTCCCGTATCATCCCTTCTATAATCCGTTGGGCATCGTCAATCTATGGGAAATATCATAGGAGAAGATAGTACTGAGACCGACGAAGATTAGTGACTTTGTTTTATATTTAGTATTTATTATTTTTATTATGGTTTGGTGTTCTTAGTGTTGGCTTGATTGAGTTTGTAGTATGTGTTTCAACTTATTATGCTTTGATTCTATGTTTTTGTTTAGTTTTCAGCGTTAGAGTATTGTAGTGTGTTTGC
The DNA here is from genome assembly GCA_022702705.1 of Papilionanthe hookeriana x Papilionanthe teres. NCBI lineage: Eukaryota > Viridiplantae > Streptophyta > Magnoliopsida > Asparagales > Orchidaceae > Papilionanthe > Papilionanthe hookeriana x Papilionanthe teres. Next base: position 37,811,008 of record CM040425.1, on the reverse strand, counting down.
GATGATGAATTTCTATGGCTTGATGAACTCATATGGTGAATGCTTAAGTGTGTTTGTTTGTAATGTGGATTTTATATATTAAAGTGATGTTTTGTCTTGTTTGTGTAAATTTGATGTTAATTAGTTGCTTAATTGATGAACTAGATGCTTAAAGAGGCTAATTATGTTATGGCATAACGTTGAAACGATCGAAATTGCAAAAATTTTACAGATACAGAAATTGAACTGGCATTGCCGATGCCAGAATGGGCGCCGCCAGCTCCCAAATATGGAGAGTTGGCAATTAAAGTTAAATAGAGCGGTGTCGGCGCCTATCCAGCACCACCGGAACCTCATTACAGAAAAGGCCTGAAACACTTTAAAATCTTGATTTTTGCTTTGGGACACACCTCTTACGCCATTTTCATCGTCTTCTACCTCCAGCCAGCACATATTTGGAATCTAAGGCTTGTTAGATCAAGAATTTCAAGCAATTTTAAGGCTTAAAAAGTGTGGATCTTGACTTCTCTTGGTAAAAGCTTCACCTTGAACTAATTATTTTTTATTTTCACTATGGAAATTTCTCACATTATTTGGGTCCAAAAATTAGAATTTTTGATGAATTTTTTAGATTTTCCATAGTAATTTAAGCTCCTACTTACTTTGAGTTGCTTTAGGAGTCTCCTACATTGTGATTTAGAAATTTATTGAATTTTATTGGAATTTTTTAGACAATTTCACATGGCTCATAAAACAAGTAGAGGCAACAGAAAGATGGATTTTGATATATTTGTTAATGTGAGCACAATTTTGTTTCAATTCATCCTTATATAACAAAAAGTGTAATCAACATCAGGCATTTGAAAATCCGGGCGGATCTGTGGAACTGTTAATTTCTGATTAAAATTGGGAAATCTTTTGTTATTTTAATGCCGATGCAATTATGGGTACTGTTAGAGAATTTTATGCAAATCTGCCTTAGACTGAAACTGAATATGTGCTTGTTCGTAGAAAAATGATAGAATTTCCCCCTCAGCGTATTAATAATATTTATTAGTTAAGGGGAACTTCATATTGCGAATATGAAAACATTGGTACTGCAGAAGCTGAAATGAATGTAGTTATTGCATTTCTTACTATGGTAAAGGGGAATGGAAAGTAAAACAAAGACATATGATTAATTTCCCTGCTTCCAAGTTAAATGTAGCATCTAAATCTTGACACTATTTCATCCTTGTTTGATTACTACCTTCTTATCATCAAAGTGAAGTCACTAGAGATAGAGTGATTCTCAATTATTGTATTCAGACTATGAAACAAATTGATATTGGATCGATTATCTTCAAGAATATTCAGACTATTGCTAGAGGATAAACCTTTGGTGGTTTAGGACATCTTCCCCTGATTCATTCATTATGTACACAATCTGGAATTGAGTTTGATAGTACTGAGGAGTTAGTCCATCCAATGAGGCCTATTACCAAGATTAATATTCATACTTATGAGTCTCATGTAGTAGGGAGAGGAGAAAGTAGGAGTACTGATATTCCTACTACTAGCCAAGGCATACCATTTGCTTCTGAGAAACCTACTTTGTCTAATGTTATGGAGTAGTTGAGGATTCGGAGTGATAGTATTGATAGACTCCATAGCATGATGGATGGATTCGAGGCTCGAAGAGATGTTAATGAAGATTATATGAGAAGGAAAGTTGAGTATGACATTGCTTATCATGATGCTCAGTTCAGATTCATGAGGGGAGACACTGGAGTGACATTTCCTACCTACCCCAGCTATGTTCCTTGCCGACCTAATCATGCAGATGAAGCTGAGGATGCTGGTGATGATGACTAGTAGTATTATGATTTCTATTTTGATTGTTTGTTGTAGTACTATTATGTGTTAGTTTGTTGTTTTTCTTTGATGTGTGTAGTGTCATAAATGTATCTATGTTCAAAAATAAAAATGTAATGAACTATGTGTTAGTTTGTTTAGTGATGTGGATTGAGATTGTGTTGTTAGGTTGGATGTTTAATGTTTAAGTATTTAATATTTCTTCACCCTGCAAATCTTTAATATTATACATATCAATGTTTCTAACTGTTTCATGCTTGCTAGCTTAATTTTTTATTAATGCCAGCATAGCTTCTGAAGAATTTAAAATCCCAGCACAAAAAGGTTAGCATTCTTTTACTCTCTACCTTTTCAAATTTACATGTAATGAAAAACTTAAGTTTGGGGGAGGGTAAAATTTTAACTCTTTTTTGTTCTCAATTAATATAATTTCAAAATTAGTAGCATGACTTCAAATAGTTATACCTAACTTTAGATAACTAAATTTTTTATTTTATTTAAATAGTATGGTAGATTTGGATGAAAGTTTTTAGTAATAAAGGTTAATTTTATAGGGTTAAGAAATTTAGTATAAAAGGATTGGACTAGAGTTTACTATTTAAAGTATAGAAAACTATATTTTTGAAATGTTAAGAGACCTAAAGAAATATGTGGGAAGAAAGGATTGTGACTTTAAGATGAATTATAAAGCTGATATATATTTATAAAGTAAGGAGGTGTTTCAAGTTTCAATTTTAGAAAGAGGAGAGTGAAGTTCAAAACTATTAAAGGCTATCTAGATATAGTAATCCTCACAAGAAAAGAGAAAGAAAAAGAAAGGATTGAAAAACAATCCCAAAAAGAGAAAAAGAGAAAAAGAGAAAAAGAGTAAAAGAGAAAAAGAGAAAAAGAGAAAAAAAGAAAAATAAAAAGAAAGAAAATATATGTGAGGAGAAGCTTGAAGAGATGCCTAATGAAAACGTTTATTCACTTGAATCAACCGAAAAAAAGAACTTTATTACATTTCTGAATTTATATTTAAAAGTATTAACCTACTTTCTAATAGAATTTTTATGAGCTTCTTTTTCATATAGTCCTTCAAGGCACCCTCAATGTGACAAATTATGGTTCATCTTGAAATGAATAGAAAACTAGAACTCTTAGAGTTGACTACTGAATGTTCTTATTCCTATAGTATTAACCTGAGTTGCTGAACTTCTTTCTAAAAATCTTACCATTATATTCATTTAAATCAAATAATAGTATTCTATAAGTAAAAAGTTCACTACTTTAAGTTATTTTTTTATGAAGTAAAAGGATTACTTAAGGAAAAGTAATAGTTAAGTTTGGGGGATTTTGATGCACCAAAAATATGTTAGATTTTTGCTATATAATTATACTTATTTTGGGTGATATTACACTTTAAAGGAACGTATTATTCATGTTTTTCTGTAGGTGTAATGACTTTAGGTGATTGGAGCAAAAGGAAGCGAAAAGAAATGAATTTAGAGCAAAAAGAGGCAAAATGAAGAAATCAGCCTACTAGCGCCGCCGGCACCCAAATACAGAGAGTTCAAAATTTAAATGGTGGCCCAGTGTTGTCGACGCCCTATCCAGTGCCGCCACCCCCAGTGCCCTATGTTGGTTTAAGTCAGATTCAATGCATTTGGAGGATTTTTTAAGAGTTGCTTGAGGAAACTTTTAAGGATTTCATTTCTAAACTATTTCAAACAAATTTGAACACTAATAAAGAGAGAGAGGAGAGGGAGAGAAGTCTTTTGGAGTGAGGAAAGTGTGTTAGGGTTTGTGGACAGTGTGTGGTAAATGTGTTTAAGTTTGTAGAAGTCTTATTTTGTGAGGGATTCTCCTCTAAAGAGTGTAGGAGAAGGAGGAAAGTGAGAGATTACTTCTTCCTTACTATTCTAAAGAGAGAATTGAGTGTTGTGGTGAAGAGAGAAAATGATTCAAACGAACTTCAAGGGATTTTCTTGGGGAAGAATTTGAGATAAGTTATATTTACTTTTGTGGTTTGTGTGACTTTGCTTTTATATATATAATCCATATATTATTGTATCTTCCTCATGAATTCTGATTAGATTTCTTTTCTTTTCTTCTTGCAATGAGATGTAGTGAAGTATTGATGTAGATTTGATGTGCCATTAAAATGTTAAGAAATTGTGATGATTTTTCACTTTGAACTCATTTACTTTTCAATCTGCCCAATTGAATTGTTAAAATTTTTTGTGAAACATTCAATCTGAAAGGACTAAGTGTTCTACAACAATAGTGGAGAATTCATTCAATATCCATGAATGAGTTGCGTAGTTCATGGGAATTGAGTGCAAATAAATAGGGAAATGTGGTTTGATGGGCGTCAAATTGGAGATTTTAGAGTGACAGGCTGAAATCCCTAATTTGGTCCTAAAGTTTGGCAACTAAAGCTAGGGTTAGACATCTGGTAAAGGGAAGTGGAAACTTTGAAGTGAGAGTCTGTATCCTCCAAACCTAACCACAGATTTAGTGACAAAGCCTAGGATTTGTCAATGTTCTTTACATAACATGGAAGAGGGGGTACTCTGACGAGGGTAAAGAATATGAATGCTCCTACTTGGCATAATACAAATTTATTATCAATATATATCAATCACTCATTATAGAATCATTGCAAGAGGAAAGATACATTTCCATATTCTAACCTTACAATACAAAACTTAGTGTGTGTTAGTTAATCCTATTTAGAAATTTAGAAAGTAATTTTAGTTAATTTAGCTTTAGTTATCTTTGCACTAGCAACTTAAATAGTACTTGAACTTGCATTGTGAATTGAGTATTGGATTTCAAATCTTTACTATACTTTGAAAAGTTACAACCTTCCTTGTGGGATCAATAACCAAGACTCCACTAGAGTCCTGTATTACTTGAACTATATGTATACTTCTGTATATGGGTGACTGCCTAATTATTAAATTAATTTTATTGTGAAACTAAACTGAAACTATCTTTTAAATATTTACGTTAGAGGCAGCGCACCAAATCACAATTCCTCCTGCGACCATAAATTGACATTTTTTCCAATTTAGAACCAAATTTGTTTCTTCACAGCGTTTTAGAACTCTTGCTAAATGATTTAAACATGAATCAAAATAGGTTCTAAAAACTGATAAATAGTCCATGAGAACATTAATTCCTTTCTCAATTAAGTCACAATAAATAGACATCATGCACTTTTGAAAATTTGCAGGTGTGTTGCATAAACCAAAAGGCATCTTTTTAAAAGCAAAAGTCTCATAAGGACTTGTAAATGTAGTCTTCTCTTGATCCTTAGCAGTAATAGATATTTGGTGGTATCTAGTATATCCATCTAGAAAGCAGAAATAGCAGTGCCTAGCAAGTTTATCCAATATTTACTCTAGAAAAGGTAAAGGAAAGTGATCTTTCCTATTCGCAAGATTTAAATTTTTATAGTCAATACAGATTCTCTATCCAATGACTTGCCTTGTTAGAATTAGTTCATTCCATTCATTTACTACTACAGTCACTCCCCCTTTCTTAGGAACACAGTGAATTGGACTAGCCCAAGCACTGTCATAAATAGTATAAATATTTTATCATCCAATAACTTTAAAATTTATTTTTAACAACTTCGTTCATAATAGAGTTCAATCTCCTTTGAGGATTTGCCCTAGGTTGATGATTTTATTCCATTAAAATTCTATGCATACATATCAAAAGGCCGATAACTTTAATATCTGTTAATGTCCATCTAAAGGCTTTCATATGATTTTTTAATGTATCATTAAATTTCTCTTCTTTTTTAACAGTTAAGTCTGAGGAAACTATAACAGGTAATGTTGATGAGTACCCAAGAAAACCATACTTTAAATGCATTGGGAGAACATTTATCTCAAGTTTAAGAGGTTTTTCCATAGATGGATTAAGAGGTTTATTATATTTAGTAGTATCTAGAATTTCAAAACTTTCCTAAACACTATTTTAATTCCGAGTGTTTATCTCTGTTGAATCATCTTGAAAATCATTCTCATTTTCACCTTCCAGTTCTTGTTATTTCATTTTCACTTCACAACTTTCTTGAAAGTGGTCTTTAATTAAGTAATCAATAGTCTTCATTCTATAACATTCATCAAGTTTTTCTTTATTGGATACTTCATAGTCTTTAATACATTAATGGTAACTTCCTAGATATTAACACTCATGGTCAACTCTCCTTTTTGTACATTTATCATTGCTCGTCCAGTGGCAAGGAAAGGTCTCCCTAAAATGATAGGTATTTCTTTATCTTTCTCCATATCCAAAATACTGAAATCCACAAGAAAAGATAAATTTCTCAAACTGCACTAGTACATCCTCTATAACCCCTTTAGGGTATGTAATCGATCGATCAACCAATTACACGATTGCAGTGGTGAGTGAAATCTCCTCTAAGCCTAACCTTCTAAAGATCGATAATGGCATGAGGATAATGTTAGCTCCCAAATCACATAAAGCATTTCTGCAAAATTTTTCTCCTATAGTACATGGGATAGTAAAGCTACCAGAATCTTTAAGTTTTTAATGAAGTTTTTTCTGAATTATTGCACTACATTCTTCACTTAGTGCAACAGTTTCATGTTCGACAAAATTTCTCTTCTTAATGAAGATTTCTTTCATGAACTTCGTATAATTAAGCATTTTTTCTAGTGCTTCAGCAAAGGAAATGTTTATTGTTAACTTCTTAAATATCTCCAGAAACTTGACAAATCGTTGATCAAGCTTCTACTGTCTAGGTCTCGGGGAAATGGCGTTGTTAGTGTTTCTAAATTAATCTTAGTTGGAGAGGTATGCTTTTCAATCTCTTATTGAATATTTTTTTCATTTTAATTATTTTTTTCATTTTCCTTCTCAACTTCAATCTCTTCTTGCACTTTATTCTCTAACGTTTTTTTACCACTTCTCAACTTGAATGCTTTAACTTCTTCATTATTTTTATCTTCAGGATTAAACATCAATGTTACTAGGAAGTGTTTCCTAAGACTTATTGCTAAGTGAACTAGCCATTTGTCCTAGTTGATTCTCAATATTTCTTACAACATCATTTAGACTTTGTAATTGATTCTCCATCTACAACCTCATTTCTTCTAAAGATAACTTCTTTTCCATCATTTATTGGTTATTGTTAAAGCCAAAAGGATAAGAACGTCTATAGTTAGCATCACCATGATTGTTCCAGTTTCCCAATGGGTTTGTTTGATTGTTCCCTATTGTTGACTTCCACCACTAGAATTATTATTCTAGTTAAAGTTAGGGTGGCTTTTCCAACCTTGGTTGTAGTAGTTAGAATATGGGTTATTGGGTCTATTGTTAATTGCGTTTAAAGTTTCAAATGATGTTTTAGAATCAATCATTTGTCCCAATAAATTTTCTTCAATTACACGAGCTATTTGAGAAAAGTTCACTCAAAATTTATCTAAATTCTTTGATTTCGTAGAAACTTGAGATGTTCTTATGGAAATAACATCATTATCATGAACACTGACTACTTTCTTAAGATTTACCCTTTCAGAGGGCCATTAAAGGTTGTTAGTAGTCATCTCTTCTATTAATTCATAAACTTCATTAAATGGTTTTGACATTAGGGAACCTCGAGCTGTAGCATCAATAATAGATCTAAGGGATGCTATTAACCCATTATAAAATGTTTGAATAATTAACCAGTCTGGAAAAACATGATGTGGACACTACATGAGGAGTTCTTTAAATCATTCCCAAGTGTTATATATTAATTCACCTTCATACTGAGTAAAAGAAATAATATCATTTCTAAGCTTAGCAGTTTTTGAAGCTGGAATGTTCTTAGCCAGGAATTTAAGTGCTAACTCTCCCCAAGTTTTAATAGATCAAGGTGCTAACAAGTTTAATCACATCTTAGTTTTATTTATTAAGGAAAAAGGAAAAATTCTACGTCGAACAACGTTATTTGATACACCATTGTACTTAAATGTAGCCCACAGTTTTAGAAAACTAGCAAGATGTAAGTTTGGATCCTCAGATGGTGTTCCCCAAACTGGTTTTTTTTGTACCATTTATATAATAGAGGGTCAAATTTCAAATGAGTTAGTCACTACACTAGAGTTTTATATAATTAAGTGAATTTTATCTGTGGCAGGGTTTGCATAGTCTCTTAAAGATCTTTGTATATAATAATGTTAATTTTCAACCGTTTGATTATCAAAATTTTTTTGTGATGTGCTTGCCATTTTATGAAAATTGTGAAATTCTTTTTGATCTCTAAACTTTATTATGGTTCCTTCTAGCTCAAAACCACAAGGCACTACACCCTCAGATCCTGATCTGTGCATGCAAAATTAGAAGATCTAAAAATAAAATAAATAATACACTTAAAAATTAGATTATTTTTTCTATCTTTTTTTTTTAATTTTAGTTTTTTATTTTTTTATGCTTTTCTTTTTAGTTTTATAAAGAAAAATTAAAATAAAATTCTCCTTGAAAAATTCTACAGTTTAAATAAAATTTCTAAATAAAAAATTTGGTTACTTCCCTTGCAATAGCGCCAAAAACTTGATCCCTTACCCGCAATTACATAGTTTAATTTAAGTTCCAAAAGATAGTCAAGCTCTTGACCCGATATTATTTTTAGCGGTTAGTGTGCAAAATATTTTTTTTTTCGAATTTAGAATTTTGATTAATGGATTACACACTAGGGATACTATGCCAGTATACGTATCATTTAAAATAATATAGAGTTTTCTTTTAAAATCATTTGTATCGAACCAGAGGGAAGGACAAATTTTATATAACAATTTAGAGAAACATCTACCTAAACTTTTGTTGACCTCACTTTTGGTTGAGGTCTAGTCTTTTTTTAGAATAACCTATGGTCTAGCCATAAGACTCTTCTGGTGATTTTTTTAAAAGACTAGTTATGGAACCCTCCTCATAGAAATTCAAACTTTTCTCACTTCACTGGGATTTTTCATGTGCTTAAGGCCAAACCTCCAGTTTTGGGAGGAAGATACCAAGTATAAGGAAGCCTAGGGGAAGTCACCTATACGTGGTCAAACCATACGATCTACCCTGGGAGGTCTGGAGCTTACTCCACACTCACACTACACAATCACAACCCTAAATAAAACACATCACTTGCTGATCTCCTAACCCTTTGGAAACTCATGTAAGAGGTTTTCCCAAATCTCTTAGCCTTAGGCTAGGGTTTGGCTAGTACCAACACATAGAGGACCAAATGAGGGTGACCCTTGGTCCATAGCTCAATCTAAACAATTTCATACTAGTCACTTTAAACCAATCCCAATTTGCCCAAACATTCCAAATTTCTAACCCCTTTGCCCGAAAATTCCTAAAATACCCTAAAAACCCTAAAATCCCCCAAAATTTCTAAATTACCCAAATTACCCATAATTCCCAAAAATTCACTACCACTTAAATCAACCAAAATTACCCAAAATTACCAAATTTCCCCAAAAATCCCCAAAATGATCAAAATACCCCTCTTAGCTCGAAATTCCAAAATTTCAAAAATTCCCAAAACCTCCCAAATATTCCTAATTTCATTTCTCTCAACTACCACATGACCCAATTTGTCTAATTTAACCCAATTTAACTAAAAGCCCCAATTTGACCAAAGCAACCCAAAAGTACCTAAATTAAACCCAATGTCTACCCAATTGATTCTAATCTTGCCCAATTTCAATTCCAAACGTTAATTTGACATCTCCAATAACAATCTAAACCAAATTCAAGCACAAATTGTTCCACATTTGAATTCAATCTCACTAAAAACCCAAAATTTCCAATTTTGCCTAAGTGACCCAAATCCCCCAAATTGACTTAACCTCAATCAATTTCCTTCAATTTCAATTCTAAACCCTTCATAACACGCCCCTAAAATGAATTGAACCATCGATTGCCCCCAATGTGAGCCCGAGTCTCACCCAAATCCACTTGAAATCCAAAAATACCCAATTTTGACCCAAGCATACCACATGACCAAATCTCACCATATTGATTGGCCTAACCGTAAAATTTACACTCAATTTATGTTGGGAACTCTTCAACACATTTCCCTAGACCATTTGGTGCCTTCAATTAGCCCTTGACCCAATCCTAGCTCAACCTAAACCCAAGTTGACCCAGAAAGCCCCAAATTGGCCAAAATCCCAAAATCAACCAAATTGAACCCCCAAATGAACTCAAAACCACTCCAAGTCTTCATGAAAAATCTTTATTATAATCATCTACACCATGTTGCACAAGATACTTGGGCTCCATTCAAGCTCAAACCCAAGTTAGCCTAACTAAAACCCAATGTGACCTAAATTGAACCTATGACCTAATGTCACCCAAATTGAACTCAATTTAACCAAATTGATCAAACCAACATAATGGAAGCCAACCATGGGACCCGAAAGACCAGGCAAAACCCACTAGACCTAAGTCCATTGAGCCACGGACCAAAGGTCCTTCACCAAGGACAACTCCCCCTCACCTTTTGGCTTAACCCATTTCTCCAAGCAAGCCACTCACCATGGCAACCAATTAACTTCATTAACTCCTCTCTTGCCTCCCATCAGCTTGCCAGCCACCTTCCCTGTTCTTGCCGGCCACCCTAGCTGCCAGCACAGCTTAGCCTGAGCGCTCCCATACCCCTGAAAATTTAAAATTGAGTCTTGTCAGTGAGGGATCAGCTTAGAGATCAATGACACTGCTTTTCCCTCACCCTAAGCGACCTAAAGTACCCAAAGTCGGGCTCGAGCTCGGCCCAATTAGCCATGGCTATAAAATCACCCCCTCACGGCCAAAATCGAAGTGCTAAAAATTTCTTAACCAAACTTTGCCAAAATCTCACCAGAGCTCCTCCAGACCTCCCTAAGACCATTCCAGCAATTTTTTCTCTCTAGTTCCCACTGCCTTAGCTCAATTTTAGAGCTTAAACTTGGAGGAAAACCAGGAAACTTTCCAATACACCTCCACACAGAACCAAATCTCAATTAACTGCGCCCACACCTTCACAACAGTGAAAGAAGAATATCCCTCATCAAAGCCCCATCACAAAAGGCCTTTGCACCAAACTTCCATCTAAGCTCAAAATCGGGTCTGGTCACTTTCATACCTAGGCAATTCACCGGGACAAGAGGCTTCATCCTTAAGCTTCTGGGACTCCAACGAAGGTGTAGAGAATCTCTGATTGAAGCTTCACTTCTCGAAGCTAAGGTATTGCCTCATTCTTCTTCTTGAGCTTCTCTTGATTCCCCATGTAATTAGGGTTAATTTAAATCGTGCTTAACTATATGTATATATTCACCATGCTTAGACGAGTCTATAGGATCAAACCCCATGTGATTTAATTGAGTATCGAGTGAGATATTAGGGTTTTAGCATGGACGGTCTCGGGTGCACACCAGACAGGGACAAAGCTTGAGCGACGTTGGATTGTCTTTGTATTAAACGGAGGGTTTGGATCGCACCGGATGGGAAGATTAAATAGAACCGCATAGCCGCATGATGCTGAATCAGAAGGCGGCGCCCAACCGGAAGGAGACGCTTGTGCTTTCGACCCGTTGTAGGTTGAGGTGGCGCTGAGTCACTTAAGTAGGAAAATATGGATTTTCTGATTTATTTAAATCACCATAACTTTAAAAATCCATATCTTGGTCTAGAAAAATTAGAAAAAGTAAAAGAAAAAAACCTGCTGATTAGTGAACATAGGAGAACAATGTGGAAATGGTTTGAAATATTTTTTATGTATATTTTATTTTTAATGATTTAAATACTGATTTCAATCTCTTAATTCTCCACTGGCCCAGACATTTCATCATGACTTGAGCTTTGGGGGTTTTGTTCTATCTGTCAAAAGGGACCTTCCCTTTTTTTTCCAAAGTCAGAGGAGATCCCTATGAGAAGATCTTTATTTTTTTAAGTTATGGTGTCTGTTTTGGTATAAAAATTGAAATAATTATAATAATAATAAAAAAATACAAAGTAAATTTTGGTGGGTCTCTTATGATTAGAGAACCCTAGGATAATTATTTCATGGGCAAAATCACTAAGATGTGCACTAATCATCAACTTGACATAAAACAAACTCTTAATTAATTAAGATAAAATAAAAATCAAGATAACACAAAAATGATTCTCCACTGTGCTTCAGGGATAGAGGAACTTCCCTAAAATTTTGAAGTCATTTGGAAATAATTTAATAAGTTTCTTCAGTCCAATGGCATTTTTGGTACTTAAACCATTTTTAATAATTAAAATATAACTAAAAAATTTATAAAATTAAGTTTCGGAGTTCTCTGTGATCAGAGGGTTTTTTAAAAATAAAATTGGAATTTTTATAAAATTCTCATTTTAAATCATATTTTAATATTTAAAAAATTAAAAAATATATATATAAATTACAAAAATATTAGAAATCATAAAATTATCACATTTGGTCTCCTAATCACTTTGGAACCATCCCCATAATTTTCTTAAGTCCATAAGTTAAAATATCAATTTTTAAAGGCTTAAATGAATTCTTGAAAGGTAAAAAGTGTATTTTCTTAATTTTGCACTAAAATAATTCTAAAAATTAAAATTAAAAATTAGAAAAATTCTAAATTTGTTTCTCAAGATTCCCTGAGCTCGGAGAGATTTTTGAAAAATATAAAATTCAATTTTCAACTTTTAAATATTTTATAATTAATTAAAACTCTAGAAATTAAAATAATTCTAATAATTAAAATAAACTTCAAAAAATCGTGAAATTTGGTCCAAGTGGTCCTCTAGTCAAGATTTACTTCCAGTAAAAATTTTAAAGTAAAATATTTTGTTTTGATCAAGTTATTAAATTTTCACTAAAAACCCTATTTTTTGCATTAAAACAAATATATAATCTAAATTAAAATTTGAAAAATCACATTTTCTCCTCTGATGTTTTAACTAACTCATTAATGAGGTAACATAAAGATTCCAAAGTCATTTGAATTAAATTTAAGAAATTATGAAGTGATAAGGCCCCAAGGGCACAGTTGTAATTTTAAGGGTTTTTAGCCTTAATTAATATTTAGGCTTAATCAAAGGGTAAAATGGTCAATTAATGATCCTAAATGATATGATTGGATATTGGAAACATTAAAGGGATAAATGGTAGAAACTAACTTCAATTTTGTCGTATCAAAATTAAATGTTTGGATTTTCCAAATTAATTTTAATTTGGAAGATAATTAAACAAAATGATCCTTAGGGTTAGGGGTAATCTAGGAGGTTAATAATCCACTAACTTGCACCCCTATTTGGTATGATTAATGATAGTCCAAAATTTTGATAAGTATTAATTAAACTCATTTAACTTTTTTCCAAAGAGAATTACAAATATATGCACCAAAATTTTAAAAGGCTTAGTAGTGAGCTAGGCTTAATCAATCTTTCTAAAAGAGAATTTAGAAAAGCAAACATAGTCAAATTCTATATACCTGAAAACACTGCAAGCCTAGTTATGAAATTAATGGACTAATTTTCCCAAAAAAAATTAACTTTGCCTAAAGGGGTTTTCACCCGCATAATCTCTAAATGAAATAACAAATGATAATTACCCTGTCTTTCGAGTTAATTTAAAAAAAAACACTAACCCACTAAGCATAAGGTTATAAAATAGATATATTTTTTAATAATTATGATAAATTTAGAATGATCTCAAGGAAGCTCAAAAGAATTGTTAAATATCTAGGTATCTCCTAGACGCTCTTCATAATTCTTTTGGACACCTTGCAAGACTACTACACCGATCATATTTATTAAATGAAAATACCTAGGACTTCGTAGGCCTATGATGAACATATCCATAGGATTTTACTTCTCTGCAAATACAAAATGTTTATTGCAAAGAATACTAAAGTTTTGAAGTGGAGGAACGAGAATACTCGCCAGGTACACTTTTATAAGTTTACAGCGCTTTCTTTTCCCATGTTTTCTTTACCGCACTTTACTTTTCTTATAATTTGCATGATAAACAACAATGTCACCCTGCATGAAAGCTGAAACATTTAGGATAGCCACAAAACCAAAACCAAAACTAAATTAAAAGTCAAAACAAGATAAAATCTACCTCCACAACATTTAAAAATATAAAATAACTCAAAATTTAATCAAAAACAAAATAAAACAACAATTGTAACTAAATTAAAACGTCTCATTGGATGACCGGGAATTCCTTAGAGGAGGTAACCCACATGTTGTTAACAGGATTTTCCCATGGTCTGAATTTAAGTATGGAACTCATTAAGTTGAGTTTAGTGAATTCATTTGGACTAAGTGAATCCGATGAAAATAGTAGTGTCGGGATGATCGAATCGTGGGATCTTAATCAGTGTCGCTATAATCAACTTTAATGTTCCCCGAATAAAATATTAAGACATCTCAATTTTTCAATGTTTCTAAACCATAACACTTCTCTCTTCTCCTCAATTGACACTTCTTTAAACTAAACCTGCTACGACGAGGAGCTTGGAGCATGCATAGTATGCAGTAAGGCCATTTTCAACAATAAAACTTGTCCTCTGCAGGAAAACCTTCCCTTAGTTTAAACAATAAGCCATAGGACTTCGAGGTAGCTTGCCTAGTGCAGCATAAATCCTCATCTTTTCTTTAGGCCTTTGCACAGCTCTGCTGTGTAATATAAGCCCTAATTCGCTTTAGGATTCCGAGGTTGTCTTCTAGTACGACATAAATCCTCCCATCTTCCAGGTTTTTTGCATAATCTGAAGCTATGCAAATGTAGTCCCTATAATTAATTGGCAGGATTGAAATATAAATAACTCCATTTCCAAGATTTAAAACCAAACAATAGGATAGTTTGGGAAGACATTAAGATTTTCCTTGAATCTGTGTCCTTCCCCTAGCCTTCCCTCCTTTGGATTCTGATAAAATGAAATATTTCAAAAATTTGAGCCATTCACCTATTGAACTTCCGCCTATCACATCTTATTTGAAAACTTTACCCTTGGAAGTCATGAATATAAATATTTCCTGATATATATCAAGAGTTTTCTTAGGTAACTTTGGTTATTTAGGATGTAATTAACTATAGGGGCTTGCCCTTATAGGAAACTTAAAGACCTCATATTAATATAAACCCTATCTAAATCCTTCATATTAGATAGGGGAAATTGTCGGTCAAAATAGTTTGTAGATCAAACGAATGTCATAAATTCTTTAGTTTATTTGATCGAGTTTCATCTCAAGCCTTGTACTTATTCTTCGGGATAAATACATGTCTTGAGGAGAAATGCTTAATTATTTAGACTCTTATTTATACGAGATCGGTTTGATTTCATATTCTTTAAAATAAAAATATTAATTTCAAAATCCATATATATATATATATATATATATATATATGTTAAATTAAATAAAATTTCTATTTTGTAAAATTAAAACCCTTTCAAAACAAAACACCTAAGAAACATTTTTTTTGAACGAAATAAAAATTTAAAACGGCCGACAACTGTAAACACAATTTTTCGGAGCAAAGTGTTGAAATGTTTGTGAAAGGTTAAAATTAAATATATGCTAATTTTAATTTTAAGTAGAAAGTAAATGCAAATTTTCTAAATAATTATGATTAAAGGAGTTCGAATAATATGAAAAGATCTTCCCCCTTGCAAAGAGACATAATCAGTGTATGACTAAAAAACTAAAGGTTTAAATGTTGTAATGTGACAAATAAGAGTATATATATTTATTTACCCTCTCTTGAGTGCATAAAGAATATTGACTAATATAAAGTAAGTTCCTGATTTATATGGTTATGATAAATATGTTCTAACCTCTAACTTCCAGATTATCCACTGAGCCTCTTTATAAGACTAATTAGGCCTCAGATTCTACACTCTAGACAAGATTAGTTAAGGATCTTACCTGCAACATAAAATAAATTTCATTGAAGTGCAATATCTTTAAAAATGAGTAAATATGTATAAATAAAATTAGCACATTTTAAGGCGTATTAGTAGTCTTTTTTATGTTCTAGCTATTATTCTGCTGGTTTGGCTACCTTAGCAGGGCATCACTTTATGTGTTATTTTTACATATTTACTAGGTTGTGAGACATGCACATTACTATGTTAGGAGTAGTTTTCTTATAGAAGTCATGTCAAACAGGGAGCAGCTGTAATGATTTATACTAATGCATTTTCTGCAGGTGTTGTTAAGCTCTCCTCCCACCGGACATGGCTTACTACGTTGCGTGCCTATAACCTTGACTAACCACAATATTTTGTAGGTTAAGTGCTTTTCTGGAATTTTACTTTTTACTTTTATAGTCCCTTAGGCTCAAGTCATGTATTAGAATTAAGATATGGACACGGGATCCGATGAGCCCAACTGGCAAAACCACATGATGAGAACTATGAGGAGCTTGACCGTATCTCGTACCTTAATTGTAAGCCACTTTGATGGATTGCTTTAGGATCAGATATGTATATGCGGTGTCTAGCAGTCTTTTGTTTTTATGGAATTTTTTTCCAATCCAGCGGTAACTAAGTTTTATATTCTTTGATTTTACTTGTTTTACTTTTTTAAAGTGTGCTTGCCCTTTACTCTTTTTCAGCTTCTGAATTCTTTGGAAACCATGTGAATATAATTTAGGCTCTCTAAGGACCAAAAATTTAAAATTTTATATAAAATCTTTTTAAAAGATTGAGATTAATTAACATTTAGGCTTAAAATCTCTCAAGATTTTAAAACTTGCTTTTACTTAACTGCATAGCCTTTAGGCTGGATATAAAATGCATTGTATTGCATTTTTATATCCTCAGTCACACTAATAAGGCCTCTGTATAAGAACTAATTAGCTCACTACATCATATGCATGTCCTAAGGAGCACCTTTTTCAATTCAACTAATTCACTACATCATATGCATGTCCTAAAGAGATTTCTACTTTGGTGGTTGTCTAGAGTGCTTAAGGTGTTAGAGGCTTCCCCGTCCAAGAGAGGAATAATTTCTTTATAGGGGCTTGTCTAAGTTTGTAGTTGTTTGTCCCTTCTCCTTATTTCTAGTGGCTTTCTAACAACTTTGACAGGTATAAGTCCCACAACTACTTTTTAACTACATAAAGTTATATAATTTAGAGTTTATGTCCCTTGAACTTAGGGCTACCGAGATCCCCTTGGACGATGCAATTCATAGATTACTGACAAGGGATTTCAGGTTGTGTTGGGTAAACTACCTTCACGGATAGGTAGACTTAGGGTTCTAATAGCTTGGGATGACGGATTCATGGTATCTTAACTTGGTTATTTCTACCCAATCAAGGTTACTCTACCATTCCCTTGGCTACCCACTTTGAGCCTTATAATTCCTTTGAAGTTTCATCGATGTCATTTTGCATACTCCAAATATTGATAGGGTGCTACCCAATTAGGATAAGTGATTCACACTCTACCACCTATAGCCCATTTAAGCTTAAAAGCATAGTACGAATAAAGCACCCCTGACATGTGGTATTCTTCTGCGTGTTTTATGTTTGTATGTATGTGCACACACTAGAGCTTCTATGCAAGTATGTGCATCGTATCAAGTAATATAAGGCTCTAATGAAGTCCCATTTATCGATCCCACAGGGAAGTGAGATAAGAGGTCCTTAGTCAAATTCTAGTCTACTACTATCAGACTTTAGTTTCGAAGGTCAATATAAGTGGTTTTTTTAATAAATACTCCTAAAGTTAAGTCTTAAGTTTAAAATAACTAATAATTGCTCCTAAAGGAAAATATTTATTCTAAAGATAACCCTTTCTGGATGAATTGGTTTGGTGAATTTTGAGATAATAAAACTTATTATTCTTATGCAGTGAATTGGATAATATAAAGGAATGAGATGCATTAAAAATTGTATGTGTCAAATAGGAGCAATCATATTCTTTACCCTCTTCCAAGTGCATAAAGAACATTGCCTAATCCTAGGTTTAGTCCCTAAAGCTGTGGTTAAGCTGGGATGATACTGGCTCTCACTTTAGAGCTCCAACTTCCCTTCGCCTAAAGGCTAACTCTTGCTTTAGTTTCCAAACACTAGGACCGAATTGAGGAGATTAGTCTGTCACCCTAAAATCTCCAATTCTACAACCATCAAAGTATATTTCACTGTTTATTTGCACATAACCCCCATGAACTTCACCATTATGGAATTTGGCTGTGGTTTAACTTTGTTGAAATTACATCGCCCTCTCAGATTTTAATGCAATTATAACAATTTTTAAAACTACAAAGAGCTCTTATTGTAATGCAAATGAAGTGCAAGTAAAAACCATCACAATTATAATTGCAATCTCTTCTAGCAGGCACCCCAATATCCAAAACATGAATCCTACTCATTGCAAAAGAAAAGTAGAATGAAAATAATGGAATAATCCTCTTATGCCACTATTTCTAAACAAGAAGAAAGAGTAAGAGAAAGATATCACAAAGAACGAAGAAAACACAACGAAAAACTTCATTTCAAAGAAAATCCACAAAATAAGTTTTTACAAAATCATAAGATAATGACAAACACAATACTTAGCTTTTCCATTTGAAAGAAAGATAAAGACATCTCTCACAAAGTCTCCCGCTGATCCATGCAGTGCTAGTACAAACCCTTACAGATTTTCTCAAAATTCCCTGTCTAATCTCTCCAAAAAAATTATAAATCTACATGTTTACTCCTATTCTAATATCTCTAAGCATTCTCCACATTTTTCCTAACATCTACCACCTCTTTGGCTTCAAATTTAATATAAAATAGTGTAGGCACGATTTTCCTAAGAGGTACTTCAACAGACCTTCCAAAAAACATCCAAGTTTAATGTATATGGACAATAACCGCTCCTGGCGCCATTGACACCCTATTTTTATCGCTCTTGGGTTTATGGTGTCGCCGGCGCCCATTCTGCGTAGCTCCACCATTTTGCTCCGTTTAAGCTCCGTTTCACCCTGTTTCATTTGCGTTGTGTTCCTAAGAGATAGACATACAAAATAAGCATGAAAATAAACTTCTTTAAAGTGTAATCTCATTCAAAAATATGCAAGAAGTGTAAAAGAGATTAAGCATAGAAAGACTTATCGAAATATGGCAAGCCAGAATTTGTTTTTTTGCTCATTTTTGCTCCAAATTGCACCATTTTTTTCTTCTGTTTATCCAATAGTCCATTTCTTGTACCTAAAATAAAAAACATACAAAATACATTCCTTTAAAGTGAAATATCATTAAAATAAAGCATAAAATGTATATGTAAAATAAAGCATTTTTTTAGGCTTATCAACTCCCCCAAACTTAACTGTTACTTGCCCTCAAGTAACACTATAACTTTAAAATATGTTAACTTGTTATTGTGGGTTTCAATAGAGTTTCGTATAATTTTATCTTAGTAATTTTATAGTGTAACATGGAAGAAATTCTAGCAAATCAACCTAGGACTAGAATGTAAGAATATCTCATATTCAACTTAGAGATCCTGATTTTCTATTTACTTCAAAAGTTATTGAAACTTGTCAAACTAAAGATTCAAAAAGAGTATAAAAACAGAATTTAAGCATCTTATTTATACCAACTTAACCAATTTTTTATTAGACTTCTCCTCAAGCTTCTCCTCATATATTTTTTATTTTTTTTTTTACTTTTCTTGTTCTTTTCCTTTTTTTTCTTTTTTTTTCTTTATTCTTTCAGGATCATTTTCAATCCATTTTTTTTTCTTTGATTTATGTGAGGATTACTATATTTGGATAGGCCTTTAATAATTTTGAATTTCACTACCCTCTTTTGAAAGTCTAAAACTCAAAACCTTCCCTTACTTTTTAAAAGTGTAAGTATTAGTTTGAAAAAAGTTTCAATAATGGCTCAATTCTTATTAATTATAAATCTAAGAGCCATAGTTTTTCAAATATTCAACTCATTTCTACCATAAATAGTAAAATGATTTTCTTAATGTTTCCTACAAAACATCTTAACTCTAAAACAATTTCATCACATAGGATTTCAACAAAGTTATTTTTCTAACATTCCTAAAATCAAAATTATAATAACCTAAATATAACACCACATGCGACAAGTCATTTTAAACGTGACACCAAATTAATATGAGCCACTGAGAATAAATAAAATTCAGTTTTAAAAATTTTTCTTCCCCCCAAACTTGAATTTTAAAATATTTTGCAATTAATTCCATAAAATGTTGCAGGAAGAAAAAGTAAAAGTTGAATCTACTAACTACTACAACATTCTATCAAATTCATACAATATCATAATCAGGATAGATTGATTATAGGAGAAAGTAAATCTAGCCTAAAATATGCTTGCAATAATATTAAACTAAAACGAAGTGTACTCACTTTAAAATATATTTTTCTTCCTACCGCAAAACTTGATTTTTAACATTATAGCATTTAGTACAGATAATGTAAGCAGGAAGAAAAATAGTTCAGAATTTTTATCTACCACAAATGTCTATCAAAAACATCTACAAGTATTCATCAGGACAAAACAATATGCAGCAGAAAGTTCATCTAAACTAAGCACGATTAAACAAAAGTCTAACTAGCATAGCTGGTATCAACATAAGAATATAAAAATGTTCTTAGATTCTTATATAAAGTTGTAACTTATAAACAAACACATATGATAAATGAGGTCAATTCTTCCATTAACTCATCTTATCTCACTAACTTACTTCCAATTTCTAACGGAATCGCTACACTAATAAATTAGGTACATTTTAAATGATTTTAAAGATTATAATCCTAAAGATAAGATTATCCCTGATATATTGGCTCACGTGCAACAATCTCAGGCATCATCTAATACCTTTAATTAAGCACTTCTAGTAGTTATAAATCGTAATGTAAGATCATTCACAAGTTACTCATAAAATAGGTTAGTGACTCCTATCAAATGAAAATAAAGTTAAATAAATGAAGTAACAAAATTAAGATGGATCCGTCACTGTTCAAATTCATAATATCTCTTACAAAACCCAAGTCTGGGTGAGACCCGAGTCATAACGGACTCACCAATCCAACTATTACAAGTCTAACCATAATAAGAAGTTAAGGAATCACCTCCCTCATGATACACAAAGATCAAATCAAATAACTAAAAATCCAAACATTACCAATCATCAATTAAACAGAACAATCCACACTAAAGTAAACATAATACAACACTAACAATTATGACTCTCAAGCATTCTAAATCAAAACACACTGATAACTATAGATTGCCTCCCATAAAGCGCTTTTAACATTGTTAGTCTGAAAAATGATTTCTCTTAGATCAAAATTCCAATTAAGTAATCCTCGATCAATCACCTAATCTTTTTCACATCTAGGGATTCTTACAAAATCCTTAAATTTTAATTTTTCATTTAGCTCTTCCTATTCAGATTGATTCATACCATTGTTCCTCATATTTCTTTCTAGATCCAATATTCTTCTATTAACATTCTAAATTTGCATATTAATATCATCCTTGAAATTTATAAGAAATTGATATTTATAAGATACTTCAAGATCTCCCAATTTTTAGATCAAATTCTCTCTACATAATTTAGATTCTAGATCAAAATCTTCTATGCTACTCTTCTGTTTCAAGTTATCTTCCACTTTTTCTCCTTGGTACTGAGTAAATGTCAGAGGCGGTCTTTTTATATTTATCTTAGTTGAAGAAATATGTTATTCTAATTTCTTAGGAATTTCTTCCAATGGTCATTCAATATTCTTATCCTCTTTTCTTAACTCAAAGTTCTTTTTGAAATATATCCTCAAATTCTCTTCCAATTCTTAGTTCAATAACTTTATCTTGTTCATCATTCAATTCATTTTCTTCTTGTAATTGAGTCAAATCTAAGGTGTAGATGAATTCCCTAAGTATGTTTTTTTAAAATTTTATAGGGTGCATCCATCTTAAGTTCATGAGAATTTTCAACAGATGGAATTAAAAGTTCATTATTTCTGGTAAAGTCCTTCATTTCACACCACTTCTGAACATACATATCGTCTTCTTTAAACAACATTTCCAACTCATGATGTCTAAGTGTTATAAGGAAATGGACGTGGTGGTCTTTTCAAATTGATTTTAGTTGGAGATATTAATTTTTTTAGACCCTTAGAAACATGTTCTTCAGGTATATTTGTTTCCTTTATTTTTCTCACAATTTCTTTCTCTTTTCTAACCACATCCTCTATCTCTCTTCCACTTATTAAAAAGATAGCATCTACTGGTTCATTATTGTTCTCTTTAGGTTTGATCTCAGTGTTGTTAGGAAATAGGAAGTGTTCCTTGGGTTCTATTGCTAAGTGAATTATCAATTTATCTCAGTTGATTTTCTATGTTTCTAATTACAGCATTTTGACTTTGTAACTGGTTTCCCATTTGCAATACCACTTTTTCTATAGAAATATTAATGATACACCTAAAATATATAGTATTTTTTATGCACAATTTTATACCTATTTTTGATGATATTGCATTTTAATGGAAGGTATTTTGTGTTTTTCTTGCAGGTATGATGAAAATGAGTGATTATGATGAAAGGAGCAAAATTGGATCAAATTTGGGGCAAAAAAAAACAAAAAATGAAAATTTGGGCACTTGCGGCTAAGCGCCGCTGGACCGGCGCTTAGCCGCCACAATTAAAAATCAAGTTTAATTTAAATTTGGTGTCATTTTCAAATGGGATAGGATGCAACTCTTGGTGGTAACTACCATAACTTCCTTTGGGCGGTAAGCTTGAATGAAGGGGCGCAATCTTTGGTGGATACATCGAATCTGGACACCTTTTGAAGAGACACCAAGGAACCTTTTGGTTTAATATAAAAAGAGTCTTCAGAAAAATTAAGAGCTCTTCCCTTGCATTTTGAAGGGCTTTTCCATTGAATTTTGAAGAAAGTTATAATTAGGAGTAGGAGTAGAGAGTAGAGAGGGGGTCTTCCCTTGTATTTTGAAGGGCTTTTCCATTGCATTTTGAAGAAAGTTTTAATTAAGAGTAGGAGTAGAGAGTAGAAAAGAGAAAAGGGTAGGATTGAAGCCTTCTTCTTTCCACTTCTTTTCTTTCCTTTAGTTTAGTTTTTATTGAAGTCTGAAGTCTATATTCTGAGTCATCGGAGTTGGGAGACTTGTCTGAGGAGTAGTTTAGTGAAGAGTCAAAGTTTAAGAGGAACTTTCTCAGTCTTGTAGAGAGGATTTTCAAATAAGTGTTTACTTTTGTTCTTACATTTAGTCTTTAATTAATACTTGTTTTTGTTTGCTGTTTTTCTTATGGTTTTTAATTTCAAATCAATGTGTTTTTGTATTTTCTCAATGCATTTTGAGTAGTTAACTTTATCTTTTTCTTTCTTAAATGAAGAAGTAAGTAATTCATGAAGAATTGTTGTGGAAAGTATATGTGTTTAAAGTTGGAAGAAGTTGTAAAATTTGATTCTATAAACTTTTTTTACTTCTTAATTTGGTCTGTTAAGATGTAAAATTTGTGGTGAGATTATGTAAGATCCAATGTGATATTGTCTCATAAAAGTTATTAATGAATCACATGAAATTATATGGGTGAAAATTGTAGTTCATATAATTGAATGCAATATATTAGAAGATGTTTTAAAAAGGAATAAAATTAGAGGATTTTTAGTGTGACAGGCTAAAAGCTGATAATTTGGTTTGAAGTTTTAAATTTTGTTATGAGAAGTTAGCCCCCAGGTGGAGGGAATTGAGAGAACTCGAGGGTGAGAGCTGGTATCTTCCCTGCCTAACCATGTTCAAAATGATAAAATTTCAAATTAACCAATATTCTTTATAGAACCAAGTAAGGGTAAAGAATATATTTGCTTCTATTTTTCACGACAAATTTAAATACTTCCAAAATAATGTTTTCATAATTCTTACTACTTTATAAAGGAAAAAAAAAGATATTTTAGTTAATAGTGTTTTTCATACCGTGTTTACAGTTATTATCTTTTAAATTTCTTGTTTGATTTTTATAAGAAAATTTAAAGAGTGAAATCAACTATCAAACTTTTCAAAATCAAAACATACTTTCAAAAGCCAATTAAAAAAAGTAAAAAGATAATTTTCTTATTTCATTAAAGATTTATCACTTTCCCTGTAGGTTTGATATCTCGGGGCTTAATAAAAAAGTCATATATTACTTGATAAACGATACGTATACTTGTGTAGTATCCCATATTATAAAATCATAATTTTCATATGAAAATCATCAGCACATATATTTAACGGTCAGCCAACATTTTGGCGCACATATATTTATCAGAGATCAAGTTTTTGGGGCCGTTGCCGGGAAAGAAATTAATTAAAATTAAATTTTAGAGAAAATTAAGAAATTTTAAATTTTCACTTTTCTTTATTTTTGTTAGTGTGTTGTTTTTTGTTTTGTTTTATTAATGTATGTGTAGTTCAGGTTCTGAGGGACTTGTGCTTATGATTCTGAATTAGAAAGAGCTATTTGAAAAATAAAAAAAAATTAAAAATGCAGAAAAAGATAAAAATATTCAAGAAATGACAAATCATCAAGATCAAAATGTTGGCATCCATCAAGAATTAAGACCTTTAAGAGATTATGTTAACCCTACAGTTGATGAACTTCGTTGTAGTATTCAAAACCCTGATGTAGCTGCTAATTATTTTGAGCTTAAACCTGTTATTATCCAAACGGTGTCTAATAATCAGTTTGGGGGAGCAAAAACTCAAGATCCTAATTTGAATCTTGCTAATTTTCTAGAGTTGTGAGCTACTTTTAAATATGATGGTGTTTCGGATGATGCTATTAGACTTAGACTTTTTCCTTTCTCACTAAGGGATAAAGCTAAAATATGGTTACATTCGTTAGCACCTGGATCAATTAGAACTTGAGGTGAACTGTCATAAAAATTCCTTGTTAAATATTTTCCACCATCTAAGACTACTAAGTTGAGAAATGATATTACATCTTTTTGTTAGTTTGAAGGGGAATCAATATATGAAGCATGGGAAAGATTTAAAGAGCTCCTTAGGAAATGTCCACATCATTTGATACCAGATTTGTTAATAATTCAAACTTTTTATAATGGATTAGTTGGATCTCTTAGATCGATCATCAATGCTGCTGCTGGTAAATCATTAATGTCTAAACCATTTTCTGATGCTTATGCTTTAATTAAAGAAATGACTACTAATAATTTTTAATGGCCTTCTGAAAGGTTAAATCCTAAAATAGCCATTGTTATTGAAAATGATGTTTTTACAATGTTAGCAAATCAATTTGCTGCTGTTTCAAGGAAGATAGACCAATTTGGGATGAATTTTGCTCAGCCACATTCCATGATTGTAGAAAATTCATTAGGCCAAATGGTTGATTCTTATTCTTCACCAGAAACTTTGAATGCTATAAGCAAGCCTAACAACCCATATTCCAATTATTATAACCCAGGTTGGAAGAACCATCCAAATTTTAACTGGAATACCAATAATCAGGGTTGTGTTAATCAACAATGGGGGAACTACCAAGTAAACCCATTGGGGAATTGGAACAACCAAGGAAATAATAATAATAATAATAATAGATTAACTTATCCTTCAGGTTATAACAATGCTTTACAATTAAAGGAGAAGAAGTTGTCTATTGAAGAAGTGGTGTCACATATGGGAAATCAATTACAAATTCAAGGAGCAAACATCAGAAATATTGAAAATCAATTGGGACAAATTGCAAATGCCTTAGGAAATTGAAATAGAGAAAGAAGAGATTGAAGAACCAAAAAAGGACGCTCCGAAAGGTTTGGAAAGGTTTGGAAGGCCCTGTTTCTCCACCTAAGGTTGATTTAGAAAAACCACCACCTGCATTTCCTCAGAGACTTTGTCAACAAAAGTTGGATAAGAAATTTTCAAAATTCTTAGAGATATTTAAGAAGCTTACTATTAATATTCCATTTGCTGAAGCCTTAGAACAAATGCCAAGCTATGCAAAATTTTTGAAGGATATTCTTAACAAGAAAAGGAAGTTTGAAGATAATGAGACTGTTGCACTTAGTGAGGAGTGCAGTGCAATAATTCAGAAAAAGCTTCCTGAAAAGCTTAAAGATCCTGGTAGTTTCACAATTCCATGTTCAATCGGAGATAGATTATATGGAAAAGCTTTATGTGATTTGGGTGCAAGCATTAAACTTATGCCTCTATTAATATTCAAAAGACTAGGACTAGGAGAAATAACCCCAACTATTGTAACTCTGCAATTAGCAAATCGTTCGATCACATATCCTAAAGGAGTTATAAAAGATGTTTTGGTTAAAGTGGATCAATTTATTTTTCCTGTTGATTTCATTGTGTTAGATATGGAGGAAGATAAAGAGATATCGATAATATTGGGAAGACCTTTCCTAGCTACAAGCCGAGCCATGATAGATGTGCAAAAAAGGGAATTAACAATGAGGGTTAATAATCAGACTGTTACAATTAATATTTCAAAATTGATGAAATATCCTACTAGAGGTAAAGAAGATGAATGTTATAGGATGGATGTTATCAAATATTTGAGTGAATGTCATTTCAAGTCAACTTATGAAGAGAAATCTGAAAGAGAAGAATTGGAACATAAGAAAGAAGAGGAGCTACTTGATTCTGAAGATTTTCAAGAGGAAGATTTAAAGTATGTTCATAAAAGTTTTGAATTGTTGGATTTGACTGAAAAAGATGAATCTTATGGTCCATCAATTGAAAAACCTCCTGAACTTGAGTTAAAAATGCTTCCTGATAATTTAAAGTATTTTTTTCTAGGTGAATCCTCAACCTTGCTAGTTATAATTTCCTCTCAATTAACTGAGAAAGAAGAAGAGAGTTTGCTTGAAATTTTGAAGAAGCACAAGAAAGCCTTTGGATGGACAATTGCTGATATTAAAGGAATAAGTCCTTCAATTTGTATGCACAAAATTCTTATGGAACATAATTGCAAACCGCAGGCCTATCCCCAAAAGAGATTAAATCCTATCATGAAAGACATTGTTAAGAAAGAAATTTTAAAACGGTTGAATGTTGGAATTATCTACCCTATTTCAGATAGTGCATCGGTTAGTTCTATTCACTGTGTTCCTAAGAAAGGAGGAGTGACTGTGAATGTTAATGAAAAGAATGAAATAATACCAACAAGACAAGTTACAGGGTGGTGAATATGCATTGATTATAGAAAATTAAATCTTTCCACAGAGAAACATCACTTTCCACTCCCATTTTTGGATCAAATGTTGGATAGACTGGCTGGGCATAAATACTTTTGTTTTCTGGATGGATATACTGGTTACCACCATATTTAAATTACACCAAATTCAAATTACTCCTGAGGATCAAGAGAAAACTACATTTAACAGTCCTTATGGTACGTTTGATTTTAGAAGAACGCCCTTTGGTTTATGTAATGCCTCTGCTACATCTTAGAGATGTATGATGGCTATTTTTTATGATTTAATTGAAAAATGGATTGAAGTTTTTATGGATGACTTTTTAGTGTTTGGAATTTCATTTGAGTCATGTTTAGAACATTTATCTAAGGTTCTAAAGCGCCGTGAAGAAACTAATTTGGTCCTTAACTGGGAAAAATGTCAATTTATGGTAGCAGGAGAAATTATTTTCGGACATCGGATTTCAGAAAAAGTTTTAGAGGTAGATCCTGCAAAAATTCAAGTTATATCTAATTTACCTTGCCCAAAAATTGTAAGGGGAATTAGAAGTTTTTTAGGACATGCTAGATTCTACGTGTGTTACATCAAAGACTTTTCAAAGATTACAAAACCTTTATGTCGTATACTGGAGAAGGATGCAATTTTTAATTTTGATGATGATTGCCTTAAAGCCTTTGAAACATTAAAAGAAAAATTAGTCACTCCACTTGTAATAATTTTACCAAATTGGGAAAATCCTTTTGAATTAATGTGTGATGCTAGTGGTTATGTTATTGGTTCTGTTTTGGGTCAGAAATATGATAAGATTTTCAAAGTTATTTATTATGTTAGTAAAACTCTTAATGAAGCTCAAATTAATTATTCCACTACTGAGAAAGAGTTATTAGCTATAGTATTTGCCTTTGATAAATTTCGATCATATTTAATTGGAACTAAATGTGTTATGCATACTGATCATTCTGCTATCAAATACTTAATGAAGAAAAAAGATGCAAAACTAAGACTGATAAGATGGATTCTTCTTTTACAAGAATTTGACTTTGAGATAGTAGATAGAAAGGGTTTTTTAAATCAAATTGTTGATCATTTGTCCAGGCTTGAAATTTAAAAATCTCTGTGATGTTGAAGAAATTAATGAACATTTTCCTGATGAAAATTTGTTCACTATTAATGAGTGGTGTATTTCATGGTATTCAGACATAGTAAATTTTATTGTCAGTGATATTATACCCTATAGTTTGACATATCAGGAAAAGAAGAAATTTCTGTCTCATGCTAAGACTTACTTTTGGGATGAGTCTTTTTTATATAAACAAGGAAAGGATCTTATAATTCAAAAATGTGTACCTTTGGAAGAGACTTATGAAATTATTCAAAAATGTCATGATTTTAATTATAGGGGACATTTTGGAAGTGATAAAACTGCATATAAAATCTTACAATCTAGATTTTATTGGCCTACAATTTTTAAAGATGTGAATGCTTATATTAAATATTGTGATAAATGTCAGCGTGTAGGCAATATTTCTAGGAGAAATGAGATGCCCCTCAATTATATATTGGAAGTTAAAATATTTGATGTTTGGAGATTAGATTTTATGGGACCATTTACACCATCTTTCGGAAATGTTTATATTTTGATGATAGTAGACTATGTTTCCAAATGGATTGAAGCTATTGCTTTATCTAGATGTGATGCTTAAAGTGTTGCAAAGTTTTTGATGAAGAATTTATTTTGCAGATTTGGAATACTAAGAGTAATCATAATTGATGGGGGAAATCATTTTAGAAATGATATTATTGGAAAGTTAGCAAAGAAATATCATATTAATCATCGCATTGCTACTGCTTATCATCCGCAGACAAGTGGTTTGGTTGAATTATCCAATTGTGAAATTAAAAGAATATTGGAAAAGACTGTTAATCGAAATAGAAAGGATTGGTCAATCAAATTGGATTATGCTTTGTGGGCCTATAGGACTGCCTACAGAATCTCTATAGGAATGTTCCCATATATGTTGAATTTTGGAAAAGCTTCTCATTTACCTATTGAACTTGAGCATAAAGAATTTTGGGCTATTAAAGAGTTCAAATATATATTGAACGATGCTGCTGAGAAGAGATTACTGCAATTAAATGAGCTTGAATAGATAAGGAATGAATCTTATGAAAGTGCTAAGATTTATAAGGAAAAGATGAAGTTATGGCTTGATCAGAATATTGTTACAAAAAATCTTATGCCAGGACAGAAAGTTTTGTTGTATAATGCAAGATTCAGAATTTTTTCTAGAAAACTTAAGTCCAAGTGGATGAGTCCTTTTATTGTGATGAAAATTTATTCCTATGGATCTATGGATATTCAAGATCCTAAGACTAGAAAAATATTTAAAGTTAATGGAAATATACTTAAACCATATTTTTTAGTCGAGCAATCTAAGTCTGATGATAATCTGATGTTGGGTCATACAGAATGAGTTCTGGGTTTGTCACGCTGAAGACGTTAAACCAAGTGCTTTGTGGGAGGCAACCCATATTTATCAGTGTGCTTTGATTTATGTTTGTTTTGTTTGCTTTGTTTGGTTTTTTTTTATGTTTTTAGTGGTAGAAATAGAGTTTATTTGACCTTATTTGATGACTTAGAGGAGTCAAAATGAAAATTTGGACATTTGGCAGACCTATGCTAAATTAAGCACTGGCGGCTAAGCGCCGCCTAGTTGGCGCTTAGGCGCCGGAGTTACAAAAAATGTGAAAAATGAGATTCTAGAGGCCTAGATCGTGGGGAACAGGTTTTGGAAATTATTTTGAAGTTTTAAAACGTCTTGGGGCAGCTTTAGCACTTCCCAAGTCTATAAAAAGAACCTGATTAAACACTTCCCTATGTCATATTTTCATTCCTGAGTCTTAAGAAGAGTATTTTGAGTGCATCATGTCTTCTTCTGAGAATGAGATTAAGAAGAAGCAAGATTCTGACAAGAGTAAGTTCATTAGTGATAGTGCTAAAGAGTTATTCAATGGATTTCTCGCTGTTAGTATTCAAGGGATTGCATAAATGATTGCAAATATTGAAGCCCGAGTGACTTCAATGGAAGCAAAGATTAATGAAACTAACTTACAGTTGGAGCACCGTTGACCTCATTTTTGGTGAGGTCTTTTCTCTTCTTAGTTCTTAGGATCTAGCCATAGGTTTTCCCTTTGACTATCCTAGAGGACTAGAAATGGGACCCACCACTTAGAAATTCAAACACTTCTTAACTCTTCTTGAACCCCACAGATGATCATAAACCTCCAAGCCCCTTTGGAAAGTTAAAAGTCAAATGTGGAGGTTCAAGGATGAGTTTCTATAGGACTCTTTGGCCTTAGGATTACCCTAGATGGTCTGGTCTTTGTGAGGTTCAACTTAAACAAACCACACTTCCACACACATTCCATATCCTAAAACCACTCCTACCCAACCTGACTTTCTGACTCATGCAGGAAATTCATATGGATGGACCTTAACCCCTAAGCCCCTGGCTAAGAGGGTTAGGAACAACATATTGAGTGCCTAAAATAAGTCCTCTCATGGCTCTTGTGAGCTTAATATGGCTTCATGGCTCAACCAAAATGGTTTCATTTTACTCAGACTTAATCAATCTTCATTTTTCTGAACTTTCAATTTTTGACCCCGAGGCCCTAAATCCACCAAACCTATCAATACCCTCCTAGTAACCTCCAAATACCCAAAATATCCTTTTGGCTCAAAAATCCAAAAATTCCAAAAAATTCTCAAAAAATTCCCAAAAATCCCAAATATTTCCAATTCCATTTTATTCAACTGCCACATACTCCAATTTTGTCAATTTAACCCAACTGGATCAAAAATCCCAAATTAGCCCTTAAGGCCCAAAATGACCAACAAACTCAATCCATCTCAAATTCAACCCAAATGTCACCCAATTTTCCCAAACTTTGTTTTGAAACATTCCTAACATCCCCAAAAACAAAACTCTAACTTAATTTACCTAATATTTGGACCCAAACTCCACTCAAACCCAACTCAAACCAAAATTCTTCAAATTGGCCTAAACCAACCATGATCCGAAACAAGCCCAAACCCCAAAATCAAGACCCAAACAAAATTGGAAACTCTTTGTAACACTCACATAAACCTTTTGCAACATTAATTTTACATCAAACCCAACATTAGCCCAAATTTAGCCCAAATTAGCCTAATTGACCCACTTTGACCCTATTACTAAAAGACCCAAATTAAACCTAATTTAACTCCAAATTACCCCAAACTTGTTCCAAATCATTCATGGCACATTCATAAACCAATTGTAACATTTATTTGGCACAACCTTTTACCAATTTTATCCAGAAGTCCATTTTAAAAACAAAAATCCCACCTCTTTAAGACATTTCAAAAGCCCATCCAAAATAATTTCAAAAGCCCAAAATCTATCCTAAAGCCCACATGACATTTTCATTTGTCATCCCTTTAATATAATCATCCTCTAAGTTTTATTTCATCATTTAATCAAACCAAATATGGCCTCAAGAAAATTTTCCATCAAAATACGCAAAATCTCAAAAACCATTTTCCATGAAATTGACCAAGCTTTGCCACAAGCCACATGGAGCCTTTGAGCCATGCACAAGCCATATGCAAGCCTTGGGAGCCACTTTACACACACCATACCATTAATTGTAAAAGAAGGAGCCTCTTTTAAACCCCCTTAAAAAAGATTTAACCATTTTAATGCTTCACCTTAATCCATGATTAATCCAAATATTCATGGATGGGGACTTCACCACCCTTTCCTAACTGATCCAACTGATTCCTCATCAGCCCAAAGCCATCTTGAAGGGTGCACCAAACCCAAAAGCATGACTTGGCCATTTTAACCCAAAATGAGCCCTTGCCCCATACCATTTAAATCAAACCCATTTACACATGTTCAAAGCCAATTGAACTCACCAAACCCCAGTCCAGACCTCACTGGTCAAGATCGTGACCCATGCCTACCGGCCAGCCACCTGGGTCACCGGAAAACACCACCCGAGAGCTCCATGTGAGCTAAAAAAATTCAAAACTTGCATGCTGAGCTGTCCCAAACCCAGTGGACACCATGGCTCTTCTTCTCCTCCCCTAGGCAGCTGATCCCAAAATCCAGTTGCCTCTGGGAAGCCCTCCAGCCATGGCTATTTAAACTCACCTCCCTCACGGCCAAAGAAGGTGTTGAAACCAACCTTAGTGAAACTCTGCCCAATTCACTCTAAACCCTTCTCCTAGCATAGAGAACTCAATCCACGCTGCTTCCCTGCCCTAATCTCCATTAACAGAGCTCAATTTCTTAATCCAAAATCCACCCCAAAACAGGACATTTCACCATAGTGGCCAAAACCTCAAATTGATCAACCCTACACCTTCACCAGACCAAGAGAAGAAGTTCCCCAGTGGAAGCCCCCTCACTGGGCCACCCATTTGTGTTGGAGACCAAAGCTTGAAATCGGGTTTGGTGGAAATCATACCTAGGCATTTCACCACAGCTACAGGCATCATCCCTAGCTTCCCTGGACTCCAACGAACGTGCCAAGCCCCTCTGATTGAAGCTTCACTTCTCAGAGCCAAGGTATTGAACTCCTTCCCGAGAGCTTGTTTCGATTCTCTATTTTGTTTGAGTTAATTTCAAAGCATCATAGTCATATAGATGTGTTCTTATTGTCGAGACGAGTTCATAGTGCCCAAGATCATGTAATTTGGTTGAGTATCGAGTGAGATCTTAGAGTTAGAAGATGGACGGTTCTCGGGTTAGAATGACTGAGACAATGAACGGATGCCGTCCATTCACTCGTGTAATGGACGGATGGTGGAGATTAAGCCGGACGTGGAGATGGAGCGGAACCGCGGGCCGCATGACTGCCGAGCAGATGGCAGCATCAAATAAGAGCACGCCGTGTGGAGCTTCGACCCGGATGAGGTTGAGTTGGCGCCGCGTGGATAAGTAGATAAATGGGTTATTTTTTATTTATTTAATTACCCTAAACTTTAAAAATGCATAACTTTGGATAGAAAAATCAAAAAAATAAAAGAAAAATACCCTCTTGCTCAATTAATAGAGGAGAACTTTGTGGAAAAATAATTAAGTTATTTTGATGAATATTTAATTTTTAATTAATTATTCACTGATTTGAGTATTGTAAATCTCCACCCATGCATACAATTCACCATAGCATGAGACCATAGGGCTTTTGTAGCCTCTGTTCTTGGGAACATTCCTTGAATTTTCCAAGACCAGATGCCATCTCTATGGCAAGTTATCTATTTTTCAAGTTTGTGTGTCTGTTTTGGTATTTTAATTCCAATAATTTGCATGTTGCTGAGAAAATCCTAGAAAAATTAGAGGAGGTAGCTTATGACTAGAGGACCCAAGGAAAATTATGGTTTAATTTAATTTCTTAAAAATAACTCTAATTGGCCCAAACACTTAAAATTGAACTCTAATTAATTAGAAGTAACCACACATTAAAATCACTTGAAAAGAAATCTACATTATCACTTAGGATGCAAAGCACCTCACATAAAAATTTTAAGTCAATTGGAGTTAATTTAACCCATTAAATGAATTAATTAAGTGACATCGCTATTTTAAAAATTAAAAAATTCATAAAACCCAAAATACATTTCAAAAATTCACCAAACTTGTTTTGTCGGCTCTCTGGTTTCAAAGGAGTCTAAGAAAATTAAAAATTGGATTTTTCTAAAAATTTTATTTTTAACCCTATTTTTAATATTTTAATAATTAAAAAATTAAAAAAATCAAAAAAATATTAAAATTCATTTAAATGTTATATTTGGTCCCCTAATCACTTAGGAATCAACCAAATATTTTTCCTAAGCCCCAAAATAAAGATATTGAATTTTAAAGACTTAAGACATTTTTTAATATTAAAAATGAATTTTCCAACCTTTTCAATAAATGAATTCTAATAAATCGAAGAAAAACTAGAAAATTATAAAATTTTTTCTCTGAACTCCTTGAGACCAGAGAGATTTAAGAAAAATATAAAACTTAATTTTCAAATTTAATTTTATTTTATAATTAATTAATATCCCAAAATTTAAAATAATTATAATAAATCAAATATAATTAAAAAAAATCACCAAAATTGGTCCAAGTGGTCCTGTGATCAGTAGAAACATCCCAAAATTTTGCTAAGGATAGAAACCTTACCTTGGTAATGTTGTTGAATTTTCATTGAAAATCATTATTTTTTTTAAACTAATTATATAAATTAAATTAAAAATGGAAAAATCACATTTTCTCCTCTAGTGTCTTAATTGACATGTGAGTGAAGTGAAATAAAAATTTCAAGTTCATTTGAGCTCAATTTAGTGAGTTATGAAATGAATATGTTCAAGAGGGCATAAAAGTAATTAAAGGATTTTAACCCTAATTAATACCTTAGGCCTAATCAAAGGGAGGGTAAAATATTTTATCTTAATTTTCTCTTGGATGGTTAAAACTTGGGGAATTAAGAGGTAGAAACCCATTAATCACTTTAATACATCAAGATAGAGCCTTAATTAATTAAATTATTTAAATTTTGGGAGAATAATTAAAATTTGGATCATTAAGATTAGGGATATGACTTAAGAAGATATCAATTCTTCAATCTAAAATCCCTAAATGGATCAATTCAATAATACTCAATTCTTAATTAATTCTAAAGAGTGATAATTGAAATTACTAATTAAAAAAAAGAAGAGAAATAATCTTTAATTAAATTGAAGCTTAAAACATTAAATGACTTAATAATTAAACTAAAATAAATTTAAAACATTAAAACTAATTTGAAATCACTTGGAAATAAAGTTAAAATGAATTTGAAACATTAAATAATCTTGAAGCAATTCATAATTAAAAATGTGAAAATCAAACCAATTAAAATTAGCCTAAAGTAATATCATTAATTTAAACCAAATTTGAATCATTAAAATTTAATGAAATTAAATAATCTAAACACCTCTTTCAACATAAATAATTTGAAACATCAAAGATTAACCTAGAATAATTCATGATTAAGGCATCATAAATTAAAAATTGAATCAGTTTAAGACATTAAAACTAATTTAAAACATTAAGATCATTTAAAATATAAAGTTTAATTGAATTACAACAATCTGAATACTATTCCAACTTAAAATGATTTAAAACACTTAAAAAGATCAAATGAAACTCTATAATTAAATCAAAAACTACTTTAAATCTTCAACTCAAATTTCAATTAAGAATGGCTAAATACTTTAATTAATCTGCCCCTGAAAGCTCTCACCTTTATAACTCTCTGTCGGCACTATTTTTAGGTTGTGTGATATTTTGAAAAGGGGGCGCCTAACAGAAGTTGTCGGCGAGTTTAAATTTTAAATTTGATTTAAATATATATATAATTTAGAAAGTAGTATTTGATTTTGAAAATAATTTTAAATTTGAAAGTTTTAAGATATGAGATTAAACCGATCTCACATCCCAAATAGTTTATATAAACGAGCACCGCACCACAAACCGTGTATCTATCCCTAAGGATAGACACATCGCTCGAGGGTGGGGCTCGATTAAGTAAACTAGAAGTTTTGTGACATCCGTTTGGTCCGCGAACCAATTTTATAAGCCGACAAATTCCCTCGCTTAATATGAAAGTATTAAACGGGGTTTATATTACTCAGGTTCTTTAAAATTCCCTATAAGGGCAAGCCCCTATAGTTAATTACATCTTAAGTGACGGGAATCACCTAAGAAAACTCTCGATTAATAACCAATAATTCTGCTCTCAAGAATTTCAAAGTTTAAGGTTTTTCAAAGATTGAATTTTGGAATTTCAATAGGGAATGGATCAAATTTGGAACATTTTGTTTTGTGAATCCAAAGGAAGAAAGGTAAGAGAAATCACTGATTCGAAGTGAACTTCGGTAACTTCCCGACTATCCTATTGTTTGGCTTGAATTTAGGAAAGTCCTAATGTTTATTTAGTATTTCAATCTTGCCAAATTTAATTAATTAGGGCTTATATTTGTATGATAAAATCAAACAAATAGCACTAGAAGATGTGAGGGTTTATTGTCGTATCGGACGACTACCTTGGAATCCTAAGATCGGTTAGGGCTTAATTTGCAATGCAAATGCCTAACGAAGAGGTTGAGGATTTATGTTGCACTAGGCAAGCTACCTCGAAGTCCTATGGCTTTGTTGTTTAATTCTAAGAAGGTTTCTGTCAAGTAGGTTCAAGTTTTCGTTGACGACGATGGCCGTGCTCGCCCACCATGCTCCAAGCTCCTTGTTGTTGCAGAGGTTTAGTTTTAGAAATCATAAATCGGGGATAAGAAAAGTGTTTTGGTTTAGAGAAGATCTTAATTTCCAAGTGTTTTGTATTTTGATTAAAACAAATCTTAAAGTTGATTATAACGACACTTGGTTAAGATCTCACGGTTCCATCCTTCCGGCATCATTATTTTTATCGGATTCACTTAGTCCGGATGAATTTGCTAAACTCAACTGAATGAGTTCCACACTTTCATTTAGACCGTGGGAAATCCCGTTAGCAACACGTAGGTTACATCATCCGAGGTATTCCCGATCATCCAACGAGACGTTTTAATTTAGTTGCAATTGTAGTTTTGTGTTCTGTTTGTGATTAAATTTTGAGTTGTTTTATATTTTGAAATGTTGTGGCGGTGAATTTTATCTTGCAATGACTTTTAACTTAGTTTTGGTTTCAGTTTTAGGGACTATCCTAAAGGTGTGAGTTTTCATGCAACAGTTGTTTTATCATGCAAGAAAAGTAAAGTGCATCTGCAATAAAGTAAATTGCAAGGAAGTAAATTGCAAGAAAGTAAATTGCAATAAAATAAAAGCGTACCTGGAGGGTCTTCCCGTCATCCCAAGCTACACTTAAAACACAATTAGAATATTTAAGCAAGTTCCTAGGTAAAGCTAAGGGAAAGGTTATGGTTTTCTACCAAATTCCTAATCCTATGGCTAGTCATCTCCTATGACGTCTAGGTTCTTTGTGTTTTTGTTTGAGGACGATTTTCTTCATCAAAGAACAATTAAATCCAATTGTTCTTATAAATATCCTATCATATTGAGGAAGTGCTTAAGAAGAATCTTAAACATCTTTTCAATATTTTTAGGATTGTTTTAAGTCCAAATGAATTTAATCATATAAATGAATCAATCGTCCGAGGTTTTCAAGTTTTGTTAACTTGCCCAGTGAATTAAGACATTTG
Source organism: Papilionanthe hookeriana x Papilionanthe teres (assembly GCA_022702705.1). Taxonomy (NCBI): domain Eukaryota; kingdom Viridiplantae; phylum Streptophyta; class Magnoliopsida; order Asparagales; family Orchidaceae; genus Papilionanthe; species Papilionanthe hookeriana x Papilionanthe teres. The sequence goes on along the minus strand of CM040425.1, from coordinate 37,773,726 downwards.
AATATCTTATGAGTGAAGTAGCACTTCATTTAATGTTTCATTTAGGAGTTATAATAATCAAAGCTTTCAAGGGTAAATTAGTATTCAAATGATTTGATTTAAGTTAAAGGGTTTAAATTTGGAATAGTGTTCAAGTTCGCTTTATATTTAATTTCTTTTATGTCTTAGGTGATGTTATATTTAATTCAATTTAATTTAATTGAGTTTTAATTTAACTTAATTTAATTTAATTTGATTTGATGTTTAATTAATTTGATTTGATTTAATTTAATTTAATTATTTAATTTAATTTAATTTAATTTAATTTAATTTAATTTAATTGTTTAATTTAATTTAATTTAATTATTTAATTTAATTTAATTTAATTTAATTTAATTTAATTTAATTTAATTGTTTAATTTAATTTAATTTTATTTAATTTAATTTTAATTTAATTTAATTTATAATTTTAATTGAGATTTTAAAAGAGTTTAATGATTTAATTAAGTCTTTTAATATTTTAAATTTGAGTTATCATTTTAATTAAGAGTTAAGTGTTAATGATATAATTAGTTTAGGGATTTTTTAAATTAAAGAATAAATCTCTTCCTAATAAATATCCCTTATTTTAATAATTCCAATTTTATTATTCTTCCAAATTTAATCTATTATTTAATTAAAGTTTAATCATTTTAAAAATTGTTTAATGAGTTTCTACCCTTTAATTAATTAAATTTCAATCATCCAAATCAGATTAAGATCAAATATTTTACTTGTTAATTTTATTAAACCTAAAGTTTTAATTAAGGGTTAAAATTTTAATTACCATTTTGCCCTTCAAGCTTAATAATTTCATAACTCACTAAATTGGGCTTAAATGAACTTGAAATTTTTATGTGACTTCACTCATATATCAATAAAGACATGAGAGGAGAAAATGTGATTTTTCTGTATTTAATTTATTTATATAATTATTTTTGGTGGAAAATAGAGATTTCCAAGGAAAATTTAATAACATGACCAAGGGAAAGTTTCTGTCCTTAAGAAAATTAGGGGACATTCCTAATGACCAGAGAAGCACTTGGACCAATTTTGGTGATTTTTTGAATTATATTATTTTTATTATAATTATTTTGAGTTTTGGAGTGTTAATTAATTTAAAAATAAAATAAATGTTGAAAAATGGGTTTTATATTTTTCAAAAATCTCTCTGATATCAAGGAAACCAGAGAAGCAAATTTTGAAATTTTCTGATTTTTCTATGATTTATTATAATTATTTTAGTGAAAATGCTAGAAAATACATTTTTTTTTAATTTTAAAATTACCCTAGGGCTTTAAAATTCAATATCTCACTAAATAGACCTAAGAAAAATGTGGGATTTGTTCCTAAGTGATTAAAATTCAAAATGTGACATTTTGGTGAATTTTATTATTTTTGTGATTTTTATTATTTTTTAATTATTAAAAATATTAAAATATTATTAAAAATCAACTTTTTTAGAAAATTGAAATTTTAATTTTCTTAGGTTTCCCTGATATCAGAGAGGCTCCAAAACTAATTTGGTGAATTTTTGAAAAGTATTTTAAAAGTTATGAATTTTTAAAGTTTAAAATGGCTAAGTGACTTAATCAACCCAATTAGTGGGGCTAACCAAGTCCAATTGACCTCAAATTTTTATGGTGGGTTCCTCTGATCCTAAAGGTTAGTGGAGAATTGATTTCAAGTCAATTTGATGCCTGGTTAATTCTAATTAATTAAAGACCTATTTTGGGTGTTTAAGCCAATTAGGGTTGTTTTAAATGAACTAAGTCAAAACCTATTTTTCCTAGGGTTCTCTGGTCATAAGGAACATCACCAAATTTTCCTAGAATTTATTTCACAACATGCTATTTACTGGAATTAAAATACTCAAAACAGTGACCTGAACTTGAAAAATCAAGAACTCTTCATAGAGATGGCTCTCGACTTTGGAAAATTCAGGGAATGTTCCCAAATTCAGAGGCTTCAAAAGCCCTATGGTCTCATGCCATGGTGAATTGTATGCATGCATGGAGAATTAAAACAATGCAGAGAGTAAATAAATTATAAAAAATAAAATATTTGATGAAATTAAGTGATTTCTTTTCCACATTATTCTCCTCTCTTCACTCGAGCAAGAGGGTATTTTTATTTTATTTTTCTGATTTTTCTACACGGAGATATGAATTTTTGAAGTTTAGGGAATTAAATAAATCGAAAATCCCTAATTTTCTACTTATCCGAGTCAGCGCCAACGCATCCTCGGCAGCTCCGAAAGGCCACGCGGCGCGCTCCCATTCGACGCCGCCACTTGAGTCGGCAGCCCGGGCCCCGCGGTTCTCGTACCGTCTCCTGGTCCGACGCCATCTGAGCCGTCCGTCCGCGCGTGTATTGAATGGACGCGCATCCGTTCATCGTCCCCAAGTGTTCTCACCCGAGAGCCGTCCACACTAAATCCCTAAGATCTCACTCGATTCTCAATGGATTTTTACGTTCTTATACTCTATGGATTCGTCTCGAAGAGACGAACACATCTATACGGTTAACATGCATCGAAACTAAAGCATTTGAAATGGAGAATCTCCGAAGCTCGGGATGAAGAGTTAGCTCATACCTTGGCTCGTAGAAGTGTGGCTTCAATCCGAGAGCCGTTGCACCTTCGATTGGGTCCCAGCAGGCTCCGGATGAAGTCTCCTGGTCCGGTGAATTGTCCGGATATGATTTCGACCAAGCCCGATCACAAAGCTCGGAGGCCGGAGCAACCGGGTGGCCTCGGAGATGGGGCTTTCGATGGTGGACACCTTCCCTTGGTCCGGTGAAGGTGTAGAGCCAATCAATTTGGGAATTGGCTCACCGTGGAGAAGTGTCCCTGGTTTTGGGTGGAATTTCAACTCCGAAATCGAGCTTACAGCAGGAGAAATGGCAGGGGAATTTCACCTGGGATCAAGTGCTCTAAGGGTGGAGGAGGGTCCGGAACAATTTTGGCAGAGTTTTGGCAAGGTTTTTATGCTTCTCTCTTTTCATGGCCGAGAGGGGTGGAGTTTAAATAGAGTTGGTCGTGGGCCTCCTGTGGGGAGTTAGGGCTTGGGATCAGCCTGCTCTGGTGAGGAGAAGAACAGCCATGGTGACCACTAGGCATGGGGCAGCTCAGCAAGTGAGAATTTCAATGTTGGCTCACATGTGAGCTCTCGGCCATGGTGTTTTCCGGCGGCCCGGTGGCCGGCCGGCTGTGCAATGGTCACCATCTTGGTCGGGTGGGTCGTGGTCGGGGTTTAGTGTAGGCAATTGGCAAATGCCATGTGTAAAGTGGTTGAATCAAAGTAGAATGGGGCATGGCTAGTTTTGAGTCTAAATGGGTCAATCCACCCATTTGGGCTTGGTGCACCCTTCAAGGTGGCTTTGGATGCTCGTGGGGGATCAAAGGGATCGACTGGTTTGGCATGGAGAAGTCTCCATCCAAATATATTTGGATTAAATTTAAGTTTAGGTGAAACATGATTAAGGCTAATGAGCTTTAGGGATTAAGGAAAGCCCCCCTCTTCTTACCCAATATGGCATGGTGGAGTGTCCAAAGCTCTCATGGCTCACATGTGGCTCATGCATGGCTTCATGGCTCACCTTTGGCTTGGCAAAAAGTTTCGTCAATTTCATAAAAAAGGATTTTAAGGATTTTGGATAATTTGGTGGAAATTTGGATGAAGCTTCATTTAGAAATATTTGATCATTGGTTTAGGACTTAGGGATGATTTTAATTGAAAGTATGATGAGGGGAAATGTCATATGGGCTTTGGAAGAATTTTTGGGGTTTTGGATTCGGTGGAAGTGGGCTTTTAAAATGGTTTAAGGAATGGGCCCTTAAGTTTAAAAATGAATTTATGGATGGGAATTTTGTAAAGAGGTTGGGCCAAATAATTGTTGGGTTTAGCTCATGGATGTGTCATGAGTGATTTGAAACAAATTGGGGGTGATTTGGATTTGAATTGGGTTGAATTTGGGTTAGGTTTGGGCTTAGGTCAAAAATGGGCCTTTTAACCTTGGGTTGAGTTTGAGTGGGGTTTGGGTTCAAATTTTGGGCCAATCATGTTAGGGTTTTGTTTGTGGGAATGTTAAGGAAGATTTAGAAAAGATTTGAGGTTAATTGGAGTTGAATTGGGTGAGTTTGGGTTAAGTTTGGGTCATGGGTCCAAATTGGGCTTTAAGGCCAAAAGTGAGATTGGATCCAAATGTCAATCAAATTGGACTTGGATTTGGTCTAGATTGGTATTGGGAATGTTGAATTGAAGTTTAGAATTGAATTGGACCAGAATTTGGGTCAATTGGATAGGTTTGGTTTGACATCGAGTTCACTTTGGGTTAAAATGGGTGAAATTGGGGGTTTTGACAAAAGTAAGGTAAATTGACAAAATTGGCCCATGGTGTAGTTGGACAAAATGAAATTGGGAATATTTGGGATTTTCTGGAATTTTCTGGGAATTTTCTGAATTTTTGGATTTTTAGGCCAAGAAGGGTATTTTGGGTATTTGGAGGGTATTGGGAGGTATTTTTGGAATCTTTGGTATTTTTGGGTATGGATGATCAATTTGAGTGATGTGGAGATGTTTGGGATTGATTTTGGAAAATTTTGGGTAATTTGGAAATTTTGCAAAAATTGGGTAATTTCAAGGGTTTTGGGTAGGTTTAGTAGGTGTAGGGTCTCGGGGGTCAAAATTGAAAATTTGGGAAATTGAAGATTGGGTGAATTTGAGTGGGAAGAAATCATTTTGGTTGAGCCATGAAGCCATATCAAGCCCATATGAGCCATGAAAGGACTCATTTGAGGCATTCACTATGTTGTTCCTAACCCTCTTAGCCAAGGGCTTAGGGTTAAGAACCATCCATGTGAATCACCTACATGAGTCGGGAGGTTAAGTTGGGTATGAGTGTGGTTTTAGGAAGTGTGTGGAAATGTAGTGTGTAAGTGTAGTGTAAGTCAGCCCCTTCACTGCGACCAGGCCACCCAGAGCGGTCCTAAGGCCAAAGAATCCCATAGAACTCATCCTTTAAACTTCCACATTTGATTTCAACCCTCTAGGTGATTAGGGGTCTATAGTCAAGTTTGTGGAGTTTGCAGGGAGTTTAGAAGTGGTTTAAATTTCTAAAAGGTGGGTCCCAATTCTAGTCCTCTAAGATAGTCAAAGAAAAAGCCTAAGGCTAGATCCTAAGCACTAAAAAGAAGAAGGGAAGACCTCATCAAAAATGAGGTCAACACTCTCAAATATAGTATCAAGTGAAATGTCACTTAACTCATCGGTCAAACAAATGTCCAAGTTCACTGAGCAAGAAACAAAACTTAACTAAATTCTTGGATGACCAATTCACCTGTACAATGAAATTCATTTGGACTCGAAATAATCTCAGAAACATTGAAAAGATGTTTAGGACTCGTCCTGAACACTTTCTCAATATGATGAGGTGTTTTAGAAGAACAATTGAACTTAATTGTTCTTTGGTGAAGAAAATCATCCATAAAACACAAGAACCTAGACGTCATAAGAATTGACTAGCAGTAAGATTAGGATTTTGGTAGACAATCAAAACCTTCCCTTAGCTTTACCTAGGTACTTGTTGCAAATAATTAAATGCTCTGTCATTTGTTTTAAGTGCAGCTGGGAATGACGAGAAGATCCACTAGGTATGCTTTTATTTTATTGTGATTTATTTACCTGCACTGTACTTTACTTCTCTTGCATGTTAAACAACAATGTCACCCTGCATGAAAACTGAAACTTTTAGGATAGCCACAAAACTGAAACCCAAAACTAAATTAAAAATCAATAAAAAGATAAAATTTACCGCCACAACATTCAAAATATAAAACAACTCAAAATTTAATCATAAACAGAACAACAAAACTACAACTACAACTAAATTAAAACGTCTCGTTGGATGATCGGGAATCCCTCGGATGATGTAACCCACGTGTTGCTAACGAGATTTCCCACGGTCTAAATGAAAGTGTGGAACTCATTCAGTTGAGTTTGTACGGCTTATTTTTTTTTAGGTTTTAAATTTGGTTTAAATATATATATATGTATATATATAATTTAGAAAGTAGCATTTGATTCTGAAAATAATTTTCGGTTTGAAAGTTTTAAGATATGAAATCAAGGCGATCTCACATCCCAAATAGTTTATATAAATGAGCGTCACATCACAAGCTATGTATCTATCCCGAAGAATAGACACAATACTTGATGATGGGGGCTCGATTAAATAAACTAGAAGATTTGTGACATCCGTTTGGTCTGCGAACCAATTTTATAAGCCGACAATTTCCACAGCTTAATATAAATGAATTAAGCGAGGGTTTATATTACTGGGTTCTTAAAATTCCCTATAAGGGCAAGCCCCTATAGTTAATTACATCTTAAATGACGGGAATCACTTAAGAAAACTCTCGATAATAATTAATAATTCTGCTCTCGAGAATCTCGAAGTTTAAGTTTTCGAGGATTAAATTTTTGAATTTCGATAGGGAATGAATCGAGTTTGGAACATTTTATTTTGGGAATCCAAAAGGAAGAAAGGTAGGAGAAATTACAGATTCGAAGCGAACTTCGGTAATTTCCCGACTATCCTATTGTTTGGCTTGAATTTAGGAAAGTCCTAATATTTATTTAATATTTTAATCTTGGCAATTTTAATTAATTAGGACTTATATTCGTATGACATGATCATACAAATAGCCTTGAAGATGTGAGGGTTTATGTCGTATCGGACGACTACCTCGGAATCCTAAGACCGGTTAGGGCTTAATTTTCAATGCAAATGCCTAACAAAAGATTGAGGATTTATGTTGCACTAGGAAAACTACCTCGAAGTCCTATGGCTTAGTTATTTAATTCTAAGAAAGTTTTGTTGAAGTAGACTCAGGTTTTGCTGATGACGATGGCCGTGCTGCCCACCATGCTCCGAGCTCCTTGTTGTTGTAGAGTTTTAGTTTTAGAAGATTAAAAATTAAGAGATGAGGAAAGTGTTCTGGTTTAGAGAAGTTTTAAAATCCAAGTGTTTTTTATGTTTTAATTAAAACAAATCTTAAAGTTGATTATAACAACACCGGTTAAGATCCGCGGTTCCATCCTTCAGGCATCGTTATTTTTATCGGATTGACTTAGTCCGGATGAATTTGCTAAACTCAATTGAATGAGTTCCACACTTTCATTTAGGCCAGTGGGAAATTCCATTAGCAACACGTAGGTTACATCATCCGAGGTATTCCGATCATCCAACAAGACGTTTTAATTTAGTTGTAATTGTAGTTTTGTATTACGTTTGTGATTAAATTTTGAGTTGTTTTATATTTTGAAATGTTGTGGCGGTGAATTTTATCTTGTAATGAATTTTAATTTAGTTTTGGTTTCAGTTTTAGGGACTATCCTAAAGGTGTGGGTTTTCATGCAACAGTTATTTATCATGCAAGAAAAGTAAAGTGCATTTGCAATAAAGTAAATTGCAAGAAGGTAAATTGCAATAAATTAAAAGCGTACCGGGAGGGTCTTCCCGTCATCCCAGGCTGCACTTAAACACAATTTAGAATATTTAAGCATTTAAAGCAAATTCCTAGGTAAAGTTAAGGGAAGGGTTATGGTTTTCTACCAAGTTCCTAATCCTATAGCTAGTCATTTCCTATGACGTACTAGGTTCTTGTGTTTTGGTTTGAGGACGATTTTCTTCATCAAAGAACAATTAAGTTCGATTATTCTTATAAACATCCTATCGTGCGAGGAAGTGCTTAAGACGAATCTTAAACATCTTTTCAATACTTTTAGGATTGTTTTAAGTCGAGAGAATTTAATTATATAATGAATCGATTATCCAGGAGTTCGAAGCTTTATTATCTTGCCCGGTGAACTAGGACATTTGAATATCCTATGAGTGAAATAACATTTCACTTAACACTCCATTTAAGAGTTATGACATCATGAGCTTTTGAGGGCAAATTAATGTTCGAACTGATTTGTGTTTTAACTTAATTTCAATCAATGGGTTTAAGTTTGGAATAGTGTTCGAGTTGTTTTAAATTTATTTTTGAATTCTTTTATGTCTTAAGTGATGTTATATTTAATTCGACTTAATTTTAATTTAACTTTAATTTAATTTAATTTAATTTGATTTAGTTTCAATTTTAATTTTATTTATTTAATTTAATTTTAACTTATTGTTTTTTTATTATTATATTATTATATATTTTTTTATTTAATTTAATTTAATTTAATTTAATATGTTTTAATTTAATTTAATTTATTGTGATTTAATTTAATTTAAATTAATTTAATTTAAATTTTAATTTAATTTAATTTAATTTAATTTTAAACTTTAATTTAATTAAATTTTAATTTTATTTTATTTTAGATTTTAATTTAATTTAAATTTTAGCTTAATTTTATTTTTAATTTTAATTTAATATTTTATTTTTATTATTTTATTTTATGTTTTTTTTTAAAAAAGATTTAATTTTAATTGTTAAAGTATTAATTTAATTGAAATTTTAAAAGGATTTACTTTAATTTAATTTAATGATTAAGTTTTTAGCATTTTAAATTTTGAATTTGGATTATCATTTTAATTAGGAATTGAATATTATTGAGGTGATTAATTTAGGGATTCTTAGATTAAAGAATAAATTTCTTCCTAATAATATCCCTATTTTAATAATTCCAATTTTTTTCATTATTCTTCCAAATTTAAATAATTATTTAATTAAGGTTTATTTTAATGATTTTTAAAATTGTTTGGTGGATTTCTACCCTTTAATACCTAAGTTTCAAACATCCAAAATCAACTTAGTATCAAATATTTTACCCACCCTTTTAATTAAACCAAAAATTTTAATTATAGGTTAAAATTTTAATTACTTATTTTGCCCTTTAACTTACTAATTTCATAACTCACTAAATTGAGCTTAAATGAATTTGAAATTTTTATGTGACTTCACTCATATGTCAATCAAGACATTAGAGGAGAAAATGTGATTTTTCTATATTTAATTTATTTATATAATTATTTTTTGTGGAAAATAAGGATTTTCAAGGAAAATTCAACAACATGACCAAGGGAAAGTTTCTGTCCTTAAGAAAATTATGGAACATTCCTAATGACTAGTGGACCACTTGGACCAATTTTGGTGATTTTTTGAATTATATTATTTTTATTATAATTATTTTAAGTTTTGGAGTATTAATTAATTTAAAAATAAAATAAAGATTGAAAAATAAATTTTATATTTTTCTAAAATCTCTCTAATATCAAGGAAACCAAAGAACCAATTTTGTAAATTTTCTAATTTTTCTGTGATTTATTAGAATTATTTTAGTGGAAATGCTAGAAAATACATTTTTTTAATTTTAAAATTACCCTAGGGCTTTAAAATTTAATATCTCATCACAGAGACCTAAGAAAAATATGGGGTTTGTTCCTAAGTGATTAAAATTCAAAATAACACATTTTGGTGAATTTTATTATTGTTGTGATTTTTATTATTTTTTAATTATTAAAAATATTAAAATAATGCAAAAAATCAACTTTTTAAGAAAATTGGAATTTTAATTTTCTTAAATTCCCCTGATATCAAAGAAACTCCAAAACCAATTTAGTGAATTTTTGAAAAGCATTTTGAAAGTTATGAATTTTTAAAGTTTAAGTTGGCTAAATGGTTTAATCAACCCATTTGGTAGGGCTAACCAAGTCCAATTGACTTAAAATTTTTATGGTGGGTTCCTCTGATCCTAAAGGTCGGTGGAGAATTGATTTATAATCAATTTGATGTATGATTATCTCTAATTAATTAAGGACCTATTTTGGGTGTTTAAGCCAATTAGGGTTATTCCTAGTGGATTAATTCAAAACCTATTTTTCTTAGAGTCCTCTGGTCATAAGAAACATCACCAAATTTTCTTAGAATTTATTTCACAACATGCTAATTATTGGAATTAAAATATTCGAATAGTGACCTAGAATTGAAAAATCAATAACTTTTCATAGGGATGGCCTCGACTTTGGAAAATTCGGGGAATGTTCCCAGATTCGGAGGCTTAAAGCTCCATGGTCTCATGCCATGGTGAATTGTATACATGCATGGAGAATTGAAATAGTGCGAGAGAGTAAGTAAATAATTAAAAATAAAATACTCAATGAAATTAAATGATTTCTTTTCCACATTATTCTCCTCTGTTCACTCGAAGCGAGAGGTATTTTTATTTTATTTTTCTGATTTTCCTACACAAAGTTATGCATTTTTGAAGTTTAGGGAATTAAATAAATCAAAAATACCCTAATTTCCTACTTATCCAGCGCGGCGCCCTGTCATCCTCAGCATCTCCAAACGGCCACACGGCGCGCTCCCATTCGACGCCGCCACTTGAGTCAGCAGCCCGGGTCCCGCCTTCCATTTATCATCCGCTGATCCGACCTGATCTGAGCCGTCCATCCGCGTGTGTATTGAATGAACGACATCCGTTCATCGTCCCCAAGCTTCCTAGCCCGAGAACCGTCCATCTTCTAGGCTTAAGATCTCACTCGATACTTGACCAAATTAAACGTTCTTATGCTCTACGGATTCGTCTCGAGAAGACGAACACATCCATACGGTTTATGTGGCATGAAATTAACTCAATAAAAATGGAGAATGTTCGGAAGCTCGAGAAGAAGAGTGAGACCATAACTTTGCTCAGAGAAGTGTGGCTTGGATCTGAGGGTTGTGTCACCTTCGATTGAGTCCAAGCAAGCTCCAGATGAAGTCTCTTGGCCTGGTGAATTGTCTAGGTATGATTTTGACCAAGCCCGATTCCAACCTTTGGAGTACGGAACGGATGGGTGGCTCTGGAGAGGGGGCTTTCAATGGGGAACTTCTCCTCTTGACCTTGTGCGGGTGTAGGTGAGTTTAATTTGACTTTGGTGGAGGATTTGGGAATGTGTCTGTTCGGCTCGAGAATTGAGCTCCAAAATTGAGCTCGATTAGTGGGGCCTAGGGCGAGGAGGACAGTGGGGATCAAGTGCTCTAGGTGTGGGGAGAGTCTGGAGTGATTTTGGCAGAGTTTCCTTAAGGTTCATTCAGCACCTCTTCCATGGCCGAGAGGGGTGGGGTTTAAATAGGAGAGGCTGGAGGGCCTCCCAGGGGGAGTTAGGGCTTGGGATCAGCTGCTTAGGTCAAGGGAAGAACAGCCATGGTGGCCATTGGGCATGGGGCAACTCGGCAAGGTGGAATTCCAAAGTTTGGCTCCTCCCCATGTCTCGGCCATGGCGTTTTCCGGCGGTGCAGTGGCTGGCCGGCCGAGCATCGGTCACCATCTTGTTCGGGTGGGTCGGGGCTGGGGTTTAGTGTAGGCAGATTGGCCAATGCCATGTGTAAAGGGCTTGGATTAAAATGGTATGGGGGAGAGGCCATTTTGGCTCCAAATGGGTCAACCCATCCTTTTGGGCTAGGTGCACCACCGAATGCTTGGTTTAGGCTGAAGGGAAAGTGATTTGGTTCAGCATAATCAGTAGGGTCAAGTCACCATCCAAGCACAATTAGGCATAAGCATGGTTAAGGGGAATCATGGGAGTGGTTAATCACCTTAAGGGAATGTGGAAAGGATCTCCTCTTTTTGCCCAATGTAGTAAGGTCACATGTGAGCAACTCACATGGCTTGCATGTGGCTTAAGAGTGGCTTCATGGCTTGCCTTTGGCTTGGGAAAAAGCTTGGTCAAATTCATGAAAATGGATTTTAGAAATTTTGGTAATTTAGGGGTGATTTGATGGGATTTGTCATATGGCTTGATTTGGAACCATTTTATCATGGATTTAGAACTTAGGAGATGGTTTTATCAAATGGATGATGATATAGGATTGTCATGTGGGCTTTGGGCCTTTTGAAATTTAGTGAAGATGGGCTTTTAAAATGGTTTAGGGAAGTGGGCTTTTGGATTTTAAAATGGATTTTAGGATGAAAGTTTGGTAAAGGCTTGGGCCAAATAATTGTTGGGTTTGGCTTAAGGATGTGTCATGATTGATTTGAAAGAAGTTTGGAGTGATTTGGGTTTGAATTGGGTTGAATTTGGGTTGATTTGATAAATGGAGTGCATGTAAGTCGAATTGGGCTAACTTGGGCCAATGTTGGGCTAGGGTTGAAATTGATGTTAAATTGATGTTGGGAAATGTTTATGGGAGTGTTTCAAAGAGGTTCCAATTTTGGTTGGATTTTGATTTTGGAATTTGGGCTCATTTAGGTTAGAGGTGGATTTAGGTCAAAATTGGGCCTTTTGGTTTTAGGTTGAATTTGAGTGGGGTTTGGATCCAAATTTTGGGCAAATCATGTTAGTGTTTTGTTTGTGGGGATGTTAGGGAAGGTTTAGAAAAGATTTGGGGTTAATTGGAGTTGAATTGATTTAACATTGGGCTCATTTTGAGTTAAAATGGGTCAAATTGGGGGTTTTGACAAAACTGGGTTAAATAGACAAAATTGGCCCATGGTGTAGTTGAACAAAATGAAATTGGGAATATTTGGAATTTTCTGGAAATTTCTGGGAATTTTCTGAATTTTTGGATTTTTGGGTCAAGAGGGGCATTTTGGGTATTTGGAGGGTATTGGGAGGTATTTTTGGAATTTTTGGTATTTTTGGCTATGGATGGTCAATTTGAGTGATGTGGGAATGTTTGGGATTGGTCTTGAGGAATTTTGGGTGATTTGGAGATTTTTGAAAAATTTGGATAATTTCGAGGGTTTTGGGTAAGCTTGGCGGAGTCCGGAGTCCCGTGAGTCAAAAATTAAAAATTTGGAAAATTGAAGATTGGGTGAATGTAAGTGGAATGAAATCATTTTGGTTGAGCCATGAAGCCATATCAAGCCCACATGAGCCATGAAGGGACTCATTTGAGGCATTCATCTATGTTGTTCCTAACCTCTTAGCTCGAGGGCTTAGGGGTTAAGGACCATCCATGTGAATCAACTCCATGAGTCGGGAAGTCAAGTTGGGTATGGGTGTGCTTTTAGGAGGTGTGTGAAAGTGTAGTGTACAAGTGTAAAGTGTGTGTAAGTCGGCCCTCACTGAGACCGAGGCCACTGAGGGCAGTCCTAAGGCCAAAGAGTCCTATAGGAACCCATCCTTTAAACTTCCACATTTGATTTCAACCCTCTAAGTGATTAGGGGTCTATAGTCAAGTTTGTGGAGTTTGCAGGGAGCTAAGAAGTGGTTTGAATTTCCAGGTGGTGGGTCCCAATTCTAATCCTCTAAGATAGTCAAAGGAAAAGCCTAAGGCTAGATCCTAAGTACTAAAGAGAGAAGAGAAGACCTCATCAAAAATGAGGTCAACAGAGTTTAGCAAATTAATTTGGACAAAATGAATCTGATGAAAATAGCGGTGACGGGATGACGGAACCGTGGGATCTTAATCGGTCCTGCTTAATCAACTTTAAGATTTATTTTAATTAAAATATTAAGACATCCAAACCTTAAGACTTTTCTAAACCAAAACACTTCTCCCATCTCTTGATTGTCATATTCTAAAACTAGACCTTTGCAACAAGGAGCTTGGAGCATAGTGGGCAGCACGGCCATCTTCATCAGCAAAACTTGGATCTACATTAGCTAAAACTTTCCTAGATTTAAATAACCAAGCCATAGGATTTCGAGGTAGTTTTTCTAGTGCAACATAAATCCTCAAATTTTCGTTAGGCATTTGCATAATCATATTATGCAAATTAAGTCCTAATCGGTCTTAGAACTCTAAGGTAGTCGTTTGGTACGACATAAACCCTCACATCTTTGAGACTATTTGTATGATTATGTAATATAAATATAAGTCCTAATTAATTAAAATTGGCAGGATTGCAACATTAAATAAACTCTCAAATTGATGCCAAACAATATGATAGTTTGGGAAGTTGCCAAGATTCTTCTTGGATGCTTAGCTTCTCCTACTTCTCTTACTTTGGACTCTCAAAACAATTGTTTCAAATTTGATCCATTCCCTATAGAAATTTCGAAAATCTAATTTGTTTGAAACCTTAAACTTTGAAATTCTTGAGAGCAAAACTACTGATCATTATCGAGAGTTTTCTTAAATGATTCCTGTCATTTAAGATGTAATTAACTGTAGGGGCTTGCCCTTATAGGGAACTTTAAGAACCTAGGTAATATAAACCCTGCTTAATTCCTTTATTTTAAGCAGGGGAACTTGTCGGCTTATTAAATTGGTTCGCAGACCAAACGGATATTACAAATCTTCTAGTTTATTTAATCGAGCCCCATCATCAAGCAGTGTGTCTATTCTTCGCGATAGATACGCGGTTTGTAGTGTGGTGCTCATTTATATAAACTATTTGGGATGTGAGATCGGTTTGATTTCATATCTTAAAATTTTTAAACTTAAAAATTATTTTCAAAAATAAAATGCTACTTTCTAATATATATATATATATATATATATATATATAAATTAAATTTAAATTTTAAAATTCACCGACAATTTCTGTAGGCGACCCACTTTTTCAAAACAGACATAAAAATATGCCGAAAATTTCTGGCGATTCCACTGGGGATAGTTTCTCTCTCCATCATGATCAGATGGTTTTTCTTTCATAAATCGGTAGTGAGTCCATGTCCCTAGTGGATCAAACTATCATTATTGTCGTTGAAATACTGCATTCATTTCTATCTTGAACGGGTACAGTCAATTCTCTTGGATTTTGGAGCCACTGTTTAGACAGCTCTAAACAGAAAGGTTCTGAAATCCTCCTTTTCTTACCTCTCCAAAGAGGTGGGGTGGACCCCCAATAGGTGTTAGCTTAGGAGCGGTTCCTCGGGTTGAGAAGTCTTGTGAGACTCTCTATTCCTTTCCAGTTTCTGGATTGGGTCCCTTATCTTTCCTTTAACATTTCCGCTTTTAATTTGTTTCGTTGTTAAAGAACAAACCTTCTAATAAACAAACCCTTTAATAAATGAACTTTCTGTTAAACCACAAATACATAAATAAAAAATGAGATTCCAAAATTCTTTATAAAGAAAATGAAAAGATAAATGGAAATGTGTTCGGGCTCATTTAGAGAAATTCCTCTCTGTTTTTCGTCCAAACGAAAGGAAGCATAATTTGGAACTCACTCTTATAATCTACCCTGCAGAAAAAATCTGCACAGAAACTGATTTTCTCCTTCACCAACGGGATAGACTTAGCTGTCTACAAGGAAGAGCTGCCTAACGATGCGGACATTCGCTTTAGACAAGGGTTCAACAATACGGAAATTAAGTTCACCGATGTTACTCTTTTCTCACTGATGAACAAAGTACCGGAAACTAAGGATCCCATAATTGAGTTCAACCTGAAGTCAACTCAAGAGTTCCCTCCCCTACAAAGGGTTCCAACTGAAAGAAACACTGTTGTTCATAGGAGGTTAGCTACTACCCCCAGAACTGTCATCTCTACCCCCACCAGTCTGGTCATCACTGCACCTACCTCAGCTCCTGTCAAATTGAAAGGAAAAGAAGTCCAAGTCGGTGATGAGCCTGTTATGGTAGAGGGTTCAGATTTTGCTGCAATACCGTTTGTCTTCGAGATATGGTCCAGCTCAAAAGTTGCACCTTTAACCCGAACACAAAGCAGAAATAAGAATAGAAAGATCGCCAGGATCAAGAAGACCAAGGCTGCTGAAGTTGTTTTTTCTAAAAGAGATTTCTGACGAAGAAGAAGAACTTCCTGGAATTTCACTACTGTTGAGAGGGAGTAGGTTCCATCCTCTCTCTACTGCATCTGATGAAGAAGATGCTCGAAAGATTGCCACTGCGTTACCCCGACCTGCATACTACAGCGATTGTAAGAAGAAAGAGATCAAGACTACGCCGCTTACTCGTCTGCGAGCAGTGGTAGAGAAATTGGCTAATAAGGAAGGTTTCCCCATGTCAGAAATTCTGAGAAGAATGGGACAATTACCAGCTAGATCCCGCCTCGGACCACGAGTAGACCCTGTCACTGCCCTAGAGAGGCCAAGGAAAAAAGTACGAGCTAGCGAGAGAAGTTCTACTGTTGTTGTGTCAGGTTACCATCTTAGGGAGGACACCACCTACCGACGTACAGCCAATAGACCATCAGGTCCTAGGTCTTCTACTGCAAGAAGGATGGTGTGGCAACCTATTATTGCTGAACTGATACCGACAAAACGCTCTGGGAAGGGAAGTCTTGTCAGAGAGCCTGAATCTAAAGAAAGTGCTACTGCATTAAAGGAAACTCCTAAAAAAGAAGTTCAACAGTCGTCTCCTGACAACCGTGAGACAGTTTGGAAAAGACCACTTGAGGATGCTATAGGAATGCTAAGGACGGACATCCGACGGTTGGCAAGGAAAAGAAGAGAAGGATTGGGAAATGAAGTGGATTCATCAGAGTTTATGGATGAAGAATGTGCCGAGATCAACATGGTCGAGACCCGAGCGTCGTCAGCTCTGCAGGGAGCTCCATCAACTTCAGAAAGAGATGAACCAGAAGCGATGAGAGCATGTCTTCAAGAAAAGGATGACACGATTTCTCAAATGGCAAAAAGAATGGAGGAGATTGCGGTTGCCTTAGCCACCTTCCAGAGTCAGTTTCAACCTCAAAAGGAAACACCCCCAGAGATCATTCACATTGCCGATGGAGGAAAAGAAGTCACATCTTTCAATGGAGATGAACAACCAAAGAAGGATTCTACACAAAGTATGATTCCTGAAAAAGATATTAAAAACATGGTGGAACAGTAGGTGCGTGAAGCCTTAGCCCAGTCTAAGAGTGGAGCATCTATTCAGATAGGTAGACCTTACCATGAGGAGTTTGATGCAGTCCAACACTCGAAGGGCTTCGTACCACCCCTGTTTAAGACATCTTAAGTGACGGAAATCACCTAAGAATACTCTCGATAATAATCAGTAGTTCGCTCTCAAGAATTTCAAAGTTTAAGTTTTCGAGGGATTGAATTTTGGAATTTCAATAGGGAATGGATCAAATTTGGAACATTTTATTTTAGGAGTCCAAAGGAAGAAAGGTAGGAGAAATCACGGATTCGAAGCGAGCTTCGGTAATTTCCCAACTATCCTATTGTTTGGTTTGATTTTTTAGGAAAGTCCTAATATTATTTTATATTTCAATCTTGCCAATTTTAGTTAATTAGGACTTATATTTGTATGATAAAATCATACAAATAGCCTCGAAGATGCGAGGGTTTATGTCGTATCGGACGACTACCTCGGAAGTCCTAAGACCAGTTAGGGCTTAATTTACACGATATGATCATGCAAATGCCTAACGAAGAGTTGAGGATTTATGTTGCACTAGTGCAAACTACCTCGAGGTCCTATGGCTTGGTTATTTAGTTCTAAGGAAAGTTTTGTTGAAGTAGACTCGAGCTTTGCCGATGACGATGGTCGTCGTTGCCCACCATACTCCGAGCTCCTTGTCGTTGCAGAGGTTTAGTTTTAGAAGTCATAAATCAGGAGATGAGAGAAGTGTTTGGTTTAGAGAAAATCTTAAAGTCCGGGTGTTTTTTAATATTTTAATTAAACAAATCTTAAAGTTGATTATAACAACACCGGTTAAGATCCCACGGTTCCATCCTTCCGCATCGTTATTTTTATCGGATTCACTTAGTCCGGATGAATTTGCTAAACTCAATTGAATGAGTTCCACACTTTCATTTAGACCGTGGGAAATCCCGTTAGCAACACGTAGGTTACATCATCCGAGGTATTCCCGATCATCCAACAAGACGTTTTAATTTAGTTGTAGTTGTAGTTTTGTTGTTTTGTTTGTGATTAAATTTTGAGTTGTTTTATATTTTGAATGTTGTGGCGATGAATTTTATCTTGTAGTGTCTTTTAATTTAGTTATGGGTTTCGAGTTTTGGTTTCGTCCTAAAGGTGTAGGTTTTCATGCAATCGTTATTTATCATGCAAGAAAGGTAAAGTGCAACACGAGTAAATAAATTGCGGTAAGATAAATTGCAATAAAATAAAAGCGTACTCGGAGGGTCTTCCCGTCATCCCAAGTCGCACTTAAAATACAATTTAGAGCATTTAAGCATTTATAACAATTTCCTAGGTGAAGCTAAGGGAAGGGTTATGGTTTTCTACCAAAATCCTAATCCTATAGCTAGTCATTCCTATGACGTCTAGGTCTTCAATTTTGGTTTTTAGGATGATTTTCTTCACCAAATAACACCTAAGCTCAATTTGTTCTTAAGGACATTCCATCATATTGAGGAAGTGTTTAAGACGAATTTTAAACATCTTTTCAATATTTCGGGAATTGTCCTAAGTCCAAATGAATTTATTGTGCAGTGTGAATTAATCATCCAGGGTGTTTAAGTTAAGTTTTATTTCTTGCTCGATGAATTAGGATGTTTGAATATCCTTATGGGTGAAGTGTCATTTCACTTAATACTCCGTTTAGGAGTTATAATAGTAAAAGCTCCTAAGGGCAAAATGATATTTAATGATTTGTGATTCAAATTTAAGTTCAAATTAATGATTTAAGTTTGGAATAGTGTTCAAGTTATTTTAGATTTATTTTGAATGCTTCATGTCTTAGGTGATATTATATTTGATTCAATTTAATTTAATTTAACTTATTTTAATTCAATGTGGTTTAGTTTAATCTTAATTTAATTTAGGTTAATTTAATATGATATGCTTTAGCTTAATTTAATTTAATTTGATTTAATTTAATTTGTTTTAATTTTAATTTAATTTAATTTAATTTAATTTAATTTAATTTAATTTAATTTAGTTTAATTTAATTTAATATGATTTAATTTAATTTTAATTTAATTTAATTTAATATGATTTAATTTAATTTTAATTTAATTTAATTTTATTTTAATTTAATTTGTTTTAATTTAATTTAATTTAATTTAATTTAATTTGTTTTAATTTAATATTTTATTTTAAAGGGATTTGCTTTAAATAATTTAACCTTAACTTAATTTAATGATTATGTCTTTTAGCATTTTAAACCTTAAACTTGGATTATCATTTTAATTAGGGATTAAATATTATTGAGATGATTAATTTAGGGATCCTTAAATTAAAGAACAAATTTCTTCCTAATAATATCCCTATTTTAATAATTCCAATTTATTATTCTTCCAAATTTAATTATTTATTTTAATTAAAATTTATTTTAATTATTTTTAAGTTGTTTAATAGGTTCCTACCCTTTGATTATTTAAATTTCAATCATCCAAATCAGAATAAGATCAAATATTTTACCCTTTCATTTTATTAAGCCTAAAGTTTTAATTAAGGGTTAAAATTTTAATTACCATTTTGCCCTTCAAGCTTAATAATTTCATAACTCACTAAATTGAGCTCAAATGAATTTGAAATTTTTATGTGACTTCACTCATATGTCAATAAAGACATTAGAGGAGAAAATGTGAATTTTCTGTATTTAATTTATTTATGTAATTATTTTTTGGTGGAAAATAAGGATTTCCAAGGAAAATTTAATAATATGACCAAGGGAAAGTTTCTGTCCTTAAGAAAATTATGGGACATTCCTAATGACCAGAGGACCACTTGGACCAATTTTTGTGATTTTTTGAATTATATTTTATTTATTAAAATTATTTTAAGTTCTGGAGTATTAATTAATTTAAAAATAGAATATAAGTTGAAAAATGAATTTTATAATTTTTAAAATTCTCTCTGATATCAAGGAAATCAGAGAACCAAATTTTATAATTTTCTGATTTTTTCTTAATTTATTGGAATTATTTTAGTGGAAATGCTAGAAAATGTATTTTCTAATTTTAAAAATTACCCCAAGGCTTTAAAATTTAATATCTTATCATAGAGACATAAGAAAAATATGGGGTTTGTTCCTAAGTGATTAAAATTTAAAATGTGATATTTTGGTGAATTTTATTATTTTTGTAATTTTTATTATTTTTTAATTATTAAAATATTAAAATAATACTAAAAAATTAACTTTTTTAGAAAATTAAAATTTTAATTTTCTTAAATTACCCTGATATCAGAGAGGCTCCAAAACTAATTTGGTGAATTTTTGAAAGGTATTTTGAAAGTTATGAATTTTTAAAGTTTAAAATGACTAAATGGCTTAATCAACCCATTTAGTAGGGCTAACCAAGTCCAATTGACTTCAAATTTTTATGGTGGGTTCCTCTGATCCTAAAGGTCAGTGGAGAATTGATTTCAAGTCAATTTGATGTATGGTTAGCTCTAATTAATTAGGGGTCTATTTTGGGTGTTTAAGCTAATTAGGTTTATTTTAAGTGAATTAACTCAAGTCCTATTTTTCCTAGGGTTCTGCGGTCATAAGGAACATCACCAAATTTTCCTAGAATTTATTTCACAACATGCTAATTTTTGGAATTAAAATACTCAAAACAGCCACATGCATTTGAAAAATCAATAATTTTTCACAGAGATGGCCTCTGACCTTGGAAAATTCAGGGAATGTCCCCAAGTTCATAGGCTTCAAAAGCCCTATTGTCTCATGCCATGGTAAATTGTATGAATGCATGGAGAATTAAAACTATGCAGGGAGTAAATAATTAATTAAAAATAAAGTACAAGGCAAAATTAATTAATTTCTTTTCCACATTATTCTCCTCTGTTCACTGAGCAAGAGAGTATTTTTATTTTATTTTTGTGATTTTTCTACACAAAGATATGGATTTTTGAAGTTACGGTATTTAAATAAATCGGAAAATACCCTATTTATCTACTTATCCACATCGGCGCCGCGTCGACCTCAGCGTCTCCGAACAGCCACGCGGCGCGCTCCCATTCGACGCCGCCTTCCGAGTCAGCGCCACGCGGCCCGCGGTTCACGTATCGTTTGCCGATCGGACGCCATCTGAGCCGTCCGTCCGTGCGTGTATTGAATGAACGGCATCCGTTCATCGTCCCCGAGCGTCCTAACCCGAGAGCCGTCTACCTTCTAGCCCCAAGATCTCACTCGATTCTCCATGGATTTTTATGTTCTTATGCTCTATGGATTCGTCTTGAAGAGACGAACACATCTATACGGCTAATGCTCATTGAAATCGACTCATTTGAAATGGAGAATGTTCGGAAGCTCGGGATGAAGAATTGATCCATACCTTAGCTGCGAGAGGTGAAGCCCCGATCGGAGATGTTCGGCACGTTCGTTGGAGCCGCAGGAGGCTAGGGATGAAGCCCTGGGGATGTGGTGAATTGCCTAGGTGTGATTTCCACCAAGGCCGATCACAACCTTTGGAGTCCGGAACAACCGGGTGGCACTGGAGAGGGGGCTTTCACTGGAAAACTTCTTCTCTTGGCCTGGTGAAGGTGTAGGTGAGTTTAATTTGATTTTGGTGGAGGATTCAGGAGTGTCCTGTTCTGGCCTGAGAATTGAGCTCCAAAATTGAGCTCAATAAATGGGGATTAGAGCAGGAGGACAGTAGGGATCAATTGCTCTAAGTCTGGAGGGGAGTGAGGAGTGATTTTTGCAGAGTTTTGGTATGGTCTGGTTCAGCACCTCCTTTGGCCGAGAGGGTGAGGGGTTTAAATAGGCATGGTCGGAGGGCCTCCCGGGGGAGTTGAGGGCCGGGATCGAGCTGCTCTTGGCATGTGAAGAACAGCCATGGTGGCCATTGGGCATGAGTCGGCTCGGCGAGTGAGAATTCCAAGTTTGGGCTCACATGTGAGCTCTCGGCTCGGTGGTTTCCGGCGGCTGTGGTGGTCGGCCGGCCGAGGCATGGGTCACCCTCGAGGTCGGGTGGGTCGGGGCGCGGGGCTTGGTGCAAGCAATTGGCAATTGCCATGTGTAAAGGCTTTGATCCAAAGTAGAATGGGGCATGGCTAGTTTTGAGTCTAAATGGGTCAATTCACCCATTTGGGCTTGGTGCACCCTTCAAAGTGGCTTTGGGTGCTGTGGGGGATCAAAGGGATCAGCTGGTTTGGCATGGAGAAGTCTCCATCCAAATATATTTGGATTAAATTTAAGTTTAGGTGAATCATGATTAAGGCTAATGAGCTTTAGGGATTAAGGAAAGCCCTCCCTCTTCTTACCCAATATGGCATGGTGGAGTGTCCAAGGCTCTCATGGCTCACATGTGGCTCATGCATGGCTTCATGGCTAACCTTTGGCTTGGGGAAAGGCTTGGTCGATTTCATAAAAATGGGTTTTGGGATTTTTTGATAATTTAATGAGAACTTGGATAAGGCTTGATTTGGGATGATTTGATGATGAATTTAGGACTTAGGTATTGAGTTTAATTGAAAGTATGATGAGGGGAAATGTCATATGGGCTTTGGGACTAGTTTTGGGCCTTTGGATGTGGTAAAAAAAATGGGTTTTTTAAAATGATTTAAGGAATGGGCCTTTTAGTTTAAAAAATGAATTTATGGATGAAAATTTTGTAAAGAGGTTGGGCCAAATAATTGTTGAATTTGGTTTAGGGATGTGTCATGAGTGGTTTGAAACAAATTTGAGGTGATTTGGGTTTGAATTGGGTTGGATATGGGCCTTTTGGTAAAGAGGCTAAGGTGGGCCAAAATGGGCTACCATGGACCAAAGTTGGGCTAAAGTTAAAATTGATGTAAAATTAATGTTGGGAAATGTTTATGGGAGTGTTTCAAAGAGGTTTTGGCTTTGGTTAGGTTTTGATTTTGGGATTTGGGTTCATTTGGGTTAAGTTTAGGTTTATGTCAAAATTGGGCCTTTTGATTTTGGGTTGAATTTGAGTGGGGTTTGGGTCTAAATTTTGGGCAAATCATGTTAGCGTTTTCTTTATGGGGATGTTAAGGAAGGTTTAGAAAAGATTTGGGGTTAATTGGAGTTGAATTGGGTGAGTTTGGGTTAGGTTTGGGTCATGGGTCCAAATTGGGCTTTAAGGCCAAAAGTGAAATTGGATCCAAATGTCAATCAAATTGGACTTGGGTTTGGTCTAAATTGGTGTTGAGAATGTTGAATTGAAGTTTAGAATTGAATTGGACCAGAATTTGGGTCAATTGGGTAGGTTTGGTTTGACATTGGGTTCACTTAGGGTTAAAATGGGTCAAATTGGGGGTTTTGACAAAAGTAGGGTAAATTGACAAAATTGACCCATGATGTAGTTGAACAAAATGAAATTTGGAATATTTGGGATTTTCTGGAATTTTCTGGGAATTTTATGAATTTTTGGATTTTTGGGTCAAGAGGGGTATTTTGGGTATTTGGAGGGTATTGGGAGGTATTTTTGGAATTTTTGGTATTTTTGGGTATGGATGATTAATTTGAGTAATGTGGAAATGTTTGGGATTGATTTTGGGGAATTTTTGGTAATTTAGGTGATTTTGGAAAATTTGGGTAGTTTCGAGGGCACTTGGTAGGTTAGGCGGGTGTAGGGTCCCGGGGGTCAAAAATTGAAAATCTGGAAAATTGAAGATTGGGTGAATGTAAGTGGAATGAAATCATTTTGGTTGAGCCATGAAGTCACATCAAGCCCATATGAGCCATGAAGGGACTCATTTGAGGCATTCACTATGTTGTTCCTAACCCTCTTGCCGAGGGCTTAGGGGTTAAGGACCATCCATGTGAACCACTTGTATGAGTCGGGAGGTCAAATTGGGTATGGGTGTGGTTTTAAGAGGTGTGTGAAAGTGTAGTGTATAGGTGTAGTGTGTGTGTAAGCCAACCCTTCACTGCACTGGGCCACCCGTAGGCGGTCCCAGGCCAAAGAGTCCTATAGGAACTCGTCCTTTAAACTTCCACATTTAATTTCAACCCTCTAGGTGATTAGGGGTCTACAATCAATTTTGTGGAGTTTGCGAGGAGTTAAGAAGTGGTTTGAATTTCTAAGTGGTGGGCCCCAATTCTAATCCTCTAGGATAGTCAAAGGAAAAGCCTAAGGCTAGATCCTAAGTTCTAAAGAGAGAAGAAGAGACCTCATCAAAAATGAGGTCAACACCACCTTTTCCTCAAAGATTAAAACAGCATAAGCTTGATCATCAATTTTCTAAGTTCTTTGAAATTTTTAAGAAACTTACTATAAATATACCCTTTGCTGAAGCCTTGGAACAGATGCCAACTTATGTAAAATTTATGAAGGATATATTAAGTAAGAAACGAAAATTTGAAGCTTTTGAAACTGTTGCATTAAGTGAAGAATGTAGTTCAATAATTCAAAAGAAATTACCTTCGAAACTTAAAGATCTTGGAAGTTTACTATACCTTGTGCTATTGGAGAAAATTTTTGTGGAAAAGCATTATGTGATTTAGGAGCAAGTATTAATCTCATGCCATTTTCTATTTATCGAAGGCTGAATTTAAGAGAGATTACTCCCACCACTGTAACCCTTCAGTTAGCTGATAGATCTATCACTTATCCTAAAGGAGTTATAGAGGATGTCCTTGTTAAAGTGGATAAATTTATCTTTCCTGTAGATTTCATAGTACTTGATATGGAAGAAGATAAAGAGATACCTATTATTTTAGGGAGACCTTTTCTAGCTACCGGACTGTACGGCTTATTCTTGTGTTATGTGTTTTATTTTGAAAAGGGGTCGCCTACAGAAATTGTCGGCGAATTTTATATTTTAATTTTAATTTAAATATATATATGATTTAGAAAGTAGTATTTGATTTTGAAAATAATTTTAAGATATGAAATCAAACCGACCTCACATCCCAGATAGTTTATATAAACGAGCACCGCATCACAAATCGTGTATCTATCCCGAAGAATAGACACACTGTTTGGTGATGGGGCTCGATTAAATAAACTAGAAGATTTGTGACATCCGTTTGTTATGCGAACCAATTTTATAAGCCGACAAATTCCCCTGCTTAATATAAATGAATTAAGCAGGGTTTATATTACTCAGGTTCTTAAAATTCCCTATAAGGGCAAGCCCCTATAGTTAATTACATCTTAAGTAACGGGAATCACTTAAGAAAACTCTCGATAATAATCGATAATTCGCTTTCAAGAATCTCAAAGTTTAAGTTTTCGAGGGATTGAATTTTGGAATTTCAATAAGGAATGGATCAAGTTTGGAACATTTTATTTTGGGAATTCAAAGGAAGAAAGGTAGGAGAAATTACAGATTCGAAGCGAACTTCGGTAATTTCCCGACTATCCTATTGTTTGGCTTGAATTTAGGAAAGTCCTAATGTTTATTTAATGTTTTGATCTTGCCAATTTTAATTAATTAGGACTTATATTCGTATGACACAATCATACAAACGACCTCGAAGATGTGAGGGTTTATGTCGTGTCGAACGACTACCTCGGAGTCCTAAGACCGGTTAGGGCTTAATATGCAATTCAAATGCCTAACAAAAGGTTGAGGATTTATGTTGCACTAGGCAAACTACCTCGAAGTCCTATGGTTTGGTTATTTAATTCTAAGAAAGTTTTACTGAAGTAGACTCGGGTTTTGCCGATGACGATGGCCGTGTCGCCCACCATGCTCCGAGCTCTTTGTTGTTGCAGAGGTTTAGTTTTAGAAGATTGTAATCAAAAGAGAAGAGAAGAGTTTGGTTTTAGAAATCTTAAAGTCCAAGTGTTTTTTTTATGTTTTAATTAAAACAAATCTTAAAGTTGATTATAACAACACCGGTTAAGATCTCACGGTTCCATCCTTCCGGCATCGTTATTTTTATCGGATTCACTTAGTCCAGATGAATTTGCTAAACTCAACTAAATGAGTTCCACACTTTCATTTATACCGTGGGAAATCCCGTTAGCAACACGTAGGTTACATCATCCGAGGTATTCCCGATCATCCAACAAGACGTTTTAATTTAGTTATAATTGTAGTTTTGTATTCCGTTTGTGATTAAATTTTGAGTTGTTTTATATTTTGAAATGTTGTGGCAGTGAATTTTATCTTGTAATGACTTTTAATTTAGTTTTGGTTTTGGTTTTAGGGGCTATCCTAAAGGTGTGGGTTTTCATGCAACAGTTGTTTATCATGCAAGAAAAGTAAGTGCGATGCAATTAAGTAAATTACAAGGAGGTAAATTGTAAATAAAACAAAAGCGTACCTGGAGGGTCTTCCCGTCATCCCAAGCTACACTTAAACACAATTTAGGAT
The DNA here is from genome assembly GCA_022702705.1 of Papilionanthe hookeriana x Papilionanthe teres. Taxonomy (NCBI): domain Eukaryota; kingdom Viridiplantae; phylum Streptophyta; class Magnoliopsida; order Asparagales; family Orchidaceae; genus Papilionanthe; species Papilionanthe hookeriana x Papilionanthe teres. Next base: position 37,747,677 of record CM040425.1, on the reverse strand, counting down.
ATTTTAATCATTTAAAGCAAATTCCTAGGTAAAGCTAAGGGAAGGGTTATGGTTTTCTACCAAGTTCCTAATCCTATGGCTAGTCATTTCCTATGACGTCTAGGTTCTTGTGTTTTAGTTTGAGGACGATTTTTTTCATCAAAGAACAATTAAGTTCAATTGTTCTTATAAACATCCTATCATATTGAGGAAGTGCTTAAGACGAATCTTAAACATCTTTTCAATACCTCTAGGATTGTTTTAAGTCCAAGAGAATTTAATTATACAAAATGAATTAATCATCCAGGGAGTTTCAAGTTTCGTTATCTTGCTTAGTGAACTAGGACATTTGAATATCCTATGAGTGAAGTAACACTTCACTTAACACTCCATTTAGGAGTTATGACAACATGAGCTTTTGAGGGCAAATCGATATTCAAGTGATTTGTGATTCAACTTAATTTTAATTAATGGGTTTAAGTTTGGAATAATGTCCAAGTTGTTTTAGATTTACTTTTGAATTCTTTATGTCTTAAGTGATGTTATATTTAATTCAATTTAATTTAATTTTAATTTTAATTTAATTTGATTTGGTTTTAATTTTAATTTAATTTTATTTATTTAATTTTAATTTTATTTTAACTTGATTTTATTTATTATTTTTATTTAATTTAATTTAATTTAATATGTTTTAATTTAATTTAATTTAATGTGATTTAATTTAATTTAATTTAATTTAATTTAATTTAAATTTTAATTTTAATTTTAATTTGGTTTTATTTTTAATTTTAATTTAATTTTATATTATTATTATTATTTTTTTAATTTTAATTTAATATTTTTTTATGCTTTAGGGATGATTTAATTTTAATTGTTAAAGTATTAATTTAATTGAAATTTTAAAAGGGTTTAATTTAAATGTTTTAATTTTTAATTTAATTTAAGCATTTTAAGTTTTGAATTTGGATTATCATTTTAATTAGGAATTAAATATTATTTAGGTGATTAATTTAGGGATTCTTAGATTAAAGAATAAATTTCTTCCTAATAATATCCCTATTTTAATAATTCTAATTTTTTTATTCTTCCAAATTTAATTAATTATTTAATTAAGGTTTATTTTGATTACTTTCAAATTACTTGGTAGGTTTCTACCCTTTAAATACCTAAGTTTCAAACATCCAAAATCAACTTAATATCAAATATTTTACCCATCCTTTTAATTAAACCTAAAATTTTTAATTACAGGTTAAAATTTTAATTACCATTTTGCCCTTTAAACTTACTAATTTCATAACTCACTAAATTGAGCTTAAATGAATTTGAAATTTTTATGTGACTTCACTCATATGTCAATCAAGACATTAGAGGAGAAAATGTGATTTTTCTGTATTTAATTTATTTATATAATTATTTTTAGTGGAAAATAAGAATTTTCAAGGAAAATTTAATAACATGACCAAGGGAAAGTTTCTATCCTTAAGACAATTATGGGACATTCCTAATGACCAGAGGACCACTTGGACCAATTTTGGTGATTTTTTGAATTATATTATTTTTATTATAATTATTTTGAGTTTTGGAGTATTAATTAATTTAAAAATAAAATAAAGGTTGAAAAATGAATTTTATATTTTTCAAAAATCTCTCTGATATCAAGGAAACTAGAGAACTAATTTTTATAATTTTCTGATTTTTCTTTGATTTATTAGAATTATTTTAGTGGAAATGCTAGAAAATATATTTTTTAATTTTAAAATTACCTTAGGGCTTTAAAATTTAATATCTCATCATAGAGACTTAAGAAAAATATGGGGTTTATTCCTAAATGATTAAAATTCAAAATGTGACATTTTGGTGAATTTTATTATTTTTGTGATTTTTATTATTTTTTAATTATTAAAAGTATTAAAATAATGCAAAAAATCAACTTTTTTGGAAAATTGCAATTTTAATTTTCTTAAATTCCCCTGATATCAGAGAGGCTCCAAAACCAATTTGGTGAATTTTTGAAAAGAATTTTGAAAGTTATGAATTTTTAAAGTTTAAATTTGGCTAAATGACTTAATCAACCCATTTGATAGGGCTAACCAAGTCCAATTGACTTCAAACTTTTATGGTGGGTTCCTCCGATCCTAAAGGTCAGTGGAGAATTGATTTCAAGTCAATTTGATGTATGATTAGCTCTAATTAATTAAAGCTCCATTTTGGGTGTTTAAGCCGATTAGGGTTGTTACAAGTGAGTTAACTCAAAACCATTTTCCCTAGGGTTCTGCGGTCACAAGAAACATCACCAAATTTTCCTAGAATTTATTTCACAACATGCTAATTATTAGAATTAAAATACTCAGAATAGTGACCTAGAATTGAAAAATCAATAACTCTTCATAGGGGTGGCCTCTGACTTTGGAAAATTCATGGAATGTTCCCAAATTCAGAGGCTTCAAAAGCCCTATGGTCTCATGCCATGGTGAATTGTATGCATGCATGGAGAATTGAAATAGTGCAGAGAGTAAATAAATAATTAAAAATAAAATACTTGATGAAATTAAATGATTTCTTTTCCACATTATTCTCCTGTGTTCACTGAGCAAGAGGGTATTTTTATTTTATTTTTCTATTTTTCCTACACAAAGTTATGCATTTTTGAAGTTTAGGGAATTAAATAAATCAAAAATATCCTAATGTCCTACTTATCCACGAGGCGCCAGCTCAACCTAGGCATCTCCGAAACGCCGCGTGTCGTCTTCTGATTCGGCGCCGCCATCCGACTCAGCGCTCCAGGGCCCCGCGGTTCACGTACCATCGCGCTGTCCGGCTCAATCTAGACCGTCCGCTCGATACACGCTCGATCCGACGGCTCCCAGTCATCGTCTACGACTGGTGTGCACCCGTGACCGTCAACCTTCTAACCCTAATTTCTCACTCGATTCTCAACGAATTTTCGTGTTCTTATGCTCTATGGATTCGTCTTGAGGAGACGAACACATCCATACAGTAAACATGTATTGAAATTGACTCAAATTAAATAGAGAATCTCTGTAAGCTCGGGAAGAAGAGTGAGTCTATACCTTTGCTCAGAGAAGTGAAGCTTCGATCTGAGTGTTGTGTCACCTTCGATTGGGTCCAAGCAAGCTCCAGATGAAGTCCCTTGGTCTGGTGAATTGTCTAGGTATGATTTCGACCAAGCCCGATCACAAAGCTTGGAGGTTGGAAGCAATGGCTGGCCCGGTGAGGGGGCTTTTCGCTGGTAAACTTCTTCTCTTGGTCCGGTGAAGGTGTAGGACCAATCAATTTGGGGATTGACTCACCGTGAAGAAGTGTCCCGGTTTTTATGCTGAAATTTGAACTCAAAATTGAGCTCGACTTGGAGGAATCGTGGTCGGAATCCGAGTGGGAATCAAATGCTCTATGTGTGGAGAGTGGTCTGGAATGATTTTGGCAGAGTTTCCTTAAGGTTGGTTCAGCACCTCTTCCATGGCCGAGAGGGGTGGGGTTTAAATAGGAGAGGCTGGAGGGCCTCCCAGGGGGAGTTAGGGCTTGGGATCAGTTGCTTAGGTCAAGGGAAGAACGGCCGACGGCGGCCATCGGACTTGGGCGACTCGGCGAAGGAGAATTTCAATGTTGGCTCACATGTGAGCTCTCGGGTGTGGTGTTTTCCGGCGATCCAGGCGGCTGTCCGGCAGGCATTGGTCACCCTCAGGTCCAGGTGGGTCAAGGCTGGAGGTTTGTGCAGTCAATTGGCCATGGACATGTGTAAAGGGCTTGGATTAAAATGGTACGGGGGAGAGGCTCATTTTGGGTTGATTTTGGTCAACTCATGTAATTGGGCTTAGTGCACCCACCAAGGGACCGATTTGGGCTGAGGGAGGTCGGATGAGTCGACTAGGAAAGGGTAGTGAAGTCACCATCCATGAATATTTGGATTAATCATGGATTAAGGTGAAGCATTAAAAGGGATTTTATGGAGAGATTTTTGAGGAATTTTGAGATATTTATGTAAGGGCTGTACGAGTGGCACATGGATCAGTGGGAGACTTTGGTGAAGAGCTCTTCTTCTTTCCTTCAGAGGGAAAAAGCTAAGTATTGTGTTCTTCATTCTCTTGTAATTGTTGTAACACTTTCTAGTGGATTTTCTTTGTTTTAAACCGAGTTTTCTGTCGTGATTTATCCATGCTTCGTAAGTGATTTTCTTTACTCTTTCTTTTAATATGAAGTAGTGACATGTGCAGGAAAATTATTTTTATTATAGAATTATCTATTAGATACTTCTAGGTGACAAGTAGTTGCATAAATATAATACAATAGTAATGAAATAAGTTCCTTGTTGGCACTTAATTTATTACATAATTCTATCAATTCTTTTACTTCTTATGCCATTATTTTCATTTACTTTTATTTTGTAATGAAATAGATGCATGTTTATGAATTAAGATTTGCTTAGATATTTTCCTATGAAATTATGGTGATGATATTCATACCAGATCTTCATTTACTTTACAAATTGATCACTTGTATTGTTAAAATCTGTTGAAGAATTCTGTGACCTAACTAGAGATGAGTTCTTAACTAGTAGATATCACATGAATCCTTGGGTAATCGAAGGCCTTGAGCGGGTTATTCAAGGTGAAGTGCAAATAAATAGGGAGATATTGTTTATTGGGCGTAGAATTGATTAGTTTTTAGAGTGACATACTAAATTCTAATAATTTGGTTTATAGAAAGGGAACAGGTCACTAGTAAGGTTGACCATAGCCACCCTTGGACATCTAGAAGTGTGAGCCTAGATTAACTCATTCTACTAATAATACATCCTGAACCGATCTATAGATTAGCCAATGTTCTTTATACTATCGAGCGAAGGTAAAGAATAGGATTGCTTCTATTTGGCACTACTTCATAAAATTCTAAGCATCTCTTTCCTACACATTATCTATGTAATTGCAAGAGAAAGGTAGTTTTAATATCTCGAAATTCTCCAAACCAATTTATCCATAAGTTATCTTTTTATTAAAGAACTTTATTTTGGATTAGTTATTAGAAAACCCATTTTAATCGATATTCCAAATTTAGGCCTTATAGAAATAGACTGGAATTAGCCTAAAGAATTTCTTACCTCACTTCTCTTTGGGATCGATACTGAGGTTATAAAAGAAAACCCTATATTACTTGAAACGATACGTATACTTGCGTAGTACCCCTAGTGTGTAAAATATTTTCAAAAATTTTACAACATTTTAATTTTATACACTAGCCGCTATTTATAAATTGGGTTAAGTTTTTGGCCATCTTTTGGAAGCAAAAATTACTGCGTTATTGCGGGTCGAGTCACTACCCTAGAAGTTTTAGTTTTCATGCAGGGTGATATTGTTGTTTAACATGCAAGTTCAAAAGTAAGAAAAGTAAAGTAAAGAATGTACTTGAAACTTGTAAAAGTGTACCTGACGAGTCTTCTTGTTCCTCCACCTGAAACTTTAGTATCTTTTGCAATAAACATTTATGATTTTTAGAAAAGTAAAACCTATAGATAGGCTGTCACAAGCCTACCAAACCCTATGTCAGAACTTGGTTGGTCCTATTTATTCATTTAAGAGATTTCTTCACTTAATAAATATGATAGGTCCAGTTTTCCTACAAGGTGACCAGAAGATTTGTGAGAAGGGCCTAGGAGATACATAGACATTGCACAATTATTTTGAGCTTCCTTGAGTTCATTTTGGACTTATCATAATTATTAAATGATTCATCTATTTAGTACCCTTATGCTTAGTGCACTAATGTTTTGATTATTTCGATGAGTGGGGTAAACATCGCTTGATATTTCACTTAAGAATTATGTAAGTGGGGCCTTTAGAGGCAAACTTAATTTATGGAAGAATTTATTCAATTTTGATGGGCTTGTAGTGCTTCCAAAGTGGCTTAAGATTAATTGTTTTTCCTTTTCTATTCCTCATTAGTCAATTTTTCAATTAAACCTAGCTCACTACTAAACCCTTAAGATTTCAGCGGATATGTTTTGTGATGTTAGGCAAGTTAAGTTATATAATTATGTCTCTTATCAAGTTAATGAATTATCATTTAAACATTAAGTAGGGGCACTTATTTAGTGAATTATCAACTTTTAAAATCAACCCCTAACCTTAAGGATGACTTAATTTAATTTTCCTCCAAATTATAATGATTAATTAAATGATATGTTTATCCTTTTAATGTGACAAAAATGAGATGGGTTTCTACCATTTATTCCTTTACATTTCAATCATTCAAACATAATAATTAAGATCATTTATTGTCCATTTCTCACTTTAATTAAGCCTAAATATTAATTAAGGCAAAATTCTTTAAAATTACACTTTTGCCCCTGAAGATCTTATCACCTCATAATTCATTAAGTTTAACTCAAAAAACTTTGAAATTTTCACATCACCCCACTCATGGGTCAATTAAAACATTAGAGGAAAAAAATGTGCTTTTTCCAAATTTAATTTAATTTATATAATTATTTTAATACAAAAATATGATTTTTCAAGGGAAATTCAATAACTTAATCAAAACAAAGTTTCTATCCTTAAGAAAATTATTGGAGGTTCACACAGACCAGAGGATCACTTGGATCAAACTTCATGATTTTTTGAATTTTAATTTAATTATTATAATTATTTCAATTTTTGGAGTATTAATTATGTATAACATATTATATTAGTAGAAAATTAAGTTTTATATTTTTATTAAATTTATTTTAGATCAGGGAACCTAGAGAAATAAGTTTTATATTTTTATGATTTATATTTTAATTATATTAAGTTCCTCTGAATCTCTTCCTTTCTTTACAGTACGCAAAATTCTCCTTCGAACGACAATGTGGAAGAAATCTCTCACTTCCCTTCCACTCTTACAATCTCTCAAAGAATTCTTCACAAATATCACTATCTGAACTCACTAATTAACACTCTAGAAACTCTATATGGACTCACTAGACTCACACACTTGACTCTCTAATAGATTAGATGACACGTGGTGGACACAAATGGAAGCTAGTGGACCCTTTTTTCAGCCCCAAATTGTTCCTTTTAAAGTAATTGAAGAGTTTCCAAGATTTTTCCAAACATCCCTTCAAAAATCATCCACATTCAATGCACCTCGTGAAAGAACCATCGATCCCGCCGTCGGCAGCCTCCAACTCGCCGTCGGCAGCCTTCTAGAATACTTAGCCTTGGACCCTTCTGAATAAGCCCTGCTGTCGGCAGTCTCGATCTCGCCGTCGGCGGGCTCCCTTGTAATATATTCTAAACTCTCGGGAAAAACACGCTGTCAGCGTCGTTGACCTCACCGTCAGAGCCCTAGATCAAATTTTCATAATTTGGTTCTTTTTGCTCCAAATTCACTTCTTTTTGCATATTTTCGCTCCATTATCCATAAATCAACATATCTGCAGAAAAACATCAAAAATACCCTTTTTTAAAGTGCAATATCATCAAAATCAATATAAAATAGGCATGAAAATTGTAACAATTTTTCATTAGGTCAAAATCCCCAAACTTAACTATTACTTGTCCTCAAGTAATCTTTAGTACTACATAAAAGTTATGATTCATTGTGGTAAAGTTTTAATTCAGAAATACTATAATTTCGATTTAAATAAATATCATAGCAAGAATTCTTAGAAAGATTTTCAAGTAATTAGATTAAGGCTATTTAATCATCAAGTATAAGAATTCTAGTTTTCTATTCATTTAGAATGACTATATGTTGCAATATCAATTCACTTAGAATATTTAGAAGATAGGAACTTTATGAGGACACTACTAGTAAAGAAACTAGTCATAAATATAAGTTCAAAAATGTTTTTAGTTTTCCCTTTAGGTTAATTCAAGTGAAGCCAATTTTTGATAAGACATTTCCTCAAGCTTCTCCTCACTTTTTTTATTTTCTTTTGGATTGTTTTACAATCATATATATTTTTCTTTTCTTTTTCATGGATTGTTTTTCAATCCTTTTCTTTTTCTTTTTCTTTTTTAAGTGAGGATTACTATATCTGGATCGCCTGTTAATGATTTTGAACTTCACTCTTCTTTTCCTAAATTTAAAACTTTAAAACATTCTTTACCTTATATGTATTTCATGGTTTTTACATCATTGAATCCCAATCTTTTCTTTCTCAACTAAATTCCTAAGATTCTTAATATTTCAAAATATAGTTTTCTTTACTTTAAATAATTAACTATATTCTTATCCTCTTATACTAAATATCTTAACCTACAAAATTAATTTTCATTACCAAAAATATTTCTTTGAATCTTCTATAATATTTAGATAAAATCTAAATATAGTTATCTGAACTAAGTTTTATCACAAAAATCATGTTATAAATTTTGAAAATAGTTTAATTGAGAACATATAATAGTTAATATTTTTCTCCCCCTCCCCCAAACTTAAAGTTTTCCATAATAGAAATATTAAGAGTAGAAAGAAAAATTCTAAATATAAATCATACCTTTGCACTTTAGACATTTTTGTCTTTTTGAAATTTTGCAGGTTCTTATTCAAAAATTTTCAACTTCAATTGACCTGTAATATTAAAAACCTTTCTATACATATAACAGTTTAGAAAATTTACTGGGGTAATGAAGTTTTAAAACAAGTATATAAACTAAAACATTTTACATCAACATTTAACTACACTACACAGAACATATGCATTTCACAACACAGAACAAACAGTTTACTAATTTATACTTAAAAGTTCACATTTACAATTACAATCTCAAACCATCACAAACATTCAGAATGAAAATACAAACTATAAAACTAAACACATATCTCAGACACAAAACATAGTCCACAGAATATAATTAATAAAAATGAAAGTACTACAACAATACAAACACATACATCACAATCACATCACAATCACAAAGATCAATCATCAAAATCCTATACTATGTTTTCATCTCCCTAGTCAGTAAGTAGATTGGGCTGATAATGAGTATAACGGGGGTATTCTTGAAAAATGACATCAGGCTCTCCTCTGTAGTACCTAGCCTGAGCATCATAATAAGCCATCTCAAAATCAGAGTGCCGCTGAAGATACTCACTATCGTGGTCATGTATTCGCTCTAAACCTTCAATCCTATGATTAATCCTTTCCAGTTTTTCATCTAACTTCTCAAAACTTTTTCGCTGCAGGGTCATGAAATTCATCAAACCATATAAGGTAGGGGAGTTAGATGCAGGATGGTCATAACTAGTAGAAGGGAAGTCTCTACTAGTAGAAGGTGCCTTGCTCCTATTCCCAGATCTCCATTCCTCATGGGATTCATAAGTTTTCAAATTTGCTTTAATAATGGATTTCATAGGATTTACCTATTCTTCATCATCATTAGCTTCAACTCTAGATAAGTGACAAAGTGCATAGATTAGGCCAGGATGTCCTAAATATCCACTTGATTCACTCTTCGTAGTAGCCATAATATTCTTGTAAATTATTCTTCCCACATTTATAATTCTATTGTTATGAATACATAAATTCAGAACAGCTCTGTCTCTCAAGACTTCACTATGATGATAGGTGGGTAGCAAAGTAGAACAAATGAAATAATGCCAAGCCTTAGCTGTGACATTCATCATAGAAAGAGGAAAGTTAATCCGTTCACGATTCTTAATTTTCTAAGTGCCTTTCCCATCAGGGAGAAAGCCAATAACATCGTCTAACGGACCTTCCATTGTTCCAAATGTTTCATACTCGCTAGAAAAGTAATCGAGAGGCTCGTAAAAAAAATTAAAGCAAGTAACATTAAAATCGAAAAAAAATCCTCTTACTTGGACAAGCTCGTCCACATGTTGAGTCAGATTTGAATAGATCTCTCTCACAACTTCAATAACAGCTTTATTTGTAGTGTAACAGAAGTTCTCCTATCTTCTTTCTCTAATGACTCGTTCCACCTCTCTCCGGGATTATCGAAAACTCGATCTTGAATACACATCTTTCCTTAAAAGATTGAAGTGTATCACGATTGTGCATTAGCATTTACATACCGAGTTTCGTCGAATTCAAGTCTCCTCTTTTGACGTGGAGCCATTGTTTGATCTATCAAAATTACAAAAAAATCCAAACTAATCTCCAAAATAATAATACAATGGCTTCTAAAGGGTGTTTAAAGCAATCTAAATCAAGTTCCATGAATTCCTTCCAAGTATTTTCTCCACATTTTCAAGTTTTCCCAAATTTCTTAATGTGGAAGAAATTCATGGTGAAAATAAAAAATTTTTACATCGGAGTGAAGCTCTTACCAAGGGAAGATGAAATCCTGTGTTAGAAGGTGTTGAAATCGCTCCAAATTCGAGGTCTATCAAGCCATAGGTTGAAATTTTTGGTTAATCAGGGAAGAGGACGATGGATAATGGCGTTTGATCGGTCAAATCATGGTTAAAAGGTAAATTTTGGGATCTCACCGTCGGCGGGGTCGTTCGCGCCGTCGGCGGGCTCAATTGAATTAAATTTCAATAGCCTCGGGAAAATCACGCCGTCGGCGGCCTCGAGCGTGCCGTCGGCGAGATTCTCAAATATTGATCACTTTTCAAATTTTTGCGATTTCGATCAATTTTGAGCCTTGTCGTCATCCGTTCGATCATTGTAATCATATATTTTAAGTGATTAAGTGATATAGCAACACAAATAAAAATACACACAATTAAACTTCACAGTTATATATTAAATCCAAGTGTTTACAATACACATTACATAACACACATAAGCAGGTATTTTCTCAACCTAAATTCATCTAATCAGCGTCGTAATCCAAACCACAACATTAAAAACGCTGAAAACAAACATTTTAATCATAATCTCAACTATACTGAGATTAAAAAGCAAACTAAGAAAGCAAACACACAAACATAGTTCAAATCAAGTATAACATACAAAAACAAATAAAGTAAAGCAATTCTGCTACTCTTCTGAATCAGTGCTCGTTTCTCCTCTGATATCACCCATTGCTTGAACATGGAAGAACATGCTATAAAAAGGTCGGAATGGGAATTCTTCAATTGAATCTTCTTCAATTCGTCCCATTCTCTTCATTAAGCGTATCAAACTCGCTTCAAATTGCCCAGTATGATCAAAATATTCTTTCATCCTCCAATCGATATGATCAAAGAAGTCAGACATATTGTTAGATGTACTCGTTAAATTTTGTACCTGCTTCTCCAGATTCTTGATTCGGTGTAAGATCATTGGTGTCTTGTCCACTACTAAAGGTCGAATAGGAATAGAATTTTGCGATGCTTGATCCATAATCACACCCATATCATTCTCTTCATCATTGGCTGGGAACATATGAGTTGGGTCTAAAGGTTTCCAAGGTAGTAATACATTTTCCCAAGTCTTGTATGATACTTGAAATAGATTGCATATTGAGAAAATTGTTGAAGGATGTCTAAGCCCTTGAGATGATCCTTGAACGATCACGCCAAACACAGACTTCACAATAATTGATCCAATATCAATTGACCATCCCATTTGAATGCAGTAGTTGAATATAACACTCTCTTTGGTGACTTTACCGATTTTCATCGTCGATAATAACTTTGTAGATATGAAAAAGTGCAAATATTTTGAAACGAGATTTAAAAGTGTTCGAAAAAACTAACGTACCCGTTTTCTCTAACTTCCCAGCCAATGATGAAATCTAGGGTAATCTACTGAATTGGAAGCCATTTGAGAGAAATTTCAAAATATTTACCCTAGATTTCAAAATATTTACCCTAGATTTCAAATATTTACCCTAGATTTCAAGTGTACACAGTCCGTTTTGAAATCTAGGGTAATCTACTGAATTGGAAGCCATTTGAGAGAAATTCAAGGAAGTTTCCAATCATTTTTAGGAGTTGGAGTGTTTAGGAACCGTCCATGGCAGTTTATAGGGGTCGAATTCGCTAAAAACCACAAAAAATCGTCATTTCGAACTCAAAAAACTGCCCACTCACCAATCTAGCTGTCGGTGGCCTCGATGGTGCCTTCAGCGAGCCTTGTACAATTAAATTCCAGAGCTCTCAGGAAAAATCCGCCGTCAGAGGCGTCGATCGCACCGTCGGCTCTCTAGGCAAAATTTTGCACATACACACCGTGGTCAAATACATTCCAAATTTTCTCTATGGATCCAAATTCTTGATAATCAAATGACAAATACAAGTAGTAAAATTCAATATTACTACAAACTAACGATAAATTCAAACAAACACACAACAAATTTAGATAACTATGGGTTACCTCCCATAAAGAGCTTGGTTTAACGTCGTCAGCCCGACCTATTCAGGTGTTTTTCAGGTTGACTGAGCATTAAAACCTCTTTAAAATTTGGTCTTTTACCCTCAAAATATGGTTTTAATCTATGTTCATTTACTTTAAATCTATTCACAGTCTTGTAATCTTTAATTTTAACAGCTCCATAAGTATAAACCTGAGTCACAGTAAAGGGTCCTAACCAACGAGACTTCAATTTCCCAGGAATTAATTTTAACCTTGTATTGTAAAGTAAAACTTCTTGTCCTGGTTCAAAGTTCTTCTGGTTAATCTTCCGATCATGCCTTAACTTCAGTTTTTCCTTATAAATTCTGTCGTTATCATAAGATTCATTTCTTAATTCTTCTAATTCATTCAATTGTAACAATCTTTTCACCCGCATTTTTCAAATTATAATTGAATTCTTTAATCGCCCAATATGCTTTATACTTCAATTCTACTGGTAAGTGACAAGTCTTTCCTTAAATAAGTTTGTAAGGAGTCATACCAATAGGATTTTTATAAGCAGTCTTGTATGCCCATAATGCAGTATTCAGTCTCGTAGACCAATCTACTCTACTAGTATTTATGAACAACATTAAACTTTTCTGCCAATCTTTGAATCTATTTATTCCTAAAATGTGATCCTCCGTCAGCGATAATCACACTCGGCATACCGTATCTTGTGAAAATGTTTTTCATTAAGAATCTTGAAACACTTTTAGCATCACAACAAGGTAAAGCTCGTTCTTCAATCTACTTTGATACATAATCAACTGCAATTAAAATATATAAGTTCCCAAATGAAGGAATAAATGGTCCAATGAAATCTAATCCCCAAAAATAAAAAATCTCAACTTTTAACATGAAATTCAGAGACATTTCATTGCTTTTAGATATATTACCTACACGTTGGCATCTATCACAAGTTTTGATATATCTGTAAACATCTCTAAAAATAGTTGGCCAATAAAATCTAGCTTGCAAAATTTTATTTGCAGTTTTGTCAATCCAAAAATTTCCTCCAAATTTAGAATCATGACATTTTTGAATAATCAGTTCAGTTTCTTCATAAGGCACACATCTCCTAATAATAAGATCGTTACATTGCTTATATAAATTTGGTTCATCCCAAAAATATGCTTTTGCATCATGAATGAATTTTTTCTGTTGCTGTAGAGTTAGCATTGGTGGCAAAATATCGCTTACTATATAGTTAACTATATCAGCATACCAAGGTATTTTCCACTCATTAATATTATAAAGTTGTTCATTAGGGAAACTGTCTGTCATTTCTTTGTCGGTGTCAGATAATTCATGATATTCTAGTCTTGACAAATGATCAGCAATTTGATTGTCAGTTCCCTTTCTATCAATCACCACAAAATTGAATTCTTGCATTAAAAGTACCCATCTAATTAATCTTGGTTTAGTATCCTTCTTTTGCATCAGATATTTAATAGCAGAGTGATCAGTATGCATAATACATTTAGTTCCAATTAAATATGATCTGAATTTATCAAAAGCATATACAATAGCCAGTAACTCTTTTTCAGTAACCGTATAGTTAATTTAAACATCGTTAAGAGTTCTACTAACATAGTATATAACTTTAAAAATTTTATCATATCTTTGACCAAGAACAGCTCCAATAGCATAATCACTCTCATCGCACATTAATTCAAATGGTTTCTCCCAATCAGGTGAAACTATTACAAGTGTTGTGATTAGTTTTTCCTTTAATAAATTAAAGGCATTTAAGCAATCTTCAGTAAACTCAAATTTCTTATCCTTTTCTAGAAGTTGGCATAGTGGTTTGGTAATTTTTGAAAATTCTTTAATATAGCATATGTAGAAACCAGCATGTCCAAGAAAACTTCTTACCCCTCTCACTGTAGTAGGAGGTGGTAATTTAGCTATTACTTGAATTTTTGTAGTGTTTACTTCCATGCCATTTTCTAAAATTTTATGCCCTAATACAATTCCTCCTGTAACCATAAATTGACATTTCTCCCAATTTAGAACTAAGTTAGTTCTTTCGCATAGCTCCAAAACTTTTTCAAGATGTTTTAAGCATGCATCAAATGATGTTCCAAACATAGAGAAATCATCCATAAATACTTCTAATCCATTATCAATTAACTTACTAATTATAGACATCATACATCTTTGGAACGTTGCAGGTGCATTATATAATCCGAAAGGCATTCTTCTAAAAGCAAATGTTCCATAAGGACTAGTAAATGTTGTTTTCTTTTGATCCTCAGGAGCAATAGGAATTTGATGGTAACCAGTATATCTATCCAGAAAGCAATAATACTTGTGTCCAGCAAGTCTATCCAAAATTTTAGCACTACACTCTTCACTGAGTGCAACAGTCTCATGATCTAATAACTTTATCTTTTTGTTGAGTATATCCTTCATAAATTTAACATAATCAGGCATTTGTTTGAAAGCTTCAACAAAAGGGATATTAATTGTCAATTTTTTTAAAATGTGTAAGAATTTAGCAAATCTTTTTCTTTTATCATGTTGCTTTAATTAATTGACAATTCTTTGAAAGAGCAGCAATTTGAGAAATTATCATTGTTAAAGCATCTGAATCATGAATACTGGCTACTCTCTTAGGATTTACCCTTTCAGCAGGCCATTGAAAATTATTAGTAGCCATTTCTTCTATTAACACATAGGCTTCTTCAAAAGGTTTAAACATTTGTGATCCACCATCAGCAGCGTCAATAATGGATCTAAGAGATTATACTAATCCATTATAAAATGTTTGAATAATTAACCAATCTGGTAAAACATGATGTAGACATTTCCTAAGCAGTTCTTTAAATTTTTCCCAAGATTCATATATCCTCATACTAACTGAAAGATGTAATATCATTTCTAAGCTTAGCAGTCTTAGATGATGGAAAATATTTTGATAAGAATTTTTATGAAAGTTCTCCCTAAGTTCTAATAGATCCAAGTGCTAACAAATTTAACCAAGCATTAGCCTTATACCTTAGTGAAAAAGAAAAAAGTATAAGTCTGACAGCATCATCAGACACTCTGTCGTATTTAAAAGTAACACAAAGTTCTAAGAAACTTGCAAGATGTAAATTAGGATCTTCATTTGAAGTCCCACCAAATTGATTTTTTGTACCATTTGGATAATTGTAGGTTTAAGCTCAAATGAATTAGCAGCTACATCAGAATTTTGGATAGTTAAGTGAATTTCATCTAATGTAGGGTTAGTGTAATCTCTTAATGGTCTAGATTGAAGTTCATTTTCTATTCTTTGGTTGTTTATGTTGTTTTCCATTGTTTCCAAATTTATTGGTTCTTTTCTCAGTTTTCTAATTATCCTAATAGTGCGTTCTAATTCCGAATCGTAGGGTATAAGATTTTCAGAACCAAATTTATGCATACAATCGAAATCAGTACACAACAAAACAGTTAACTAAATAAGTTGCAATTCTATAAAAAGTTTTCTAACAGTCCTAAATCGTCCGTTACTTTAATTATGTTATATTCCCCGGCAACGGCGCCAAAAAATTGGACCACCTCCACGCACTTAGCGTAATTTTAATTTTTTTGTAACAAGTATATAATATATTCTTTAATCGTAGAGTTACTATTCAACACAAGTATACATACTGCTCAAGTAATACAAATCTCTAGTGGAGTCCTGGATATCGATCCCACAGGGAATATTTCAGAGGCTACGGACTAGGATTATAGAAATTAATTCAGAATCACAACTTGGAAATCAAAATTTCCTATCTGTCACTAATATGCAATCGAAAATAATATTAAATTTTAATAAACTAGTTTTACTAACAGATAACTAATTCTACTAATAATGTGAAGTTCAAATATATATAAGCAAGAATCTTTATCCTTTGTTAAGATATTTAAGTGAATGGGTAATTAGAATTAGTTTAAAATGGTATTGTGCCAAATAAGAGCGTACCTATTCTTTACCCTTTGGTCCAGGCATAAAGAACATTGATTAATCCTATGCTTGGTTTCTGAATCTGTGGCTAGGCTGGGAGGATACCGGCTCTCACTTCGGAGCTCGCCTGAGGGCTAACATCTACACTTCAACACCCAAACGATAGAACCAAATTGAGGATTTTAGTTTTTCACTATAAAATCTCTAATTCTACGCATGATGAATGTTATTTCCCTATTTATTTGTACCCTACTTCCAAGGACTTTGACCTCCCTGAATCTCAGATGTAATCTTTACTATAGTTATTTAACTCAACATATTTTAACTAAACAATTGGCCAGATTGAAAGTAAATTAAGATTTAAGTAAAAGATTATCACAACTTCTTTAACTTTCATTGGCACACTAATTCAATTTACCATTTCACAAAAATATCAAAACAAGGAGAAAGACAGAAAAACAACTCAGATTTCAAGGAGAGAATACGATAAAACTTGGATTTTATATATAAAAGCAAAGTTCTACAAACTAAAATAAGTAAATACAACTTATCTTAAATTCCTCCCCAAGCAGACTCCTTGAAGTTCCTCTGAATCTCTTCCTTTCTTTATAGTAAGCAAAATTCCCCTTCGAAACGGTAATGTGGAAGAAATCTCTCACTTCCCTTCCACTCTTACAATTGTTGACCTCATTTTTGATGAGGTCTTCTCTTCCCTCTTTAGTGCTTAGGATCTAGCCTTAGGCTTTTCCTTTGACTATCTTAGAGGACTAGAATTGGGACCCATCCCTTAGAAATTTGAACCACTTCTTGCCTCCCTGAAAACCCCACAAGCTTGATTGTAGACCCCTAATCACCTAGAGGGTTGAGATCAAAAGTGAAGGTTTAAAGGATGAGTCCCCTATAGGACTCTTTGGCCTTAGGACCACCCTAGGTGGCTTGGTCTGGTGAGAGTTGACTTACACACTCACTACTCTCACACTCTACACTCTCACACACACAATCTAAATCCTAAAACCACACCCATACCCAACTTGACTCCTTGACTCATGTAGGTAATTCATATGGATGATCCTTAACCCCTAAGCCCATGGCTAAGAGGGTTAGGAACAACACAGTGAATGCCCCAAATGAGTCCTCTCATGGCTCATATAGGCTTAATATGGCTTCATGGCTCAATCAAAGTGATTCCATCCCACTCATATTTGATCAATCTTCATTATTCCAAAATTTCAATTTTTGACCCCGGGGACCCTACACCCACCAAACCTACTAAAAGCCCTTAGAATTGCCCAAATCCTCCAAAATTTCCAAATCACCCAAAATTCCCCAAAATTAACCTTGAACATTTCCTCACCAATCAAATTGATCATCCATAGCCAAAAATACCAAAAATTCCAAAAATGCCCCCAAATACCCTCCAAATACCCAAAATGCCCCTTTTAGCCAAAAAAATCCAAAAATTCAGAAAATTCCAAGAAAATCCCAGAAAATCCCAAATGTTCCCAATTTCATTTTGTCCAACTACACCATGGGCCAATTTTGTCAATTTACCCCACTTTTACCAAAACCCCCAATTTAGCCCATTCTTAACCCAAGTGAACCCAATGTCAAACCAAATCTACCCAATTGACCCCAATTTTGGTCCAATTCAATTCTAAACTTCAATTTAATATTCACAATATCAATCTAGACCAAATCCAAGTCCAATTTGATTGACATTTGAATCCAATTTCACTTTTGACCTTAAAGCCCAATTTGGACCCATGACCCAAACTTAGCCCAAACCAAACCAATTCAACTCCAATTGACGCCAAACCTTTTCTAAACCTTCCCTAACATCCACACAAACAAAACACTAACATAATTTGCCCAAAATTTGGACCCAAACCCCACTCAAATTCAACCCAAAACCAAAAAGCCCAATTTTGACCTAAACCCAAACCTAACCCAAATAAGCCCAAGTCCCAAAACCAAAACCCAACCAAAGTTAAAAACTCTTTGAAACGCTCCCATAAACATTTCACAACATTAATTTTACATCAATTTCAACCTTAGCCCATCATTGGCCCAAATTAGCCCAATTTGACCTACATCGGCCCATTTACCAAATGAACCCAAATTCAACCCAATTCAAACCCAAACCACCTCAAATTCATTTCAAATCACTCATGACACATCCCTAAACCAAACCCAAGAATTGTTTGGCCCAAACTTCTACAAAATTCCCATCCATGAATTCATTCTTAAACCTAAAGGCTCATTCCCTTAAGCCTTCCTAAAAGCCCATCCAAAGCAAGTTCAAAAGCCCAAAGTCCATGACAAAGCCCAAATGAAATTCCTCTCATCATCCCTTTGATTTAAAACACTTCCTAAGTTCTAAAATCCATCACCAAATAAACCCAAATCAAGCCTTATGATAATTCTCCTTAAATCCATGAAAAATTCCAACACCCTTTCTCATGCAAGTGAGAAACTTTTCCCAAGCCATATATGAGCCATGAAGCCATGCATGAGCCACATGGGAGCCATGAGAGCCATGGAATCTACTTTCCACCTCACCAAGCCATTAATGGCAAGAGAGGGGTTCTCTTTCTTAAACCTTTTTAAACCTTTTTTTACCTTAAACATGATACACTCTAAACCATACTTTGTCACCTAATCCTTGATGTGGACTTCACTACCTTTGGTAGGTTGACTCACATGATCCTCTCAGCCTAAAACCATGTCATGGGGAGGTGAACCCAACCCAAACACATGGGTTGACCCAAGCCAAGCCAAAATAGCCATGCCCCCATTCCATTTTGATCTAACCCCTTTACACATGGCAAAGCTCAATTGCCTACACAAAACCCCAGCCCTGACTCACCCGAACTCGAGGGTGACCCATGCTCGCAGAGCCAGCCGCCCGGATCTCCGGAAAACACCATGGCCGAGACCTCGAGAGGAGCCAAATTTTGGAATTCCACCTTGCTCGAGCTGCCTCACTCCAAATGGCCATTGCAGCTGTTCTTCTCCTCGCCAGAGCAGCTGATCCCAACCCTTAAACCCCCCTGGGAGGCCCTCCATCCTCTCCTATTTAAACACCCCCTCCTCTCGGCCAAGAGGGGTGCTAAACCAAACCTTACTGAAACCATGCCAAAATCATCCCAGACCACTCTCTACACATAGAGAACTTGATCCCCACTGAAATCCCCCTGCCATTTCCTCTCTGTGAGCTCAATTTTAGAGTTGAAATCCAAGCCCAAAACCAGGACACTTCACCACAGTGAGTCAATCCTCAAATTGATTGACTCTACACCTTCACCAGATCAAGAGGAGAAGTTTCCCAATAAAAGCCCCCTCACCAGGCCAGCCATTGCTTCTAGCCTCCAAGCTTTGTGATCGGCTGTGGTCGAAATCATACCTAGACAATTCACCAGGCCAAGGGAATTCATCTGGAGCTTGCTTGGACCCAATCGAACATGACACAACCCTCAGATTGAAGCTTCACTTCTATGAGCAAAGGTATGGACTCACTCTTCTTCCCGAGCTTACAGAGATTCTCCATTTAGTTTGAGTTAATTTCAGTGCATGTTTACCGTATGGATGTGTTCGTCTCTTCAAGAAAAATCCATAGAGCATAAGAACACAAAAATCCGTCGAGAATCGAGTGAGAAATTAGGGTTAGAAGGTTGACGGTCACGGGTTCACACCAGCCGTAGACGATGACCAGGAGCCGTCGGATCGCGCGTGTATCGAGCGGACGGCCAGGATCGCGCCGGACGGAGCAACGGGACATGAACCGCGGGCCGCGTGGCATCACAGTCAGATGGCGGCGCCGAATCAAGAGACGACGTGTGGAGCTTCGGAGACGCCGAGGTTGACGCGGCGCCGCGTGGATAAGTAGAAAAATAGGTTATTTTTCTATTTATTTAATTACCAGAACTTCAAAAATTCATAACTTTGTGTAGAAAAATCCTAAAAATAAAATAAAAATACCCCCTTGCTCAGTGAACAGAGAAGAATAATGTGGAAAAAAAATCAAGTAATTTCATTAAGTTTTTTATTTTTAATGTTTTATTTACTCTCTGCATTGTTTTAGTTCTCCATGCATATAGGAAATTCACCATTGCATGAGACCATAGGGCTTTTGAAGCCTCTGAACTTGGGAACATTCCCCGAATTTTCCAAGGTCGAGGCCATCCCTATGAGAAGTTATTGATTTTTCAAGTTCATGTTACTCGTTTTGAGTATTTTAATTCCAATAATTAGCATGTTGAGAAATAAATTCTAGGAAAATTTGGTGATGTTTCTTGTGACAAGAGGGACCTAGGAAAATAAGTTTTGAAAAATTCAAAAAAATGGTTTTGGAGCTTCTCTGATATCAGAGGAATTTAGGAAAATTAAAATTGTAATTTTCTAAAAAAGTTGATTTTTATCATTATTTTAATATTTTTAATAATTAAAAAATAATAAAAATTATAAAAATATTAAAAATCACCAAAATGTCACATTTTGAATTCTAATCATTTAGGAACAAACCAAATATTTTTTTTAAGTCCCTAGGGTAAGATATTGAATTTTAAAGGCTCAATGTAATTTTTAATATTAAAAAATGTATTTTCCAACCTTTTCACTAAAATAATTCTAATAAATCAAAGAAAAATAAAAAAATATAAAATTTATTTCTCTGGACTCCTTGAGATCAGAGAGATTTAAGAAAAATATAAAATCTATTTTTCAACTTTAATTTTATTTTAAAATTAATTAATGTTCCAAAACTCAAAATAATTCTAATAAATAAAATATAATTCAAAAAATCACCAAAATTAGTCCAAATGATCCTCTGGTCATTAGGAGTGCCCCATAATTTTCTTAAGGATAGAAAAATTCCCTTGGTCATCTTATTGAATTTTCCTTGGAAATCCCTATTTTCTACAAAAAATAATTATATAAATAAATTAAATACAGAAAAATCACATTTTCTCCTCTAATGTCTTAATTGACATGTGAGTGAAGCCACATAAAAATTTCAAATTCATTTAAGCTCAATTTGGTGAGTTATGGAATTATTAAGCTTGAAGGGCAAAATGGTAATTAAAATTTTAACCCTTAATTAAAACTTTAGGCTTAATAAAATGAGAGAGTAAAATATTTGATCCTAATCTGATTTGGATGATAGAAATTTAAATAATTAAAGGATAGAGACCCATCAATCATTTTTTAAGATTAATTAGAGTAAACTTTAATCATTTAATTAATGAAATTTGAAAGATTAATAAAAATTGAAATTATTAAAATAAGGATATTATTAAGAAGACATTTATTCTTTAATTTAAGAATCCCTAAATTAATTACTTCAATAATATTTAATTCCCGATTAAGATGATAATCCAAACTCAAGATTTAAAATACTAAAAGACTTAATCATTAAATTAAATTAAAATTAAAACATTTAAATTAAATCCTTCAAAAATTTCAATTAAATTAATACTTTATCAATTAAATTAAATCATCTTTAAAACATAAAAAATAAAATATTAAATTAAAATTAAAATAAAATTAAATTAAAATTAAATTAAATTAAATTAAATTAAAATAAAATTAAATAAAATAAAATTAAATTAAATTAAAACATATTAAATTAGATTAAATTAAATTAAATTAAAAATAAAATCAAATTAAAATAAAATTTAAATTAAATTAAAATTAAAACTAAACCAAATTAAATTAAATTAAATTAAATTAGATTAAATTGAATTAAATATAACATCACCTAAGACATAAATAATTCAAAATAGGTCTAAAAACAACTTGAACACTATTCAAAACTTAAATCCATTAATTAAAATTAAATTAAATCACAAATCACTTAAACATCAATTTGCCCTCAGAAGCTCTTGTTGTCATAACTCATAAACGGAGTATTAAGTGAAGTGTTACTTCACTTATAGGATATTCAAATGTCCTAGTTCACCGAGCAAAAGAACAAAACTTAATTAAACCTCGGATGATTAATTCACTCGATTAATTAAATCCTTTCGACTTAGAATAATTCCAGCAATATTGAAAAGGTGTTTAAGATTCGTCTTAAGCACTTCCTCAATATGACAGGGTGTTTTATAAGAACAATCGAACTTAATTATTCTTTGGTGCGTAAAATCATCCATAAACAAAATCGAAAACCTAGACGTCATAGAGAATGACTAGCCATGAGACTAGGATCTTGCGAGAAAACCGAAACCTCGCCCTTAGCTTTACCTAGGTAATTGCTATAAATACTTAAATGCTCTAACATGTGTTTCAAGTGTAGCTTGCGATGACGGGAAGACCCTCCAGTACGCTTTTATTTTATCGCAATCTACCTTCTCGCAATTTAATTAATCGCATTGCACTTTCTTTTTCGCATGATAAACAACCGTTGCATGAAAACCAAAACCTTTAGGATAGTCCCTAAACCGAAACCAAAATTAAATTAAAAATCATTACAAGATAAAATTCACCGCCACAACATTTCAAAATATAAAACAACTCAAAATTTAATCACAAACGTAACACAAAACTACAATTGCAACTAAATTAAAACGTCTCGTCGAATGATCGGGAATACTTCGGATGATGTAACCCACGTGTTGCTAACGGGATTTCCCACGGTCTAAATGAAGGTGTGGAACTCATTCAGTTGAGTTTAGCAAATTCATCTGGACTAAGTGAATTCAATGAAAATAACGGTGCCGGGATGACGGAACCGTGGGATCTTAATCGGTTCTGTTTAATCAACTTTAAGATTTGTTTTAATTAAAATATTAAAAACACTTGGATTTTAAGATTCTCCCTAAACCAAAACACTTCTCTCATCTCCTGATTTATGACTTCTAAAACTAAACCTCTGCAACAACAAGGAGCTTGGAGCACAGTGGGCAGCACGGCCATCGTCATCAGCAAAACTCGGGTCTACTTCAGCAAAACATTCCTAGAATTTAAATAACAAACCCATAGGATTTCGAGGTAGTTTGCCTAGTGCAACATAAATCCTCAATTCTTTGTTAGGCATTTGCATGATCATGTCATGTAAATTAAGCCCTAACCGGTCTTAGGACTCCGAGGTAGTCGTTCGGTACGACATAAACCCTCACATCTTCGAGGCTATTTGCATGACTGCGTCATGCAAATATAAGTCCTAATTAACTAAAATTGGCAAGATTGAAATATCAGATAATATTAGGATTTTCTCAAATCTAAGCCAAACAATAGGATAGTTTGGGAAGTTGCCAAGATTCTTCTTGGATCCTCGCCTTCTCCTACTTCTCTTCCTTTGGACTCTTAAAATAAATTGTTCCAAATTCGAGCCATTCCCTATCGAAATCTCCAAAACTCAAATCCTTTCAAAACCTTAAACTTCAAATTCTCGAGAGCAAAACCACCGATCATTATCGAGAGTTTTCTTAAATGATTCCCGTCATTTAAGATGTAATTAACTATAGGGGCTTGCCCTTATAGGGAACTTTAAGAACCCGTGTAATATAAACCCCGCTTAATTCATTTATATTAAGCATGGGAACTCGTCGGCTTATAAAATTGGTTTCGCAGACCAAACGGATGTCACAAATCTCCTAGTTTATTTAATCGAGCCCCATCATCAAGCAAAGTGTGTCTATTCTTCGTGATAGATACACGGTTTGTGGTGCGGTGCTCGTTTATATAAACTATTCTAGATGCGAGATCGGTTCGATTTCATATCTTAAAACTTTCAAATTTAAAAATCATTTTTTAAAATCAAATACTACTTTCTAAATTTTATATATATATATATATATATATATATATATATATATATATATATATAAATTAAATTTAAAATATGAAAATTTGCCTACAATTTCTGTTAGGCGACCCCTTTTAAAATACAACACATAACCTAAAAGTATGTCGACAACTTCGGCGACTCCGCTGGGATAAGTTCCTCTCTCCATTTTAATCAGATGGTTTTGCTTTCATAAATCAGTAGTGAGCCCATGCCCCTAGTGGACCAAACTACCATTCTTCTGTTGGAATACCCCGTTCATTTCTGTCTTGAACGAGTATAGCCAACTCCTCTCGGATTTAGGAGCCACTGTTTAGACACCCCTAAACGGAGAGGTTCCGGATCCTTTTACCTCTTTTCCGAGGTGGGTGGACCCCCAACAAGTGTTAGCTTAGGAGCGGTCCTTCGAGTCGAGAAGTCTTGCATAAGACTTTCTTTTCCTTTCCAATTCTGAATCGGATCCCTTACCTTCTCTACACCTTTGAACATTCCGTCCCTAATAAACAAACCCTCTAATGAATGACTCTTTTAACAAATAAATCCTTTTATAAATACATGAACCAAAATGTGTTCGGACTCTTTTCGATTCCTTTCTTTTGGTCCTGATGAGAAGAAGCATAACTTGGGACTGACAATCATAATCTACCTTGCAGAAGATGTCTGCCCCAAAGCTGATTTTCTCCTTCACCAATGGACCGGACTTCGCTGTTTACAAGGATGAGCTACCCGACAATGGGATCATCCTGTTTGGACAAGGATTCGAGAACACAAGTGTTAAGATCACAGACGTTACCCTTTTCACACTTACAGACAAAGTATCTGAAACTGAAAGACCTTTGATCGAGTTCAAACTCAAGTCAACCCAAGAGTTCCCTCCCCTGCAAAGTGTTCCAGCTGAGAGGAATACTACTGTCCATAGGAGGACTGTTATCTCTACCCCCACCGGTCTAGTCGTCTCTGCACCTACCCCGGCTTCCGCCAAACTGAAGGGGAAGGAAATTCAAATTTATAACGAGCATGTTACCGTGGAGGGTACGCATTTCCGTGCAAGACCTTCTGTTTTTGAAATTGGGTCCAGCTCAAGGGTTCCACCCCTAACACAGACTCAAAGAAGAAACAGAGGTAGAAAGATTGCCAGAAAAGCCAGAGCTGCTGAAGTTGCTTTCTTGGAAGAAATCCCTGAGTACACACCACTACCTGAGTACATACCATTGCCTGAGTATACACCGCTTTTGAAAGGGAGTAGATTCCATCCCCTTTCCGCCGCAGCTGACGAGGAAAATGTCCGCAAGATTGCTTCTACATTACCTCGACCCGCATACTATAGCGACAACCGAAAGAAAAGGGCTAGGATTTTCATCTTAAGGTTAAATTGTCTTAATCGTTCGAAAACAATTCTCGAATCATGCAATTGGTTTTTCCTTTATTTTGCTTTTGATGACCACATCGTCCATGTGGCATTCGGCAGTTGTGGATGAGATCATCAAAATTCTTGTCATTGCTCTGTGGTAGGTTGCTCCTGCGTTCTTGATCCGAATGACATCAGCTGTCTCTTCTTCTCTCACGATCGGCGTTACGGGTGTTGTAAGTTTTTCATCTTGGAGCCATTTTTATCTGGTTGTATCACGAAGATCCATCCATGAATGAGAATATTCATGTGTTGAAGCGATGTCGATCATTAATTCTGGGATACGTAGGGAAATTCATCTTTTGGACATGCCTTGTTTAAATCTGCGAAATCTACAAATTACGATACGACCATTCTTCTTTATTTGGTACCACGTTGGGTTAACAGTGGTGTTATTCTTCACGGACAAATTTAGCGTCTATTAGCTTTTTAACTTCGGCTATGACTTGTTGTTCGATTTCTAGACGCATTCTTGCAGGACCTTGTCGGCGGAACGAAGCGGGATCCACCCCTAGCTTATGAATTTTACTCTGAGCTAAACACAGCATCTCATCGTAGCTCCGAGCAAAAGATCTTTAAATTCCATTAATAACTTGATTATTTCTTCGGAGTTTTCTTTATTGAGTAAGGAGCTAACAAAGGTAGGTCTAGGTTCTTATTTAGTACCTAAGTTAACTAGTTAACTCATCTATTGTAGATTTGATCTCTTCTTCAAACTCTGGTGGAGCATCTCGATTTGTAAATCTTCGAGCTCTTACGTAGTTTCCATGCGGTTTCATTAGACTTGCGGGTGACAATCAAGCAAAATTCGGTATCGTCGGCGAATCTACTATGCGAATCCGAGACCATGTTTTATGAGTTGGGTGGACGACGGAGTTATTCCATAAATTTTCAAAACGTTGTGATTGACCTTTTTGTCGCGTTGTCGAGGTAAGAAACCACGGCGGAATTAAATTTTGAACACGGGGAGAGTACCATTCAAAGGTAATTCCATTAGTCGATGAAGTAGCATCTTGAGATTGTACATTATTTTCGATTTTGGAGGGAAGGAGCACCACGGTAGAATTTGATTGGCTTTGCACCACCGCTACGTACCTCTTTGACCTCCATACCCTCGATCTTATTAGAATGGATCGGGGTCGGGGTCATGGTATGTACATGGTAGTTAATCTTCTCGTACATCGATTTATATTCTTCGTTTCTTTCATCTTGAGAGGGATCTTTGAATTGCGGCTTCTTCCGACTTGCGTAAATAGATGTTTGGATTATTAGTGCTTTGATCTGATCTTTATCTGTGTTATGAGGGAGGTGATTCCTTAACTTCTTATTATGGCTAGAATTGATCTCTTGTAAAGTTGGATTGACAAGTCCACTATAACTTGGGTCTCACCCAGACTTGAGTTTTACAAGAAAAATCATGAGTTTCGAACATTGATGGTTCCATCTTAATTTGTTACTTCCTTTCTACAATTTTATTTTCATTAGGTAGGAGTCGTGAACCTATTTGATGAATAACATTAGGATGATCTCAAACTATCTTTATAACTGTTAGAGGTGCTTAATTATAAGGATTAGGTGATGCCTGAGATTTGTACCTAGGAGCCAATATATCATGGATAATCTTATCCTTGGGATTATAATCTATAAAATCTTTTGAAGTGCCTAATTTACTAGTGTAGTGATTCCGTTAGAAATTGGAAGTAAATTAGTGAGATGCGATGAGATAAAGGAAGAATTGACCTCATTTATCATTTGTGATTGTATTTGAATTGTGTGTTTATGTTTGTGTTACAACTTTATTTAGGTCTTGAAGAACATTTTTATATTCCTTCGTTGAAACATGCTATGCTAGTTAGACTTTGGTTTAGTTAATTTCATTCTGATATGATTAGTTTAAATTTACTTTCTGTTGCATATTGTTCTGTCCTAATGAATAATTGTAAATGAGTTTTGATAGACATTTGTGGTAGATAAAATTTTTAAACTGTTTTCTTCCTGCTTATATTTTCTGTACTAAATGCTACATATGTTAAAAATTAAGTTTGGGGGTAGGAAGAAAAATAAAATTTTAATGTGAAAATACTTCCTTTTAGTGTAATTTTATTACAAGCATGTTTTATGTTAGATTTACTTTCTTCTACAGTCTTTCTATCCTGATTATGCATGTATATGAATTTGATAGGATGTTGTGGTAGTAAGTAGATTCAACCTTTACTTTTTCTTCCTGCTATATTTTATGGAATTAATTGCAAAATATTTTTGAAATTTAAGTTTGGGGGAAGAAAAATATTAACTCTTATTTGTTCTCAATTGTTATATTTTCAAAAATTACTAGCATAACTTCTGGTAATTGAACCTCGCTTGAGATAACTAAAACTTTTTATTTTAGATGAATATTATGGAAGGATTGGATGAAAGTTTTTAGTAATAATGGTTAATTTTATAAGGGTGAGATATTTGGTATGAAAGAATTTGATTATAGTTAACTATTTGAAGTAAAGAAAACTGTATTTTTGAAATGTTAAGAGACTTAAAGTATTGTGCGTTAAGAAGAGATTGTGACTTTATGATGAATAATAAGGCTCATACCTAATTATAAAGTAAGGATGTGTTTCAAGTTCGAACTTTAGAAAGAAGAGAGTGAAGTTCAAAATCATTACGAGCTCTCCGGATATAGTAATCCTCATCTTAAAAAAAGAGAGAGAAAAAGAAAAGAGAGTAAAAAAGGCGACGAAAGTGATCCCGAAAGAAAAAAAAAAAGAGAAAGAAAAATATTTATGAGGAGAAGCTTGAGGAGATGCCTAATAAAAAATTGGCTTCACTTGAGTCACCCTAAAGGGAGAACTTGATTTCATTTCTGAATTTGTATTTAAAGTATTGGCCTACATTCTGATGAAGTTTACATGAACTCCTTTTTCACATAATCTTTCAAGGCACTTTTAATGTGACAAATTATGGTTTATCTTGAAATAAATAGAAGACTAGAACCCTTTGATTTGATTGCTAAAATATTCTTATACCTGTAGCGTTAACATGAGTTACTGAATTTCTTTCTAAAAATCTAACCAATATATTCCTTTGAATAAAAAATTTTAGTGTATTACAGGTGAAAAGTACATTGCCCCGAGTTATATTTTTATGTAGTAAAAGTGTTACTTGAGGACAAGTAATGAGTTAAGTTTGGGGATTTTGACACGCCTAAAATATATACGCTTTTTGCTATATCATTTTACTTACTTTTGATGATATTACACTTTAAAGGAAGATATTTTGTATGTTTTTTTGTTTTAGGTACAAGAAATGGTGATTGGAGTAAAAGGAAGCAAAAACGGTGCAATTTGGAGCAAAAACGAGCAAGAAATGAAATTCTGTCCTGACACCTTTCGATAAGACTTTTGATGCTTAATCTTTTTTACACTTCTTGCATATTTTTGAATGAGATTATACTTTAAAGAAAGATTATTTTTATGCTTATTTTGTAGGGCTATCTGTTACGAACGCAACGCAACTGAAATGGGGCGAAACGAAGTTGAAACGGAGCCAAACGGAGCGAAACAGTGGAGCCGCGCAGCAGCCTGCTCGTCGACGGCAAGATTTTCCCGAGACCACCAAAATATGGCCGAAAAGGCCGCCAACAGTGACCTCGAACCATCCGACAGCGGCTCGGATGACCATGAACCGACATTTGGCGGTTTTGGGCCAATATTCGACGTATTTGGACGCTTTTTCGAAGGGGTGCTTAAGGAAACTCTTCAAAATTCGTCCATACTCTTTAAAATGGCGAAAATATGTTAGAAATGGGAGAGAAACAATAGAGAAAAGGAGAGAAAAACTTATAGGAATGTTTATGATTCTTAGATTAAGAGTAGAAATGTAGATTTCTACCCTTTTGGAGAGATTGGAGAGGAGATTTTGAGAGAATTTGTAAGGGATTTCGCTCGCATTGCGTGGATCGCTGGGAGACTTTATGGGAGAGATCTTCGTCTTTCTTTCAAGGGGAAAAAGCTAAGTATTATTCTTCATTATCTTATAATTTTGTAAATATTTATTTAGTGGATTTGCTTTGGTTTAATGAAGTTTCAGTTGTGTTTTCTTCGTGCTTTGTGACGCATCTCTCTTACTCTTTCTTCTTCTTTGGAAATAGCGGCATGAGAAGATTATGCCATTATTTGCCTTTTACTTTTCTTTTATAATGAGTAGAAATCATGTTTAGGATTTTGTGATGCATGATAGAAGTAAATTTAACTATAAATGTGATGGTTTTTACTTGCACTTAATTTACATTGCAATAAGGGCCCATTGTAGTGTTAAAATTCGTTGTAATTGCATCGACCCGAAAGGGCGGTGTAATTCTCAACAAAGTGAAACCACATTCAAATTCCATGGATGGTGAAGTTCATGAGGATTGAATGCAAATAAATAGAGAAATATAATTATCGGGCGTAGAATTGGAGATTTTAGAGTGATAGGTTAAAATCCTCAATTCGGTCCTATCGTTTGGGTGCTGAAGTGTAGATTGTTAGCCCTCAGGTGAGGGGAACGTGGGAGCTCCGAAGTGAGAGCCGGTATCCTCCCAGCCTAGCCGCAGATTCACTAACCAAGTATAGGATTAGTCAATGTTCTTTATGCCTGGAACAAAGGGTAAAGAATATGATTGCTCCTATTTGGCACATACAATATTTAATGCATCTCAATCCTATACATTATCTATTTCATTACATAATAATAGTAGTTTTTAAAATCTCAAAATTCTCCAAAACAACTTATCCAAAAAGGGTTATCTTTAGAATTATTATTTGCATTTAGATATAGTTACTATCTTTACGTTTAACACTTGCATTTAGGAATAGTTGCTAGATAAACACAATCTTAATCGACATTCCAAACTAAAGACTATTAGTAGTAGTACTAGAATTCGACTAAAGACTTCTTACTTCACATCCTCGTGGGATCGATACTCGGGGTTTTTAAAGAAAACTCTATATTACTTGAAACGATACGTATACTTGTGTAGTACCTCTAGTGCGTAAAATATTTTTTAATTTTTATATCATTTAAGATTTTGCACACTAGCCGCTATTTATAAATCAGGTCAAGTTTTTTGCCATCTTTTGGAAGTTAATTTACTGCGTAATTGCGGGTCGGGTCAGGTTCCACTATAAATTAGTGGAAAACCAAGTTCTGTAAGTCCTTAAACTGATGAGCAAACTTTACAATCCCATAATACCGGAGTTGTTGCACTTGATGGGAAGAACTAGACCTGTATGGATACTTGTATATGGGACTAACCTTTTTTGGGTTATACTTGGAGCATTCAAAAACATTGCTCTTCATGCTTCAAATCATTTTGCTTGTTACACATAGTGGACAATAATGAACACTAGAATGAGTGTAAAAATGTATTGATTGTTGCTAAATAATGTGTTATATAAGTAGAAAGGTGTATGTGTCCATGTTTGTAATATTGCTTCACATACTTTGATCTGACCTCCTGTGGGCTCAGATTGGATCATGTTTGGCATTGCAGATAAATTAGTGGCAAACCAAGATCTATCAATCCTTCATCTGACGAGCAAACTTTACAATCCCATAATGCTGGAGTTTCTGCATTTGTTGGGAAGAACTAGACCTGTATGAATACTTATATATGAGATTAGCATTTTTTTGGGGTTTTACTTGTTACGAAATTAACAGAAGTTATTGTTGAAGGTTGGAGCATTTACAAAAATTACTCTTCATGCTTCAAGTCTTTTTGGTTGTTACACATAGTGCACAGTAATGAACACTACAATGAGTGTAAAATGACACGTCTAAAAAATATTAATTTTTCATATAATTTTTATGCTTAATTTTAATTATATTGCACTTTAAAGGAAGATATTTTGTATGTTTTTTTTGTTTTAGGTACAAGAAATGACTTTTAGTGAAAAAGAAGCAAAAACGGTGCAATTTGGAACAAAAATGAGCAAGAAAGCAAATTTTGGCTTGACACTATTTGATAAGTCTTTCTATGCTTAATCTCTTTTAAACTTCTTGTATATTTTTTTCATGAGATTATACTTTAACGAAAGATTTTTTTCATGCTTATTTTGTAGGTGAAGATGTCAGGAATGCAACACAACTGAAACAGGGTGAAACAGAGCTAAAACGGAGTCAAACAGAGCGAAACGGTGGAGCTGCACAGTCTGTGCATTGGATAGCGCCCAAACCGGTGCCGGACCGCACCGAAATTCTGAGAAGAATGAAAAATGGCGTCGGACAGAGCCCTATTTAGTGTCAGCGGCGCCTGAGACAGTTTAGACGCATTTTTAGGCGGTTATTGGCCATAT
Source organism: Papilionanthe hookeriana x Papilionanthe teres (assembly GCA_022702705.1). Taxonomy (NCBI): domain Eukaryota; kingdom Viridiplantae; phylum Streptophyta; class Magnoliopsida; order Asparagales; family Orchidaceae; genus Papilionanthe; species Papilionanthe hookeriana x Papilionanthe teres. The sequence goes on along the minus strand of CM040425.1, from coordinate 37,715,955 downwards.
ACATCGAATTTGGACTCTTTTTGGAATGTTTCTTTAAGCACATCTTGAGAAATTAGTCCCTACATTATTTTACAGCGAATTTGAAGCCAAAAAAATGGAGAGGAATGTTGGAGAAATTGTGGATAATGCTTAGAGATCTTAGAATAAGAGTAGAAATGTATATTTCTATATTTTTGGAGAGATTAGTGAGGGGATTTTGAGAGAATTTGTAAGGGTTTATACTAGTATTGCATGGATCAGCGAGAGACTTTATGGAGAGATTTTCATGTTTCTTTCAAGGGGAAAAAGCTAGGTATTGTTTTCTTTATTATCTTATGATTTTGTAAACACTTATTTTGTGGATTTGCTTTGAAATGAAGTTTTCCGTTATGTTTTCTTGGTGCTCTGTACTGTTTTTTTCTTACTCTTCCTTCTTATTTGGAAAGAGTGGCATAAGAAATTTATGTCATTGTTTTCATTCTACTTTTCTTTTGCAATGAGTAGGATTCATGTTTAGGATATTGAGATTCATGCTAAAAGATGTTTTAAAATTTATTGTAATTGCACTAAGATCCGAGAGGGTGGTGTAATTCTTAACAAAGTGGAACCACATTCAAATTCCATGAATGATGAAGTTCATGGAGGTTGAGTGCAAATAAATAGGGAAATATACTTTGATGGGCGTAGAATTAGAGATTTTAGGGTGGCAGACTAAAATCCCCAATTCGGTCATAGTGTTTGAAAACTAAAGTGAGAGTTAGCCTTCAGGTGAAGGGAAGTGGGAGCTCTGGAGTTAGAGCCAATATTCTCCCAGCCTAACCACAGATTTAGGGACTAAACCTAGGATTATCCAATGTTCTTTATGCACTCGGAAGAGGGTAAAGAATATGATTGTTCCTATTTGGCACATACAATATTTAATGCATCTCATTCATTTACATTATCCAATTTATTACATAGGAATAGTAGATTTTATTATCTCAAAATTCACCAAGTCAACTCATCCAGAAAGGTTATCTTTACAAGTAATATTTACATTTAGAAATAATTATTATCCTTACATGTAATCATCTGCATTTAGGAGTAGTTGATAGATAAAACACCACTTATAATGACCCTCCAATCTAAAGTCTGATAATAGTATACTAGAATTTGACTAAGAACCTCTTACCTCGCTTCTATGTGGGATCGATAAACGGGAATCCATTAGAGCCCTGTATTACTTGATACAATACATATACTTGCATTGTATCATTGTGAATTGATAAAAATTATTAAATATCTCTTGTTCATAAATCCTTGCATATAAGTCGCATCATAAAACTGTATTGATATGATGCTAAATAATGAGGTGTTATATAAGTATAAAGGTGTATGTGTCCAGGTTTGCAATATTTCCTCAAATACTTCTATTTGACCTCATGTGGGATCAAATTTGATCAAGTTTTGCCATGGCAGAGAAAGTTGTCTCTACACGTTCAGTTCCACTACAAATTACTGATAAACCAAGTTCTGTAAGTCCTTAAGCTGACAAGCACACTCTACAATCCCATATACATTATAAATTACTGCCTTCTGTGTCTGTTTGGTAGAAGTTCTGTTTTTATTTATGGTATATACTGGTACAGTGATACATGTTATTCTCATTCACTAGTAATGGACTAGCTTGGATGGCCTATGCATTTGTTTTGAGCAACCGCTATTTCCATTATCACTGATTGAGAATTGTTGGTTGGATTGGCTTGTTGATTGAATGAAAATGATTCTGAGCCCATTTATGGATGTTATTAATAGTTTGGATGGCCTTGCCACTTTGTTTATGGATGCTATTACGGTAATACAAAACCATATGTTTGTGTCAGTTGCTATCAATTGCCTTGCCACTTTGTGAAGAGACTCTTCTGTTAGCTGCCTCCAACTGTTGGTGACATGTTTAGTGATTATTTGACACTTTAAGATGAATTAAATTTTTAAGCAACCATTGCTGCTATTTTTTTCTCTCTCTTTTGCAGTCCCTTCTTGCAGATTTAGGTTTAATTAAGTTTGTATCTAAGCATTTTCTGAGAAAATAATGACATTGTTCTACGATTATTTTGCACTTTAGGATGTTTTCCATGTATCTAAGCAATTTTTTTGTTCCTTCTGGCAATCACCAATCACCTGGTATCATCTCTAACTTTATTAAAAATAATGTATACCTTTAGTTTAATTTATTCATTCTTATCCAATGGTAGTAAATTGTCCTTTCATACTAATAATATTTGGATGATGTTTACTACATTATTGTAATCAGGAAAACATGAGCTCTAGGATGTTCGGGACATCACCACTACTACTCTGGCACTGTGGCCTCCAAACTTCTCTGTTGACATCACGTCAGGCACAAAGCTACGGGAGGAAGTTTTATAGTTGCCCACGAAGCATCGCAGAACAATGTCACTTCTTCCGTTGGGCAGTTGATTCACTGAATTCCCTGTCGACGATGATCGAGAATGGAGAACATCACTGGAGGAAAGTCTAGCCCGGGAACTACACTGTCTTAATGTTAAAAATACTTTAATTATTGCATTAGTTGTTATTGTAATTGTTTTAGACTTCTTTTTTGCTCTTTAAATGTCATTGTGACGTAAAATGACTATCTATAATTCTGTAATTATTTTGGAATACTTTTTTATCATCAATCTTATAGTTATTTATGTGAAATTTTTCGTTGATTTTTTGTGCTAGTCTGTTATCATGCTTTGCTGGGTAAAATTGTGTTTCTCACATTCACCTAAAGGAACTGAAATAAATTCTAAATGGGGGATTACATGCTTAAAGCTTAATTCATGTATTTAAATAATATTTAAATTAATTAGTTCATTAATAAATATTTAAATAAAATGTAAATTCCTTAATGGAAAATATATAAATAATTTTAGTACATGAACGATCAAGTTTTATCGAGCTTTGTATCTAAGACGCTTTATATCTAATATGTCAGGAAGTTGTCTACCCTTTTCAAATTTACTTCAAAATGATGTCAAATACATTTGGGGAGAGCTGTGTCAACGTGCTTTTGAAGATATTAAGTGGTACCTGACGAAACCTCCTGTTTTGGCAGCCCCTATTCCGGGTAGACCGTTGATACTTTATATCGCAGCTTTAAACGAGTCTCTCGTAGCCTTACTTGATCAAGTTAATGATGAGGGTAAAGAGAACACACTCTAATACTTGAGTTGACGTCTAATACCCGTGGAGGTGAAGTATTCTCCTGTTGAGAAACATTATCTAGCTTTGGTTTTTGCCGCTCAAAAGCTTACACACTACATGTTGTCTCATAAGATCAACCTGATTTTGAAAGTTAACCCATTGCAATATTTAATAATTCGACAAATACTTTCTGGATGTTTAGCGATGTGGTCAATGATTTTATTTCAATTCGACATAACTTTTGTGCCTCTTGCTGCTATCAAAGGGCATATTTTTACGGATTTTCTCGCAGTGCACCCATTGCCAACTGAGTCCCCTCTCAACGATGAACTACCAGATGAGCAAATACTACATGTGGAACAGCTTAGTGCCAGACATTGGGAAATGTACTATCGGTCGTTAAATCATTGGGAGATTTGAAACTTTACTTTTGAAAAGTGTGAAATGTAGTTTTATAAAATAAGGTTTCGATTTAATTTAGTATATATGGTTTTTTTAGAAATAATATTTTGAATTTGAAATGCGGGAATGAACGAATCTCATTCACTTAGTAGTTTGAATGAACGAGCACAATATCACAAGCGATGCATCTATCTTGAGGAATAGACACACTGCTTGATGTTACGACTTGATCAAATAAACTACAGAATTTATGATATTTGTTTATGCAAACCATTTATGTTAATCGACTTTCCCATTTCTATTATGGAGGAATTAGATAGAGTTTATAATAATATGAGGTCTTTAAGTTTCCTATAAGGGAAACTCCTATAGTTAATTACATCTTAGATGACTGAAGTCACCTAAGAAAACTCTTGATATAGATCATGAAATATTATATTCATGACTTCCAAGGGTAAGGTCCTTCAAGAAAGAGTGGTAATAGGAGATCCAATGGGTGAGTGTCTCAAATTCTGGAACAATTTATTTGTAGGAATCCAAAGGAAGGAGATACTAGGGGAAAGACATAGATCCAAGAGAGATCTTGGTGCTTTTCCCAAACTATCCTGTGATTTTGTTTTAATTTGAGATAGTTATTTGGTGTTTCATCCTGCCAATTTTATTATTAGGGCTTACATTCATATGATACCAATCATGTGAATGACCTGGAAGATAGGAGGATTTATGTTATACCCGATGACATCCTCGGAATCTTAAGATGAATTATGGCTTATATTGCACAACGTGGTCATGCAAATGCCTAAAGAGATAGGATGAGGGTTTATGCTGCGCTAGGAAAGCTACCTCTAAGTCATATGTCTTGTTTTTTTAATTTCTAAGGAGTTTTGTTGTTGAAGATGGCTATGCTGCCCACTATGCATGCTCCAAGCTCCTCGTCATAGAAGGTTTAGTTTAAAAAAATGTCAATTAAAGAAGAAAAGAAGTATCATGTTTTGGATGTTTTGAATTGAGGTGTCTTAATGTCTTATTTAGGAGAATATGAAAGTTGATTATTGTTGGCATATTTTTAGGTTGTGTGTTGTATTTTAAAAAAAGGGTCGCCAACAGAAGTTGTCGGCGAATTTTAGATTTTAAATTTAATTTAAGTATATATAATTTAGAAAGTAGCATTTGATTTTTTAAAAAAAATTTAAGTTTGAAAAATTTTAAGATATGAAATCAAACCGATCTCACATCTCAAATAGTTTATATAAACGAGCACCGCATCACAAACCGTGTATCTATCCCGAAGAATAGGCACACTGTTTGATTAAATAAACAAGAAGATTTGTGACATCCGTTTGGGTTGCGAACCAATTTTATAAGCCGACAAGTTCCCCTGCTTAATATAGAGGAATTAAGCAGGGTTTATATTACTTGGGTTCTTAAAGTTCCCTATAAGGGCAAGCCCCTATAGTTAATTACATCTTAAATGACAGGAATCACTTAAGAAAACTCTCGATAATGATCATTGGTTTTGCTCTCAATAATTTAAAAGTTTAAGGCTTTCAAACAAATGAATTTTGGAAATTTCAATTAGGAATGGATCAAATTTGGAACAGTTATTTTAGGAGTCCAAAGGAAGAGATGTAGGAGAAGTTGAGGATCCAAGAAGAATCTTGGCAGCTTCCTAAACTATCCTATTGTTTGGCTTTAATTTAAGAGTATATTTAATGTTTCAATCATGCCAATTTTAATTAATTAGGACTTATATTCATATGACACAATCATACAAATAGCCTCGAAGATGTGAGGGTTTATGTCGTACCAAACAACTACCTCGGAGTCCTAAGACCGGTTAGGGCTTAATTCGCATAATATGATTATGCAAATGTCTAACAAAAAGGTTGAGGGTTTATGTTGCACTAGGAAAACTACCTCAAAATCCTATGGCTTGGTTATTTAAAACAAGGAAAGTTTTTGTTGATGTAGATTCCAGTTTTGCTGAAGACGATGACCGTGCTGCCCACTCTGCTCCAAGCTCCGTATTGTTGCAGAGGTTTAGTTTTAGAAGGTGAAAATCAAGAGATGAGAGAAGTGTTTTGGTTTAGAAAGGTTCAAAATTTAGATGACTTAGTGTTTTAATTAAAACAAATCTTAAAGTTAATTAAGCAGAACCGATTAAGATCCCACGATTCCGTCATACCGGCACCGCTATTTTCATCGGATTCACTTAGTCCAAATGAATTTGCTAAACTCAACTGAATGAGTTCCACACTTTCATTTAGACAGTGAGAAATCTCGTTAGCAACACGTGGGTTACATCATTCGAGGGATTCCCGATCATCCAACGAGACGTTTTAATTTAGTTGTAGTTGTAGTTTTGTGTTCTGTTTGTGATTAAATTTTGAGTTGTTTTATACTTTAAAATGTTGTGGCGGTGAATTTTATCTTGTTGTGACTTTTAATTTAGTATTGGGTTTCAGTTTTGTGGCTGCCCTAAAGGTTTTAGTTTTCATGCAGGGTGACATTCTTGTTTAACATGCAAGAAAAGTAAAGTGCAGTACAGGCACGTAAATTGCAATAAAATGAAAAGCATACCTGGAGGGTCTTCCCGTCATTCCAAGCTACAATTAAAACACATTTTAGAGCATTTATATATTTGTAAGAAACACCTAGGTAAAACTAAGGGAAGGTTTTGGTTGTCTACCAAAGTCCTAATCCTATTGCTAGTCATTTCCTATGACGTCTAGGCTCTTGTGTTTTGTTAAGGATGATTTTCTTCATCAAAGAACAATTAAGTTTAGTTGTTCTTCTAAAACACCCCATCATATTGAGGAAGTGTTCAGGACTAGTCCTAAACATCTTTTCAATGCTTATGGGATTATTTTGAGTCCAAATGAGTTTTATTGTATTGGTGAATTGATCATCCAAAAATTTAGTTTAGTTTGTTTCTTGCTCAGCGAATTAGGATGTTTGATTATCCTATGAGTAAAGTGAAATTTCACTTGATGCTTTACTTAAGAGTTATAATAATGAAAGCCTTTAGGGGACAAATCAGTTTGTTAAAGAATTTAACCGCTTTGATTAAAGTTGAATTGATGATTTAGGATGATTTAATTTAGTTTCAAAATTTAAGTTGATTTTCTCTTAAGTGTTTTAAATTGTTTGATTTGAAAAAGGTGTTTATATTATTCAATTTGATTAATCTTTTAATGATTTAAATTTAATTTGACTTAATGGTAACACTTTAGGTCAATTTTAATTGGTTTGATTTTTGTGTTTTTAATTATGAATTGTCTTAAGGTTGATTTTCTTTAATGTTTCAAATTTGTTTTAGATTTGTTTTTTTAAGTGATTTCAAATTAATTTTAATGTTTGAAATTTATTTAAATTTAATTATTGAATATTTAAAATTCATTTTAATTTGATTATTAAATCATTTAATGTTTTAGGCTTTAATTTAATTAAGGTTTATTTTCCTTTTAATTATTTAATTATTAATTTCAATTATCATTTTTGAGTTTGATTAAGAGTTGAATATTATTAAAGTGATTCATTTAGGGGTTTTAAATTAAAGGATTGATATCTTCTTAAATCATATCCCTAATCTTACTAATCCAAATTTAGATTATTCTTCTAAAATTTAAATGATTTAATTAGTCAAGGTTTACTTTAGATATTTTCAAGATGATTAATAGGTTTCTACCCCTTAAATACCTAAGTTTCCATCACCCAAGGGAAAATTAAGATCATATATTTTACCCTCCCTTTTTGATTAGACCTAAATATTAATTAGGGTTAAAGTCTTTAATTACCTTTATGCCCCTTTAGGCTTATTTATTTCATAACTTATCAAATTAAGCTCAAATGAATTTAAAATTTTTATGTCACTTCACTCACATGTCAATTAAGACATTAGAAGAGAAAATGTGATTTTTTTGAATTTAATTTAATTTATATATTTATTTTTATGAAAAAATGGGTTTTCAATAAAAGTTCAACAACATGACCAAGGTAAGGTTTCTATCCTTAGAAAAATTATGTGATGTTCCCACTGACCAGAGAACCATTTAGACCAATTTTGGTGATCTTTTGAATTATATTTTATTTATTATAATTATTTTAAGTTTTATGGTATTAATTAATTATAAAATAAAATTATAGTTGAAAAATGGATTTTATATTTTTCTTAAGTCCCTCTGACCTCAAGGAGTTTAGAGAAATAAACTTTATATTTTTCTGATTTTTCTTTGATTTACTAGAATTAATTTACTAAAAATGTGGAAAATTCCATTTTTTAATATTAAAAATTGTTTTAAGCCTTTAAAATTCAATATCTTAACCTAGAGACTTAGGAAAATTATGGGAATGGTTCCTAAGTGATTAGGAGACCAAATATGACATTTTTATGATTTTTAATATTTTTTTGATTTTTATTATTTTTTAATTATTAAAATATTAAAAATATGGTGAAAAATGAAATTTTTTGAAAAATTCAAATTTTAATTTTCTTAGACTTCTCTGATATCAGAGAGGTCTCAAAACCAATTTGGTGAATTTTTTTAAATATATTTTAGGTTTTATGAATTTTTAAAGTTTAAAAATGACCATGCAACTTAAATGATCCATTTAGTGGGTTAAATCATGTTCAATTGATTTCAAATTTTTATGTGAGACTCCTCTGACCCTAAAGATCAGTGGAGAATTATTTTCAAGTGATTTTGGTGTGTGGTTAGTCCTAATTAATTAAAATTCAGTTTTAAGTGTTTAGACCAATTAGGGTTATTCTTAAGGAATTAAACCAAACCAAAATTTTCCTAGGGTCCTCTGGTCATAAGGTACCTCCCTAAATTTTCCTAGAATTTTCTAAGCAACATGCTAATTACTGGAATTAAAATGGCAAAACAGACATCTAAACTTGAAAAATCAATATCTTGCCACAGAGATGGCTTTTAATGTTCCCAAGAACAGAGGCTACAAAAGCTCTATGGTCTTATGCAATGGTGAATTGTGTGTGTGAATGGAGAATTAAAACACTGAAATTAGTAAATAATTAATTAAAATTAAAATACTCATCAAAATAACTTAATTCTTTTTCCACACTGTTCTCCTCTGTTCACTGAGCAAGAGGGTATTTTTATTTTATTTTTGTGATTTTTCTACACAAAGATATGGATTTTTGAAGTTTCTAGTATTTAAATAAATAGAAAATACCCTATTTATCTAATTAACCCAGTCATCACCGCGTCAACCTCGGCAGCTCCGAAGCCCCACGCAGCGCACTCCTATTTAACGCCGCCTCCTGAGTCAGCAGCCATGCGTCCCGCGGTCTCTCTCCATCTTCTCGTCCGGCTCGATCTGGATCATCCATTCGATACGACGGTTCCTGGTCATCGTTTACGACTGGTGTGTACCGAGAGCCGTCCACACTAAAACCCTAATATCTCCCTCATTTCTTAACCAATTTACATGAAATTAGATCCTATGTGTTCTTCTAAACGAGAGCTACAAATCCATATGGCTAACATGCATTGAAATTAACTCAAATGAAATGGAGAATCGCTGGAAGCTCTCGGGAAGGAGGAGTTCCATACCTTGGCTCTGAGAAGTGAAGCTTCAATCAGAGGGGCTTGGCACGTTCGTTGGAGCTGGAGGAGCCTAGGAATGAAGCCTCTGGCCCTGGTGAATTGTCTAGACCAGACTTCCACCAAGCCGGATTTCAAAGCTTGGCTGATAGGAGAAATGGCTGGCCTGGAGAGGGGCTTTTGCTGGGGAACTTCTTCTCTTGGTCTGGTGAATGTGTAGGTTCAATCAATTTGAGGATTGGCTCACTGTGGTGAAGTGTCCTATTTTTTGGGTGGATTTTGAGCTGAGAAATTGAGCTCACAGAGGGGGTTTTAGGGCTGGATTTCAGTGAGGATCAAGTGCTCTGTGTTTGGAGAAGGGTCTAGAGTGATTTTGGCAGAGTTTTGGTAAGGTTTTTTTCAGCACCTCTTTTGGCCGAGAGGTGGTGGAGTTTAAATAGAGGTGACTGGAGGGCTTCCTAGGGGCAATTGGAGGCTGGGATCAGCTGCTCAGGGGAGGAGAAGAATAGCCATGGTGTCCATTTGGGTTGGGACAACTCAGCCAGCTTAATTTGAATTTTTGAATCAAATTAAGCCTCTCGGCCTGGTGGTTTCCAGCGACTGGGGTGGTGGTCCGGCCAGGGTCAGGTCACCATCTGACTCAGTGTGGTCAGAGCTGGGGTTTGGTGCAATCAATTGGCCTTGGACATGTGTAAAGGATTTGATTTAAGTGGAATGGGGGGAAGCTCATTTTAGGTTTAATTTGGTCAAACCATGCTTTTGGGCTAGGTGCACCCACAAGGGGCTTTGGGTGCTGTGGGGAGTCAGTGAGTCAGCTGGTTTTGAGTGGAGAAGTCCCCATCCAAGCTTATTTAGATTAATTTTGGGTTTAGGTGAAGCATGGGTAAGGTTAAAATGTTTAATCATAGGTTAGGAAAGAGCTCCCCTCTCTTACCATTAATGGCTTGGTGATGTGTAAAGTAGCTTCCATGGCTCTTATGTGGCTTGTGCATGGTTCAATGGCTCCATTTGGCTTAGGAGTGGCTTGGCTCACTTACATGGAAATGGATTTTGGGGTTTTTGATGAGTTTAGGGGAAATTGGCATGAGGCTTGATTTGGAATGATTTGATTATTGATTTAGGACTTAGGGATGATTTCAATTAAAAGGATGATGAGAGGAAACTTCATGTGGTCTTTGGAATAAGTCTTGGGCTTTTTGAAATCATTTTGGATGGGCTTTTAAAATGGTTTAAGGAAGTGGGCTTTTAGGTTTTGAAATAAATTGATGGATGAAAATTGGTGAGGGGCTGTGTCAAATAAATGTTGGGATTGGTTTAGGAATGTGCCATGAGTAATTTGGAACAAGTTTGGGGTGATTTTGAATTGAATTGGGTTCAATTTAGGCTTTTTGGTAATGAGGCCAAAGTGGATCAAATTGGGCTAACTTGGGTTAAGGTTGGACCAATGTTGGGTTTGATGTAAAATTAATGTTGAAAAATTTTCATGGGGGTGTGACAAAGAGTTCTCAACTTTGGTTGGGCTTTGATTTTGGGATTTGGGCTTATTTGGGTTCATGATGGATTTAGGCCAAATTGGGGATTTTTGGCTTGGGTTAGGTTTGGGTGGAGTTTGGTTTCAAATTTGGGGCAAATCATGTTAGTTTTTTGTTTGTGGGGATGTTAGGAAGGTTTAGGAAAAGATTTGGTGTTCATTGGAGTTGAGTTGGGTTGGTTTGGGCTAAGTTTAAGTCATGGGCCAAAATTGGGGTTTAAGCTTCAAATTGAAATTGGATCCACATGTTTATGAAATTGGGTTTAGGTTTGGTCTAAATTGGTATTGGGGATATTAAGTTGAAGTTTAGGATTGAATTGGATCAAAATTGAGGTCAATTGAAGTGGTTTGGTTGGACATAGGGTCCACTTAGGTTAAAAATAGGTCAAATTGGGGGTTTTGGTAAAAGTGGACTAAATTGACAAAATTGGCTCATGGTGTAGTTGAATAAAATGAAATTGGGAATATTTGGAATTTTCTGGAATTTTTTAGGAATTTTCTGAATTTTTGAAATTTTTGGGTTAAAAGGGTATTTTGGGTATTTGGAGGGTATGGGGGGGGGGTATTTGGAAAATTTTGGTGTATTTGACCAAGGATGATCAATTTGAGTGGGGGAAATGTTTAGGATTAATTTTGAGGAATTTTGGGTAATTTAGGCAATTTTGCAAATTTTGGGCAATTTCAAGGGCATTTGGTAGGTTTGATGGGTTTAGGGTCCTGGGGGTCAAAAATTAAATTTTTGAAAAAATGAATATTGATCAAGTGTGAGTGAAATGAAATTACTTGATTGAGCCATGAAGCCATATTAAGCTCACAAAATCCATGAGAGGATTCATTCTAGGCATTCAATATGTTGTTCCTAACCCTGTTAACCAGGGCTTAGGGGTTGAGGACCATCCATATGAATTACCTATATGAGTTAGGAAGTCAAATTGGTTAAAGGTAGTCTTAGGGCTTGGAATGTGTGTGTGGGAGTGAGGTGTGTGCAAGTCAAACCTCACCAGAACAGACCATCCAGGGTAATCCTAAGGCCAAAGAGTCCTACAGGAAACTCATCATTTAAACTTCCACATTTAATTTTAACCCTCCAAGTGGCTTAGGGTTTTACAATCAAACTTGTGGGGTTTGAAGGGAGCCAAGAAGTGTTTAAATTTCTAAGTGATGGGTCCCATTTCTAGTCCACTAAGATAGTCAAGGAGAAGCCCTATGGCTAGATCCTAAGTACTAAGGAGAGAGAAGAGAAAAGACCTCATAAAAAATGAGGTCAACAATTATGGCGAAACCGGTTAGGATCACAACGTTCCCTCCTTCCGGTACCACTACTTTCTTCGAATTCACTTAATTCAGATGAATTTACTAAACTCAATTTAATGAGTTCTATACTTTCATTTATACCGTGGGAAATCCCGTTAGCAATCGTAGGTTGCATCATCTGAGGTATTTCTGATCATCCGATAGAGATGTATTAATTTAGTTGCAATTGTGATTTTTATTTTATTTGTGATTAAATTTTGAGTTGTCTTATATTTTTTACTATTGTGGTGGAGAAATTTATCTTGTTTTATTTTAATTTTGTTTTGGTTTTGGTTTTGTGGCTACCTCATCCAACTAAAAATTATCTATTTTTAGTGTAGATTTCATGCTCACTTTATGCACATTTTTTATGATATACACTTTAAAGGAATGTATTTTTCATATTTTTGTTTTCAAGTATAAAAATATATGATTTTAGAGAAATGAGGCAAAAACAATGCAATTTGGAGCCAAAATGAGCAAAGAAGAAAATTCTGATCTAGTACATATCAATATATTTTTTTATGCTTAATCTATTTTACATTTCTCACATGTTTTTGAATGAAATTATACTTTTGAGAAAAGTTGTTTTTATGTAAATCTTGTAGGTGAAGATGTTAGGAACGCAACGCAACTGAAATGGGGCGAAACAGAGTTGAAACGGAGCCAAACGGAGCAAAACAGTGGAGCTGCGCACAGGGTGGCGCCTAGGCACCAGTGACGATGAGAAAACAGTGCTTAGGCTCTAGAATCAAGGCCTAGGCTCCAGATCCCATCTAGGAGCGATTATGGATGGTTATTGGACGGTTTTGGGTGGTTCCAAAGCATTCTAGAAGCCTCTGGACGAAATCCTACATTTCAACAAGTAATACAATGAATCTAGACACATTGGAACAGTTTAAATCACGAAGAGGTGCGACCCAAAGTGAAGGGGTGTGACTGTTTGGGCAAGGAGTCTGGCGCCTAGGCGCCAGAACTTGGTACCCTAGGTGCCAGAATTGTTTCTAGAAGATTCATTGAATCTGGACAAAATTTTGAAGAGGTGCCTTAAGCAAACCCTGGTCATTTTTGAAGCTCTATAAATAGGGACGAATTCTACAGCAAGGCGGCGGTCTCTCTCTCTCTCTCTCTCCCTCTCTCTCTTTCTTCCTCCTTAGTCATTTTAGAGTCATTTTAGAGTCATGAAGATGTAGATTTCTACATCTTATGGAGAGATTGGTGAGGGATTTTGAGATATTTATGTAAGGGATGTACGAGCGGCGCATGGATCGGTGGGAGACTTTGGTGGAGAGATCGTCTTCTTTCCTTCAGAGAGAAAAAGCTAAGTATTGTGTTCTTCATTCTCTTGTAATTGTTGTAAACATTTTCTAATGGATTTTCTTTGTTTTAAACCGAGTTTTCTATCGTGATTTATCCATGCTTCGTAAGTGATTTTCTTTACTCTTTCTTTTAATATGAAGTAGTGGCATGTGCAGGAAAATTATTTTTATGATAGAATTATCTATTAGATACTTGTAGGTGACAGATAGTTGCATAAATATAATAAAATACTAATGAACTAAGTTCCTTGTTGGCACTTAATTTATTACATAATTCTATCAATTCTTTTACTTCTTATGTCATTATTTTCATTTACTTTTATTTTGTAATGAAATAGATGCAGGGTTAGGAATTAAGATTTGATTGGATATTCTCTTATTAAATTAAGGTGATGATATTCATACCGGATCTTCATTTACTTTACAAATTAGTCACTTGTATTGTTAAAATCTGTTGAAGAATTCTGAGACCTAACCGGAGATGAGCTCTTAACTAGTAGATATCACATGAATCCTTGGGTAATCGAAGGCCTTAAGCGGGTTAGTCATGGTGAAGTGCTAATAAATTGGGAGACATTGTTTATTGGGCGTAGAATTGGTTAGTTTTAAGAGTGACAGATGATACACCTAAAATATATAGTATTTTTATGCACATTTTTATACCTATTTTTAATGATATTGCACTTTAAGGGAAGGTATTTTGTATTTTTTTTACAGGTATGATAAAAATAGATGGTCATGATGAAAGGAGCAAAATTGGATCAAATTTGGAGTAAAAAAATGAAAAATAAAAAATTTGGCATCGGCCGCTAAGCGCGACAGGCTGCGCTTAGCCGCCACAGTTATAAATCGAACTTTAATTAGATTTGGCGCCAAATTCAAAGGGAATGGATGCAACTCTTGGTGGTAACGTCCATAACTTCCTTTGAGCGAAAAATTTGAATGAAGGGGTGCGTTCCTTGGTAGATACATCAAATCTGGACACATTTTGAAGAGACACCAAGGCACCTTTTGGTTCACTATTTAAAGAGAGTCTTAGAAGTGAAGAAGTGAAGAATTGAAGAGGCTCTTCGCTGTATTTCGAAGAGAGGAATTTAGGAGATTCTTCCACTGCATTTTAGGTTTTTATTTAGAGTAGGAGTAGAGAGTAGAGAGGAGAAAAGATTCAGAGTTAAGAGTTCTTCTCCCACTTCTTTTCTTTCTTTTAGTTTAGTTTTTATTGAAGTCTGAAGTCTGTATTCTGAGTCATCAGAGTTTGGAGACTTGCTCTGAGGAGTAGTTTAGCGAAGAGTTAAAATTTCAGAGGAACTTCCTTAGTCTTGTGAAAAGGATTTTCATATAAGTGTTTACTTTTATTTTGTTTATCAATATTTGCTTTTGTTTATTATTTTTCTTATCATTTTTAATTTCAAATCAATGTGTTTTTATATTTTCCCAATGCATTCTGAGTAGTTTACTTTATCTTTTTCTTTCTTAAAATGGAGAAGTAATTAATTTAAAGAGAATTGTTGTGGAAAGTATCGGTGTTTAAAAGTTGGAAGAAGTTGTGAAGATTGATTCTGAGAACTTTATTTACTTCTTAATTTGGCCTGTTAAGTTGTAAAATTTCTTGAGATTATGTAAGATCCAATGTAGTATTATCTCATTAAAGTTAGTAGGAATCACATGCAATTATATGGGTGAGAACTGTAGTCCATATAAGTGAATGTAATATTAGAAGATATTTTTATAGAAAGGAGTAAAATTAGAGGATTTTAGAGTGGCAGGATAAAACCCCTAATTTGGTTTGAAATTTTGAGTTTTGTTATGAGAAGTTAGCCCCTAGGTGGTGGGAATCGAGGGAACTCTAGAGTGAGAGACTGGTATCTTCCCTGCCTAACCATGTTCAAAATAATATAAATTTCAAATTAACATATGTTCTTTATAGAACCAAGTAAGGGTAAAGAACACATTTGCTTCTATCTATCACAACAAAATTTAAATACTTCCACAACAATACTTTAAAAATTATTACTACTTCATGAAAGGAAAGAAAAAGATATTTTAGTTAATAGTATTTTTACATCCAGTGTTATTAGTTATTGAAACCTTTACTTTCATTGCTTAACATTTTATTAAGAAAATTTCAAAAAGACAAATCAACTTTCTAAAACTTTTCAAAATCAAGACATACTATTTCAAAAACAATTAAAGAAAATAAAAAGATAATTTTCTAAATTCCTTTAAAGATTTTCAACTTTTCCCCGTAGGTTCGATATCTCGGGGCTTAATCAGAAAGTCCTATATTACTTGATAAACGATACGTATACTTGCGTAGTATCCCATTTTATAAAATCATAATTTTCATATCTTAAATCATTAACGCACTTATATCCGACGGAGTCAAGTTTTTGGCAACCGTTGCACTTATATCTATCAGGGATCAACAGACTAAATTTTAATAATTTGGATTATAGAAAGGGAACGGGTCACTAGTAGGGCCGATCATGGCCACCCTTGGACATCTAGAAGTGTGAGCCTAGATTAACCCATTCTACTAATAATATATTTTGAACCGATCTATAGATTATCCAATGTTCTTTAAACTATCGAGCGAAGGTAAAGAATAAGATTTCTTCTATTTGGCACTACTTCATAAAATTCTAAGCATCTCTTTCCTACACATTATCTATATAATTGCGAGAGAAATGTAGTTTTTAATATCTCAAAATTCTTCAAACTAATTTATCCATAAGTTATCTTTTTATTTAAGAACTTTATTTAGGATTAGTTATTAGAAAACCTATTTTAATCGACATTCCAAATTTAAGCCTTATAGAAAAAGACTGGAATTAGCTTAAAGAATTTCTTACCTCACTTCTCTGTGGGATCGATACTGGGGTTATAAAAGAAACCCTATATTACTTGAAACGATACATATACTTGCGTAGTACCCCTAGTGTGTAAAATATTTTCTAAAATTTTACAACATTTTAATTTTATACACTAGTCGCTATTTATAAATTGGGTTAAGTTTTTGGCCATCTTTTGGAAGCAAAAATTATTGTGTTAATGTGGGTCGGGTCAAGTTTTTGGCGTCGTTGCCGGGGAAGCTTCGGTAAGAACTTTAGGAGAATTTTAATTGAAATAATTAAGTTTAGACTTGGAAAACAGTAGTGTCGTAAAAACTATTTTTTGTGTAAAAGTATTTTTTGTGTGAAAATTAAGTTGTCCTTGAAAATGTATTGTTGTGTTGAATATATTTTTTATTTTATTTGTTTTATTGTTAATTTATTGTTTGTTGTGTTATGTATGCAAAACAAAAGATCTGTAGGACTTGTGCCTTATGATCCCGAGTTTGAAAAAAATAAAAACAAAAAAATAAAAATACATAAAGGACTCAAAACTAGAAATGGAAATGGAAAACTTTCAAGATAATAACTTGGAGAATCATCATAATTCATTGAGGGATTGTGTAAATCTTACGATATATAAAATTCACTTAAGTATACAAAACCCTGTCGTAGAAGCTAACTCATTTGAACTTAATCCTGAGATTATCCAACAGGTGCAGAACAATCAGTTTGGGGAACTCCTTTGGAGGATCTCTATTTACACTTATCTAATTTTCTAGAACTTTGTGCTACATTTAGTTATAATGGCATGTCAGACGATGCTGTTAGGCTAAGGCTTTTTCCTTCTCACTAAGGGATAAGACTAAAATATGGTTATACTCATTAGCACCTATCTCTATTAAAAATTGGGAGGAGTTAACTCAGAAATTCCTACCTAAGTATTTTCCACCTTCAAGGACTACTAAACTTAGAAACGATGATATCTCATTTTGTCAATATGAAGGATAATGAATATACGAAGCCTGGGAAAGATTTAAGGAACTCCTAAGTGTCCACATCATGCTCTGCCCGATTAGTTAATTATTCAAACTTTTTATAATGGTTAGTAGGATCCCTTATGTCTATAATTGATGCTACTGCTGGTGGTTCATTAATGTCAAAATCATTTAATGAAGTGTATGCATTAATTGATAAAATGGCTACAAATGAATTTCAATGGCCCTCTGCAAGGGTAAATCATACAAATGTAGCTAGTGTTCATGATACAGATGCAATTACAATTCTTGCATCTCAGGTTGTCGCAATATTAAGGAAGTTGGAACAATTTGGAATGAACCAACCTCAATTTACTTCTGTAAGTGAGAAAAGTTCATTAGGGCGTATAATTGATTCTAACTTATCATATGACGCTTTAAATGCCATAAACAACCCATATTCTAACTTTTACAACCCGTGTTTGTAGAAACATCCTAAATTTAACTGGAATCATACTACTGATGGTGGAAACAAAAAAATGGGAAAATAATCATGTGAATCCTAATGAAAGTTGGAATAATCAGGGGAATAGAAACTATAGACCTTCATATCCACCGGACTCTAATAATGATCAACAATTTGAGGATAAGAAGATATCTATGGAAGAAGTGGTATTGTAAATGTGAAACCAGTTGCAAAGTTAAAATGCTGCGATTAAAAATATAGAGAATCAACTTGGACAAATTGTTAATTCACTTAGCAATATACCCCAAGGAACACTTCCTAATAACATTGAGATCAACCCTAAAGAGAACACTAATGAACAAGTAGAAGCTATTCAATTAAAAAGTGGAAGAGAGATAAAGGAAGTGGTTAGAAAAGAGAAATATGTTGTGAGAGAAACAAATGAAACTAAAAGACCTGAAAAACATGTTTCTAAGGATTTGGAAAAATTAATTTCTCTAACTAAAGTCAGTTTGGAAAGACCACCACCTCCATTTCCTCAAAGACCTAGACAACATGAGTTGGATAAGAAATTTTCAAAGTTCATGAATGTACTTAAGAAGTTAACGATAAATATTCCTTTCACTGAAGCTTTGGAACAGATGCCAAGTCATGCAAAGTTTATGAAGGAGATATTAAACAAGAAAAGGAAATTTGGGGATTACTAGACAGTTGCACTAAGTATGGAGTGCAACGCTATACTTCAGAAAAATTTTCCTTGGAAATTTAAAGTTCCTTGTAGCTTTACAATTCCTTGTGCAATTGGAGAAAGATTATGTGGAAAAGCTTTATGTGATTTAGGAGTGAGCATTAATGTGATGCCTCTATCTATATTTAGAAGGTTAGGTTTAGTTGATATTTCTCCCACTATTGTAACCCTTATGTTAGCTGATCGATCTATCATTTATCCAAAAGGAGTTATAGAAGACATGCATGTTAAAGTGGATAAATTTATCTTTCATTTGGACTTTATTGTATTAGATATGGAGGAAGATAAAGAAATTCCAATTATTTTAGGGAGACCTTTCCTTGTTACTGGACAAGCTATGATAGATGTGCAAAAAGGAGAGTTGATTATGAATATTAATGACCAGAAAGTCACTTTTGATGTATTAAAGACTATAAAATATCCAGCTAAGAGAAAAGATGATGATTGTTTTTGGATAGATGAAATTGATTATCTAAGTAAAGACCATTTCCAAGAAAGTTTTGAGAGTAAGTTAACATATGAGATTGAAATGGATTTTTGTGATGATTCGAAAACGTTATTTAAAGAAGACTGTATGTGTGTTCAAGAGAGGTGTGAAATGATGGACACTACTAAAAATAGTAAAATTTTAATTCCATTTGTTGTAAAATCTCATGAACTTAAGATGGATTTACCCCATACAATTTTAATGCCTACCTATTTAGGGAATTCATCAACACAACCAGTCTTTATATCTTTAGATGCGACTCAATCACAAGAAAAACCTGAATTGAATGATGAACATGACAAAGTTATTAAACTAGGACTTGGAAGAAAATTTGAAGATATATTTCAAAAGAACTTTGAGTTGAGAAAAGTGGATAAGGATATTGGAAGACCATTAGAAAAAATTCCTAAGGAATTAAAAAAACCTATTTCCTCAACTAAGATAGATCATCCATCATTTAATAATTATAAAGGGGAAGAATTGGAAGATAATTTGAAACAGAAGAGTAACATAGAAGCTATTGATCCGGAATCTGAATTATCTAAAGAGAATCCGATCCAAAATTTGGGAGATATTGAAGTATCTTATAAAAATCAATTTCTTATAAATTTCAAGGATGATATTAATATGCAAATTTAGAAAATTAATAGAAGAATATTAGATCTAGAAAGAAATATGAGGAACAATGATATAAATCAAACTGAAAATGAAGAGCTGAATGAAAATTTAAAATTTGAGAATTTTATAGGAATCCCTGGATCTGGAAATGATTAGGATATTGATCGAGGATTACTTAATTGGAATTTTGATCCAGGAGGGATCATTTGTCGGGCCCGTGACGTTAAAACCAAGTGCTTTATGGGAGGTAACACATAGTTATAAGTGTGCTTTGATTTAGTGTGTTTGAGAGTCATGATTGTTAATGTTGTATGGTGTTTGCTTTAGAGTGGATTGACTTGATCCTTATGTGTCATTATGGATTGATAAGTTTGATTGTTGTTGATAGATGTTTGGATTGTTAGTAGTTTGATCTTTGTGTGTCATGAGGGATGTGATTCATTAACTTCTTATTATGGTTAGACTTGTATGTTCTCTTGTAGTAGTTGGATTAACGAGTCCTCTATGACTTGGGTCTCACCCGAACTTGTGTTTTACAAGAGAAATCATGAATTTTGAACATTGATAGTTCCATATTAATTTGTTACTTCCTTTCTGCAACTTTATTTTCATTAGGTAGGAGTCACGAACCTATTTGATGAATACCATGTGGATGATCTTACACTATCTTTATAACTGTTAGAGGTGCTTAATTATAAGGATTAGATGATGCCTGAGATTGGTGTCCGGAAACCAATATATCAGGGGTAATCTTATCTTTGGGATTATAATCTATAAAATCATTTGAAAGTACCTAATTTACTAGTGTAGTGATTCCGTTAGAAATTGGAGTTAAATTAGTGAGATGTGATCCATAAAAAAATACCCATTTTTATGCCTTGATTTTTATCAAATTTTTAAGGATATTATGCTTTAATGAAAGTTATTTTTGTGTTTTTGGATATAGGTGATGGATAAATGTTCAAGAAGAAAAAAAAGTGAAAAAGGAGCAAAAAGGAGCAAAAAGGAGCAAAAATGGAGCCAAAATGCAAAATTGTCAAAATTATTGGTACGGCGCTCAGCGCCGAATCCGCGCTTAAGCACCGGGTCGATACGAGGATCCGTCAAGATTTTTGACGACTTTTGGATGGTTATTTTGACGGTGTTAGCGGTTATTGGACCTTCTAGAAGACTGGCAGTTGTTCCTGGTATATAGGACATGTGATACAATGTATTTGGATGCTTGGAAACGGTTTTAATCGCGAAGAGGTGCGATCCAAAGTGAAGAGGTACGAAGAACTGGACGCAGAGTCCGGCGCCTAGGCGCCAGAAACACCTTTTAGAAGATTCATTGAATGTGGACACATTTTGAAGAGGTGCCTTAAGGAAACCCTTGAAGCCTATAAATAGGAGGGTACTCCTTTAGAGAAAAAGGCCCCATACACCCCATTAGAGAGAGAGAAAGTCTAGAGTCCATCTAGAGAGAGAAATTAGATAAATATTTTAGGGCCACTTTTATTAATTAGTGAGTTTATTTAGAGTTTGTAATGAGAGTTTAAAGAGTTGGTGCTTTTGAAGTTTATTTGCTTTGGAGTCAGAAGAATTCAGAGGTTCAGTAGGAGAAACACTTGAGATAAGTATTTGTAATGTTATTCAAAGTTTTATTATCATGTTTTGTTATTTAAATTCAATGTGTTCTGAGTAGTTAGTTTACTTTCTCCTTTCAAATATGAAAAGATAAATAAGATAATATAAAATTCAATGGAGAATTAAAAACTATTTATATTTAAAAACATTGTGATGATATTAATACCAGATCTCCATTTACTTTACAAATTGATCACATGTATTGTTAAAATCTGTTGAAGAGTTTTGATACCTAGAAGGAGATGAATTCTTAACTAGTAGATATCACATGAATCCTTGGGAGATATTATATAATGGGCGTAGAATTAATAAGTTTTTAGAGTGATAGACTAAATTCTTGTGATTTGGTTTATAGAGAAGGAAAGGGTCACTAGTATGGCCGACCATAGCCACCCTTGGACATCTAGTAGTGTGAGCCTAGATTAACCCATTCTACTAACAATACATCCGGACTTGATCTATAAAGCTAGCTAATGTTCATTACACCTTGATCGAAAGGGTAAAGAATATGAATGCTTCTATTTGGCACAATACCATAAATTTATATTCTCCACGAATATTATCATTATCTTAGAAAATTTTGGATTAATTGAAAAGAAGAAAGTTGTGTTCTTATTGCTATTTACATCAATCATTTCATTACTGCTTTATTATTGCATCTTTCTTTACTGCTTTATTATTGCATCTAGTAAATTAAAAATATCAAATTTATAAACTATAAAATAAATACATAAAAATAAAATTAAAATATTTAAAATCCATAACTCACTCCTCGTGGGATCGATACTGGGATCTTTATTTCAAAGCCCTATATTACTTGATACGATACGTATACTTGCGTAGTACCCCTAGTGTGTAAAATATTTTCAATAAGATTATATTTGTATACACTAGTTGCTATTGTTATCTATTACATATATTTGAAAGCATTAATTATTATATTTATCATCAGCGGATTGCGGGTCAAGTTTTTGGCGCCGTTGTCGGGGATTGAATTTTTAGTACACATATATATAGCATCTGGGTCAAGTTTTTGGCGTCGTTGCCGGGGAGGAGCGGAGTCAAATTTTTAGATTTTAAATATTTTTATTTTATTTTATTTTATTTATTTTCTTTTGTTGTCAAAATTATAAAATACCAAAAAAATAATATATATATATATATATAATCTGAAGGATTATTACCTTTAGATTTTGAATTAAAAAGAACTACTAAAAGAATTAAAAAAGGAAAACAAACTAAAAAAAACAAGATGGCTAATTTACATAATAATTTACAAAATCCAATTGAAATTAATGAACAAAATGTTTACAAACCATTAAGGGATTATGCTAACCCTACAGTTGATGAACTTCATAGTAGTATTCAAATACCTACTGTAGATGCTAATTCTTTTGAGCTTAAACCATCTATCATTCAAATGGTTCAAAATAATCAATTTGGAGGAACACCAAATAAGGATCCAAATTTACACCTTGCTAGTTTTTTAGAACTTTGTGCTACCTTTAAATATAACAATGTTTCGATGATGCTATTAGACTTAAACTCTTTCCTTTTTCTTTAAGAGATAAAGCAAAGATGTGGTTGAACTCATTAGCAACAGGTTTTATTAAAACATGGGCTGAAATGACACAAAAATTCCTTGTTAAATATTTTCCTCCTTCTAAGACTGCTAAATTAAGAAATAATATTACTTCATTTAGTCAATTTGATGGGGAGACAATTTATGAAACTTGGGAAAGATTTAAAGAAATATTAAGAAAATGTCCTCATCATGCTTTACCTGATTGGTTAATTATTCAAACATTTTATAATGGTTTAATTGGATCACTAAAATCAATTATTGATGCTCATTGCTTGGAGGTTTTTAATGTCTAAATCATTTGAAGAAGCTTATACTTTAATTGAAGAAATGACTAATAATAATTTTCAATGGCCTTCTGAAAGGATTAATCCTAAAAGAATGTCAAGTATTCAAGATAACGAAGACTTTTCTATCTTAGCTTCACAAGTAGCTGCAATATCTAAGAAATTAGATAATTTTGCCATCAATATATCAAATAACAACTCATCTAATATTGAAGATTCTCAAACTATTTAAACTTTACAAGCTATTGCTAGTAAAAATAATCCGTATTCAAACTATTATAATCCTGGATGGAAAAATCACCCTAATTTTAAGCTGGAATAATCAACAACAACAATGGGGTAATAATCGATCCCATCCAATCGGAAATTGGAATAATCGAAGTAAATTCAAATTATAAACCACCCGAATTTAATAATTAACAGAAAAAGTTATCAATAGAAGAATTAATTTTACAAATGTGTAATCAATTACAAAATCAAAATACTGCTATTAGTAATATTGAGAATCAAATGGGACAAATCGCTAATTTAATTAATTACAGACCTCCAGGAACACTTCCTAGTACTGTTGAAATTAATTCAAAAGAAATTGGAAAAGAACTTGAACATGTTAAAGCTGTACAACTTAGAAGTGGAAAGGAATTAAAAGAAAGAATGCATAATGAAATTGAAAAAGAGATTGAGGTTGAAGAGATTGAAAAACCTAAAGAAACTTCTTCTCCTAATCAAGATCAAACTAATATTTCTATTAATTTGGAAGTTGAAAAACCACCACCACCTGTCGGCATATTTTTAGGTTATGTGTTTTATTTTGAAAAGGGGGTCGCCTACAGAAATTGTCGGCGAATTTTCATATTTTAAATTTAATTTAAATATATATATAGTTTAAAAGATAACATTTGATTTTTGAAAGTAATTTTAAGTTTAAAAGTTTTAAGATATGAAATCAAACCAATCTTACATCCCAAATAGTTTATATAAACGAGCACCACACCACAAACCGTGTATCTATCCCGAAGAATAGACACACTCGCTCGATGATGGGGCTCGATTAAATAAACTAGGAGATTTGTGACATCCATTTGGTCCGCGAACCAATTTTATAAGCCGACAAGTTCCCTCGCTTAATATAAATGAATTAAGCGAGGTTTATATTACCAGGTTCTTACGGTTCACTATAAGGGCAAGCCCCTATAGTTAATTACATCTTAAGTGACGAAAATCACCTAAGAATACTCTCGATAATAATCGGTAGTTCGCTCTCAAGAATTTCAAAGTTTAAGTTTTCGAGGATTGAATTTTGGAATTTCAATAGGGAAAGGATCAAATTTGGAACATTTTATTTTAGGAGTCCAAAGGAAGAAAGGTAGGAGAAATCACAGATTCGAAGCGAGCTTCGGTAATTTCCCAACTATCCTATTGTTTGGTTTGATTTTTTAGGAAAGTCCTAATATTATTTTATATTTCAATCTTGCCAATTTTAGTTAATTAGGACTTATATTTGTTTGATAAAATCATACGAATAGCCTCGAAGATGCGAGGGTTTATGTCGTATCGGACGACTACCTCGGAAGTCCTAAGACCAGGTTAGGGCTTAATTTACACGATATGATCATGCAAATGCCTAACGAAGAGTTGAGGATTTATGTTGCACTAGTGCAAACTACCTCGAGGTCCTATGGCTTGGTTATTTAGTTCTAAGGAAAGTTTTGTTGAAGTAGACTCGAGCTTTGCGATGACGATGGCCGTGCTTGCCCATCATACTCCAAGCTCCTTGTTGTTGCAGAGGTTTAGTTTTAGAAGTCATAAATCGGGAGATGAGAGAAGTGTTTGGTTTAGAGAAAATCTTAAAGTCCGGGTGTTTTTTAATATTTTAATTAAACAAATCTTAAAGTTGATTATAACAACACGGTTAAGATCCCACGGTTCCATCCTTCCGGCATCGTTATTTTTATCGGATTCACTTAGTCCAGATGAATTTGCTAAACTCAACTGAATGAGTTCCACACTTTCATTTAGACCGTGGGAAATCCCGTTAGCAACACATAGGTTACATCACCGAGGTATTCCCGATCATCCAACAAGACGTTTTAATTTAGTTGTAGTTGTAGTTTTGTTGTTTTGTTTGTGATTAAATTTTGAGTTGTTTTATATTTTGAATGTTGTGGCGATGAATTTTATCTTGTAGTGTCTTTTAATTTAGTTATGGGTTTCGGTTTTGGTTTCTGTCCTAAAGGTGTAGGTTTTCATGCAATCGTTATTTATCATGCAGAAAGGTAAAGTGCAACACGAGTAAATGAATTGCGGTAAGATAAATTGCAATAAAATAAAAGCGTACACTGGAGGGTCTTCCCGTCATCCCAGCTGCACTTAAAATACAATTTAGAGCATTTAAGCATTTATAACAATTTCCTAGGTAAATCTAAGGGAAGGGTTATGGTTTTCTACCAAAATCCTAATCCTATAGCTAGTCATTCCTATGACGTCTAGGTCTTCGATTTTGGTTTTAAGGATGATTTTCTTCACCAAATAACAACTAAGCTCAATTTGTTCTTAAGGACATTCCATCATATTGAGGAAGTGTTTAAGACGAATTTTAAACATCTTTTCAATATTTCGGGAATTGTCCTAAGTCCAAATGAATTCATTGTGCAGGTGAATTAATCATCCGAGGTGTTTAAGTTAAGTTTTATTTCTTGCTCGAGTGAATTAGGATGTTTGAATATCCTTATGGGTGAAGTGTCATTTCACTTGATACTCCGTTTAGGAGTTATAATAGTAAAAGCTCCTAAGGGCAAAATGATATTTAATGATTTGTGATTCAAATTTAAGTTCAAATTAATGATTTAAGTTTGGAATAGTGTTCGAGTTATTTTAGATTTATTTTGAATGCTTCATGTCTTAGGTGATATTATATTTGATTCAATTTAATTTAATTTAACTTATTTTAATTCAATGTGGTTTAGTTTAATCTTAATTTAATTTAGGTTAATTTAATATGATATGCTTTAGCTTAATTTAATTTAATTTGATTTAATTTAATTTGTTTTAATTTTAATTTAATTTAATTTAATTTAATTTAATTTAATTTAATTTAGTTTAATTTAATTTAATATGATTTAATTTAATTTTAATTTAATTTAATTTAATATGATTTAATTTAATTTAATTTAATTTAATTTAATTTTAATTTAATTTGTTTTAATTTAATTTAATTTAATTTAATTTAATTTAATTTAATTTGTTTTAATTTAATATTTTATTTTAAAGGGATTTGCTTTAAATAATTTAACCTTAACTTAATTTAATGATTAAGTCTTTTAGCATTTTAAACCTTAAACTTGGATTATCATTTTAATTAGGGATTAAATATTATTGAGATGATTAATTTAGGGATCCTTAAATTAAAGAACAAATTTCTTCCTAATAATATCCCTATTTTAATAATTCCAATTTATTATTCTTCCAAATTTAATTATTTATTTTAATTAAAATTTATTTTAATTATTTTTAAGTTGTTTAATAGGTTCCTACCCTTTGATTATTTAAATTTCAATCATCCAAATCAGAATAAGATCAAATATTTTACCCTTTCATTTTATTAAGCCTAAAGTTTTAATTAAGGGTTAAAATTTTAATTGCCATTTTGCCCTTCAAGCTTAATAATTTCATAACTCACTAAATTGAGCTCAAATGAATTTGAAATTTTTATGTGACTTCACTCATATGTCAATAAAGACATTAGAGGAGAAAATGTGATTTTTCTGTATTTAATTTATTTATGTAATTATTTTTTGGTGGAAAATAAGGATTTCCAAGGAAAATTTAATAATATGACCAAGGGAAAGTTTCTGTCCTTAAGAAAATTATGGGACATTCCTAATGACCAGAAGACCACTTGGACCAATTTTTGTGATTTTTTGAATTATATTTTATTTATTAAAATTATTTTAAGTTCTGGAGTATTAATTAATTTAAAAATAGAATATAAGTTGAAAAATGAATTTTATAATTTTTAAAATTCTCTCTGATATCAAGGAAATCAGAGAACCAAATTTTATAATTTTCTGATTTTTCTTAATTTATTGGAATTATTTTAGTGGAAATACTAGAAAATGTATTTTCTAATTTTAAAAATTACCCCAAGGCTTTAAAATTTAATATCTTATCATAGAGACATAAGAAAAATATGGGGTTTGTTCCTAAGTGATTAAAATTCAAAATGTGACATTTTGGTGAATTTTATTATTTTTGTAATTTTTATTATTTTTTAATTATTAAAATATAAAAATAATACTAAAAAATTAACTTTTTTAGAAAATTAAAATTTTAATTTTCTTAAATTCCCCTGATATCAGAGAGGCTCCAAAACTAATTTGGTGAATTTTTGAAAGGTATTTTGAAAGTTATGAATTTTTAAAGTTTAAAATGACTAAATGGCTTAATCAACCCATTTAGTAGGGCTAACCAAGTCCAATTGACTTCAAATTTTTATGGTGGGTTCATCTGATCCTAAAGGTCAGTGGAGAATTGATTTCAAGTCAATTTGATGTATGGTTAGCTCTAATTAATTAGGGGTCTATTTTGGGTGTTTAAGCTAATTAGGGTTATTTTAAGTGAATTAACTCAAGTCCTATTTTTCCTAGGGTTCTCTGGTCATAAGGAACATCACCAAATTTTCCTAGAATTTATTTCACAACATGCTAATTTTTGGAATTAAAATACTCAAAACGACCACATGCATTTGAAAAATCAATAATTTTTCAAGAGATGGCCTCTGACCTTGGAAAATTCAGGGAATGTCCCCAAGTTCAGAGGCTTCAAAAGCCCTATGGTCTCATGCCATGGTAAATTGTATGAATGCATGGAGAATTAAAACAATGCAGGGAGTAAATAATTAATTAAAAATAAAGTACTGGGCAAAATTAATTAATTTCTTTTCCACGTTATTCTCCTCTGTTCACTGAGCAAGAGGGTATTTTTATTTTATTTTTGTGATTTTTCTACACAAAGATATGGATTTTTGAAGTTCCGGTATTTAAATAAATCGGAAAATACCCTATTTATCTACTTATCCACATCGGCGCCGCGTCGACCTCGGCCGTCTCCGAACAGCCACGCGGCGCGCTCCCATTCGACGCCGCCTTCCGAGTCAGCGTCACGCGGCTCGCGGTTCACGTATCGTTTGCCGATCCGACGCCATCTGAGCCGTCCATCCGCGCGTGTATTGAATGAACGGCATCCGTTCATCGTCCCCGAGCGTCCTAACCCGAGAGCCGTCTACCTTCTAGCCCTAAGATCTCACTCGATTCTCCATGGATTTTTATGTTCTTATGCTCTCATGGATTCGTCTTGAAGAGACGAACACATCTATACGGCTAATGCTCATTGAAATCGACTCATTTGAAATGGAGAATGTTCAGAAGCTCGGGATGAAGAATTGATCCATACCTTAGCTCTGAGAGGTGAAGCCCCGATCAGAGATGTTCGGCACGTTCATTGGAGCTGCAGGAGGCTAGGGATGAAGCCCTGGGATGTGGTGAATTGCTTGAGTGTGATTTCCACCAAGGCCGATCACAACCTTTGGAGTCTGGAACAACTGGGTGGCCTGGAGAGGGGCTTTCACTGGAAAACTTCTTCTCTTGGCCTGGTGAAGGTGTAGGTGAGTTTAATTTGATTTTGGTGGAGGATTCAGGAGTGTCCTCGTTCGGCTCGAGAATTGAGCTCCAAAATTGAGCTCGATAAATGGGGATTAGAGCGGGGAGGACGAGTAGGGATCAATTGCTCTAAGTACGGAGGGAGTGAGGAGTGATTTTTGCAGAGTTTTGGTATGGTCTGGTTCAGCACCTCCTTTGGCCGAGAGGGTGAGGGGTTTAAATAGGCATGGCTGGAGGGCCTCCCAGGGGGAGTTGAGGGCTGGGATCAGCTGCTCTTGGCATGTGAAGAACAGCCATGGTGGCCATTGGGCATGAGTCGGCTCGGCGAGTGAGAATTCCAAGTTTGGGCTCACATGTGAGCTCTCGGCTCGGTGGTTTCCGGCGGCCGTGGTGGTCGGCCGGCCGGGCATGGGTCACCCTCGAGGTCGGGTGGGTCGGGGCTGGGGCTTGGTGCGAAGCAATTGGCAATTGCCATGTGTAAAGGCTTTGATCCAAAGTAGAATGGGGCATGGCTAGTTTTGAGTCTAAATGGGTCAATTCACCCATTTGGGCTTGGTGCACCCTTCAAAGTGGCTTTGGGTGCTGTGGGGGATCAAAGGGATCAGCTGGTTTGACATGGAGAAGTCTCCATCCAAATATATTTGGATTAAATTTAAGTTTAGGTGAATCATGATTAAGGCTAATGAGCTTTAGGGATTAAGGAAAGCCCTCCCTCTTCTTACCCAATATGGCATGGTGGAGTGTCCAAGGCTCTCATGGCTCACATGTGGCTCATGCATGGCTTCATGGCTAACCTTTGGCTTGGGGAAAGGCTTGGTCAATTTCATAAAAATGGGTTTTGGGATTTTTTGATAATTTAATGAGAACTTGGATAAGGCTTGATTTGGGATGATTTGATGATGAATTTAGGACTTAGGTATTGAGTTTAATTGAAAGTATGATGAGGGGAAATGTCATATGGGCTTTGGGACTAGTTTTGGGCCTTTGGATGTGGTAAAAAAAATGGGTTTTTTAAAATGATTTAAGGAATGAGCCTTTTAGTTTAAAAAATGAATTTATGGATGAAAATTTTGTAAAGAGGTTGGGCCAAATAATTGTTGAATTTGGTTTAGGGATGTGTCATGAGTGGTTTGAAACAAATTTGAGGTGATTTGGGTTTGAATTGGGTTGGATATGGGCCTTTTGGTAAAGAGGCTAAGGTGGGCCAAAATGGGCTACCATGGACCAAAGTTGGGCTAAAGTTAAAATTGATGTAAAATTAATGTTGGGAAATGTTTATGGGAGTGTTTCAAAGAGGTTTTGGCTTTGGTTAGGTTTTGATTTTGGGATTTGGGTTCATTTGGGTTAAGTTTAGGTTTATGTCAAAATTGGGCCTTGTGAGGAAGAGTTGTCCCGACAGAGAAATTCAAAGCTTCTTGAGATAAATTTCGATCTGGAGTTGATTTGAAATGTTTGAAAAGATGAATTTAGAGTTGGATCCGATTTGAGATTTATTTTCATTTTGCTTGACCTTTAACTTTCCAATTTTTTTTAGCTGTGTACTTAATGTTCATGTGAATTTTATTTAACGTTCATGTGGATTTTGAAGTTATTTTATGTTTGGATTTTTAAGGAAAAATAATTCTCACTTATTATTTATATTTTTATTTCCTTTTTTTTATCTTATTTTATTTTTATTATTATTATTTTTTCCTTTTCTGTTCTTTGTTCGAAGTTCGTTTAACTCTCAATGGCGTTTCCCGATCAATTTGCACAAAAGAGGTGAAGGCCAAAAATGTGACATGGTCACTTTCATTCCAATCATGTTGAAAATACACCATACAATTTGATCCGGAATACATATCATACAATCCATATAGACTCAAAACGGATCGTGTATGATCTTTGTCGATCCATCCAACGGGGTATCCGTCGAAAATCCATGTTCGAATAGTGAGGTACATGATCAATAACATCACCTTCCAAGCCATCCTTGGCAAGGATGCCGTATGGATGTACATTGGAGGTGTGATATTTTCCATGTAACTCACGGCTCGTAAGGTCGGAGGCTCTCTAGCTCGGGTCACGGTCGGAAGTGGTAAGGTGCTTTCTCGTCATCCATCCTTCCGAAAGTAACCGAGATCCGCTTCACTCGGTACTCTTGGTATGCAATGTTTAGCGACATCCGCTCCGTTGCCCTTCGGTATCATGACGGAACCTACCGGTAATGGTATCTTTATCGGCCCTCGGAACTCACTCGGGCCTCGCTATCCGGAGGTCGGATCCGAACATGATATTACACTCATTCGGAAAAGAAACCGTGCAAAAAGGTCCGACAAAGTCGTGGTAATCTATGTGCGGGGTATGCGATCACCCTTCTTGTAAATGTTAATGATGCAACCGTTGGGTATGCAATCCGCCGGCGATACCCTCCATGTTATCATTCTTTTTACCATCCTTTTAATGGCTAATGGCATTGGATCCACCCGGCCATGACGGAGTATCCACTGGGGGTTTCCTTCTCGTCTTCTCGCGAAGTTGTAGCAGCATCCACATTGTATTGTAATTCTCCCCTTCCCCGCATCTATCTCCGGGGTTCGAGTAAGTGTTTTCTCTTAAGTGACTCGCTCGGCCCATCTTTTTCAAATCCCGGATGCGATCCACGATTTGTTGTTGCTCATATTCGAGAACACATCCGTATGTAACTCGAGGCCTTCTAGTATGTTGATCCTCCTCGCCTCGATTCTCTCGAAGTATTCAAAAGTTTTCTTTTGGACATTCCGTATTCTTTCTAGCTCATATTGCAGGATAATTTGCAAATGGCGAGGCCCGGTGACGTACTCGTGGGATATATGGCTCAATCCCTTCACGTTCTCCCGCATACCTCGGCTCCTCGGGGATGATGTCGGTCGGGATATCCTCCGGGGTTGCTTCGCAACAAGGTCATGCATTACGGTGGCTTCATCCGGTGGCGTAGTAGCCTTCTTTCTTCTCGTTCTTCTTGAGATTTCTCCGGTTTCTTCTGTCATCCTCGGAGCCGGCCTCCTTTCTCCACGGTTCTCGGTGAGCTCGGTATCCTTGAAGTATATGCACCGGCAGTAGCAATCTGTCTCGTCGCACCGGTCCGTCTGCTAATTTAGTTAACATCTTGCGGATACGGCGATTTTTATTTCTTCGTTGAGTTCGTCGTGAGAGTAGCTCTTCGTATTTCCTAAGTTTACGTGGGCGCGGCGCCGACAAGCTCGCCCTCTCGTCGTAGCGACTACGGACTTGATTCTCTTGTCCTCTTCGGTGTTTGTTTTTTCTTTTTCTATCGCTGGATTGGTGGCTCGGGCCACCCACTTTCATTCTCGTCCGACTAGGCGGTTCCTCTCGGCTGATCGGGACCCGGTCACTTTCCTCATATTGCGGGCTGCCGGTGCGAAGTCCGAGTCGATCTCTATTATCGCTCCATCTTTCACCCTCTTTTCGTCGAGTGCAAGGCTTACGCCATTTCTAAAGTTCGGGACCAACCGCCCGTTCGACATTTCCCTGGGAAAAGACAATGAAAAGGATCAGGGGCTGTACTAAGAACAAGAACATTAAGAAAATGTTTATTAAAGACAATTTTTTTATTTTTATATTTTTTAAATTTGACAGGAATGAAGTAGGAAAAGATCAGGAAAGAGATTTTGATTTGGAAGAGAGGAAACAAGGAAAACTTTATTATCATGATTTTATTTATTTTAGCACATTTTTATTATTTTGGGTTCGGACCCAGTCATAAGTAATTACTTCACCCGTGCTTCTAGGGATGAAGAATTCATTCCTTCGAAACATCAGGTAGCGTAATACTTTTTCAAGTATCGTCCATTGATCGGAAGCATATGTCGTTCTCCTTGGCAATTCACTAGCTGGTAGGAGCCTCCTAAGTAGACTGCCTCAACTACAAACGGTCCCTCCCAAGTGGGTTCAAATTTTCCTCCCATCTTGCGGTGTGCAAGAATAGGTCTTTTGAGAACGAGAACTAAGTCACCAACTTTGAAGGTTCTTGGGCGGACCAGTCTGTCATGGGCTTGAACCATCTTAGCTTGGTATAGTTCTAAATTCTGCTGCGCTGCAAGTCTTTTCCCTTACAGACTTTCCAATTCCTCTAGTCGTAATTTAGCATTCTCTTCTGTCGTGATTTTGTTTGCAACTGCAATTCCGAGTGAAGGAAGGCTGGACCTCTAAGGGTAACACTCGCCTCGGACCCATACACCGGAGCGTAAGGTGTAGCTTGAGTAGGAGTTCGAAGGTTGTCCGAGTAGGCCCATAAGGCTTCTAATAACTTCTCGTGCCAATTTCTCTTATTGTCGTCTAAAGTCTTCTTTAAAATTTGAACGAGAGTTTTATTAAAATCCTCGACGAGGCCGTTTGCTCTTGGGTAGTAAATTGTTGAATATCGCCGGTCGATTCCGTGTCTCCCGACAAAATTGTTGATTTGCGTACTTCGAATGCCGACCCATTATCCGAGATGATCTCGCGCGGCACTCCGAAACGGTAGACAACTTGGTTCTTGAAAAATTGTAGCACGTGATGTGCTTTCACTTCTCTAAGTGGAACTGCCTCTGCCCACTTTGAAAAGTAATCTGTAGCCGCAAGAATGAAGCGATGTCCTTTCGAAGATGGTGGTTCTATTGGACCTACTATATCCGTGCCCCAACATTCAAATGACCACGATGCAATTGTCGGATGTAGCACGTTTGGAGGTTGGTGTAGAACCACTCCGTGCACTTGGCACTGGTGACAGTTCTTGGCGATTTTCATGCAGTCGGTCATCATCGAGGGCCAGTAGTACCCTAGTCTTTTAATTTTCATTTTCATCTTCGGACCCGACTGGTGAGCGCCACGGAGTCCCGAATGCACCTCTTTAACAATTTCACGGGCCTCGGACCCGCTTAGGCACCTTAGCCACATTTGATCAAAAGACCTTCGTATAACGTATTGTTTACTAATGTGTAGGACGAGTTCTTTTCTTGATCCGATGAGCTAACGACCTATCGTCCGGTAGTTTTCCTGTTTGCGAGTATCTATTAATGGTCGTCGCCAATCTTCCGTGTTTTCCGTCACTCGTCGCGATTGATCCTTTTTCTTTTTCGATTTGTGTATTGTGTCTATGTCGAGCCGTGATAGGACTCGACGTCCGTGAACTGACACTTCCACCGATTCATCTTGCAAACAGGCAAATTCTTTTGCGAGACGAGCTAGCGCATCTGCTAAAGCATTTTCTTTTCTGGGAATTTTGTAGATTGTCACATTCGGAATCTGTTCAACAATGTTGTATGGCATACTGGAAGTATTGCTCGAGTCTTGGTTTTAAAATTATGTATTGTCCGGCGATCTGTTGAATGATTAACTGCGAATCCCCGTAGATGTTGATGTCCGTTATACCCATTTGAATAGTTAATTCCGGTCCCGTTATGAGGGCTTCGTATTCCGCTCGTTATTTGTGCACGGCTCGTCAAGTGGTAGGAGTATCTTAACATCCCCGCTCCGGTGTTATAAAGATTAGTCCGATCCCCGCCTTACGGGCACTATCACTTGCGATTCTTCGTCTTTGTGTGCTCGAAGATGCTCCGTCAAAATATAATTCCCAACGTCGATCATCGGGGTCTTCTAAGCTCATTATTTGTTCATCCGGCAAATCGTCATTGAGAGACGATTCCGCACGCAAAGGGTGTGTCTGCGAGGAAGTCCGCTAAGACTTGTCCCTTTACGGCACGAAGAGGCACGAAAGTTATATCGAATTGCAATAATATCATTGACCATCTGGCAAGTCTGCCGGAAAGCGTTGGACGGGTCATCAAGTATTGTAATGGATTAAATTTCGAGATCAGGTTGACCTTATGAGAAAGCATGTAATGCCTGAGCTTTTGAGCGGCGAAGATCAGGGCCAAACAATGTTTTTCAATTGTGGGATACCTTATTTCCGTCGGCGATGAACGACGGCTTAGGTAATAAAGAGCATTTTCTTTACCCTCATCATTGACTCAGGCTAACGAGGCTCCGAGAGAGTCGTCTAAAGCTGCGGTATAAAGTATTAACGGTCTACCCGAGACCAGGGGCTGCTAAGACAGGAGGTGTCATTAAATATTGCTTAATGTCCTCGAAGGCCCTCTGGCATTTCTCTTCCCAAATAAATTTGGCGTCCTTTTTAACCAATGCCGAGAAAGGCTGACACCTACCTGACAAGTTTGAGATAAAGCGTCGAAGATATGCCAACTTCCCTTGAAAAGATCGTAGTTGTTTTAAGGTTCTGGGAGGTGGCATTTCTAAGATAGCTTTAATCTTTTCAAGGTCGATTTCAATCCCACGATGTTGGACAACGAATCCTAAGAATTTCCCAGAGGTGACGCCGAAGGCGCATTTTAAGGGATTCATCTTAAGGTTAAATTGTCTTAATCGTTCGAAAACAATTCTCAAATCATACAAGTGGTTTTCCTTTATTTTGCTTTTGATGACCACATCGTCCATGTAGCATTCGACTTGATTGTGGATGAGATCATCAAAAATTCTTGTCATTGCTCTCCGGTAGGTTGCTCCTGCGTTCTTCGATCCGAATGACATCACCGTGTAGCAATATACTCCGATCGGCGTTACGAATGTTGTAAGTTTTTCATCTTCCGGAGCCATTTTTATCCGGTTGTATCCCGAAGATCCATCCATGAATGAGAATATTTCATGTGTTGAAGCGATGTCGATCATTAATTCGGGATACGTAGGGAAATTCATCTTTTGGACATGCCTTGTTTAAATCTCCGAAATCTACACAAATTCCGATCCGACCATTCTTCTTTCGACCGGTACCACGTTGGCTAACCAAGTCGGGTATTGTTCTTCACGGACAAATTTAGCGTCTATTAGCTTTTTAACTTCGGCTATGACTTGTTGTTCGATTTCTAGACGCATTCTTCCGGGACCTTGTCCGATCGGAACGAAGCGGGATCCACCCCTAGCTTATGGACTGCGACCTCTGGAGCTAAACCTGGCATCTCATCGTAGCTCCAAGCAAAAAAGTCTTTAAATTCCATTAATAACTTGATTATTTCTTCGGAGTTTTCTTTATTGAGTAAGGAGCTAACAAAGGTAGGTCTAGGTTCTTCGCTAGTACCTAAGTTAACTTCCGTTAACTCATCTATCGTAGATTTGATCTCTTCTTCAAACTACGGTGGAGCATCTCCAATTTGTAAATCTTCGAGCTCTTCTGTAGTTTCCATGCAGTTTTCATTAGACTTGCGAGTGACAATCAAGCAAAATTCAGTATCGTCAACTGATCCTACTATGCCGAATCCGAGACCATGTTTTGAGTTGGGTGGACGACCGGAGTTATTCCATAAATTTTCAAAACGTTGTGATTGACCTTTTGTCCATTGTCGAGGTAAGAAACCACGCTGAATTAAATTTTGAACACAGGGAGAGTACCATTCAAAAGGTAATTCCATTAATTCTGATGAAGTAGCATCTTCAAATTGTACATTATTTTCAATTTTGGAGGAAGGAGCACCACGGTAGAATTTGATTGGCTTTGCACCACCGCTACGTACCTCTTTGACCTCCATACCCTCGATCTTATTAGAATGGATCGGGGTCAGGGTCATAGTATGTACATAGTGGTTAATCTTCTCGTACATCAATTTATATTCTTCGTTTCTTTCATCTTCGAGAGGGATCTTGAATTGCGGCTTCTTCCGACTTGCTCGTCGCTGCTTCTTGTTTGATTTCTTTTTCTTCTTCGAACTATCTTCCCAATCAACATTGATGGCTGGTTTCCTCTGTCCAATCGTCCTAATATCTCTGCCACGACCTCGTCCCCGGCCTCGACCTCGGATGCGAGTTGTGGAGAAACCTTCACCATCTCGCCGTAAGGGAGTGGTGAGTGACTGTTGGACTAGAACTTCAGGTTCTTCGTCGTCCCAAATTTCCTTTGCTTCATTTGTTATGGTATCTCCGGAGAAGATTGTTTTCTTCGGAGGTGCATAATAAGCTGCATCTTCATGGATTCCGATTTCATGTCCGGAGAACGGTTGTAAGTCACCTTTAATGCACTGTTCCCCTCCATCGTAGTACTTAATGCATTGATGTAGAGATGATGGTACCATCCTGTTTTCATGTATCCACGGTCGGCCCAGTAGAGCGTTGAATGACGTTTCTGAATCAATTATGTGAAATTTCGCGACTGTCTTTGCTAAGTCACCGGTCTTCATTAGCAGTGTTATTGAGCCGAGGGCTCTTTCTCCTTTCTGGTTGAATCCTCTTAATAACATTTTGTCCGCTTCGAGCTCGCGAGCATCAATCTCCAAGTATGCTAGCGTTCGAAGATTCATTATATTGATTGATGCTCCTGGATCCACCAATACTCTGGAGAGCGTAAACTTTCCAATTGTAACTGAAATGTACAATGGTCGGTTGTGGTCTCGTCGTCCCAAGTAGTAGGTCGTTGTCCGTGAAGGTAACACCTCGTCGTTCCTTTAACGAGCAAACCTCATCTAAGGATTCTCCGGCCATTTGAGCTAAGCAATTTCCGGATCAAGTAAGGCCTTGATCAGAGCTTCTCTCATCTCCTTTGATAAGATGAGAGCATCGTAGATGCTTAGTTTGGCTGGTAGTTTCCTAAGATGGGCTAGCACGTTGTAATCCACCTTGTTTCCATATGCCTCGTTTTCTTCTCGAATGGGTATTTCTTCTGCCGGGGTTGGTTCTTCCTGAACAACCACCTGCTTTCCTTTGTCCTTTGGACCCATTCTCGGAGGTAGAACTCTTCCACTTCTTAAGTTGACTTCGTGATTTCTTCCGAATTT
Source organism: Papilionanthe hookeriana x Papilionanthe teres (assembly GCA_022702705.1). NCBI lineage: Eukaryota > Viridiplantae > Streptophyta > Magnoliopsida > Asparagales > Orchidaceae > Papilionanthe > Papilionanthe hookeriana x Papilionanthe teres. The sequence continues at coordinate 37,678,595 of CM040425.1, read as the reverse complement.
AGCATTGAGTTTGCCGGTGTCTCCTCCCGAATTGGAACGACAAGTTCTTCGAGATTAGCTTAGAGTCTGAAGGCTCTAACTCTATTGTGACTGGAGCTCCTCGAAATTCGCAAATAGATTCGTTGCTTGTTGAACTCTCGTAGCCTTCCTGGTGGATGTCTTCTTCATCATTGTGATCGTCGAGATTGTGTATGATTCGAGAATTGTTATTTGTATTGGAATCGACGTCCGGATTAGGTTGATTGTCGCTAGTTACGTAATCGTTAGAAACAGTCAAAACGTAGCCAACGCCATAACCCTCATCATTATAAGATCTCACCGGAGTGAGCAAACAATCATACAGAGTCGGAGGTTCGAGGGATTTCTCCCCGAATCGGAAACAACTATCCTAGGATAAGCGGCCCCTGAGCCTAGCCTTAGGAGCCTCGGTCTTCTCTTCTTCGTCAATTTTCTTCTTTTCTTCAATTGTCTCTTGTTGAGGGGGTTCTTCTATCGCAAGTGATAGTGCCGACTTGACAGTTTTCGAACTTTGAATTGAAGCTCGCACCGAAGCGGTTTGGATGTGATCTAAAATCTTCTTCGAAGACTTTGTCCAAGCGGTAGTCCATCCATCATCAGTCGCATAGGGATCTATCGGAGCAATGAAATCCGTCGAGGTAACATTGACGGAACCTCCTTCTCGGGGTTCCTTCATGTATTCTTTCGGGATCGTTATATTCCCTTTCCGAAGGTTGTCGTTGAGCCAACTTTTGAAGGTAATACAATCTTCTATCTTGTGCCCAAGCATCCGGTGGTAAGGGCAAAAGTCGGGATCACCTTTCTTGTCGACTTCCTCCGGTCTTTTAGGCTCGGCGATCGGAAATGCGGGGTCTTCATCATTTTCGCGGAACATTTTCGGCATCGCCTCATTCTTGAACGGATACTCCTCGCTCGGGAACTCCCTAAACGTACGTTGTGGACGAGGCGGTTGTTCATACTCGTTGAGATGACCGATAGCCGGGTCGGGGTTCGCTGGTAATTCCGTTGAGGTTCGTCGCGGCCGTTCGACAATATTTGTATCGGTTGCTTGCCTTTATCGACCGTCGTGACGATCCCGTACTTCTTTTCAAAAGTTTTCACGGGCTTCGTTTGTCCGTTTTATCGGTGAAACTTAGTTGCTTTGCCTCCTCTTGCAAGCTTCCGGCCTTGCTTAAAAACTTCTCGAAAGTCTTAATAGTAAATCCCTTGAGGAGAAGTGCTTATCGGCCATGGATGCTTTTAAGTAAAATGCCGATCGCATGCTTGTTCTTGTAATCGTGGCTCACACTTCATACTTAGGTTCCTCCATTGAAGTATGTAGTCTACCAAAGTTTCATTCGGCTTACGCTTCTCTACCACTAAATCACCTATAGTGATGTGGTGTCGAGCTCCGCAAATCGCTCGATGAAGAGGTTTTCTAATTCTGAAAATGTCTTCACCGAGCCGTTTGGTAATTCCGCATACCAATCAAAGGCAATCCCTGACAGGCTGCTGACAAATTGTCGGAAGAGTAAAGCATCACTTTCGCCGGCAACCGAAGTGAGCCGAGGAGCCGAGTGACGGCATTGCAACAACTGGCACGAAAATGTGCAACATGCTGCCGAGGGTTTCCGGTTCCATCAAAGGTCTTGAACAGAGGTGGTACAAAGCCTTTCGGATATTGGACAGCGTCGAATTCTTCGGGGTAAGGTCTACCCGTCCGAATGGATGTCCCGCTCTTTGATTGTGCCAAGGCTTCTCGCACTTCGCCGTTCCACCAAGCTCTTGATATCCTTTTCCGGAATCATACTTCGTGTAATTAATTAATACTCCAGAACTTAAAATAATTCTAATAAATAAAATATAATTCAAAAAATTACAAAATTTGGTCCAAGTGGTCCTCTGGTCATTAGGAATGTCCCCTAATTTTCTTAAGGACAGAAACTTTCCCTTGGTCATGTTATTGAATTTTCCTTGGAAATTTCTATTTTCTACTAAAAAATAATTATATAAATAAATTAAATACAGAAAAATCACATTTTCTCCTCTCATGTCTTTATTGACATATGAGTGAAGTCACATAAAAATTTCAAGTTCATTTGAGTTCAATTTAGTGAGTTATGAAATTATTAGGCTTAAAGGGCAAAATGGTAATTAAAATTTAATCCCTCCTTAATTAAGACTTTAGGTTTAATAAAAAAATAACAAGTAAAATATTTGATCCTAATCTGATTTGGATGATTGAAATTTAATAATTAAAGGTAGAAACCCCATTAAGCAATTTAAAATGATTAAACTTTAATTAAATAATTAATTGAATTTGGAAGAATAATAAATTTGGAATTATTAAAATAGGGATATTATTAGGAAAGATTTATTCTTTAATTTAAAAAATCCCTAAATTAATCATCTCATTAATACTCAACTCTTAATTAAAGTGATAACTCAAATTTAAAATATTAAAAGACTTAATCATTAATTAAATTAAATCGTTAAAGCTCTTTCAAAAAAAATCTCGATTAAATTAAATTAAATCGGAATTAAAAGTTGCCTTAAATTAAATTAAAATTAAGTTAAATCAAATAAACAAATTAAATTAAATTAAATGAATTAAATACATTAAATTAAATAAATAAATAAAATTAAATTAAAATTAAATTAAATTAAATTAAATTAAATTAAATTAAATTAAATTAAATTAAATTAAATTAAATTAAATTAAATTAAATTAAAAATTAAGTTAAATTAAATTAAAATTAAATTAAATTAAATTAAGAAATTAAATAAATAAGTAAATTAAATTAAGAAATTAAATCGAAATAAATTAAATTGAATTAAATTAAATCAAATCGGAAATTAAATTAAATAAATTAAAATAAATTAAATTAAATTAAGTTAAATTAAATAACAAAACGAAAGACATGAAGAAATAAATCTAAAATAACTTGAACAATTTATTCGAAACTTAAATCATTAATTTGAACTTAAATTTGAATCACAGTGAAATTTAAATATCATTTTTGCCGTAGGAGCACTTAGTTATCATAACTCTTTAAAATAGAACATTAAAATGAAATGTTACTTCACTTATAGGACATTCAAATGTTACAGTTCCTTTGTGATTAACAAAACTTGAAAACCTCGGACGGTTGATTCATTTACACGATTAAATTCATTTGGACTTAAAACGATCCTAGAAATATTGAAAGATGTTTAAGATTCTTCTTAAGCACTTCCTCGGTGATAGGATATTTACAGAACAATTGAACTTAATTGTTCTTTGATGAAAGAAAATCGTCTTTAAAACAGCTCCTGAAGAACACAGACGTCATAGGAAACGACTAGTATAGGATTAGGAACTTGGTAGAAAACCATAAACCCTTTCCCTTAGCTTTACCTAGGAACTTGCTTAAATATTCTAGCTGTATTTTAAAGTGCAGCTTGGAATGACGGGAAGACCCTCCGGTGCGCTTTTCTTTATTGCGATACGCTTTTTTTGATTCTTCATCTGTTTATCTTTACTTTTCTTGCATGATAAACGCGATTGCGTGAAAACCGACACCTTTAGGACGGAAACGAAAATTTGAAACCCAAAATTAAAATAAAAGACATTACAAGATAAAATTCACCTCCACAACATTTCAAAATATAAGACAACTCAAAATTTAATCACAAACGGAACACGAAACTACAGCTAAACTAAATTAAAACGTCTCGTTGAATGATCGGGAATACCTCGGATGATGTAACCCACGTGTTGCTAACGGGATTTCCCGCGGTACGAGATGAAAGTGCGGAACTCATTTAGTTGAGTTTAGCAAATTCATACGGGTAAGTGAATTCGATGAAAATAACGATGCGGGATGACGGAACCGTGGGATCATAATCGATTGTTAATCGGCTTTACAAGATCTCTGTTTTAATTAAAACACAAAAAACACTTGGAAATTAAGACTTCTCTAAACCAGAACACTTCTCTCATCTCTTGATTTATGATTTCTAAAACTAAAACCTACTGCCATGACGACGAGGAGCTCGGAGCATGGTGGGCGGCGCGGCCATCGTCGTCAATGGCGAAACCTACATCGGCAAAACTTTCTTAGAATTAAGAAATAACAAAGCCATAGGACTTCGAGGTAGTTTGCCTAGTGCAACATAAATCCTCAATCCTGCGTTAGGCATTTGCATTACCGAAATTAAGCCCTAGCCGGTCTTAGGATTCCGAGGTAGTCGTCCGTGCGGCATAAACCCTCGCTATCTTCTGTTGTGTATGAGGATACATCATATAAATATAAGCCACAATTAACTAAAATTGGCAAGAATAAAACATTAAATAAACATTCGGACACTTCCTAAATCCAAGCCAAACAATAGGATAGTCGGGAGATTACCGAAGTCCGCTTCGAAGATCCGTGATCTCTCCTACTTTTCTTCCTTTGAATTTGAAAATAAAAATGTTCTAAATTTGATCGAATTCCACTGATGAAATTTCCGAAATCCGATCCTTTGAAAACTTAAACTTTGAAATTCTTGAGAGCAGAATTATTGATTATTATCGAGTTTTCTTGAGTGATTCTCTTAAGATGTAATTAAGCTATAGGGGCTTGCCTTATAGGGAACTTTAAGAACCCGAGTAATATAAACCTGTTTAATAGTTTCATGCGAAAGCGGGGGAATTTGTCGGCTTATAAAATTGGTTCGCAGACCAAACGGATGTCACAAACCTTTCTAGTTTATTTAATCGAGCCCCATTATCAAGCGATTATTGTCTATTCTTCGGGATAGATACACGGTTTGTGGTGCGGCGCTCGTTTTATATGAATATTCGGGATGTGAGATCGGTTTGATTTCATATCTTAAAATTTTCAAATTTAAAAATTATTTTCAAAATCGAATACTACTTTTCAAATTATTTATTTAAATTAAATTATATTGATCGCCGACAATTTTTGTAGGCGACTCCCTTTGAAATAAAACACCTGACACAAAAAATAGTGCGAAGTAGCACGGCGACTCATTGGGGACAAGTTCTCTCTCTTTCCATTCTAATCGAATAGTTCTGCTTTCAAAAATCGGTAGTGTATCCATGTCCCTAATGGATCGAACTACCCTTCTTTCCGTTGGAATGTTGTGTTCATTTCTACCTTGAGCAAGTATAACTGACATTCTACGGTTAGGAACGGCTGTTTTAGAACGCACAGACGGAGAGGTTCGAGATCCTTTTACCTCATTTAGAAGGGTGGGGTGGACCCCCAATGGGTATTGGATTTAGGAGTGATCCTTGGTCAAAGAGAAGTCTTGCTTAAGACTCTCTTCGCCAACTCAATTGAAGGATTCTTTCATTTCCTACACACCTTTGAACACTGCGTTCTAAATAAACGAAACCCTTTAATAGTGATTCCTTTTTATAAATGCATGAACATGAATGAGTTCGGACTCTTTTAATTTAGTTTTAATTTAATTTAATTTTAATTTAATTTGATTTAATTTAATTTAATTTAATTTTAATTTAATTTCAATTTAATTTTAATTTAATTTAATTTTAATTTAATTTCAATTTAATTTTAATTTAATTTTAGTTATTTTAATTTGGATTATTATTTTAATTTTTAATTAAGAATTAAGTATTATTGAAGTGATTTATTTAGGGATTTTAAAATTAAAGAATAAATATCCTCTTAAAATAATATCCTACTTTAATAATTCCAATTTCTATTATTTTCCCAAAGAAATTTCAATTAATTAATTAATTAAAGTTTTATTTTAATTATTTTTGAAATATAGTTAGTAAGTTTCTACCCTCAATTATTTAAGTTTGAATCATCCAAAATTAGTTTAAAATCAAATATTTTACTCTCCCCTTTTTAATTAATCCTAAAATTTTAATTAAGTTGGAAATTTTTAATTATCGTTTTGTACTTGACTTAATAATTTTATAACTCACTAATTAGCTCAAATGAAATTGAAATTTTATGTAACCTCGATCACATGTACGATTAAGACATTAGAGGAAAAATGTGATTTTTGTATTTAATTTATTTATGTAATTATTTTTGATGGAAAATAGGGGTTTTTAAAAAAAAATTCAATAACATGACAAGGAAATGCTTTGTCCTTAAGAAAATTATGGGATGTTGCAATGATGGAAGGAATGTTGAACTGGAATTTTGGTGATTTTAGAATTATATTTTATTTATTAGAATTATTTTTAACTTTTGGAGTATTAATTGAATTTTAAAAAATAAAATTAAAGTTGAAAAAAGGATTTTACCTGTTTTTTTCTTAAATCTCTCTGACCTCAAGGAGTCTAGAGAAATAAATTTTATATTTTTATGATTTCCTTTGATTTATTGAATTATTTTAGTGAAAAAGGTTGAAAATTCATTTTTTAATATACAAAAATTACATTAAACCTTTAAAATTCAATATCTTATCCTAGAGACTTAAAAAAAATATTTGGTTTGTTCCTAAGTAATTAAAATTCAAAATGTGACATTTTGGTGATTTTTAATATTTTTATGATTTTTATTATTTTTTAATTATTAAAAATATTAAAATAATGATAAAAATCAACTTTTTTAGAAAATTACAATTTTAATTTTTTCATAAATTCCCTAAGATCGGAAAGCTCGGAAATCATTTTTGTGAATTTTTTGAAAAGTATTTGTGAGTTATAAATTTTAAAGTTTAATTGTACTTATGGGGCTTAGTAAACCCATTTGGTGGATCGAATCGGGGTGCGATTGGTTTCAGGGCCACATGTGAGACTCTCCGACCCTAAAGGACGAGTGGAAAATTGTTTCAAGTCGATTTGATGTGTGGTCAAACTATTAATTAGAATTGTTTGGATATTTAGGCCAGATTAGGGTTGTGCCATATAAATTCTTTCAGAAACTATTTTTACAGTTATACGATGTAAGAAACATCACGAATTTTCCTAGAATTTATTCTCAACATACTAATTATTGGAATTAAAAAAAATACTCGAAAACGGTAACGTACGATTGAAAAATCAATAACTTCTCGCAAGGGATGGCCTGCGACCTTGGAAAATTCGAGGAATGTTCCTGCAGTTCGGAGGGCTTTACGCTGCTATGGTCTCATGCAAAGTGAATTGTCTATGTGCATGGAGAATTGAAAAAGTGCAGAGAGTAAATAAATTATTATAAATAAAATACTTAATGAAATGACCTGATTTCTTTTTCACATTATTCTCCTCTGTTCTTGCGAGTAAGAGGGTATTTTTATTTTAATTTTAGGATTTTTCACACAAAGTTATGAATTTTTGAAGTTGGATATTTAATAAATAAGAAAATACCCTAATTTCCTATTTAACCACGCGGCGCCGCGTCGGCCTTAGCGGATCCGAAGGCCGCGCGGCGTCTCTGATTCGGCACCGCCATCCAGATCTGCCACGGGGCCCGCGGTTCACGTGCCGTCTGCGGTCCGACACCATCGCGACCGTATGCTCGTGCACGCGCGATCCGATGGCTCCGTCCATCATCTACGGCGGTGTGAACCGTGACCGTCCACACTAAAACCACAGATTTCTCGATACTTAGCAATTTTGTGTTCATGCTCTATGGATTCGTCTTGAAAGAGACGAATACATCTATGTAGTGATCATGCATTGAAATTGATTCATATCGAATGGAGAATCTCCGAAGCTCGGGAGGAAGAGAGGTTCATACCTTTCTCGAGAAGTGAAGCTTCGATCTGAGAGGTGTCACGTTCGATTGGAGTCAGTGACTCGAGATGAAGTCCCTTAGCACAGTGGTGCTGAGTACAAGAATGCACCGCGGCCAGATCCTGAATCTTGGAGGCCGGAGCAAGCTAGGTGCTTTGGAGAGGGGGCTTTCAGCGGGAACTTCTCCTCTTGGTGCGGTAGTGTAGGACCGTCGATTTGGAGATTAGCTCCATGGTGAGTGTCACATTTTTGGGTCGATTTGGACTGCGGGGAGGTGGAGCTCTGTTAATGGGGATTAGGGCAAATGGACGCTGGAGATCAATTGCTCTAAGTGTGGAGAGTGGTACGGGATAATTTTGGCGAGTTTCGATGGGTTTGTTTTAGCACCCCTCGCGTGGCGAGAGAGGTGGGTTTAAATAGGAGTGGGCGGAGGGCCTGCGGGGAGTTAGGGGTTAGGATGTTGCTACGGTGAGGAAGAAGAACGACCGTGGTGGCCAGTGGGCATGTGGTCGACTCGATGAGGAGAATTTCATTGTTCGCTCGCGGGAGCTCTCGAGTGTGGTGTTTCCGGCGATCAGTGGTGGCCCGGCGAGCCGGGTCACCTCGGAGTTCGGGTGAGTCGGGGGAAGTTTGAGGTTTTGTGTATTCATTGGTAGTTTCGAAGTGTAAAGTGGTTGAATGAAAATGGAATGGGGGCATGGCTAATTTGGCTCAATTTAGTCAACTCGTATATTTGGGTTGAGTTCACCCTCATGTTAGTTTTAAGTGGTGGAATGAGTTAGGTAGCAATTCGAAAGGTGATGAGGTCCCTTTCTAAGAATATTTAAATTAGATTTTGGGTTTTAAGGAGACATGATTAAAATTTAATGACTTTTAGGAATCATGGAAAGAGCCTCCCTCCTTTCCTATCTTGGGTATGGTGAGGTGCCCAAGCCCCCATGGCTCAGGTGTGGCTCATGGATGGCTTCATGGCTTACCTTTGGCTTAGAAGAAGCTAAAATTGACTTTCATGAAAGAGTTTTTAAGAATTTTTGGTAATTTAGGGGTGATTTGATAGGATTTGGCATATAGCTTAATTTAGAAAAATTTGATGGCTCAATTAAACTTAGGGATGGTTTCACTTAAGGGTATTATGAGAAAAATTTGTCATATGGGCTTTAGCATGAAGTTTGAGCTTTTGGAATCATTTGGAGTGGGCTTTTTAGGAAGGCTTTAGGGAAGTGGGCTTTAGGTTTTAAAATAAATTTATGGATGGGAATTTTGTAAAATGTTGGGCCAAATAATTGTTTGGGTTTGGTTTAGGGATGTGTCATGAGTGATTTGAAGCAAATTTGAGGTAATTTGGAATTGAATTGGGTTGGATTTGGGCTTCTTTGGTAAAGGGGCCAATGTAGGTGAGTGGAGCTAATTTGGGCCAATGTTGAGCTAAGGTTGAAACTGATGTAAAATTAATGTTGAAAAATGTTTGTGGAGGTGTTACAAATAGGTTTCAACTTTGGTTGAGTTTTGATTTTGGGATTTGGGCCCATTTGGGTTAAGTTTGGGTGTAGGCCCATTTAGGGAATTTTGGGTTCGGTTGAATTTGAGTAAGGTTTGGGTCCAAATTTTGGGCAAATCATGTTAGTGTTTTGTTTGTGGGGATCTTAGGAAGGTTTTAGAAAAGATTTGGAGTCAAAGTGGGATTGAATTGGGTTAGTTTGGGCTAGGTTTAGGTCATGAGTCAAAATTGGGTCTTAAGCTTAAAAATGAAATTGGATTTAAATGCCAATCAAATTGGGCTTGAATTTGGTCTAGATTGATATTGGGTATATTGAATTGAAGTTTAGAATTGAATTGGACGAAATTGAAGTAAATTAGGGTGATTTGGTTTGACATTGGGTTCATTTGGAGTTTAAGTAAATTAGAATTAGAGTTTTGGTAAAGTAGGAGTAAATTGACAAAATTGGCCCATAGTGTAGTTGGACAAAATGAAATTTGGAATATTTGAGATTTTTGGAATTTTCTAGGAATTTTTGGAATTTATAAAAAGTTTGAGAAGTAGAAAGTGTATTTTTAGTGTATTTGGAGTGTATTTTTGGAAATTTTGGTATATTTGGCTATGGATGATCAATTTGAGTGATGTGGCAATGTTTGGGATTGGTTTTGAGGAATTTTGGGTGATTTGGAGATTTTGAAAAATTTTGGCAATTTCAAGGGCTTTTGGTAGGTTTGATGGGTGTAGGGTCGAGGTCGAAATTGAAATTTTGGATGAATGAAGATTGATCAAATGTGAGTGAAATGGAATCACTTTGATTGAGCCATGAAGCCATATTAAACCCATATGAGCCATGAGAGGACTCATTGGAGGCATTAACTATGTTGTTCACACAACCCTCTTGTCGGGGGCTTAGGGGTTAAGGTACGTCAAGTATGAATTACTACCTTGAGTCGGTGAGTTGGTCGTAGGTGTGGTTTTAGGATTTGGATTATGTGTGTGAGAGTGTAGAGTGTGAGTGTAGTGAGTGTGTAAGTCGACCCTCACCGGACCGGGCCACCGGGGTAGTCACCAAGGCGAAGAGTCTATGGGGAACTCATCCTTTAAACCTCGCATTTGATCTCGACCCTCTTTAGGTGATTAGGGGTACGATCAAGCTTGTGGGGTGCCGGGGAGACAGAGTGGTTTTAAATTTCTAAGGGATGGGTCCCCGATTCTAGTCCTCACAGATAGTCGAAGGAAAACTGAGCTGAATCTGAAACAGCAAGAGGGAAGAAAGTAACCGTAGTAAGGGTACGACAAATGGACTGATAGGTGTGGTGTCTTTGAAGGAGCACCGTGCGCTGTGGCGTTGACCGAAGAGATCAACAAAACCAACACGGATTTCCAAATGATAAACTTGGGACGAGTAGAAGAACTTCGGCCAGGGAGTATCGGGGTATATCTCAGGAAGCTGGAGGTTCTGAACTCTCGGCTGAGGGAATGGAAAAGGAGGTGAACTCAAATCATATGATGCGGGAATTCGATTTAGATTTCATTTCATTTCATGTTCAAGCTTTGATGTGTGAGTTTAGATTTTAACTTGAGTTTAATTTAGATTGAAGTTTGGTTTAAAATCGATTTGAAATTTTGAATTTGAAATTTAGTTGAAATGAGAATTGATACACAGGTTGAAACCTCGGGATTGCGAAGGCGGAATTTAGGTACGGCCTCGGAGTGAATCGAAGTTTAAGTATTGATATAAAAAGGATGAGAATCGAATTTGAGTGCGATCTCGAATGAGAGTGAAATTTCGTTAAATGCTCCAGATACGAAGGAGAATCGAAATTTAAGTAACCGATCTCGAAAAGGATGAGAATCGAATTTAGGTACTGATCTCGGAATGTGAACTAAATTTAGGTACTAGTCTCGAAATGAAAACTGGAATTTAGAGTACCGATCTCGAGTTTAGAATTGAAATTTAGGTATTAATTCGAAAGAGAATCGAAATTTAGGTATCGATCTCGAAGAGTCGGGGTATGTACCGACCTCGAAATGAAGCTGGAATTTAGGTACTAGTCTCGGAAGTTTAGAATTGAAATTTGAAGTATCAATTCGAAGAGAATCCCGAAATTTAGGTATCGATCTCGAATGAAGTCGGAATTTAGTGCAGGCCTCGAAATGAGCGGGATTTAGGTACGATCTCGGAAGTTTAGAATTGAAATTTAGTATCGATTCGAAGAGAATCGAAATTTAGGTATCGATCTCGAGAAGGAGTCGATTTAGGTACCGACCTCGAAATGAGAACTGGGTAGGCACCGATTTCGGGGAGAAGTTTAGAATTGAAATTTGAGTGTCCGGTCGAAAAGAATCGAAATTTAGGTATCGATCTCGAAGAGTCTGAATTTAGGTACCGACCTCGAAATGAGAACTAGAATTTAGGTACCGATCTCGGGAAGTTTAGAATTGAAATTTAGGTATCGATTCGAAAGAGAATGGAAATTTAGGTGTCGATCTCGAAGAGTCGGAATTTAGGTACCGACCTCGAAATGAGAACTGGAATTTAGGTACCGATCTCGGAAGTTTAAATTGAAATTTAGGTATCGATTCGAAGAATCGAAAATTTAGGTATCGATCTGAAAGGAGAGTCGAATTTGAGTGCAGGCTTCCTCGAAGTGAGAACTCGAATTTAGGTACCGGTCTCGGAGTTTAGAATTGAAATTTAGGTATCGATTCGAAAGAGAATCGAAATTTAGGTATCGATCTCGAAAGGAGAGTCGGAATTCCAAATTACCGATCTTGAAATAAGGAAGCCCGGAATTTAAATTGCCGATCTCGGAAGTTGTAATGTATGAAGAAGGACCCGGTCTCATGCCATGAGGAACCAAATCGAACAAAGTTCATGGCTCCGTGTCAATAGACCTGGTGTCTCCGTACAAGAGGAAGCGAGATCACGGAAAATCAAAGGATTTCGATGTGACGAAAAGGTGTAGGATTTTTGAAATTTGAAGTGTGTGAGTTCAGTGAGGAAGAACCATCCCCGAAAGAGGGGTTTAGTAGTTTGAAGTAGATTTTGATGCGAGGAAAAATTGAGATTTGAAAGGGATAGATTGAGATTGTAGTCCATTTGAGATTCACTTTCATTTTGTTTGTCCTTTAATGATCAATTTTATTTTTGTTGTTTATTTGATGTTAGTGAATTTTGTTGGTGTTCGTATAGTTTGAAGTTCATCTGAATATTTGGATTTCTAAGAAAGGTTCTTATTCATTTCTTTTTTCTTTTATGTTCTTTGTTCAAAGTTCATTTAACTCTAATGGCGTTTCCCAGTCTATTTGCACAAAAAGAGGTGAAGGCAAAATGTGACATGGTCACTTTCATTCGATCTTGTTGAAGATACATCATACGACTCGATACAAATATTTCTCATACAATTCATGACTCAAAACGGACTATGTATGATTCTTGTTGATCCATCCAAAAGTATACGTTAAAAAATCCATGTACGAATAATGAGATACACGATTGATAGCAACGCCGAGCCATCTTTGGCGGGAATGCCGCATGGATGTGCATTGGAGGTGAAAATGTGTTCCGTGTAACTCACGGCCTCGTGGTAGGAGACTCTCAATTGGATCGCAGTAGGAAGTGGTAAGCGTATTTCTATCGTCCATCATTTTAAAAGTGACGGAGATCCGCTCCTTGGTACTCGGTATACAATGTTTTGCGATGTAACCATTTCCTTGTAATATCATATTGAACCTACGGAAGTGGTATCTCCATCGGCCCTCGGAACTTACCCAGACGCTATCCGGAGGTCGAGGGGATCCGAGCATGATATTGCATTGGTTGATGAAGGCAAGCCCCATGCGGGGAAAGGTCGCCAAAGTCCGCAGTGGTCCCCATGTGTGGAGGTATGCGGTCGCCCTTCGATAAATGTTGATGATCTCGCTGTTGGGTATGCGATGTGGCAATACCCTCCATGTTATCATCTTTCACCATTCTTTTAATTATGTCATGGCATTGGATCCACCTCACCGTGACGAGTATCACAGTGGATTTCCTTTTGTCTTTTTGCGAAAGTTATAGCAACATTCGCATTGTATTGTGACTCTTCCTTTCCCGGGCATCCGACTACCGCAGTTCGAATAAGTCTTTCTCTCCGGACGGCTGCTCGACCCATTTTCTGAGATTAAGATGCAATCCACAATGTTCTTGTTGCTCGAGTGCGAGAATACACCTGTGTGTAACTCGAGGCCTTAGAAATGTTGATTCTTTTGCCTCTAATCCTTTGAGATGTTGAAAGTCTTCTTCTCAACATTTTGCATTCTTTCTAGTTCATATTAGGATGATGCAAGTGACGAGCTAGTAACGTATTGCGGGATGTGTGGCTCAATCCGAGTGCGTTCTCTGCATACCTTGGCTCCTCGGGGATTTTCTCTGTCGGACATCCTGCGGGGACTTCATGACAAGGTTCTTCGGATATGTTATCTCTCTGTCAGAGCGTCGAGCCTTGATTCTATTTGTTTTTCTTGGCACTTTTCGATACGTTACGATTTTCTCGGCGTTGACTTTCTTCTTTCGGTTCACGACGGCAGAACTCTTTGATATTATTGGTGAAGGTAGCTGTTTCCTCGTGTTGATCTGCTAGTTTAGTCAACATCTTGCGGATACGGCGATTCTTATTCCTTCTTTGGTGTGATCAGTGACTCTCATGCATAGAACTTCTACTGTGGTAGCAATATTGTATTGCCACATCTTGGTAATCTTGACTTGATTTTCTTGCTTTCTGGTGTTTGTCTTTCTTTTTCTCTTGTTCTTTGGATTGGTGGCTTGGGTCGCCCATCTTCATCCTTTATCGTATGAAGCTCTTCTCTGGTCCTTTGGGACCCGATCATTTCTTCGTGCGTAAATTTGGCGGTGTGAAGTCGGAATCGATTCCCATCATTGCTATCCTTAACTCTTTTCATCGAGTGCGAGGCTACGCCATCTTTAAGGCTTGGGACCCGACCGCCGTTCGACATTTCCCTTCGAAGACAAGGAAAGGATCGGGGGCATTACTAAGAACAAGAACATTAAGAAAATATTTATCGCACGAAGATTCTTATTTTATTATTTTAATTTTAGTTTTTAAAGTAGGAAAAGATGAAGAAAGATCGGAAAAGATTTGATTTAAAAGGAAGAGTAAAACTTTATTATTGTGATTTCATATTTCATTTTTAGCACATATTTTTAATGATTTTTATCCATTTTTATGTTTTGGGTTCGGACTTGATGCTTAAAGTGATTGCTTCACCCGTGTTCCTAGGGATAAGACTCTATTTTGAGGCCCCTTGAAACATCAGGTTGCGTAATACTTCTTTAAATACCGTCCATTGATTGGAATCATTTGTCGTTCTCCTTGTGATTCACAAGTTAGTGGGCCTCCCAGGTAGGCTTGCCTCGACCTGAACGACCCTTCTCGAGTTGGTTCAAATTTACCTTCTATCTTGCGATGTGTGAGAATAGATCTTACGAGAACAGAACTAAGTCACCAACTTTGTAGAAGTTCTTGGGCGGACAGTTTATCATTGGCTGGATCATCTTGGCTTGGTACGGTTCCAAATTTTGTTGCGGCTGAAGTTTTCCTTCCGAGCTTTCCAGTTCTTCCGTGTGTCTGGCATTTTCTTCGCGTAGTAATTTTATTTGTTGCAATCACGAGTGATGGAAGGTTTGGACTTCCCGATGGTAACCGCACTCCCGAACCCGTATGCTAAAGCGTAAGGCGTAAGGGCGAGGTAGGGTCCTACAAAAGTTGTCTACCCTTAGGCAGCAAAGGCTTCTAACAACTTCGTGCAATTTCTCTTGTTGTCGTCAAATTTTCTTTAAAATTTGAGCAGGGGTCCCAATAAAAGTCTCTGTAAAGCCGTTTGCTCTTGGGTAATAGATCGTTGAGTCATGACCCAAACTTAGCCCAAACTAACCCAATTCAACTACAATTAACCCCAAACCTTTTCTAAACCTTCCTTAACATCCCCACAAACAAAAAACTAACATGATTTACCCAAAATTTGGACCCAAACCCCACTCAAATTCAACCCAAAACCAAAAAGCCCAATTTTGACATAAACCCAAACCTAACCCAAATAAGCCCAAACCCCAAAGTCAAAACCCAACCAAAGTCAAAACCTCTTTGAAACACTCCCATAAACATTTAACAACATTAATTTTACATCAATTTCAACCCTAGCCCAACATTGGCCCAAGTTAGCCCAATTTGACCTACATTGGCCCATTTACCAAAGAGGTCCAAATCCCACCCCATTCAAACCCAAACCACCTCAAATTTATTCCAAATCACTCATGAAACATCCCTAAACCAAACCCAACAATTATTTGGCCCAAGCCTTTACCAAATTTTCATCCTAAAGTCCATTTTAAAATCCAAAAGCCCACTTCCCTAAACCATTTTAAAAGCCCATCTTCACTAAATTTTAAAGGCCCAAAATTCATACAAAGCCCATATGACACTCTTCTTCATCATGACTTCAATTAAAACCATCCCTAAAGTTCCAATCAAATATAAATTTATTCTAAGTCAAGCTTCATGTTAACCTCTCATACATTTATCAAAAATGCCAAAATCCATTTTCATACAAGTAAGCCAAGCTATGTGCAAGCCATAGGCAAGCCATGAAGCCATGCATGAGCCACATGGAAGCCATGAAAGCCCCTTTACATGTCACCATGCTATCTTGGGCAAATGGAGGAGGTCCTTTCCATATTCCCTTAAGGTGATTAACCATTTCCATGTCTCCCCTAAACCATGTTTAATCCTAATTGTACTTGGATCGTGACTTGACCCCACTAATCAAGCCGAGCCAAATCACTTTCTCTTCAGACCTAAACCAAGTCTTGGGTGGTGCACCTAGCCCAAAAGGATGGGTTGACCTAAATCAACCCAAAATGAGCCTCTCCCCCATACCATTTTAATCCAAGCCCTTTACACATGTCCATGGCCAATTGATCGCACAAACCTCCGACTTCGACCCACCTGAACCTGAGGGTGACCCATGGCTGCCGGCCAGCCGCCTAGATCGCCTGAAAACACCACACCCGAGAGCTCACATGTGAGCTATCATTGAAATGCTCCCTTGCTGAGCTGCCCCAAGTCCAATGGCTACCATGTCTGTTCTTCCCTTGACCTAAGCAGCTGATCCCAAGCCCTAACTCCCCCTGGGAGGCCCTCCAGCCTCTCCTATTTAAACCCCACCCCTCTCGGCCATGGAATAGGTGTTGATCCAACCTTAAGGAAACTCGCCAAAATCATTCCGTACCACTCTCCACACATAGAGCATTTGATTTCCACCGGATTCCAGCCTCAATTCCTCCGATTGAGCTCAATTTTGAGTTCAAATTTCAGCATAAAAACCATGACACTTCTTCACAGTGAGCCAATCCCCAAATTGGTTAGTCCTACACCTTCACCAAACCAAGAGAAGAAGTTTACCAGCAAAAGCCCCCTCACCAGGCCAACCATTGCTTCCAGCCTCCAAGCTTTGTGATCGGGCTTGGTCGAAATCATACCTAGACAATTCACCGAGCCGAGGACTTCATCCGGAGCTTGCTTGGACCCAATCGAAGGTGACACAACTCTCGGATCGAAGCTTCACTTCTCTGAGCAAAGGTATGGACTCACTCTTCTTCCCGAGCTTACAGAGATTCTCTATTTAATTTAAGTCAATTTCAATACATGTGTACCATATGGATGTGTTCGTCTCCTCAAGACGAATCCATAGAGCATAAGAACACGAAAATCCGTCGAGAATCGAGTGAGAAATTAGGGTTAGAAGGTCGACGGCCACGGTGCACACCGGCCGTAGACGATGACCTGGAGCCGTCGGATCAAGCGTGTATCGAACCGACGGTCCGGATCGAGCCGGACGCCGCGATGGTACGTGAACCGCGGGGCCCCGAGCGCTGAGTCGGATGGCGGCGCCGAATCAGAAGACGACACGCGGCGTTTCGGAGATGCCTAGGTTGAGCTGGCACCGCGTGGATAAGTAGGAAATTAGGGAATTTTTTGATTTATTTAATTCCCTAAACTTCAAAAATGCATAACTTTGTATATGAAAATCAGAAAAATAAAATAAAAAATACCCTCTTGCTCAGTGAATAGAGGAAAATAATGTGGAAAAGGAATCATTTAATTTCATTGAGTATTTGATTTTTAATAATTTATTTACTCTCTACACATTTTCAATTCTCCATGCATGTACACAATTCACCATGGCATGAGACCATAGGGTTTTTGAAGCCTCTCGAATTTAGGAACATTCCCCGAATTTTCCAAAGTCGTAGGCCACCCCTATGAAGAGTTATTGATTTTTCAATTCTAGGTTACTATTCGAGTATTTTAATTCTAATAATTAGCATGTTGTGAAATAAATTCTAAAAAAAATTTGGTGATGTTTCTTATGACCGAGAGGACCCTAGAAAAATGGTTTTCGAGTTAACTCACTCGTAGTAACCCTAATCGGCTTAAACACCCAAAATAGAGCTTTAATTAATTAGTAGCTAATCATACATCAAATTGACTTGAAATCAATTCTCCACTGACCTTTAGGATCAGAGGAACCCACCATAAAATTTTGAAGTCAATTGGACTTGGTTAGCCCTATCAAATGGGTTGATTAAGCCATTTAGCCAAATTTAAACTTTAAAAATTCATAACTTTCAAAATCCTTTTCAAGAATTCACCAAATTGGTTTTGGAGCCTCTCTGATATCAGGGGAATTTAAGAAAATTAAAAATTGCAATTTTCCAAAAAAGTTGATTTTTTGCATTATTTTAATATTTTTAATAATTAAAAAATAATAAAAATCACAAAAATAATAAAATTCACCAAAATGTCACATTTTGAATTTTAATCACTTAGAACAAACCCCATATTTTTCTTAAGTCTCAATGATGAGATATTAAATTTTAAAGCCCTAAGGTAATTTTAAAATTAAAAAAAATGTATTTTCTAAGCATTTCCACTAAAATAATTCTAATAAATCAAAAAAAAATCAGAAAATTATAAAAATTTGTTCTCTCGGTTTCCTTGGTATCGAGAGAGATTTTTGAAAAATATAAAATTCATTTTTCAACCTTTATTTTATTTTTAAATTAATTAATACTCCAAAACTCAAAATAATTATAGTAAAAATAATATAATTCAAAAAATCACCAAAATCGGTCCAAGTGGTCCTCTGATCATTAGGAATGTCCCATAATTTTCTTAAGGACAGAAACTTTCCCTTGGTCATGTTATTAAATTTTCCTTGAAAATTCTTATTTTCCACCAAAAATAATTACATAAATAAATTAAATGAAGAAAAATCATATTTTCTCCTCTAATGTCTTTATTGACATATGAGTGAAGTCACATAAAAATTTCAAATTCATTTAAGCTCAATTTATTGAGTTATGAAATTAGTAAGTTTAAAGGGCAAAATGGTAATTAAAATTTTAACCTATAATTAAAAATTTTAGGTTTAATTGAAAGGATGGGTAAAATATTTGATATTAAGTTGATTTTGGATGTTTGAAACTTTGGTATTTAAAGGGTAGAAACCTACCAAGTAATTTGAAAGTAATCAAAATAAACCTTCATTAAATAATTAATTAAATTTGGAAGAATAATAAAAAATTAGAATTATTAAAATAGGGATATTATTAGGAAGAAATTTATTCTTTAATCTAAGAATCCCTAAATTAATCACCTCAATAATATTCAATTCCTAATTAAAATGATAATCCAAATTCAAAACTTAAAATGCTTAATCATTAAATTAAATTTAAATTAAAACATTTAAACTAACTCCTTTTAAAAATTTCAATTAAATTAATACTTTAACAATTAAAATTAAATCAACCCTAAAGCATAAAAGATAAAATATTAGATTAAAATTAAAAGAAAAATAATAAAATTAAATTAAAATTTAAATTAAATTAAAATTAAAAAAAATAAAACCAAATTAAAATTAAAATTAAAATTTAAATTAAATTAAATTAAATTAAATTAAATTAAATCACATTAAATTAAATTAAATTAAAACATATTAAATTAAATTAAATTAAATAAAAAAATTAAGTTAAAAAAAATAAAAATTAAATTAAATAAATTGAATTAAATTAAATAAATTGAATTAAATTAAAATTAAAACTAAACCAAACCAAATTAAATTAAAATTAAATTAAATTAAATTAAATTGAATATAACATCACTTAAGACATAAAGAATTCAAAAATAAATCTAAAACAACTAGAACACTATTCCAAACTTAAACCCATTAATTAAAATTAAGTCGAATCACAAATCACTTGAACATCGATTTGCCCTCAAAAGCTCTTGTTGTCATAACTCCTAAATGGAGTGTTAAGTGAAGTATTACTTCACTCATAGGATATTCAAATGTCCTAGTTCACTGAGTAAGATAACAAAACTTGAACTCTTGGATAATTGATTCATTATATAATTAAATTCTCGTGGACTTAAAATAATCCTAAGAGTATTGAAAAGATGTTTAAGTTTCGTCTTAAGCACTTCCTTAGTACGATAGGATGTTTATAAGAACAATTGAACTTAATTGTTCTTTGATGAAGAAAATCGTCCTCAAACCAAAACACAAAGAACCTAGACGTCATAGGAGATGACTAGCTATAGGATTAGGAACTTGGTAGAAAACCATAACCCTTCCCTTAGCTTTTCCTAGGAACTTGCTTTAAATTCTTAAATATTCTAAATTGTGTTTAAGTGTAGCCTGGGATGACGGGAAGACCCTCCAGGTACGCTTTTATTTTATTGCAATTTACTTTATTGCAAATGCACTTACTTTTCTTTCATTATAAGCAACTGTTGCATGAAAACCTACACCTTTAGGATAGTCCCTAAAACTGAAACCAAAACTAAATTAAAAGTCATTACAAGATAAAATTCACCACCACAACATTTCAAAATATAAAACAACTCAAAATTTAATCACAAACAGAACACAAAACTATAGTTATAACTAAATTAAAACTTCTTGTTGGATGATCGGGAATACCTCGGATGATGTAACCTACGTGTTGCTAACGGGATTTCCCACGGTCTAAATGAAAGTGTGGAACTCATTTTGTTGAGTTTAGCAAATTCATCTGGACTAAGTGAATCCGATAAAAATAACGATGCCGGAAGGATGGAACCGTGGGATCTTAACCGGTGTTGTTATAATCAACTTTAAGACTCTCTAAACTAGAACACTTTTCTCATCTCTTGATTTTCACCTTCTATAACTAAACCCCTGTGCAATAACAAGGAGCTCGGAGCATGGTGGGCAGCACGGCCATCGTCATCAGCAAAACATAAGTCTACTTCAGCAAAACTTTCTTAGAATTAAATAACCAAGCCATAGGATTTCGAGGTAGTTTGCCTAGTGCAGCATAAATCCTCAACCTTTTGTTAGGCATTTGCATTGCAAATTAAGCCCTAACCGGTCTTAGGACTCCGAGGTAGTTGTTCGATACGACATAAACCCTCACATCTTCGAGGCTACTTGTATGATCATGTCATACGAACATAAGTCCTAATCAATTAAAATTGGCAAGATCAAAACATTAAATAAACATTAGGACTTTCCTAAATTCAAGCCAAACAATAGGATAGTAGTGAAATTACCGAAGTTTGCTTCGAATCTGTAATTTCTCCTACCTTTCTTCCTTTGAATTTCCAAAACAAAATGTTCCAAACTTGATCCATTCCTTATTGAAATTCCAAAATTCAATCCCTTAAAAACTTAAACTTTGAGATTCTTGAGAGCAGAATTATTGATTATTATCAAGAGTTTTCTTAAGTGATTCCCGTCACTTAAGATGTAATTAACTATAGGGGCTTGCCCTTATAAGGAATTTTAAGAACCCAGGTAATATAAACCCTGCTTAATTCATTTATATTAAGCAGGGGAATTTGTCGGCTTATAAAATTGGTTCGCAGACCAAACGGATGTCACAAATCTTCTAGTTTATTTAATAGAGCCCTATCACCAAATAGTGTGTCTATTCTTCGGGATAGATACACGGTTTGTGATGCGGTGCTCGTTTATATAAACTATCTAGTTTGTGATGCGGTGCTCGTTCATATCTTAAAATTATTTTCAAAATCAAATACTACTTTCTAAATCATATATATATATATATTTGAATTAAAATAAAAATAAAAAATAAGCCGTACATGTGTGTGATCCTCAGTTATTGAGTCTAAGTTAGCTAACCTAGTGTTCATGTCGAATCTTCCCACGTTTAGTTCTCGTTCTTTATGTTGTTGAATTTTTTTTCCCCGGAGTTCAATTTTTAGTCCATGATTTATTTTAGTTCCAAGATTTTTCAGTTGAGATGAAACGCAAGGTTCTCCTAACTTTAAAGATTTTCAATTAGTTCTCTAGATTGGAGTTTAATTTTGTCCTTAAGTTTTGTTAAATGTTTATGGGGAGAAATATCATGTGAGAGGTTCCCATCCTTCTTTTTCTTTTATCTAATTTTTTTTATTATTTGTGTTTATTTTTTAAAATGAAGTGCACATGTTATGAATCATGGAATATGAAACATGAATTTTTAACTTACTACACATGGAATACTACATGACATGACTTAAGTTCAACTTAGATTAGACTTGGGCTAGGGTTGAGCTAAGGTTGGACTTGGGTTAGCCTAAGTTGGACCTGAGTTTGCCGGGGTTGGACCTAGGTTTGAACTTGGTTGAACCTTGGTTAACTTGAGTTGGTACTGGGTTAGACATGAGTTAGAGTTGTGTTGGACCTAGATTAATTTGGTTGGACTTGGATTATCTTAGGTTAGACATGGGTTGGACCTTATTTAACCTAGGTTGGCTTGGGTTGGACCTGGGTTGGACTTGAGTTTGCTTTAGTTGGCCTGGATTGGACTTGGGTTGAGTAAAAGCAACTTAAGTAAAATTAAGTTTGAGTTAATCCAATTAGATAGCCTTGAATTAGGTTTGGGTTTGGGAGGAGTTATATTAACTCAGAAATTCTTAGCTAAGTATTTTCCACCTTCAAGGACTACTAAAGTTAGAAACAATATTATCTCATTTTGTCAATATGAAGGGGAATCAATATACGAAGCCTGGAAAAAATTTAAGGAACTCCTAAGAAAGTGTCCACACCATGCTCTGCCTGATTGGTTAATCATTCAAACTTTTTACAATGGGTTAGTAGGATCCCTTAGGTCTATAATTGATGCTACCGCTAGTGGATCATTAATGTCAAAATCATTTGATGAAGCATATGCATTAATTGAAGAAATGGCTACAAATGAATTTCAATAGCCCTCTGCAAGGGTAAATCCTAAAAAGGTAGCTAGTATTCATGATACGGATACTATTACAATTCTTGCATCTCAGATTGTTGCAATATCAAGAAAGTTGAACCAATTTGGAATGAACCAACCTCAATTTACTCCTGTAAGTGAGGAAAGTTCGTTAGGGCATATGATTGATTCTAAATTATTATATGAGACTTTAAATACCATAAACAACCCGTACTCTAACTTTTACAACCCATATTGGGAGAACCATCCAAAATTTAACTGGAATCATACTACTGATGGTGGAAACCAAAAATGGGAAAATAATCATGCAAATCATAATGGAAGTTGGAATAATCAGGGGAACACAAACTATAGAGCTTCATATCCACCGGACTCTAACAATGATCAACAATTTGAGGATAAGAAAATGTCTATGGAAGAAGTGGTATTGCAAATGGGAAACCAAGTGCAAAGTCAAAATACCGTGATTAGAAACATAGAGAATCAACTGGGACAAATTGCTAATTCACTTAGGAATAGACACCAAAGAACACTTCTTAGCAACATTGAGATCAACACTAAAAAGAACACTAATGAATAAATAGAAGTTGTTCAATTAAAAATTGGAAGAGATATAGAGGATGTGGTTAGAAAAGAGAAAGATGTTGTGAGAGAAACAAAGGAAACCAAAAGATCTGAAGAACATGTTTCTAAGGATCTGGAAAAATTAATATCTCCAACTAAAATCAGTTTGGAAAAACCACCACCTCCATTTCCTCAAAGACTTAGACAGCATGAGTTGGATAAAAAATTTTCAAAGTTCATGAAAATACTTAAGAAGTTAACGATAATTATTCCTTTCACTGAAACTTTGGAACATATGCCAAGTTATGCAAAGTTTATAAAGGATATATTAAACAAGAAAAGGAAATTTGGGGATTACGAGACAGTTGCACTAAGTGAGGAGTGCAGCGCTATACTTCAGAAAAATTTTCCTCGGAAATTTAAAGATCCTTGTAGCTTTACAATTCCTTGTGCAATTGGAGAAAAATTATGTGGAGAAGCTTTATTTGACTTAGGAGTGAACATTAATGTGATGCCTCTATATATATTTAGAAGGTTAGGTTTAGTCGATATTTCTCCCACTACTGTAACCCTTCTGTTAGCTGATCGATCTATCATTTATCCAAAAGGAGTTATAGAAGATGTGCTAGTTAAAGTGGATAAATTTATCTTTCCTTTGGACTTTATTGTATTAGATATGGAGGAAGATAAAGAAATTCCAATTATTTTAGGGAGACCTTTCCTTATTACTGGACAAGCTATGATAGATGTGCAAAAAGGAAAGTTGACTATGAATATTAATGATCAGGAAGTTACTTTTGATGTATTAAAGACTATGAAATATCTATCTGAGAGAAAAGATGATGATTGTTTTTGGATGGATGAAATTGATTATCTAAGTAAAGACCATTTCCAAGAAAGTTTTGAGAGTAAGTTAACATATGAGATTGAAATGGATTTTCATGATGATTCGAAAAGTTTATTTAAAGAAGACTGTATGTATGTTCATGAGAGGTGTGAAATGATGGATGCTACCAAATGTAGTAAACTTTTAATTCCATATGTTGAAAAATCTCATGAACTTAAGATGGATGAACCCTATACAAATTTAAAGCCTATCTACTTAGGGAATTCATATACACAACAAGTCTTTATATCTTCAGATGCGACTCAATCACAAGAAAAACCTGAATTGAATGATGAACAAGATAAAATTATTGAACTAGGACTTAGAACAAAATTTGAGGATAAATTTCAAAAGAACATAGAGTTGAGAAAAGAGGATAAGGATATTGGAAGACCATTGGAAGAAATTCCTAAGGAATTAGAAAAACCTATTTCCTCAACAAAGATAGATCCTCAATCATTTAATAATTATAAAGGGGAAGAATTGGAAGATAACTTAAAACAGAAGAGTGACATAGAAGAATTTGATCCTGAATCTGAATTATCTAGAGAGAATCTAATCCAAAATTTGGGAGATATTGAAGTATCTTATAAATATCCATTTCTTATAAATTCTAAGGATGATATTAATATGCGGATTCAGAAAATCAATAGAAGAATATTGGATCTAGAAAGAAATATGAGGAACAATGATATAAATCCATCTAAAAAGAAAGATCTAAATGAAGAATTAAAATTTAAGGATTTTATAGGAATCCTCGGATGCGGAAACAATTAGGCGATTGATCGAGGATTACTTAAATGGAATTTTGATCCGAGTGGAATCATTTGTCGGGCTAATGACGTTAAACCAAGCGCTTTATGGGAGGCAACCCATAGTTATCAGTGTGCTTTGATTTAGTGTGTTTTGATTTAGTGTTCTTGAGAGTCATGATTGTTAGTGATCTATTATATTTGCTTTATAGTGGATTGATCAGTTTGATTGTTGTTGGTAGATGTTTGGATAATTAGTAGTTTGAGTTGATCTTTGTGTGTCATGAGGGAGGTGATTCCTTAACTTCTTATTATGGCTAGAATTGATCTCTTGTAGTTGTTGGATTAATGAGTCCGCTATAACTTGGGTCTCACCCAGACTTAAGTTTTATAAGAGAAATGATGAATTTAAACATTGATAGTTCCATCTTAATTTGTTACTTCTTTTCTCTAACTTTATTTTCATTAGGTAGGAGCCGCGAACCTATTTTATGAACACCATATGGATGATCTTACACTATCTTTATAACTGTTAAAGGTGCTTAAATAAAAGGATTAGGTGATGCCTGAAATTGGTGTCCGGAAACCAATTTATCAGGGGTAATATTATCTTTGGGATTATAATCTATAAAATCTTTTGAAGTGCCTAATTTACTAGTGTAGTGATTCCGTTAGAAATTGGAAGTAAATTAGTGAGATGTGATGAGTTAAAGGAAAAATTGACCTCATTTATCATTTGTGATTGTATTTGAATTGTGTGTTTATGTTTGTGTTACAACTTTATTTAGGAATTGAAGAACATTTTTATATTCCCTTACTGATACATGCTATGCTAGTTACACTTTGGTTTAGTTAATTTCATTCTGGCATGATTAGTTTAGATTTACTTTCTGCTGCATATTGTTCTATCCTAATGAATACTTGCAAATGATTTTGATAGATATTTGTGGTAGATAGAATTTCTAAATTGTTTTCTTCCTGCTTATATTTTCTGTACTAAATGTTATATATGTTAAAAATTAAGTTTGGGGGTAGGTAGAAAAATTAAATTTTAATGTGCAAATACTTCCTTTTAGTGTTATTTTATTACAAGCATGTTTTAGGTTAGATTTACTTTTTCCTACAGTCTTTCTATCCTGATTATACATGTATATGAATTTGATAAAATGTTGTAGTAGTAAGTATATTCAACCTTTACTTTTTCTTCCTGCTATATTTTATGGAATTAATTGCAAAATAATTTTGAAATTTAAGTTTGGGGGGAAGAAAAATATTAACTCTTATTTGTTCTCAATTATTATATTTTCAAAAATTATTAGCATAACTTCTGGCAATTGAACCTCGCTTGAGATAACTAAAACTTTTTATTTTAGTTGAATATTATGGAAGGATTGGATGACAATTTTTAGTAAAAAAAAGTTAATTTTATAAGGATAAGATAATTGGTATAAAAGAATTTTATTGTAGTTAACTATTTAAAGTAAAGAAAACTATATTTTTGAAATATTAAGAGACTTAAAGTATTGTGTGTTAAGAAGAGATTGTGACTTTATGATGAATAATAAGGCTCATACCTAATTATAAAGTAAGGATGTGTTTCAAGTTTGAACTTTAGAAAGAGGAGAGTGAAGTTCAAAATCATTACAGGCTCTCCAGATATAGTAATCCTCATTTTAAAAATATATATATATAGAAAAAGAAAAGAGAGTAAAAAAAAGGGGATTGAAAATAATCCCGAAAGGAAAAAAAAAAGAAAGAAAAACATTTATGAGGAGAAGCTTCGAGGAGATGCCTAATAAAAAATTGGCTTCACTTGAGTCACCCTAAAGGGAGAACTTGATTTCATTTCTGAATTTATATTTAAATTATTGGCCTACATTCTCATGAAGTTTGCATGAACTCCTTTTTCACATAATCTTTCAAGACATTCTTAACGTAACAAATTATGGTTTATCTTGAAATAAATAGAAGACTAGAACCCTTAGACTTGATTGTTGAATATTCTTATACTTGTAGTGTTAACTCGAGTTATCGAATTTCTTTCTAAAAATCTAACCAATATATTCTTTTGAATGAAAAATTTTAGTGTCTTACAGGTGAAAAGTACACTGCTTTGAGTTATATTTTTATGTAGTAAAGGTGTTACTTGAGGACAAGTAACAGTTAAGTTTGGGGGATTTTGACACGCCTAAAATATATACACTTTTTGCAATATCATTTTACTCATTTTTGATGATATTACACTTTAAAGGAAGGTATTTTGTATGTTTTTTGGTTTTAGGTACAAGAAATGGTGATTAGAGCAAAAGGAAACAAAAACGGTGCAATTTGGAGCAAAAACGAGCAAAAAATGAAATTCTGCACTGACACCTTTCGATAAGTATTTCAATGCTTAATCTCTTTTACACTTCTTGCATATTTTTGAATGAGATTACACTTTAAAGAAAGGTTGTTTTTATGCTTATTTTGTAGGGCTATCTGTTACGAACGCAACGCAACTGAAATGGGGTGAAACGGAGCGAAACGGTGGAGCCGCGCAGCAGCCTGCTCGCCGACGGCGAGATCGATCTCGCTGACGGTGAGATTTTCCCGAGACCACCGAAATATGGCCAAAAAGGCCGCCGACAGCGGCCTCGAACCCGCCGACAGTGGCCCGGACGACCATGAACCGACATTTGGCGGTTTTGGGCCAATATTCGACGTATTTGGACACTTTTTCGAAGGGGTGCTTAAAGAAACTCTTCGGAATTCATCCATGCTCTTTAAAAATGGCAAATTTGTGTTAGAAATGTGTAGATTAGAGAGGAGAAACAATAGAAGAAAGGAGAGAAAACTTAGAGGAATGTTTAGAATTCTTAAATTAAGAGTAGAAATGTAGATTTCTACCCTTTTGGAGAGATTGGAGAGGAGACTTTGAGAGAATTTGTAAAGGGTTCCGCTAGCATTGCATGGATTGCCGGGAAACTTTATGGGAGAGATCTTCGTCTTTCTTTCAAAGGGAAAAAGCTAAGTATTGTTCTTCATTATCTTATAATTTTGTAAACATTTATTTAGTGGATTTGCTTTGGTTAAATGAAGTTTTCTTTGTGTTTTCTTCATGCTTTGTGATGTATCTCTCTTACTCTTTCTTCTTCTTTGAAAATAGTGGCATAAGAAGATTATGCCATTGTTTTCCTTTTACTTTTCTTTTATAATGAGTAGAAATCATGTTTAGGATTTTGTGATGCATGATAGAAGTGAATTTAATTATAAATGTGATGGTTTTTACTTGCACTTCATTTACATTACAATAAGGGCCCATTGTAGTGTTAAAATTCGTTGTAATCGCATTGACCCAAATGGGCGGTGTAATTCTCAACAAAGTGGAACCACATTCAAATTCCATGGATGGTGAAGTTCATGGGGATTGAATGCAAATAAATAAGGAAATATAATTATCAGGCGTAGAATTGAGATTTTAGAGTGACAGGCTAAAATCCTCGATTCGGTCCTATCGTTTGGGTGCTGAAGTGTAGATGTTAGCCCTCGGGCGAGGGAACGTGGGAGCTCCGAAGTGGCGGCGGTATCCTCCCGGCCCTAGTCGCAGATTCAGTAACCAAGCATAGGATTAGTCAATGTTCTTTATGCTTGGACCAAAGGGTAAAGAATAGGATTGCTCCTATTTGGCACATACAAAATTAAATGCATCTCATTCCTATACATTATCTATTTCATTACATAAGAATAGTAGTTTTTAATATCTCAAAATTCTCCAAACCAACTCATCCAAAAATGGTCATCTTTAGAATTATTATTTGCATTTAGTTATAGTTACTATTACATTTAACACTTGCATTTAGGAGTAGTTGCTAGATAAAACACAATTTTAATCGACATTCCAAACTAAGGACTATTAGTAGTAGACTAGAATTTGATTAAAGACTTCTTACTTCACTTTCTCGTGGGATCGATACTGGGGTTTTTAAAGAAAACTCTATATTACTTGAAACAATACGTATACTTGCGTAGTACCCCTAATGTGTAAAATATTTTCTAATTTTTATATCATTTAAGTTTTTCACACTAGCCGTTATTAATAAATCGGGTCAAGTTTTTGGCCATCTTTTGAAAGTTAATTTACTGCGTAATTGCGGGTCAGGTCAATAGTTCTCCCCATAAACATTTAACAAAACTTAAGGACAAAATTAAATTCCAATATAGAAAACTAATTGAAAATATTTAAAGTTAGAAGAATCTAGAAGATAGGAGGAATTATGTCATACCAGATGACAACCTCAGAACCTAAGACGAGTTAGGGCTTATATTGCATGAAGTGCAAAGGCCTAAAGAGATAAGGTGAGGGTTTATGCTGCACTAGGAAAGCTACCTCGAAGTCCTATGGCTTGTTGTTTAATTCTAAGGAGTTTTGTTGTTGAAGATGACCGTGCTGCCCACTGTGCATGCTCCAAGCTCCTCGTCGTAGTAGGTTTAATTGTAGAAGTCTCAAATTGAGTAGATGAGAAAAGTATCATGTTTTGGAAAGGATTTAAATTGAGGTGTCTTAATGTCTTTTTAAAGGAATATTTAAGTTGAATATAGCAACACCAGTTAGGAACACACGGTTCCCTCATTCCGGCACCACTATTTTCTTTGCATTCACTTAGTCCAAATAAATGTACTAAACTCAACTAAATGATTTTCATACTTTCATTTAGACCGTGGGAAATCTCGTTAGTAGCCGTAGGTTGCATCCTCCGAGGTATTTCTGATCATCCAATAGATACGTTTTAATTTAATTTCACTTATGATTTTGTTATTTTATTTATGATTAAATTTTGAGTTGTCTTATATTTTAATTTTTATGGTGGTAAATTTTATATTATTTTGTTTTAATTTTTTATTTTGGTTTCAGTTTTGTGGCTATCCTAAAGTTTTGGTTTTCATGCAGGGTGACATTTTTGTTTAGCATGCAAGCTTATAAGCAAGAAAAGTAAAGTAAAGGAGGTACAAAAAAGGAAGTTACTATAGACTTATAAAAGTGTATCGGACGAGTCTTCTTATTTCCCCACCCGAAACTTTAATATCTTTTGTAGTAGGCATTTATAATTTGCAGGAAAGTAAAGCTTATAGATAGGTTCGTCATAAGCATACCAGATCCTATGTCATAACTTGGTGGGTCCTATTTATTCATTTGAGAGATGCCTTCTTTTAATAAATATGATGGTTCAATTTCCCTACAAGTTGTCTAGAAGACTTGTGAGAAGGTCCACGAATCCTTAGATATTTCACAATCTTTTTGAACTTTCATGAGTTCATTTGAACTTATCATATTTACTAAATGATTCATCCATTTCATACCCTTATGCTTAATGAGCTGATGTTTTAATTATCCCAAAATGTGGGATAAATATCACTTGGTATTTCATTTATGAATTATTTAAGTGGGACCTATAAAGGTAAATTGATTTATAAAAGAATTTAATCAATTATGATGAGCTTGTAGTGTTTCAAATGTGTTTAACATTAATTGTGTTTTCTTTTCTAAACTTCACTAGTCAAATTTCAATTAAGTCTAGTCTCACTACCAAGCCCTTAAGACTTTAGTAGGTATATTTATATATTTTTACAAAGTTGAGTTATATGAATATGATTCTTATTAACGTGTTATATCATTATTTTATCATCAACTAAGAGTGTTGAATTAGTGAGTTATCAACTTCCAAAGTCAATCTCTAACCTTAAGGATCATTTAATTCATTTTTTTTCAAGTTATAACAATTAATAAAATTACAAATTTATCATTAAGTGTGACAAAATGAGGTGGGTTTTTACCATTTACCACTTTGTGTCTCAATCATCCAGACATCTTAGTTAAAATCATTAGTTTCCCTTTTATCCCTTTAAATCAAGCCTAAATATTAATTAAGGCTAAATCTTCAAAATTGCACTTTGCCCCTAAAGTCTTTATCACCTCATAATTCATTAAATTTAATTCAAATGATATTAAAAATTTTATATTACCCCACTTATCGGTCAGTGAAAGCATCAAAGGAGAAAATGTGATTTTTTCAATTTAATTTAATTTATATATTATTTTTATGCAAAGTAGGAATTTTGAAAGAAAATTCAATAACATAATCAAAACACAATATTTATTTTTAAAAAATAAGTAAAAGTTCACCAAGACTAGAGGACCACTTGGACCAAATTTCATGATTTTTTGAATTTTATTTTAATTATTATAATTAATTTATTTTTTGGAGTATTAATTAAATATAAAATATTATTTCTTTGAAAATTAAGTTTTATATTTTTTAAAGATTTCTCTGAGGTCAGGAAACCTAGAGAAGCAAGTTTCATATTTTTTTTGTTTATATTTTAATTATTAGAATTATTATAGTGAGAAATTAAGAAAATTCCATTTTTAAGCTTTAAAAATTATTTTTAACCCTTTAAAATTTAATATCTTCACTTAGAAAATTAAGAAAATTATTCCTAAGTGATTAGGAGATAATTTATAATATTTCCATCAATTTTATTAATTTTGAGACTTTTTATGAATTTTTAATTATTTAATATTTAAAATAGCTTTAAAAATGAAAATTTTATTTTAATCCAAATTTTATTTTTCTTATGTTGCTCTAATCATAAGGAACTTCCAAAACCAATTTGTTAATTATGTGAGTTGTATTTTAATTATTAGAATTATTTTAATGCAAAAAATGATACTCAATTTAGAAAATTCATTTAAGTGGCCAAATTAATTCCAAATATCTTCAAAATTTTTTTGGGAGTTCCTCTAATCCCAAGCTACAATGTAGAATTAAAATTAAGTTATTTACACTTATATTTAATCCAAATTAATTTCCTTTTTGTTTTAGGTATTAATGACAATTAGGGTTATATTTAGTGAATTAAGCAAGTTGTATTTTTCCTATGGTTCTCTGGTCACAAGTAACCCACTAAAATATTTTTATATTTTTTTGATGAGTATTTTAATTTTTATAATTATTTTATTAAAACGGACAGAACAAACTTGAAAATAGGGATCTCCTCATAGATATTCCCCCTGACCTTGAAAAAATCAGGGAAGATCCCTCATGACAGTGGGAACAAAAGCCCTAAATTTCAAGGCATGGTGAAATCTGTATGCAAATGAAGAATTAAAACACTAAAATTTGTATTTAATTAATTAAAAATAAAATATACATTAAATAAATTTGAAAACATTTCCACATTGTTCTCCTCTGTTCACTAAGCAAGAATGTATTTTTCTTTTATTTTTATGATTTTTCTACACCAAGTTATGGATATTTAAAAGTTTACTGATTTGATTAATTCAAATAAATCCCTAATTTTCTACTTATCCATGCGGCGCCAACTCAACCTCGACAGCTTCAAAGCCACATGCGTTGCTCCGCCATTTGACGTCGCCATCCACGTAGCTGCCTCGTCAGCCCGCGCTTTATGGATCAGCTCCTTGTTTAACCGCATCAGCGCCATCCACTGAATATATGCGCGATCCAATGGCTCCTAGTCATCATCCCCAACTGACCTAACCCGTAAACCGTCCACACTAAAACCTCAAGATCACGACCTAAACTCAACTAAATCACTTCGGGTTTGTTTCTATGGACTCATCTGACCTAGAAAAACCTATCTATACGGCTAACCTAGCCTAAAATCAACCCAATGAGCTTGAAGAATAAAAATATGCTCGGGAGGGTGAGAGATTTCAATACCTTTGTCTAAGAGGGGAGACCTCAATAAGATAGTTGTAGTATCTTTGATTGGTCCCAACTAGATGAAGCCTTCAACTGTGGTGAAATGTCTAGAACTGAGTTCGACCAAGTTTGATTTCAGGTGTTGATCAAAGTATGGTCTGGAGGCTCTCTGTGATGAGGCTTTAATGGGGGAACTTCTGTGGGGATGGTGCAGGTACAATTAATTTGGATTTGGTGCATTGTGCAGCTGTGGTGGAGAGTGTCCTAGTTTTGACTGAAATTTCAGTGGAGAAATTGGCTTAGGGCAGTGGGGATGAGTGGCTGAAGGCAGTGGGATTAAACTCATGAAGGTTTGAGGAAGCTCTGGTGAGCTTTTGGCAGGGTTCCCTTAAGAAAAACTTCATCAACCTCTCTTGGCCGTGAAGAATGGATTTTATAGCCATGGCCATTAGACTGAGTTCAGGGCTTGGCTATGGGTGGAATTAGCTGCTTAGGTGGAAGGCAGCAAGGCACAAGTGACCAATCAGGGTTGGACAGCTTGGGGGGTGAGTTTGGGTATTGATCCAAGTGAGGTGGCTCTCGGTTTGGGCTCCTCCAGCGATTAGGCTGGCCGGCGGCTAGGCCAGGTGAGGTGACCAGTGGTCAGGTGAGCTAGAGGTCAGGCCATCATGGTGATGAACTTAAGTGGCTAAGTGTTTATTGCAAATCTCCCTTAGGTTTATCCATTTGAAGAAGGGGATCCCATAATTTTGGGGATCCTTGGTCCATGGCTCCACTAGAGTGTGTTAGGTGGATCTAGCTCAATCTCTATGGTCCTAAGGCTAGCTATGGTGAGCTTGGTTTGGTCACAGTTGGTTTTTTTTTGCTACATTAGGTCATGGTTTCAATTTGGGTATTTTGGGTTCAAATTTGGCTAGTTTGGGTCCAATCTTGGGTTAGATCCAATTGATTGTTCAATAATGTGTGCATGATTGTCATAAAGTGTTTGGGATGAGATTGGAGTGGTTTTGAATTGGTTTGGGGGGTTATTTTGGCTTGATTTGGGTATTTGATCAATTTTTGGTATGTTGGGTTAGCTTGGGTTTGGATTAGGCTAGAGTTGGTTCATGGCTCAATTGATGGTTCCAAATGGTCTATGGGGATGCCATAAAGAGTTTTTTATATTAGTTGGGTGTCAATTTTGGGGTTAAGGCTTTCAATTTGATGGATTTTGGACATGAGGTTAATTTGGGGCAAAATTGGGATTTTTGAATTTGGTTGGACTTGGGTGAGGTTTTGGCTCAAATTATGGGTAATTGATGGTTCAAATTTATTTAGAGAATGTCATGAAGAGTTTAGGAATTAAAATTGGGGGAAATTGATTGACATTGGATTTAATTTGGGGGAATTGGGCCATATGGTCGAAATTGGGGCTTTTTGGTTTGGGTTGAAATTGAGTTCAAAATGCGAGTTAAATTGGCTTGGATTTGGTTTCAATTAGGATTGGGGATGTTGAATTAAAGATTGGAACTGGAATTGGGGAGAATTGAAGTCAATTTGGTGGACATTGGGGCTGATTTGAGCATTTTGGCCTTAAGGGGCAATTTGGGGCTTTTAGTTAAATTGGACTAATTTGGTCATATTAGGTCAATATGGTGTTCCAAAATTGAAATTAGGAATATTTGGAGGGTTTTGGGACATTTTGGGAATTTTTGAAATTTTTGAAAATTTTTAGCTAGGAGGGGTAATTTGGTAATTTGGGGGATTTTAGGGCTATCTTGAGAATTTTGGTAAATTTGATGTGTTTTGGGTATTTTGATTAGTGAGGAATGTTTTGGGGTGATTTTTGAGGGATTTTGATAATTTTGGTTGATCTTGGGAATGTTAGGCAAAATTGAGGTTTTAGGAGTAATTTGGTCATTTGGTGGAGCCTAGCAAAATTGAGGTTTTATGAGTAATTTGGTCATTTGGTGGAGTTTAGGGTTAAAGGGGTTAAAAAGTTTGGATTTTTTGTAAAATTGAGGTTGAATGAGATTGATAACCCATTTAAGTCATTGACAAAGGGAATTTCCCATTTGGATCCTCCATGTATTAGTACTAACGAAACCCTAGCTTGGGGCTAAGAGCTTAGGAAAACCACCCACATGAGTTTCCAAAAAGAGTAGGGGATCAAGTGTGGAGAAGTTTGGTTTTGGGTTGTGAGGTAGTGTGTGAGAGTGCAATTGTGTGTTGGCTAGCTCCAGACCAAACATGGTCAGTCCTAAGGCTTAGCCATCTCATAGAGAACTTCTCTTGAGCTTTCTTTTACTTAGTCTCATCCTCCTAAGCATCTAAAGGCTAGAATTTAAACATTTAAAAATTCTAAGTGAAGAAAAGAAGTGTTTTGATTTTCTATGGGGTAAGGGTTTCATTGCTAGTCTTCTGAGATAGTCACCAGGAAAGTCCTATGGCTAGACCCTAAACTATTCTAAAGAAAGATTAGACCTCAACAAAAGTGAGGTCAACAAAGGGTGAAGCAAGGGCCTATTTATAAGAGACTGAGGCAGTATCAAGAGCCATCTTCACCCACGGATCACCCATGGTGAAACAACACATTGATTTATTATCAGATCCAAGAAGAAGGCCACAGATCATTGACATGGCTTGAGAGAGTACCCATGCTCAAATCGAGCGTAATCATCCCTTGGAATAGTTATGTGTGGCTACACCCATATAGAGCGAAACCATGCCTGGGAACTTCCATGCACAGATACGCCCGAGTTGGATGTGACCATGTCCAAGAACATAACTTATGTGGGTGCCAACAATGGTTAAAAATATTCAATGATCTAAAGGTTAGTTACAAATATGCAAAGGTGTAACAGTGCATTAAGTACTTGTAATGTTCCTAATTAAAATAAGGAGAAATATGTTAATTACGAGACACTCCTATGATTTGTAAATAGGGGGTCATTTCTTCAATAATTGACTATTGAATCTATTGATGAAAACTTGAGTTATTGTTCACTCTACTTTTATCTCTCCCTTTATTTCTTTATTCGTCTCATCCGTTCAATGCTCTACTCCTTGGGTGTGATCCACGAGACATTTTTGGTTCCAACAAATATATTTGGTGATATCTAAGAAAATTTTCTATCAAGTAATCTTATTTGTATTTTGTTTAATTAGTGCTGATCTCTTCCAAAAATAAATGAAATGAATCAAAACAAAGAGTTTAAGTCAAAATTAGTGAGCAGTAAAATCATACCATGTATTGAATCAATCCTTAATGTTGATAAGGATGTAGAATCCTAAAGTATGTTAGGGCTCAAGATGTATAATGCACATGGGTATATGAAAAAGAGATGTAAAGTAGTAAATCTAATCTTAGAGTTAAGAATTATTCTAGAAAAGAGAAGACTAATACTAGGTAGAGAAAACTATAATAAGAAAAAAGATGACTAATTTAGTGAAATGGTAGATTATTCTAGCAATGTTCATTTCTGTAAGGATAAGGATGACTATACTAAAAGAAAAGAATGTTTAACTTAAGGAAGATGAACAACCATATGAAGAAGGATTTTCTAAAATATATACTAACCTTTTTGAAGAAAAGAGAAGACTCCCTTAAGAGATACGAGCATGACCATGATCAAGATCATTTGGTTATCTGTCATTTTAGGTAGCCATAAGTTCAAGTCTACTTGGCAAGAAAAAAAGATTTTGATTCCATAACTTGGAGAACTCATTGCCAACACTCATGGTTGCATCATAAAGGTGTCCTTGTAGATTTAATAGTATAATTGGAGCAAAATGTTATGTTAATAAAGAATACTTATACTCCAAGTCCACTTGAAATCACAAATCTTGGATAACAAGGTCTTGGACAATAAGAGTTGAGAATTTTTTAAATTGTAGCATAAACATAAGGTTTGACACTTCAAATGTAACCACACCGATGAACATGAAGCTTAAAATTTTGGATGCATCGATATGGGTATGGAGAAAAACACTATATGATATGAACTTGGGGCACAGCTTAGAACATCACACACACACACACACACACACACACACACACACACACATAAACAAAAACCAAACAATCATGATAATCAATATTTTTGATTTTATTACAACAAAATAAATGTAAATTATTTGGTTTAATATAAATCCTCAAAACTCATTATTTTGCTATACGTTTTATTACTATTTATAAAATTTAAATTCATTTCAAGAACAAATGTGACAAATTTTTTTTAATTTTTATTATAAATTTGATCAAAGTTTACATTTCTAAATATTGATTAATACTACAATAAGTTAAGTTTTTAAATATTAGCCAAATTCATCAGTTCAACAATCACTTCTAGCTAGTTTTACGTGAAAGCAATTTTAAATTTGTGACTGATTGACCATGATGACCGAAGCAAATTAGAATGGCTTATTTATTTATTTAATTTAAACATATTATTTTTACCTAGCATATGAAATGTTGACCATCTGATGGGTATATACTTTATATTTGACTTATGTTAAGAAAGATAGAGGTACACCTAGGAGAACTTGGGCTTATTGTATAAAAAAGGATCTTAATTTATTAGAATTAAATGAAAATATGACACTAAAATGGATGCAATGAAGATAAAGGATTCATGTAGTCGACTCCACTTAGTGGGATTAAGACTTTGTTGTAGTTGTTGTGTATATTGTGAGATTTATAGTAGCACTTTTGATTTCTAAAAAAATGTAAATGATTTTTGAGCTATACATCATGCATATAGTACTCCAAGTCGGTGAGTTATGCACAACTAGAGTGGAGTTAAGTTGGTTGCATGTTTCACTTATCTTTTTGCACAAAGTAAAGTGACGCTTGCTTGATAGTGTCATGAGAACATTGGATGGTCTACACTTTGGATTGATATTCATGCAAGGAAGCCTGATTTCAGTGAGTGGATGATAAAGACACAACAATGTGGAGTGGATCAATTTTTATTGGACCGACATCAAGCTATAGGCATGTAGTCATGATCTAGGATGAAGCAACAAGCAATGAATATAGTTTAGGGCTCTTGCGTTATTTGCATTGGTATAGATTATTAGTTTTGTTACATTTACTATAGACCCCAAAGGAACCATCTTCGACTTATTATCTTAGACCACCGGGACAGTAAGTGATGGTATGAATTTGATGCTTTTATCATTAGAGAATGAAATTCATGATCTTGTTTACTAATAACTCAATCATTTAATGCAACATTAGTTTTACATATAAATTATGGTGGCATTACAATCATTTTCTTATACGGGAGTATACAATATTTTAGCATGCTTTGGATAAGGTTAAGGAGCTTTTTAGTTAGGTTTGAGAGGATATGGATATTAATGATATTAGATATAAAGAAGATGCTAAGCATGTTGATTGTCTAATGCAAGCTGCTCCTGTTTGAGTTATGGAGCTCAAGCTATCAATGTATGTAAATCTGGGACATTTATTACATGGTGACTATGCTTTCACAATATATTATGGGGGACTCTGCTTTCACAATATATTATGGAGCAAATCAGTGCACCTATCCTAACTGTGCGGCAAGCATTTGATCTATTAGACTAGATTCATTATTAGCCTAGCTTGTTAAGCCTCAGACACCGTGACTCCATCTTTAATTCATATATATGATTGACATTATTGGATGTCATCATTATTTCTACCACAACACCCATAAATCATCACATAGGCTAGCTAGGATGACATCTACCCTGAGGTTCTCGAGTTCATAATGGAAGAGCAAGCAGAGATCCATTTATGTGATTGGTTGTTATGAGCTCCAAATCACTAAACACCAGAGATCAATGTGATTCCAGAGAGATATATATGTAGGCATTGGTTTTCTTTCTTTTTTAATTAAAATTTGTTCCTATTTAATGAAAATAATAACTCAATGAAGATTATATTTTTAATGTTGACAACTATTGCAATCTCAAGAAAATGAAAACATGATGTGCTTATGTTATTTTAATTTATTTATGATTATAATTAATATTATGTTTATCAACCTTCTATCTACTAGACAAAAATAATATAAAGACTCATCTAAAATAAATGTTTATAATGAAAGAGTGAAGAATCATGTATAGAATTACTCAACAAAAACAATACCAACAATAACAATAACAACAACAACACACACACACACATAGAAGAGCAGGGGTTTTGTAAAAATTAATCATACACAGATACATCAAAAGTGATATTATAGATCCTTAAGAAGCATCTTCGATAAAGCCTCAAACATTTAATTATTTTTTTTTCTTTTTCAACATATATATTATTATTTGTAATTGATCCTTTGTGTTGTTTCATTTTTTCTTTACAACATAGATTGAACTCCTTGGATCTATTGTCAAATTGCTCCACCTAGAAACATCTTTTATGATCATCATAAGGTGTTTGTAGAAGCCGTAGATACATATCCCATATAAATCGTAAATTTTATTACTTTTCTTCTACTCTCAATATAAAATACAAATGAAGTCGAATTCAAATTGACCCTCAATATACGACGATTAAGTTCATGAAGTTACTTTTACTTTGTGAGAACTCATCTAGATATTATATAGGCTAATAAAATAATATACAACCTTAACAAACTTCTTAAGAACTAAATTCATCTGAAATAAATAATAAAATCACCACTTGGAACATTATTTATAATATTCGCCTTTGAATGTAATATCAATAATAGCTCATCACGCTCTTCTATCCAACGATATAAGTAATATTTAGTGGTCTCATTCATTAATTAATTGGGACCAACACAAATTTGATGGATAGTGAAAACAATAAAACTTATTTGACTCTAAACCAATACATATCTTCATATTAGAGTTTCAAATCTATGTTGTTGATCTGTTGACTTTTTCTCTCCACCAATCAGTACCTAATTTAATTTCAGAAGTTCATCTCCTCAACAATGACTTTAGTTTAAACTAATTTTTGAAACTCTTTCCTCAATAATCATATGAGCTTGTATTGGTAAGTTATGGCCAATGTCCATCTCATTGGGAAAAGCTTTGCCTTGCCATAGTGATATCTTCAAGGAGGTTTTTGAACCCTTTCAAAGAAGAAAAAAAAAATGGTGGCCCTTGAACATTTTAAATTTTCAATTAGAATGAATGCGGAAGGTCTGACTTTCGAAGGCATCACCCCTTTAGGTTATGTGATGATGAATGATCGCTATTATTTGTCATTTGCCATGTATATAAACAAATTAAAAGAATACGATAACTTAAATCGGGGAATATTATCCAACCAAGGAGAAGTTGTTGTTCAAAGCATCCAAACAAGAAGATTTATAATCGAGCTTATAACATGTTGTCAATTGGATGGTAAAAACACTTATGATGCTAATTGAGTTGTTATATAGCATAAGTATTTTTTAAAATATACTGCAACAAAACTATAGTGTCGTGTTTGGTTGTGAAAGCCCACGATAACTAGACAAATTTGGTTAAAGCCGTTTATCTCTCATTCAGTCTGATAACACATTAAGGGGGTGTGTGATAACATATGGTCTGTTTGGGGCAGTTGAAATTTATTAAAAAGTTATATGCATGTGAAGCTACTAAAAATAATCCGATGTCTAAAAATCTGCGACAACTTTACGTATATTAATAGCAGATTGGTAAATTGATTTTTAATAAATCCTGTTTTAAATAATTCATTATATATACATATATATATATATATATATATATATATATATATATATATATATATATATATATATATATAAATATACACAGAGAGAGAGAGAGAGAGAGAGAGAGAGAGAGAGAGAGAGAGAGAGAGAGAGAGAGAGAGAGAGAGATTGACACACACATCCATTAGGCCAAATCTCATTATAAATTTAGGGGCAATTACATATACACCAGGCCAAATCTCATTATAAATTTAAGGGCAATTACATGCATACCACCCGAAACTTACAAATTACAAATCAATCATTCTTTCTTATATATATTTTAAATTGTTTTTCAAATATCAAAATTGATAACATACTTTTTATTTTTACCAAATTATCAATATTTTGATGGTGGCACTCCTATTCAGCAGTTCATAAAATCACTTGCATGATTAATCTGTAAGTATAGTATCTCGGTTATCTGCGTGTAATTATCCTATAATGTTAATAGCAAGAAAAAAAATTGTTTGAACCAAGGCAACCGACGTACCGGAAGTCGCAGGCCCGCATCATGTTTGTAAAATTGTATGCGACAACCCGCATGTATCAATTCATCACACTCGTCTATGAACGGTACGATTTGCGGTAAAATAAAATCCTGACCACAGATAAACGATAGCGCCCAAATTCCCTGCAGCTCCGTTGCGTATGGCCTTTCGCCATGCGCCTCTTTGTCGCTAGCGCCGTACGATTTCCTCCGGAAGTTTTCTTGGTGATAGTCCGAGAACTGCGAGAGTTGAAAACAATTGGGAAGCTTGCAAACGATTCCTGAACTCTCTCTCGCTAATTTCGTCGATCCTCTGCTTGATCGTGGAACTCTCTATCTGAACTCTGTTTTCAGGTTTTGCCCGCTAATTCACATTTACATTCATGATATCTTCGAGCAATGAAGGTCAATACTAACTGAAGTTTAGGATTTTAAGACTACGAAATGCGTTGGTTTGATCCAGTAATGCCGCTACTGTTTTTTCTAGGGTTTCGATTTAGAATGACCCGAGCCTTGAGGCACAG
Organism: Papilionanthe hookeriana x Papilionanthe teres; assembly: GCA_022702705.1. Lineage (NCBI taxonomy): Eukaryota > Viridiplantae > Streptophyta > Magnoliopsida > Asparagales > Orchidaceae > Papilionanthe > Papilionanthe hookeriana x Papilionanthe teres. The sequence goes on along the minus strand of CM040425.1, from coordinate 37,637,494 downwards.
TATTCACTGTTTTCTTTTTCTTACCATGTCGCATGGCTTTTGATACGATTTTTCAGTTGTACTTCTTTGTCAGTAGTAAATTGGACCTGATGGAGTAGTTCGCCACTTGCTGTGTTTTTTGTTCATTCAAATTGAGATTTGTTAGAGTTTTCTGTAGTCTACCTTGAGTTCTGCAAAAGCTTTGTTTTCCGGGCGAAAACTGCTGATTTGGAATTCTGTCGGACTGGCCTATAACTGCTATTTGAGAGCCTTAATAGTGTCTCTCTGGCCACTGGTTGCCATATATTGTTTCTTACATCAGACATTATTATGGATATTGCATGCTTTGAAACTTATGCTTTGACATTTGGTCAATCTTAGATGGTCGTTGTACATTTCTTCTGAATTGATGATCTTGCAAGTCTAATGCTGTTTCAACTGCCTTATAATCATATATTCAATATTAAAATTTAGAGATTTTCTTTTTGTAGTCCCACCAATCCCATTACCAGGGACTGAGAAGCTGTACATGGAGCAACACTTTAGTCTTTTCTTCCTTTTAGAGTGGGAGTTAGTCATTGTATTTATGTATTGGTAGCCAAAGACAATAAAACCTTCATGGCTTTTCGAGGAAGAAATGCTGGCATGTCAAAATGAAAGCTATTGTGTTTCTGAAATCCAGATAAATTTTGTTGGTTAAGATGCCATTTTTGTTTCTAATTAGCAACTAATATGTTTCTCTCTCTTATAGCTATAGGCTTGATGGATGGGTTAGATGTTACATCAAATTTCAGTATGAAGTCTAGAATAGGAGCCATTCTAATTAATACATTTTAAATCCTTTCAGCATTTAAACTCTATTTTTATTCTAGAAGCTAGCAGACCATCTGCATAAAGAGGCTGAGATATACGACATGTTGGCAATTTAGCAACTCGAATTTATTTCTATCTGCCAATCAGTTGATATCTTGAGAGAAGTAATTCATTCTTTTAAAAAGCTTGTATTATATGAAGTTGATGCATAAATATTACTTCTTAGTGATCTAAGTAGCATTGGTTATGATTTTAGAATTGTAAGTTTAGTGTGAATTGTGGGAATGAAGCTTTTCTTTTTTAGGAATCCATTAATTATGGAGAGGCATTTGGGGCTTAGGCCCTTTTTCAACCTGTCTGCTTTGTGCTTGTTGCCATTTTGGTGGTTGGGTGTTCTGCTCCTTTGCTATTTTATGGACATTTGTTCCATTGAAATGCACATTTATTATTTAGTTGCTCTCTTGTATTAACTGTTGTTAATTGATTGAATAAAATTTAACATGTTTGTTTGGTACTATGGTATGACTAGATGTATTCGCTGATGATATCCTTCTTGTGGATAAGACTAGGAAAGTGTTCAGGAAAAACTTGAATTATGGAGGTCTACATTGGAGTCTAAAGGCCTTTGATTGAGTAGAACTAAAACTAAATAGATGGAATGTAATTTTAATAGTAGTGGCTCTTGTGACAGAGTTATAACTAAGAGTGATCAAATCATTAAAAGGTGTGAATGTTTTAGATATATCGGGTCTATTATTCAGAGTGATGGTGATATAGACGACTATGTTATTAGTAGAATTCAAGTTGGTTGGTTGAAGTGGAGGAATGCTTCGGGCGTATTTTGTGATATAAAAGTACCGTTTAAACTGAAAGAAATTTTTTTTAAGATAGTGGTGAGACTTGCAATCCTCTATGGTGTTGAATGCTGGCTTTTAGAAGAGAAGCATAAAACAAAGTTAAGTTTTGTTGAGATGAGAATGCGTAGGTGGATGAGTGGCTTGACACTTAGAAACAAGATGCGAAACGAATATATCCATTTTAGGGTTGGTGTAATTCCAGTGGCGGATAAGCTTAGAGAGAATTGTCTTTAGATGGTTTGGTCACATTAAACGTCGACCATCTGATGGGTTAGGAGAGTAGCTGTTTTAGCTTCGACTGAAGTTAAGAAAGGAAGAGGTAGACCTAGAAAGACTTGGTCATATTGTATAAAAAAATAATCTTAATCTATTATAATTAAATGAAAATATGGCACTCAATAGGACGCAATGGAGCAAAAGGATTCATGTAGCCGACCCCACTTAGTGGGATAAAAGCTTGTTGTTGTTTGGTACTATGATTTATTTTTCTTCGGGCCAGTATATTATTGATTCTAATGTAGATTTTTTGTGTGCAGGAGATTGCTATGGAGAGTATTTTGTTAAAGAGTAAGCCTTAGTTTGGCAACATTGTGTTGTGCAGAGCATTGCTGCTTTGCAGTGTGCAGTGTTGTTTTGTGTTGCGTCGTTTTGTGTTGTGTTGTGTTGTTAAGTAAATTGGATGATTGTTTAATAAGATTATTATTAAGTTTTTGATTTAACTTTCTACCTGTTTTGTGGTGAGGAAAGCAACCAAAGAAAAAATGCAAGAGATATTTGAATGAGGAAATCAGATAGCTTTTTCCTTGTTTTTCCCACAATTTTCCTCGAAAAGCTTTTTTTTGGGAAAAATAATGTTTACAATAAAGTAGGTTCTATAAAATTTTAATTGAAAAAACATCAAATCATAAGTCCTGTCAAATGAAGCTATTTTACCTTTTTGAGGTGCTGTGACAGATGAGTTTATTTGTTAAAAACTTTTTAGACCGTAACCTGAATTGGTTAAATGACCAAAGTGGATATGATTATTAATTAACTAAGTAATAACAAATAACAACCTATTTTCTAGAAAACATATTATCCTTTAAAAAATTATTTTAGGACTAATTGTTAATAATTATGCATCTATGAAATAGATTTAAATTACAGTAGTAATTAGTTAATCATAGAATGATTTGTGTAGCAGCATTAAATAAGGTTCATACAATTAATCCCTTAAAAGGGCACATTGCTTTCTAATTAAAAAGAAACAAAATAGTACTTGATTCTCTTTGAATAATTCATTCAAAATTTAACATGAAAATTAAGCAATGCAATCCTTTACCAATTGATCTTTCTTATTAATACTTAATCTAATGAAATAAGACTTGGAATGGGCATATCTACATGAGAAGTGGGAAACTACCTTCCAACTAGATTCGTGGTGTTCCAAGGTTATTTAGTTCAATATTTTACTTGCTGTTTGATGAGAGTACGACTCATGGAGAGCTTTGCCAAGAACTACTATGACTATGATAGTGTTGTTCGTAGTGGGATAGAGATGATTGAATATGACATGTTCATAAATAGAGAGTAATATTGGGGCATTCAAATTGTGTTGGAGGAAAGGAATTAAATGAATTGAAGGAAGGATATACATGTAAATAGAAAGCAGTAATGTTAGTATTTAATGAAATGGGGAATACCATACTGTTTGGTATTATTGAACTTAGTCTAGGATATTTTTGTTTTAAGAAGGTCACAAGCTAATGTATGTTTTGTGAAAGCATACTTGATAAACCTTTTGATAACCCATATTTTAACTTTCATATGATCGAACTTATCAATACAACAGTTTTGGTGCACTTATCAAAATGCCATAAAACTGATTTTTTTTGTCTCAAATAACATGAGCAGGTAATAGAAAACCTTTGCCAAATGAGGTGTATGAAGTTTTTGTTAGTTTGGTGTCTTAGTTTTGTAGCCTCTTGTTCAAAAAATGATGCATGCTGTGGGTCATATCCTCCTTTCTGGATGTTGAATACAAGTGTTGTTGATTATCTGGAAATTAAATACAAGTGCAGTCGATCATCTAAGTTCAATACAAGCGTGGAACCTCTTTATCAATGCTAAACTGTGTTCCAAAGTCTGGATTGAAGAAATTTAATACGTATTTGTGTTTTATTGTGGGAATTGACACTATGAAAACTTGATTCATGGCATGACGCGGCTCTAGAGAAGAACCTTCTTTCCAAGTTACTTTCGTGTGTAAATATCATCATGATTTTAAAACAAAACAATCCTTAGAGAAAGGAAAGTTGTTGCTTGCTTCAACTTTCTCTGCCTCTTCCGTGTTAATTCTACATTAACATTTATTAATGTTTATTTTCTACTTCACATATGACATAGACATGTGCCATTGATAGCTTCACCTCTTGAATTCATTAGGGTTGTGCATCTCAGATGTATTGGTTGAGAAGAGAACTTAGAAATATAACATTTAAGTTTCTAGATCTTACTTGTTCTTTATTTTTCTTGCTAATCATTTACGGTGTATCTGAATATCTGGAAAATACTAAGACTTGACTAATGCACTAGAGAGATGAAACAAAGCAATTGACTGCTCTGTAAATGTCATGTTCTATTGTTGTTTCATTATTGTTTCATAATTTTGCTTGATTCTTGGCCGTAGAAAGCTTGTGGTTTACATATTCCATACTTTCCATAGTGCTTTCACATTAGAATGATGTTTAATTTGATCTTTTTCATTTATTGGATTAACATTTTAACTGTTGTCAATATTTTTCTGAGCCATTTGGATTATAATAAGCTTGTACGGTCTACAAATTTTTATTTAATTTTTTATATTTGAAATTCTTACTTTTTTTTTGTTGTTGAATCTAGAACTTTGCATTTTCTTTCAACATCAGTCTGCATGCGCTGTCTTCCGTCACGCAGAAATTAATGTCAATCAGTATGGTTTTTTGTCCACGATATCTTTTGAAGCAGACTGCTATGTACTCATGAACTCACGGACATATAGCTAATTATTTTATATGTATGGATACTCTTATTTTTGAGTTTATGATCTTCTACCGCTTTTGCTAAGATGGCATTGAAGATGGTTTTACCTTCAACAATTTTCCATTTTTCTATGGCTGAGTCATCAGATTTCTCAGAAGAAATGTTCTCTCTCAGCTTGGATGTTCAATCATACATACTACTGAGCTGGCCGATCTTAAGTGCGGGCATATTTGTGCTGGTTTCAGTAGTCTTGTCCCTGTTTCTTGTTTTGGAGCATCTTGTTATTTATTATCAGCCCGAGGTATCTTTTATGTTCTTTCTTATTTGTTATTTTGTGCATTTTTTTTGTTGTTATGTCAATAGAGAAAACTATTGCATAATAGAGATTTATCATTTCTCTCTGCATGGCTCTTATTTGTGCATTCATATCTATTATTTATGGGAATAGAGAAAACTGTTGAATGGAGAAATTTAGTTTGGAATTTTTATGTGCATATGCTTAGAACCATGTGATAAGATTCCTTGTGCTACTGAAAAAAGCTAACTATGATTGTTATTTTCTTCAGGAGCAGAAATTTTTGATTGGCATCATTCTTATGGTTCCTGTCTACGCTGTTGAATCGGTACTTTTTACTTTATCCCAACCATTAAGCTAACTGTGATAATACCTTTAGTTTTTAATTTGAAGATTTCAGTGTTTGTGAAGCTATTTTACACTGCATTAAAGGCGGTCTATTCTTAGTTTAATCAACAATTGTTAATTTAATTTCCCCTTGTTTCCTGTAATTATTTCATTTTTTTTGGAATTTAAGTGAAGTTTTACCCTCTATTCATTTATTTATTGTATAAGAACATTCCAATGCCTTGGTTTTAAACCCTTAACTTGTCATTTGATTGTCAATTGCTTATGTTCTATGTTTTTAGAGGATAACTATTTTGCGGCCAGTGTTATATTCATTTTTCCATATGCTGTTATAGTGTAAGTTTAACATCATTCTACCTAAAAGTCTTATATTTCATGAAGTACCTAATCCAGTTGTCTTTATCCTTGTCCTGCGAAAAAAAAAAAAAAAAAAAAAATCCAATGCTTTGCTGGAGGCACTTTATCGCTATTATATATCTTGTAAATGCAATAAGAGAGTGTTTTTGACTCATAATTTTCAGCATAATTATTTGTTAATTCTTTTTCAATTTTAACCCATATGTCAAATAAAGTGTTTAGTTTTAGTAGTAAACCTTTACGTACAATTTAGTTGGGCTACTAACTATGCATCCTGAATGAACCCATTCAACCTCTTTTGACACATTTTTTATGTGTTGAATATTTCTAATAATTACTTTTTTTATACTCTTTCTTATGCGGACACTTGTATCATATAGCGGAATTTCTTTGATTCTTCACATATATTTATTTGGTTATGTCAGATAACACCCGTCTACAGGCCTAGCTTGTAACTTAATATTGGGTTGACTCTCATCCGAATACAATTCTAATACTACTAGGACCTGCTCAGATTGGTTTAAGGATTACACCATTTTGATCCTAGATCTCTGTACTATTGGGTCTTTGTGTTAATTCAAGCTCCTGTTTTTGAAGAATGATTGGGTTCGAAGTTGGATTTTTTGGGTGGATTATTATTTATGAATGGTGAAGGAGAAGATATCAGTTGGGTGATAGCTGAGCGAAGTAACTGGGATGAAAGCAAATATGGTTAAATTGATGTTTTCATTGGGAAATGGAAAGAGAAGGGCGGGGAGGTTAATGGAGAGGGCTTTTTACTAGGCTAGGTTATACAGGATGATCATGGGTCACCGATTAGTTATATTGCTTTGACAAATATTATGAAACTACTTTAAAATTTATTTTATTTTTGTTAGTGTGTGTCATCCTATGAAAAGATGTGCCTTAGGTATTATGATGGAGTCATTATTGTATGATGATATGAAGCTTTTGAGCCTATCTCTCCCTTCCCATCAAAGCAGCTGATACTTAATACCCTTCTAAACCCTCCTTCCTCTCTCTTTATCTTCCCATTCTCTCTTCCACTCCCATCTCTTCCGAATCTTTTTCACTCAGCAAAAACTTAACCGGCCTGTCTTCTATCCTAAACCAAGCTCCTTCGATCGATGCACCACCAAATTTTCCTGTCACCATTGCCAACCAAGTTCTTCCCTCAAAGCTAGTTAAAATTACTATTGCCCCATATTTTGTGCTTGATTAACTTAGTATGAATGGATCCTCCTCTTCATCCTCATTCCATGGAGATGAATGACATCTCTAGTGTTTTGATTGGGATTTTGGATTTGGTCTGAGGGTCTGAACTATAAGCCACTTCTGCATGTGTGCTAGAATGTTTGGAGACATTCTATGTATGTCTTTATGATATAGTTCGCTGGAGCCAAATCTAAGTTGAATTGAGTCAACCTGAATCGTAGTTTTGGCTCAGTTAGTAATAGTTTAATCAATTCATTGGGTTGGGTTAGTTATAGGGTGGGAAGCTTGATTAGATTATATCTATGGTTGGATTGGAGTGAATTAAGGCCCAACCTGTTACAAAGGAAAATATCTCATGTATGCTAAGATTGTTTCTTTAGTATGTGAGCAAATATCTGATTATTTTATTTTTAGGTCTCGCCCTACAGTTTTGCTCAGTTCTCATTTTATTATCTTTTTGTTAGGTTTCATGCTATAGTTTCTCTTCTTTTGCATGTATTTTACTGCACTAGTATTGTTTTGTTCATTTACTGGACATTTACAAGATGATGTACCTTGGTGTATGCTTTTTGCTGATAATATCCTTCTCGTGGATAAGACTAGAGAAAAAGCCTAGGAAAAACTTGATTTATGGAGGTCCACACTGGAGTCTAAAGGCCTTCATTTGAGTAGAACTAAAACTAGATACATGGAATGTAATTTTAGTTGTAGTAGCACTAGTGACAAAAGTGTAACTTTGGGTGATCAAATTATTAAATGATCTGAACGATTTAGATATCTCGGATCTGTTGTTCAAAACGATGGTGATATAGATGGGGATGTTAATAGTAGAATTCAAGTTGGTTGGTTGAAGTGGAGGAATGCTTCTGGCCTTTTGTGTGATAGAAAAGTACCGCTTAGACTGAAAGGAAAATTTTATAAGATGTCGGTGAGATCTGCAATGCTCTATGGAACTGAATGTTGGTCTTTAAAAGAGAAGCATAATACTAAGTTAAGTGTTGCTGAGATGAGAATGATTTGGTGGATGAGTGGCTTTACACATAGAGACAAGATACGAAATGAATATATTTGTGATAGGGTTGGTGTAGCTCATGTGACGGACAAAATTAGAGAGACTCGTCTTAGATGGTTTGATCACATTAAACGTCGACCATCTCATGATCCGATCAGGAGAGTAGATATTTTAGATTCAACTTATGTTAAGAAAGGCAGAGTTAGACATAGGAAGACTTGGGCTTATGTATAAAAATGATCTTAATTTATTAGAACTAAATGAAAAAATGACACTAAATAGGACACAATGGAGAAAAAGGATTCATGTAGCCGACCCCACATAGTGGGACAAAGGCTTTGTTGTTGTTGTTGTTGTAGTATTGTTTTGTTCATGTCTTATGTACCTATGTCTATCTATCTATATTAGTCATTTTAATTAACTAATGTCAATCAGAAGTATTTAATATATAATGTTATTAAAAGATAAAGAAATATCCAAGTATCTAGCATTCATTCAGTGCTAATGTGAACTTGGCATGTTGCAAGACAATAAGCCGTATATTGCTAGCATTATGGGATATTTATCTATTTACTTATTTCTAGTTTTAAACAAATGAGCTATGCCAAGTCTCTACACAACAATTAGCGTGCCAAGATTTATAAATCAGAAGTTGGCAAACTAATAATCTATTAACATAGTAATTTACAGAAGAGATATCATATATATATTTTTTGGTATTACAGTTGAACCTCCAATTGCTTGGGTTCATGTTTTTTATATGTGGACATATGCTGCAGTATGCATACACGAATAAGGCCTCATTTGAATTAACTTTATTATAACGTTTGCGGTTTTAGGAAGTTCATGTTTTCCTTAAATGGTTTGGCTATAAAGCTTTACCGTAAATTATTTTCACAAAACAACATTTTGTACTCATTTTAGATCGTGATTTTTGAGTTGCTTTAAAATACCAAATTTTATAAAACTGTTTTTAAACAAAGTTTTTGGAAAACAGAATCTTAAACAAACAAACACTAGTGTTGATCCATCTGATGAATTTCATTTTCTACTGTAAAGTTTTGATGCTTACTCTATCGGTGTTCTTTTTGTACTAGGATATCAAACTTAGTCTTCATTTATTGTGCAGTTTCTTTCACTGTTGAATTCAAAGGCCGCATTCATCTGTGAAATTATGCGCGACTGCTATGAGGCCTTTGCTTTATATTGCTTCGAGAGGTATTTAATTGCTTGCCTAGGTATGTTTGCCTTTTGTCATTAACCCCTCTCTACTTATATAACAATTGATCGGCATCTTGCTATAGTGGATTGTGTTAAATTCTAATTCCATATATTTTTGGTGGTCTCCATCTTATGGTAGATGTTTTATTATATCGATCTGACTCTAGACAACAGAGGAAGCGCAAATTTGCATGTTAAAGTTGGACACAATTAGGAATTCTTGGGTTTATGTTTGGTAAACCAATAAGGATGAAGTTTTAAATGCTGAAATTCATGCTAGCATATTGGTATGAGTATAATTTATACATAGTGTCTTTTGATCAACCATTAGTATAAATACTATGCTACATGAACACCGCTTCAATTTATAAATTGCTTGCTATTTTCTGTGTGCTATTTTTTGAGGATCACCTGCTATGTAAATCATTACTTATTCATAATACATGTATACATACATATAAACATACATATACATATACAAATTGATACAGGCGTCAACTTATCTGGTGTAGGAGCACCAAATAGCAGATGCAGGAGTCGTGTCCCGCTCCTTCCACCGCATTGATCCAACATTCTGATGGGCTGGCCGACCCTTCAATATCACGACTCGGCCTATGAGCTTGAAATTATCAAGACAAGAACTGTCGGTTGGACGAAATTTTTTTTCTAACAATTTTATTTCATAACAAAAATAAAATATAAAATGCACAAAAGAATCATTCTATTTCATAAACTTATATTTACTATATATTGTTCATATTTAAACATTTACATCTAATGAAAATAAAAAAAAACTGAATTAAAATACTTATCAGATTGCGCTTCACTGCACCTATATACGTACTCACTGAGGTCCAACTATTCTACAGCTGATTTTCTTGTAAATTGCTAGCAATTAAAGTTTGAGTTAAAGCAACTCAGTAGAGAAATGTTTCTAAATTATAATAATCCTCATTTTATAGTATTTTGAAAAAATGCAGTAAAAGGTGAAAGATTGTGCAGTAAAAGAGAATAATAAAAAAATTAATTTCATTTACTTTTATTTATTTTTGTTATACTTTTCATTATTGTGAGTCACCATTTAAACGTATATTTTATACAAATATACATTTAACCTTTTCCAACCTACCATAAAGACGGACAACCTTGTTCATTTTTCTTTTATTTTTATTTTTGTACACAGGTACATTGCATTCTCTTGCCAGCACCATCCAGGGGTGACTTCCATATGCATGCATATATTATATTTTATTTATTTTTCTTGCATTTAACATTTAAAAGAAGATATGTACTTTTGCATTTAAAATAAAAGCTGTGAAACAGTAAATAAGTAGAACTGTTGTAAAATAAAATACATTTATTCACCTCAACAGTGTCGTCTGCTATCATTTTCTCAGATCAATTTTGTTCTTAGATGCACATTAATAAAAATTTAAATGTAATTAGCTTTTTGTTCAGGGCTATTCGTCTCTCTTATTAATTCTTGATTTTCTATCTTTATTTTCATAATTTATTTGTTTAATTAGTTATTTATTTACCTATATAAACATATATACATATATATGTATTATCTAAACATATATGCGTATTATGTTTGTAGGAATATTCAATTAAATTTTGTTTTAAAACTTCTAAAATTTACTTTTGGGCATACTTAACATTAATATTAATTTAATTATAAATAAGTTTTAATTAGAGTTCTTAATTTCTATTAACATTACTTAATAAGGGAAATAATAATTAATTATTGAAATTGAGTTTTATGCCTGAAGTTTTCTCATCCCTCCTTGTGCGTTAACTTCCTCGTCAAAACCCTAAAATTGTTGGAATTAACATTAGAATTTTCTGAACATTAATTAAATTAGTTAGGATTTACAATCCTATCATAATAGATAAGAATTAATTAACATTTCATAATTTAATTTAAATCAATTAAAATTAATAATTTAACTTACCTTACCCTCTATCTACTCTAAATGAGCGAATCGAGCCTCGCTAGATCTCCTACACGCGGAGCTCTTGCGCTCGGATGAGCTTCTCCAAGCTGAACACTAGAGAAAAGTCGCAACTACTCTCCTCCTTCTGCGAGTAGTCCGACAGGGTTCTCGTAAAGCCATTCTCATCCCAAGCTCTCGACTCGAGCTTTTCAATTGCGAAAACTTGCGAAAATAGATAAACAAGTGCTTGGCTCCTACCTCCTCTTCTTCAACTCCATGAAAGCCCCACTCCTCATTTGGCTTGGTCGAGCGTTTCACTTCACGAAAAAACCATTCCTATGTGCCACTTGATCTCGAATGATTGAGGAATGGAAGGAATTGATCGCAGGTGAGCCGCTTGTCTCCTTCTCTTCTTCTTCTTCTTCCTCCTCTTTCCAGGGCACGGTTTCTCCTCAATCCCATTTTTTCTATGTCTCACGGTCCCCCTTTCTCTCTCGCTCTCTTTTTGTTGAGTTCAAATGGGTGAGGGGAACTGATGGAAAATCTGTAAATTTGAGTTTATCTCGAGCTTCTAAACATTGTATGTGAAACTACACTTGTGTTACAGGTGTCGTAGCAGATAAATATTTATTTTCATAGGTTAATTGAAAATTTTCAATTGATTATTATTACATTCAAGGCAGTGAACCATCATGGGGCCAATCCTTAGCTATCTAGGGCTTATATAATTGATTTTGGTGTTTTGGATTTTCGGTTTGGATCGTGTTTTTGTTAGGACAGCCGTCAACATCTTCTAATTTTTCTTTGAGGGCTGTATCCAAGGGCGAGTGGTGCCTCCGACTAAGGTGGTGATTATCTTCCAAGGTTCGAGTTGTGCTTCGGCTGCATCTCTCTCCTGAGGTGATGGTTATCTTCCAAAGGTCGAGTGGTGCTCCGATTTTATCTCACTGCTGATGTGGTATTTATCCTTTCCAGAGTCGGTTTAGTCCCAATTTCAACGGAGGAAAGGTGTCTCAAAAGTAAACTTATTTTCATACATTGGCTTTGCTGCAGCTACAAGAAAACAACCCTCTTTGTCTGTTTTTCTGCGGTTCCCGCCCTTTCAACCACCGCGTTCTTCCCACAGCATTCCCTGGTGTTCCCCTGTCACTCTCCCTGATGTAGCCACCCATAGATAGCATTACTTTGCTGTGATGTTGCAGCCACCCATACCATCCCAGCCTCCCGGCCACCCGTTTCCCCCATTCCCATAGGTTACCATTGCTCTCCTAACCTGCTGGCCAGGACAGGAACCATCCGCTGTTGTGCTGCTATTTTTCTACGGTCCAACCCCTTTCCTATCCCACCACCACCTTCCCAAGCCCCCTACGGTCTCCATCACCACCTTGAGGTTGCCCTAGTCGGGAATGTGTGTCGTAGTTGTTGTTATTTCCTATTTCCATTTGTGTGGTTATTCTCTAGTTGAAATCAGCAATAATATTTGGTTTTTCCTATTGTGGTTTGATGAGGTTGAACTTCCCCAACCCAGGAAACTGACACAGGAGTGCTCTTGCTTTGGATATGGGATGTGAGTTGTGACTCCCTACGATCGCGGGAGACTGGCCAAAATAGTCCTATTTTTCTTTTTCCATGTTTTCTTTTCTATTATCCTTCATTCCTTTTTAGCATTTTCCTGCATATGTGTTGTATTAGGGTTTGAAAGTTAGTTTTTGCTTAATTTTTTGTCAGGATAGCTGTCAACGTTTCGATTTCTCCCTTCTAGGGTTGTTTCCGAATGTGAGAAGATGCTCCGGATGTAGCTCGTCCTAAGGTGGTATTTATCTACTGTCCTTGCTTCCCACAGCCTTCCCTCCGCTTGGTGTGTTTGCTGCAGCCACTCAGAAAATAGCCCCTTTGCTATTTTCCTGCAGCGGCCTACCTCCCATCTTTCTTCCATCCCTTCCTTTCACCTCCCACCTTGCTGCCACCCCTTTCTAGCTGCTTGCCTTGCTGCCACGAGCCTTCACGACCCTTCCAACACCTGCCATCACCTCCCTGCTGCAACCACCTCACCATATGCCACTGCCACCCACCTTACAACTGTAACAGTGAAAAATACTATAAATATTGGCTTTCAAATTACGCAGTAGATGGTGAAAGATCTATGAAATTATGTTTATTTTTGAGAAAATTGTAAAAATAGTTCTTTGAGTTTTTGCAGGGTGTCATTCTTGTCTCATGATTTATATAAAAGTGTCCATTTACTCTCGAGACTCTTTTTTACTTTAGTAGAAATAGGGATATCATTATTTCAGCTCCAATTTAATGAATCTAGAGATAAAATTAACACTTCTATAGTCTCTGAGACTAAAATAAATGTAAACAGTTGGATGACTATTTTGACACTTTGTTTACTTTTAAATACATAATCTTTTATACACACTGTCCAATTTATCATCTCTTTATATTACCAAAATTTTTAATATAGCAAATATTATACTCTCCTGTCATTAAAGCAACCCGACTGTGAGAGACAGCAACAAATCAGATAACTCTTTTGACTGTTTTGATATGTATAACGGAGAACCAATCCATCAAATGCATCTCATGGGATAGAATTACTTGAAATTTAATATCAAGGACAAATGACCAGTCAGCTAACCTGATCAATATATTTTTTTTAAAATGATTTGTTTAAACAACTAAGGTCGAACATAGCTTGTTTGAAAGCAATTGGATTAGGAAGCGGTACATTGGATCTATTACAAGTTCTAATATTTTGATGATAATATAATTTTGTTACACCTTTACGTGTGAATTTTTCTATTTCTGCTTAGTTTTACTATTTATGTAAAAGATTATAACAGGTAATGATCTTAGAAAGATTGAATTAGGTTGGCGTTAATGATGGCATTACAATATATACATTAAAAATCAAAGACATTCTATATGAACATGGAAAAGTGAAGCTTAATGAAATCGATGTTTTCAAGGCACCAAGCAAAGTGATGCGTCTGAGTTATTTTTTCTTGCTTGCTTCAATGCCTGAAGCATCAAGACGTTTTACTATCTGGAGTGCTTATGCCTTTGTATATCATGGATTCATTTATCATATGCATACGATAGTTATATTACATCATATCAAATATATCGATTATAGTAAATTTTAGATATTTGAAGCCACAGAAATGAATGTGAACAAATGCTTTAAAAGTAAGAAAAGTAAGAGCCGATTTGCTGGGTAAATTCTATAAAAAATATTAAAAGATTTTTCAAAATTCAAAACTTTATTGAATGTTCTATTAATGAGGTATATAATAGTAAGAATGGCTTCACCCGAGATATATTTTGACACATGATTTATAAATAATAATGTTTGAGCTGCTTCCAATAAATATATTTTTTCTTTCTGTCACATAATTTTGCTGTGGGGTATATCGACAGAAGCTTTAATTAACTATCCATTTTTTAACTCAAAATATTTTTGAATTACTTTTTGCCATTATCATTCCGTAATATATGAATAATTTTTTAAAATTGTGTTTGAACGATTGTGTAATAGTTTTTGAAAAAATCATTTCCACTTCATATTTTTCTTTCATTAAATATACCCAACTTAATATTGTGTGATTTTCAGTGAAGGTCACGAACAATTTTTTCCAGAGTATCTGAGATGTTTACAAGACCCCGCATATCACTACGAATCGAAGTAAATTGTGTAGTTGGTTTGTCAATTTGGGAAGAAAAAGATGTAAGGTGATGTTTTACAAATTGATAATCTTCACATTAGAAAGATGATAAATTTTTATTTTGAAATAACTTGGAAACAAGCATTTTAAATACTGAAAATTAGGATGACTTAATATATAACGCCTACAACTTAATATCATTGTCTTTGGAAACAAACCCAAAATTAAAATAAGTACTTTGACATCGTTTATTCGCATTATGTTTATCATCAAAATATTAGAGTCCATCCTTTTTTTAGCACTGCCAATTATTCTCCCAAGGATTAATTCTTATAACTCGCAACAAGAAGTGTAGAAATTAGCTTGACATTGATGATCAAAAGTAATTTTATTAATGAAAAGTAAGTTACATGACAAATTGGGAACATGGATCACATCATAAAGGGTTAACAATGAGGTGAGTTTGACAGTTTCTATTTCGACAATTATCGAGGGCGAACCATCAACAATTTTAACCATTTTATTACTTGCACAAGGTCTATAGGATGAAAATAATTTTAAACAACCGTTCATAATTCAATTATCAAAGAATGAACAAAAATAGGATTAAAACTTAACATTACACTGACTAAAGAGTTACCTTTATGCACCAAAGAGCAAGTCGATGTGAATGACAGTTTTGGAGATTGAAACAACTTTTGTTGGTGCTCTAATTACTCCTTTGTGAAAGGGATTGCATCCAAGCTTGTAGAAGACACTTTAGTTTCCTTGGCAGTGGCTTGATAGGCTCAATAGTCTCAATTGGATTTTAATTTTCAATTTGCAAGCCTACCATGAAGCTTACAACATATCACTTTTGTATGTCATAATTTTTTTGTAAGGCTAACACAACATGGGTTGGGAAAAGTGGTTTCAGAATTACCGACTGACAAAATTGGTAGACTTTCTTTGGGCGTTTGTGATTGCTGACTTGTACGACATCATTAAAGGAGAGAAGATTATGGGATAGAACCATGAGTTGATTTGGATCGCAAGTTACTTCATTGCCTAAGATTGCCTCAGAGGAGGAGTTGGCGAAGAAGAATCAATCTCTGCTCGCAGTTTTTCAATAAATTCATCTCTATCCGTGATTTCAATGACGCCGAAGGTTTGAAAAAAAACGCGTAGAGTAGAAAACCGTTATCAAGAAGCCGGTGGAGTAAGGTGAAGAAGGCAGAAGTTTTGGAGGAAGCCGAAAAAGTTCCTGATAGAAATGAATTGAGGGCCAAAAAATGACTTCAGACTTCAAAGGAGAGCAACTCTGCGTGGTGGAGAAACATGTAGCCAAAAACTTGGCAGAGAAGACTCCAATGTGGTGCCTTTTTTTAGCACGAGCAGAAGTCACGGGT
Organism: Papilionanthe hookeriana x Papilionanthe teres; assembly: GCA_022702705.1. NCBI lineage: Eukaryota > Viridiplantae > Streptophyta > Magnoliopsida > Asparagales > Orchidaceae > Papilionanthe > Papilionanthe hookeriana x Papilionanthe teres. The sequence continues at coordinate 37,621,404 of CM040425.1, read as the reverse complement.
GAAAGGTTACGAGCGGACTTCGGTGAGCTCCCACTTCGCATGCATTATCATGATTGTGTTTTTAGGAGTCCAAGTTATGAGCCTTACGATCACGTTTTTGAATGCTTCAATTTGCGAGTTCCATTCACATCTTCAAAAGCTTTGATTGCATCTTCGAACACTTCGAAAGCTTACGATCGCGTCTTCGAATGCATCAGGTTCACCAGGTTAGAAGCTTCCTCACATCATCGAAGTGGGAAAAACATAAGCATCGGTCGCGAGTGGGAAGAAAGACAAATCTTCAAATAAGTTTAATGTCACCACCTCTAGTTTGTGAACTCTAGCTCTAATACCATGTTATTTTTAGGAGGAAAACAATAGTTTTTCCCTTCAATTTCCTGTGACTCGGTTAAAAGATAAATAACAGGGGAAGGCCACCACATTAGGAAAGTCACAAAATTCCCATGTTAGAAAAAGGAATTAGGAATTATTGACGATAGATAATTCTAAAAGTAAAAACTATTAAAAATAGAATATAATAATAATAGAAGATAACAAAAACAAAACTTTCTAAAATTATGAATAATACATTAATATAAAAAAGATACTTGTGAAATTGGGAGGAGGTTGAGAGGGGGAGGCAATATGAAGCGAGAGAGGTGTGTAAAGATGAGGCACTAAGAAGTGTCTAAGAATTCACAAACAAGCATTTGCGAGGAAGTGTGTGAGCAGAATACATGGATGCCAGCTATAATAATCGACAATAATAACCAACAATAAATGCCTACAAAAAACAATGCGAGTGAGTGAGTGAGTGGTACAGAGGAAGAGAGGAGGGAGGGAAGGAGGGAGGGAGGGAGGGAGGGAGAGGGAGGGAGGGAGGGAGAGAGGGAGAGAGAGAGAGAGAGAGCATCGGCAAGTGATGACCAAGGACTATGAATTTTTGTGAGTAGAAGTGAACATTTGTGTCCTAGTTATTGCAGCAGTTGCTAAACCAAGCCATAAATTTTGAATCGTGATTTTTTTTTTGAGGTGAAGCTGATTAAACAATGCCAGGACAGAACATAAAGAAGCGTTGTGATGCATATATTTTGCGATAAGTTTCATAGGCTTGTGATGCTCATGGCCGTGGCATCCTAAATTTTTACTCCTAAAGCTTGCTTTTAATAACAATGAATGGAACTTATCCCGAGGTTTGGAAAACATCAACCGATGCCTCACCTTCATGAATTTATGAGAAGATGAATTTATGATGTTAGGAGGATTTTTTAGTTGTCATAAAAGAAATATGAAGCCTGTAAGATGCATTAATGGTGTTTTCTATTAGTTTGATTAATTAGTAAATATTCTTTAACTTAAATGTTTCTTCTAAATTTGGTAGTGATTCTAGTAAATTGTTATTGAATTTCTTTGCTCTTTTCTGCTATGTCGCTTGTCCAGGAGTTTTAACTTTTTTTTTTTTCATTGCTATTTGTGAATTGAAATTTGATGCTTTATAATTTCCATCAGTGATCATGATTCTACGCTTTTTTTTGCCAAATAGGTGGTGAGGAGAGAACAATTAAGCTCATGGAGAACCAGACCAAAACCAGCTCTAGCATGCCTCTTTTGGAACTGGTCTATGAAGATGGAGTTATTAGGCATCCATTTCCGTTGAATTGCTGTATGAGGAACTGGTATCCTGGCCCAGAGTTCTATCAAGCTGTGAAAATTGGTATTGTACAATATGTAAGGGTTTTTTTTCGGCATGGTAATATTTCTGATGATCCTTTTCAAACATTCTAATCATTTTTTTTTCCTTCAGATGATATTAAAGACAATTTGTGCTCTTTTAGCCATTATTTTACAGCTTTTTGGTGTCTACGGTGAAGGGAAATTTGAATGGAGTTGTGGGTAGGATCAAAATCCATTATTTTTAAATTTAGGGGAATTTTATTTTACCCATTTAATGCAACTTCTAGTTACGAAGAGTGAATTTGTGGTGATGTTGTTGATGAACATTAGTGTTTTATGTGTTGGCAGATATCCTTATCTCGCGGTTGTTTTGAATTTTAGCCAGACATGGGCTTTATATTGCCTTATACAGTTCTATTCTGTTACCAAGGACAAACTAGATCATATAAAGCCTCTCGCGAAGTTTCTTGTGTTCAAGTCCATTGTATTTTTAACCTGGTGGCAAGGAGTTATTGTTGCTTTTCTATTTTCAACTGGAGCTTTTAAAGGTCATTTAGCACAGGAGCTGAAAACACGCATCCAAGATTATATAATATGCATTGAGGTATGATGCTATATAATTTCAATTTATTCCCTTCCTGTTTGTTTTTTTTCCCTACATAAGCTCTATCATTTTTTAATATATAGATGCTCGAGTTTTTCTTCATAGTAGACATAGGAGTTATAGTATAACTGCCATATCTAAATCTTGTCTGATCTCCTAAAATGCAAGGTTTGCCACAATTTACAGGCAATCATTAAAGGTTAGAAATGGTGGGTCTGTGATGGAATATTATGCACCGATTTGTATGCCAATTTTATCAGAGAGAGAGAGAACATAATTTCTCTTGACTAGATGCCACCCATAGTTTATAATTTAAGTTAGAAACTATGATATTTTTGGAAAGATATTCATCATTCATATTTTGGCCTTGCATACTTATTTATAAAAGAAAAAAATGAGTCAATTTTATAACCTAAATGATGGAATTAAACCAAATATTTTTAGTAACATAACATAATTTTATATTGAGATGAGTTGAAAATTTTTATGATACTCTTCTTTTAAGTAACATTACATAATTGTATTTTTTTTTAAAAAAGAAAAGCCCAAGGGAGAATATATTAAAAGAGGAAAGGTACATATAAAATGGATGAAAGGGCAAATTGGCACCCTAACCACCTGACATACAACACACACGTAGATCTCAGAGAAGTACATGTATACCCAAAAAACCAAATTAAAATGCAGACATATAAACTCTACGCAAAAAGTTTTCCAACACTCGCAGATTCAGGTAGCTTGAGAATGACACAAATTAGCCTTGCCTCTGCCTCTGGTTATAGGACGGGAGCTCGCTAACAAATTGTTAAGTTTACTACCATTATCCGAAACAACTAATGTATCATCCATTAAGTTTAGTAGTAGACCTCCATTATTATTCTTCTTTCTAGATGTGTAAACCTGTCATTCCTCATCCGAAGATTGGCTCAACTGATCTGTGAATTGGTCAAAAGATTGTCGGGCATGTATAAGTTGTTGCACATCATGAGCCCCATGTGTCTGATTAACATTAACAACTTACTCGATCTGATGAGATGGTAGTGCCGCAATAGAAATATTGCCTCTTGTTACATCAATGATATGTTCTAGGGTAGGTGAAGTATGAAATGTCTCCTCTGTCCCCACGAACAGAGGTTCCATAGGAGGAATCATGGGACTTACATCATGAGCATTGTGTGGAGGCTGAGTGGTTGACATATTGCCCGCGGGGATAGTGGCACCTTCCGGAGTTTCCTTAACTTGGAGCAGTTCAGAAGAAAGGGGAATCTCTGCCTCCGGCCGAGCACTATTCTTCTTCGGTCTTAGATGGGGGTGTAGATGGCGACAGAGAATTGGAGTGGTCGAACATACAACAATTCGAGCAATACGAAGGGAAAGGTTCAATAACAACCTTTTGCCAATATCCATGGTGTTGTGAGCCTAACCAAATTCTTGAGGAGCAATTGAAGTGATGTCCCTTTCAATAAGTACCTTGGCTTCTGAGGGACGAGAAAGATTAAAAATAGGAATGTCCATTTTGAGTGGCTTAACATAGGCTGAGGCAATAGAGTACAACACTTAATGAGTAAAATAATGAAATTTCAGGCCAGGGAGGTGAATCCAGACTGGAATGGTTGGTGGTCCTGTCTGTGGGTCAAAATCCACAGGCCATTTCAAAATTTTCATTGCTCTGTTATCAATCCAGATAATGTTCTAGAAAATAGACGTGCGTAGTTCTCTTCATTATTAAGTTGAACAAGTATGTGCCGGCCATCTAAAAGTCCAATTTTCCACTTCCCAACAAGGTGCATAAGCTCAAATTCCTTACGAATGAGCTCCACTTTAGGATGGACATAAAGAAATTTTCCGACCAAATTCAGACGACATGAGGAAGCAAGCTGATTACATTCGGCTTCAGTAAAAAGATGGCTGGCTTCCCATTCTTCCTACGAGGTTTCTTGATGAAAAAGAACCCGCCACCTTCCACCAGCGCAAAGGAAGGCGAGATCAAGCACGATCTAGGAGTATCTGAGGCGTGAACACACGCAATGGCAACGACATAAGCTATATCCGAAGCCATCAACAATGGAGGAGGTGGCGTTAGGAAAAGTGAAAAGTGTAGAGAGCGAGCGAGGAATCCAACACAGAGCAGCGAGGATCGAGGCAGAGGAACACCCTTATGGTTTGAGCACAGTCGACGGAGGGGACTGGTGACAGTGTCGAGCAGAGAAGAAGGATTCAACGTCAGTAATGAGCTGTAATCTAAGAAGAAGTGCTATCGAGCTTTGAGCGGTTGGGTGCGAAGGAGAAGCGAGGAACGTGGGGAGTGAGGATGACGAAGGACGACGAAGGACGACGAAGGACGACGAAGGGCGAAATCACATCAGACTAAGCCCGACACACCGCAGTAGCAAGCGAAGCCTGACGAAGAAGGACGACGGAGGACGAAACAGATGAAGTCGAGGCACGAAGCCCTTCTTCTTCTTCGAGCATGGCGAAGCGATAATCAACGGAGCAGATGCCCGATTTTGCCATGAGAGGAAACCCTAGCAGAGCCTCCCGTCATCTGCGATACAAGTGCGTACACACACATATATATCTATATCAAATTCAGATGGCATGAGGATGCAAGCTGATTACACAATATTAATATAAGATTAAGATTAAAACAATGTATATTGAGATAAGATTAAGATGCTTTTCATGATGTTTTACACAATATATATATATATATATATATATTTATGTTGAGAAAAGTTCAAAGGGTTAATTTTATTGAAAAAGAAAGGATACATCAAGGGTATATGAGAGGACTCAAAAGAGTCTCTCTACCCCGAAGATAGCAACAACCAATAAAATCTCAACATAAAGGGATACAAACTCAAAACAATTCTAAAACATACAAAATAAAACAAGAAGTTAGGGACGAGACTTTTTGTCCTGTCTCTTCCTCTAGTTTTATTGACAGAGCCAGATATCAAACTTTGAAGTATCGTGTCAGTGTCAGGAGTAACCAAAGTGTCATCCATTAAGTTTCGAAGCTGGAGTGTGCCCCAGCCTTCTTCTTTCGCCGATAAGTGTAAACTTGTCATTCTTCATCTGAAGATTGGCTTATGTGATCCTCAGTCTGACTAGATGGTAGAACATCAGTAGAAGGAAAGTCAACCGTTACCACAGCGGGAGTTTCAGTTTGTAATGTCACCTCTACACGTGGTGCTTCCTGAAGAGGAGCTGTAGGACTATCCTGATTTGCAATCCGAACATTATCTCTCGCAGTATGGTCAGAAGTAGGGGCAATTGCTTCAGATACCAACTCCGATCTTGTGGTGAGTCCCTCCTCAGGCGGAGCCAATGTGTTTAGAGCAGTGGGGAGTTCCTGAATTACATCAGATACCAATTCCTGTCTTGTGGTGAGTCCCTCCTCTGGTGGAGCTGATGTATCCAGAGCAGTCTTATACTTTAAGTAGTTGCCTTATGGATACCTTGGAGCATTACGTGAGATATATATGTGAAATTTCTCGGCCAATTTTGAAGGATTTTATGGGTTAAGTAAGGTGCAAAGGCTCAGTTTAGTTCAACAGCTCACAAACAAATATGTAGATTGATGTTGTAAACTACAGTGTAGGAATTTAGATGGTTTGCGGAAAAACATATGAAGTAGTGGGACTTGATTCTTCCTTTTGCCTACAATCGTTCATCTAGTAAATCCACAGGTCACAATCACTTTGAGATTGTGTACGTGCAAAACCCTCTTAGAGTTAGTCCCAATGCTATTCGTTATTGAGCTTAGAACTGATGTTGAAGATCGAGACAAGGGCATTCAGGTCCTACACGAGCAGATCAGGAAGGAAATTGTCAAATAGAATACCAAGTATCAAAAACATTCTAATAAGTCAAGGAAGGTTATGGTTTTCAAGGAAAGCGTCATCGTATGAATAATGCAAAGGAGCAATTTCTTACAGGTTCATTTGGAATGCCCAAGCCTAGAGCTGACGACCTATTTATGATTGCTAAGAAGATTAATGACAATGTCTACAATATTTAATCCATCGAGAGACTACAACATTTTTGCTATCTTTAATGTCGTTTACTTGTCACCATATTATGAGGACTTGGTTGTTTCCGGAGATTAGGAAGCACCCTCTCTTACATGGGTAGAGTGATGTGGGATGCATTCTTCATTTGCACGAAGGGTGCATTATGTTTCTCGATCTCACGGATACAGGATTCCCACGATCGCAGGATTGACAATGCTGAACCAAACCATTTTTTATTTCAATTTTTCTTTTGTTGTTCCTTTCTTGATTCTGTTTCTTTTTCTTTATTTTCTGATTATGTTATTTTCTATTAGGGAGCCTTTATATATTTGGCATGCGGCTATTTGAAACTTTTTTAAGTTTTTTTTTTTTTTTTTCTTTTTGTCTGGCTGATTTTATGAATATGAGACCTTTTTTATTTTTTTTATTTTTGCTCTCCGGATTGTTATGGCCTCTTCTTTTTTCAAGTGATGCGTCAATAGCTTACATAGGAACATGTGGTGAATACCCCTTGTCGTCTGCTCCTTGTCGATTTGCAATTCACTTGCTTTTTTCAGGCAACAGCCATCGAATTTGCACTCACCTACTGCTTCCATCAGGAAACCACTGTTTTTCTGTCTCTGGCTCGCTGTTCAGCCACCAAGCATGCCGATTTTTACCTGCTTTTCTTTCTCCCACTTCCGTTATCCATCCTATAAATTCCATAATGTTGTGTGGTGTTCTATCACACCTTCTAAGAAGTCCGGAATGGTGTCAAGCTCCCAATCAGATCTATGTTTTTTTACTTCAATTTGTTCATCAATTTGTGGGTGATCAACAATTAACAATTTAGGATTTTTTTGGGATAAATTTTTTTTTTCAACTTCTGATATTATTGAGAATGTGTTGTTTTTTCTGATTTTTTTTTCCCTTTAGGTCTACATAAATGTTGTAAGGAACCAAATTCAATCAACATTGTTTTGGTTGACACTGCCTTTGGTCTTCCTTGTGGTTGGAAGCTTGCTCATATGACTGCACATATTTGGGTTTATTCAGCTGGATTTCATGCGATCTCCATTGTTAATTTTCCTTCCGAGCCCACACTGTTATTTTTTTTCATTTTGTGGCTTTCCTTTTATATTACCTACTTTTGTAACGTACTATAATTTCGAGAATTCAGTGGGTGTTGATTGAAATTCACTAATTGCTACGATCTCGATCAAACAATGGCTGCTATTGGAAAATTGCGGATTGATTCAAATCTGGAAATAAATTGCGTTATCTTTAAAATGTTTCTTTCAACTTCTATATTCAATGCTTTTAGCGCTATATTGCGATCTCTTTTGGGGTCTTCCCTTCGAAGACATAAATGATTAAAAGAAATCGTACTATTTTATGTTGGGAGAATTGGTGTGGTCTTTTTCTAAATTTATTTTAGATGATTTTGGGGAGTTCCTTATTTTGGGCACTTTATGGACTATAACACGAAGAATATAAAATTGAGCAAATATTGATTAGTGGAAAAAATTTCAGCTTTCCTCAATTTTAAGTGTGTGATGATTGATATAGATGTTCAAGTGCTTCTTAATTCTTATGACTACATTTGAGCGCTAATCTCATTGTACTGGTGTGAGGTCTGCATTTTTTATTGTCGCTTTTGTTATTAACCTGTTTAGTGACCAATGGGTGTGATGAATGTTCTTTCAACTCTTCATTATTTATATCTTTAATTTTATTTTTGCTTTTTTATTATCTACTAGTTTAATTTTGTTATTTAAAAGACTTGTATGAACACAAAATATGCTTCTTAGATATACAAGTTACAAGTTATGAAGGCTCTTATTACTAAACTGTCACTTCAATTTGTTCTTTGAAGTAACCTTTTGCTTATTGCATTGCTTTTCATGCTTTCAAAATACAATTTGCATGTCATCGTCCATATGTGTGTGTTGTGTGCCAAGGTAAAACCTTTTGTTTGAATTCCTTTGGCCCATCTGATCACACTTTAACATTGTTTTTAACTAAGTTTTCTACTAGTTTTGCTCACATAAAAAGGAGATCCTCATTGGAACTTTTATTAGGGATTAGAATAAAGTGTCAAAATAGTCCTCTGACTATTTATATGTGGTCATTTTATTTGAGTCTACAAATGTGTCAAATTAGTCCCCATAATTTCAAAATTAGGGCTGAAATGGTTCTATGAGAAGATTTTTTGAGCTCATATTAAAAAGTATGGGGACTGAATTGACATTACAGACTTTGGGTCTAAAATGCCACCCTAGAAAGTATCGGATTATTTTGACAGTTTTCTCAATTAGAATATAAAGATTCTTTTATCTTCATTCCTCTTTAGCATATTTTTCAAGTTATAATCTGCATCTTCCTTTCCTTTTGCGCAATTGCTAGCTTTATTATAATTATACATTATTATTTTTATTATTTCTAAATGTTAGATGGGGATCGCTGCTATTGTGCATCTATATGTTTTCCCCGCAAAGCCATATCAATGCGGGGAGAGGTGTGTCCGCAATGTTGCCATTTTGGCTGATTATGCGTCTTTGGGAGCTCCTCCTGATCCGGATGAAGTTGCAGAAGGTGGAAGGTTAGCAAGGATGCACATTTCTCAGTCTGATGAAAATCAAAGGCGGCTGAGTTTCCCCCAGAGTGTTCGCGACGTTGTTCTTGGAGGCAGCGAAATTGTGTGTTTCTTATTCTCTATGACCCTTAAAAAATTTTTTAGATAGTGCCCAGTTCGTATCTATTTACATATCTAACATCTAAACTCTAGTTTTTATATTCATATAACTTGAATCTGTCTTTTTACATCAGAAATGCTGCTGTTTTAATTTTAAAATGTGATATACATCTTTTTTATGTATAGGCAAGGTGGTACATATATATAAATTAAGTTAAGGTGTCAAATATGTAAATACATAGTAATGTAGTGGTATGTATGTAAATCTTCCTTTATTTAGCTGAGCGATTTTTCATTCTTTTAAATTCTCAGATGGTTGATGATGTGAAGTTTACTGTTTCACATGTGGTCGAACCAGTGGAACGAGGTATTGCAAGGCTAAACGAATCCCTCCATCAAATCTCCGAAAGCGTAAAACAGCATGAAATGAGAAAGAGGAAGGCAAAGGATGATTCATATTTTATACCTTTGCATTCATGGACAAAGGAATTTTCTGATGCGCATGAACATATTTCTGAAGGGAGTTGTAGTGACACAGGACTATCTAGAAAAAAAACAAAGCCCGTGATCTTCAAGGCGAGCACGTCTGATGTATATTCTCAACATTCTACATTTGAGCATGGTAGAAGTAGCTGGACGTAGATGGGTCCTTCCCGAGCTTTCTACCAACCAAGTTAGACAGAATTCAATTTTAGAAGACGGTATGTTCTTTTCATATCCTTGTGTTCAAGAAAAATATTATAATTTTTATTGAAAGAGGTGTCAAAACAGTCCCCGGACTTTCTTCAGGGTTCATTTTAATCACAAAGTCTATAAAAGTATTGATTTAGTTCCTGGACTTGTTTAATATGGATTGAAATAGTCTCAGTGGAATATTTTTTCAGCCCTAATTGAAGAGTTTGAGAACTAATTTAGTACTTTATAGGTTCTGGGACTAAAATGGCTCATGTAAAAAGTCAGGAATATTTTGATGCTTAATTTTTATTTAACATTGTAATTTTCATGGCAGGAAAATTTCATTTTGCTACATAACGATATGCTGTTTCTGAGCATTTCGGTGGTTTCAAACATCCGCAGTACATAGATTACAAGTTCGTGTGGCTATTAACTTTTTGTAGTGTTACTAACTTCGATTGGGTATAGCGGTGACATCGGCAAAGAATTGTAAATTTATAACATTTGAAAAACTGGTAACAATGGATACCAATATCTTATAAAAGATTCAGTTAATTTGTAAATCCGCTTTCTTGACTTAGCTGTGAAATACTTAATTTAACAACATTGTCAACGCATAACTGCTTTTATCTCTGCTTTACTGCATACTACTATTAAAATAGCTGAATACTTTTTATTAATGCATATTAGATTTCTGTCGTTTTGCACTTCATGCAAGTTTCTTATTGACATAGGATTTTTTTACTGGTGGAGAAATGCGTAAGTTATTATTATTATTATTATTTAAAATTCAGAAATTTTTATAGTAAAATGTAAAAATAGTCACTTGGCTATTTAGATGGGTCATTTTAATCCCAGAGTTTATAAAAATGTTAAATTAGTTCTCATATTATTTTTAACGAGGGTTAAAATAATTCTCACTAGTGACTATTTCAGCCGGTATGGTTATAAATTAACACATCCATGAACTCTGAGAATTAAATGAAGACTCCTTTCAAAGAATTAGGGGACCCTTTTGAGACTTTTCCCATCATTTAACTTATTTGTTGCCACAATTATCATGATTGTATCAGTATGTTATGGCATCAATAACTTGCATTTACTTTCATGAACTTTTTTTCCTGTCTGTGGGGCTACTGAAAAGCACTTGCATTACAGTCAACAAATCTACAGGTCATTGTTTACTGGTAAGGGTATCCTACAATTTATAGATCTCCTTTTTATCATGAATGCATAGCCATTTAGTTACTACGGAAGGAAGATTCTACAAGCCCAACTGAATTGGACCAAACTTTTGTTGACAGATGGTTATTATGGAATACAGTTTTTTTGAACGGGTTTGACAAATGTTCATTTCGTAACAAGAAATTTTCTGCACTATTTATGAAGGTAAGGTTTATTGTTCTATAATTATAATTGACTGCCATCTAAAGATGAAATGCTTGATCATGGTTTTTTTTACAATTTTTATGAAAGTCGAAAAAGTCTATGTTATTAAGGCCAACAAGATTGATTTCAATATTTTATGGTTGTCCACAAAAAAAAGAAGTAAACTAATGTTTGGAAGCTTGAATAATGTGGAAGGACTTAAAAATTGAGTTATCATTGCTGTCAGTGGCTCTGTTTGAATGAAGGAACTTTGCAATGATTTGTATAGATTGTAGTCTCAAGAGGTAGTAAAATTCCTGAATTCAAATATTCCCAACAGGAATGCATGGTAAAAAAATGTTTAAACTACAGTTATAAACTTCACGACAGATTAGTGGTCTATGGGAGAGAAAATTGCTTAATGAACTGGGCATGATTCTAATCTGCTCCCCAAACAACCTGAAATGTCCCGTGCCACATGGAAGCATCAAATTGCTTCTGATTCAACGCAATACTCACTAATGGGCATTAGCGTTGTTTTGTGGAGCTACATGTACATGATTCATCTCTTAGGAGGGGTTCTGCACATCCCTTACTAGATTCTTCAGACTCCCGTTGCCTTGAATGACCTCAATGAAAATCCCAGCCTCAGATTAAGAGTGGTGGTTATTAGGAGTAAGATTTCAGCAACGCCAGCTCAGAAGCTACCTTAATTCTCAGCAAACTTTCATTGATCCTACATGAATGTGTTTGATTGTTTGGATTGATCGAAGATCTATGACTGAGGTAAGACCTAAAACCTGCAAGCCGCTTTTATGAAGCGAACATCTATAAGCATGTGCGGTCAACTTTAGATCTGGTAGTGTAAGTGCTGTAATGCTATCTTAAAATCGGTGACAATATCATTACACTTTGATTTAGGGTTTTTATAACCAATGATCATGATGAATTTTTCACAGTATCTTGTAAGGCCTCATAATATATCAGTAGGGATAGGAACGAGTAATTGATATGGAAAAACGTTAAAGCCATTAAATAGATTGTTAAATGACAAAACTGAATTGGATGCTTAGTATAGTGTTGTTTACCTTTTCGCATGGAAACATACAATGAATAATGCAAGACTTCCATGAGGAGAATGCTTTGTTACGTCAGATTATATGGATGTTCGTATTATTGTAGATGGTGAATTGTTAGCACTTATTGTGAAATTTTAGAGGAACTTTTTTAGAGATAAAACTAATAGAAACAAATAATTAGTATAATACAGCTCATACTAATTCTAATACAATTGAAAGGAAATTAAAAAAAAAAAACATGATAAGAAGGAAATAAATAAAACATATTAATTGATAATTAAGGGAGAGTAATTCCCCTTCAAATGTAGCAGCTACTCCATTATTTTCTAAACAATGGGTGGGCCTATGTTGTCCATGGATGCATACACATCAACACTCCTCAAATTGGGTTGGATATGCCAGATATCTCAAACTTGCTGTTGAGATTATTGAAGTTATGTCCTTGGTAAGAATGTAGTAATTTGATACAAAATTGGGATATAGCTTAACTGAATAATTGCTCCATTGACTTTCGCATATGTTAATCTCTATATGTTTGGTTCGATCACAGTGTATTGAATTTTTTGCAATACTGTTTGTTGAATGACTATCATTGAACATCTTAATAATGCTTTTGTTCTCATGAGAAGTTCAACCAATAGTCTCTTTAGCCACATCCCTTCTCAAATTTCTAGGGCCAGGGCATGCCACTTAGCTTTTGCACCATCTCTTGCACCATACTTTTTTTTTTTTTTAATTTCTCAAAGTAATAAGATTACAACATGTAAATGAACTGTAACCCGTGCTAGATCTTTAATCAGTAAGTTTTTATGACCAGCTAGTATTAGTTTAGATCTCAATATCACTATTGTCAATTTTTTTGAATATCAATCCACGCCTTGGAGTCATCTTTAGGTACATTAGGATTCAAAAGACCGCTTATAAATGATCCTCATTTGGATCGTTCATATGTTTGCTCACTACACCTAAAAAAGAGCAATGTCAGGTCTTGTATGTGACAAATAATTAAGTTTCCCCATGACTTTTTGATACATCCCTTTTTCAATTGGAGTGTTATCATTTCCTTTTAATGATTGTCGAATAGGATCCATAAGTAAATCTGTTGGTTTGCATCCTAGTATTCTTATCTCCTTTAATAAGTCGAGGATATATTCTCTCTAGGATATGACAATGCTTTTTTTGGATCTAGCTACTTCCATTCCTAAGAAGTTTTTTAAAGTTTCAAGATCTTTGATCTCAAACTCATAGGCCATTATTCTTTTGATTATTTCAAGCTCTCTTATGTTATTGCGTGTAAGAATAATACCATCTATATATATGGTAAGGATCCCTATCATATCTTAAATAATGTGCAGTAAGTCTGACACTGATAGTACCCATTGATAAGAATAATCTAATGAATCTTTCAAACCATGCTTCTGGAGATTATTTCAATCTATACAATGATTTCTTCAGTTTGCACACCAGCTGATTATTTGTTATATTTTAATCTTAGAGGTATCTCCATATATACTTCTTCCTCGAGTTCCCCATTAAGAAATATATTTTAATGTCACGGTTGATGTAAAGGTCAGTCCTGGTTGACAACCAATGACTGTAATACTTTTATTATGTTGAGTTTCATCACTAGTGTGAATGTCTCATGATAGTCGATCACATAGAACTAAGTGAATCTTTTGCCTCTGAATACTCATTCGTACCTTACAGTTCTTTTTGTAGGTGGTAGAGTTGCGATGATCTAGGTATCATTCTTTTTAAAGAAAAAAAATCTCTTCTTCTATGGCCTTTTTTCCAAGCAGGAATAGATAAACCTCTTGGATGGAATTTAGGGCTTGCACATTATCTAAGCTATGAAGAAAAGATATATAAGAACATGATACTTTATATAGGTCACTAATTCTTCTAGTGGGTATTTAGTGAATTCTTGTGTTCCTTCTTCCTCTTGGTGTTCGTGATGCGTTGACTCAACCTCTGTATGAATACTTGGCGAGTGCAGAGCAACTCTCCCCTTGAATATTAGATTTGAGGTATTAAGGTTGGTTTTAAGAGGTCACATCCATGGAATTGTAAATTTTTTGTGTTTCTAGAGAGTAATATTTATACCCTTTTTTTGTTTGAAGAGTAGCTCACAAATATGCATTTGATTGACATGTGATCAAGTTTAGTTTGATTTGGTTGATGTAGATGAACAAAAATGATTAGCCAAATATTTTTAATGGTAGCTTAAAGGTGAATGATTGAGTTTGCAGGTAGGATTTTATGGGTGTTGAGTGGTTTGTTAAAGTTTAGTATTTTGCTGAGCATTCTATTTATGGGATAAGTGGATGTGAGAATTACATCCCCTTAGAAGTATTTGGGTGCATTATTAGTGAATAGAATTGGTCACTTTAAAGACATGGATGTTCTTTCTCTTGGACACACCATTTTGTTAAGGCGTATCAACATAAGAGCTTATATGAATGGTGTCATGTTTGGATAGATAAGGGTCAATATTGGAGTTGTAGTAGCCTTTGGCAGTATCAGTATTGATAATTTGAATTTTGCTTTGAAATTGGGTGAGGATCATATTGTGGAACTTTTCAAATATGTTGATAACTTTAAGACTTTTCTTTCATGAGAAAGGTACAAGTTGTTATGGGGTGATCATCATTGAAGGTAACAAACCACCTAGCCCTATTTATATTTTTTATTTTTGAAGGCCCTAAATATCACTATGAACCATGATGAAGGGGTATTTTGGTTTGTACTTTGTGCTTTTTTGTACTTGTTGAGTATGTTTAACAAATTGGAAAGTTTCACACTGATAAGAACTAGGTTTGATATATAAAATTTTTTAATATAATAAAAGTTAGGATGCCGAAGGAGAAAATGCAATAACATAACTCTCATGAGAAACAGACTCAGATATAAGACTTGACTCAAATGACTATAAGTGATGGGATTCCTTTTGAAATTGGGGACTTAGTGAGCAGATAAATTTCATGATACATGTCTACTCTGTCAATCATGTTCTCGAGTCCATCACTTGAAATTCACATAAAATAGGGTAGAATTTAGTTACATATTTCATTTCGTGAGTAAGTTTAGTGATACAAATTAAAATGTAGTTACATTTAGGAACATAAAACACAGATTGAAGAATAAGGTACTTTATGAGTTATACACTTCCTCTTCCTTCCACAAATGAAAGTGAGTCATGTGGAATTCTAACTGCAGTATGGTGCTTGCAAGAATGGAATGATTGGAAAATATTAATATCTCCCATCATATGATCTAATACTCCAGAGTCCACTATCAAAGGCTGACCGTGCTAGAAAAATGGTAGAATGTTCAAAATTTTACTTTGGAGAGTTTCAATTTGTTCCTTGTTGAATGAACTACGTTCATGAGACTTATCTTCATTGGATGTTGTGTTGACTTGATTTTCCCATCATCTTTGACTTTATTAGGCTTCCAATCTGCAGGTTTTTCATAAATTTTCTAACAATTCTCTTTTAGATGACCAAGCTTCTTGCAATGTTCACACCATGGTTTGTTCCTCTTTCATTTGTAATCGTACGATGTTTTGTGAGTGTATGAAGCCGAGTTGCAAACATTTGGTGTGGTGGGATTACTTTCTTATCATCATGAGTTTTGTACTACTCTCTTCCCTTTGCACCTCAGTAAAGGCTTCACGAATTGAGGGACGAGGTTTAGGTTCCCTTGATTCTTCCTTTTACTTCTTCTATTTCCTATGAGTCCTAAAAGGAACTGACACTGGGAACCACAGAGGAGCTTTCGGTTGGGAAGCATATAGAGGAACATGCAACTGGTAAGAACAAAAGCGCATACGGCTAAGAATCACAACTACTCAGTCTTTCGATTGATTTCCATTAGAAAGAAATTGGAAAGAGCAAGTCCAATAACTACCACATGCATGTATTGGATTTCCACTAGAGAGCAAAGGGCCACCGGCTGTTGCGGTTGATTTTCGCCACAAAGAGAAACTCCCATCCAAGGGAAAGCTGAGGATGGGAGGTGTAGAGAAGCCAACGTGTGCAAAGGGCATGTAGGAGTATTCCAGTGGCTAAAATAGAAACCAAGGGTGTCTCCTAGCTTTGATACCATGTGGAATTTTGGAGAAACTTTCTTAGAGAAAAAACTCTCTAATTTTTCATTCATTATAATGAAGCAAATAACAAGTATATATACAGCTCAAATTAGACCTAATATAATTGGAGGGAAATTTAAAAAACATCATGATAAGATGGAAAGAAAAAAAACCTAAAAAATGGATAATTAAGGGAATGTAATTCTTCTTCTCAAATGTAGCAGTTGGCCCACAATTTTTTTTTAAATGTGGGTGGGCCTATGTGGTCCATGGATGCATTCATATCAACACCTATATACTTGAAAACGTGATGCTTCAAGAAGAAGATGAATACGTTGAGCGTATGATGATAAAGAAGCATAAAGTAGAGAGTAAATTCATAAATGTGATATTTATAAAGTTATAAATTGACAATTTAGGGTCATAATTTTGGTTTTATTATAACTATATAATAAAAAAAAGGTGTAACAAATGGACCTAAAGAGAGAGCTTATAAAAAGGAATAGAAAAATAGTGAAAAAATTTTTGGGTTAACAGAAAAAGATTGTTCGTGATACATGTTAAAGACAATATCAAGAATAGTATAAGAGAGCCAACTAATATGGCAAGTCATTAATACAACATCACGTAGACTTGTCAGGGAACTTTACTATGAAATTTTAATGTTTAAGTTATGTCGAACAAATTATGATGCTTTCTTTCAACAACCTCATGATGTTGACTTGTTTAAAGACACGAGGTTTAAAGAATGATACAATTATTAGTACATAATAATTAAATTTGAGATTGCATAAATTTTAAGATAATTTAAGCACAGAGATTCTTAATCCTAGTAGAAAATTGAAGTATAATTTTTTGATCAAAAGTGCTAAATTTAGATAAAATGTTTGATTAATATTTTGGCAAAGAAACCCAAGTAAAATGAAAATCATTATTACTAAGGGTAATAAAGTATTAAGAAATTCACATACCTAGCACACAATTTTCATGTATTTATATATATAAAGCCTAAACATTCATATTTACGTATATAGTATTTTGTTGCATTAAAGCAATGTACATAAATGTATGTATAACTTTCAAAGAGTGATTTGATATTTTTGATATTATATTAAAGATTTGAGTGCTACACTTTAAATATCAAAGTTTAGGTGAGAGATAGGTAAATAGATTAAAATTGAATTAAAACAAGATTTACTCCAATTATTTGAATATTTGAGCATAAGAAGCGACATCAGTAGGATTTTGTGTGGTAAGATAATTATCACCCATTGATATTTATCAAACTCACAATATTAAATTCAAACTTAAATAGAGGAGGTAGAAATGAACTCACAATGATGTTTTGATGGAGGATGATCCAAATGATAATACTATTTTACTGGAGTGATGGTGGGATATAAAATAATTGGTATCATATGAGTTGGGCAGTAGCTTCCAATTACTTCTAAACCTTTATTAGTCATGTTTTTTATGTTGAGATCCTGAAAATAAAATGAGAATGGTAGAAGACTGTTTCTAGATGCGCCTTTTTTCTTTCTATGGGGCATCTCATTTTTTTTCTTTTTTATTATCAGTCTCCTTGAGCATCTTTATTCCCTCCACAACGTCTGAGCAATCACATATTGGATACCCATTCTTCTAATAATTAAAGAAAATAATACTTCATATGCAAAAAAATTTAAGTCTTTAATTTACGAAATGTATGTACTCATTTGCATGCCTATGCTGACTCTTCTTGGTCTTGAACTCAAGTCCATTGATAGCCACCTTTTATGAACCAAATTATGATTCTTAAATGCTACCAGGAAGATGCAAAGAATTTATAATTTTCATAAAACTTGAATGCATCTCAAAATGAGATTCATCAGGTTTCATTTTAAGCGATTTAAATTTATGCACAAAATGATTGATTTTAAAGTTTGCAACTTTTAAATTTATTAAGTTAATATCACTTTATCCTAATATCCTTGGAAATTTATAAAAAAAAAACTTGTCTTCTCAAATTCCTAAACAATTGTATTTTTCATTTCAAGGGAACACAAACGTTAAACTTGCCAGATCCTCTTAAAATCCCGAATTTAAGAAGTTGACCTCATTTTGACCATCTTCAACCTCTTGCCAAGGTCGAAAACTGCACCTAGGGCTTGCTTGCATTTGGATTAGAGACGATTTCAAGGCTTTAAGAGGTTGGATCTCATCTTCTCTTGGTAAGTGCCCTATTTTGAACTAAATTTTTTTGGTTTTTACCATGGAAATCTCCTAAATTGGGGAAATCCAAAAATTTGGAGTTTTTAAATAAAGCTTTGAGAAAATCCATGGTGTATAATTCTTACCTATTAGATTTGTCTTTGAAGTTTACTACATTGCAATTTTGAAATTTAGTTGGGTTTATTTTCACATTTTTTTTTAAATTTTGAAATGGCTCCAAGGACGAGTAAGGGGAAGTGGATGTTGAATTTTGATTAAAATAAGTTTGTAAATATTAAAGCACGATACTACTTCAACTCTAGCGTCCAAAGTAAAAAGTGTATACAATATCGAGCATTTGAAAATTCGGGTAGAGTTATGGAACAGGTAATTGCTGCTCGACACTGGGAAATATTCTGTTATTTTTCAGTCGTTGCAATTGTGGATGTGGTATGTGAATTTTATGCTAATATGCAGTGGACTGAAGTTAATCACGTGCTTGTTCGAGGAATAATGGTAGAATTCACTCCTAACTGAATTAATGTTTTATACTAATTGAGGGATACTTCATTCTGTGAGTATAAATCCTTCGGTACCATGGACACTTATTTAATGAGGTAATTACTTTTCTTAATGATGGAAATGGGAAGTGGAAAATGAAGGAAGGCAAAAGATAAATTTTCCTGCTTCTATGTTAAATGTCGCATCTAAAGCCTGTCACTATTTTATTTCTGCAAGATTACTACATACCTATCATCATAGCAAAGTTTCTAGAGATAAAGTTATTTTTGAATTACTTTATTCAAAATATGGAAATTATTAATATTGGTGCAATTGTTTATAAGAGTATCCAGACTATAGCTGAAGGAGAAACCACTGGAGGATTAGGTCATCCTCTACTGATTTACACATTATGTGTACAATCAGGAGTTGAGGTTAGTAGGGAAGAGTTGGTCCATCCTTTAGTAGTGAAGAGTTGGTCCATCCTTTAGAGCATTTCAGTAAGGCCAAAATTCGTACTTATGAATCTCATGTAGGATGGAGAGCTGAAAGTAAGAGTAGTGAGGTTCCCCCCACTAGTTATGATATACCTTCTACCTCCAGAACTCCTACTCTTTCTGATGTTATGAAGCAGTTAATGAGACAATAGGCTGATATTGAGAGACACCATAACAGAATTGGTGGATTAGAAATAAGAAATAATATTAATGATGATTATTAGAAGAGAAGAGTTGGGTATGATATAACTTACCATGATGCTCATATGAGATTCATGCGGGGTGAATCTGGTGTGATATTTCAAACTTCCCCTGCTATATTCCATACCTGCCTGAAGTGGAGGAAAAAGCAGAAGAAGGAGAGGATTGTTGGTAGAGTATTGTTTTTTTAGTTTATTATTGATGTGTAAACTTGTATGTTTATTATTTACTTTTATGTGATTGATGTGCATGGTGATTGTACTTTGTTATGTTAGTAAAGTTGTAATGAAACTTGTGTTTGTTTGTTTATTAGTTGGATTGAAATTGTAATGGTTGTATGTTTGTATTAGATGTTTAAAGTTATGGTTTTAAATTTTCTTCACCCTGCAAATCTTTAATATATTATGTGTAACAAAGCTTCTAACAATTTTATGCCTGCTAGTTTAAATTTTTGATTAATACCTGCATAGTTTTAAAAGTATCAAAAGCCCGACACAAAAAGGTTAGTTTTCATTTTATTTTTCTCTCTTATTTACTAATTTGATATATAATAAAAAACTTAAGTTTGGGGGAGGAAAGATTAACTATTATGTGTTCTCAATTAAAATATATATTCAAAATAACTTTAATATAACTTCAGGTAGTAGAGCTTAACTTTAGATAACTAACTTTTTTTTATTTTATTTAAATATCATAGTGATATTTAAATGGAAGTTTTTAGTAGTGAATGTTAACTTTATGAGGTAAGATATTTAGTATAAGAGGATTAGACTATAGTTGACTATTTAAAGTAAAGAAAACTGTATTTTTGAAATATTATGAGTCGAAGAATTTTATGTGAGAAGAAAAGATTAAGACTCTATAATGAATCATTTACAAGCTAATATATATCTATAAAGTAAAGATATGTTACAAGTTCTAACTTTAGGGGGAGGAGAGCGAAGTTCAAAATTATTAAAGGCTATCCAGATATAGTAATCCTCACTTTTAAAAAAGAAAGAGAAAGAAAAAGGAAAAAAAAGTGAGAAAGAAAATAAATGATTGAAAAGCAATCCATATATAGAAAAGAAAAAGAAAATATATGTGAGAAGAAGCTTGAGGAGATGCTTAATCAAAAATTGGATTCACTTGAATCAACTTAAAGGAAGAGCTTAATTGCATTTCTGAATTTATATTCAAGTATTAGCATCCTTACTAATAGAGTTCTCATGAGCTTCTTTTTTATATAATCCTTCAAAGCACCCTTAATGTGACAAATTATGGTTATTTTTGAAATAAATAGGAGACTAGAACTTTTAGACTTGATGACTAAGTGTTCTTATGCCTATAGTTTTAACTTAAGTTATTGAAAATCTTTCTAAAAGTTTTACTATTATATCCGTCTAAATAAAAAAGCATGGTATTTTTTAAGTAAAGTTCACTACGATGAGTCGTATTTTTATGTAGTAAAAGGATTACTTGAGGACGAGCGATAGTTAAGTTTGGGAGATTTTGATACACAAAAAATATGTTGGATTTTTCATATATATTTTGTTCTCATTTTTTTTGATATTGCACTTTGAAAGAAGGTATTTTTCATATTTTGTTGCAGGTATGATGATTTTAGGCATTTCGAGCAAAAAGAAGTAAAAAGAAATGAATTTGGAGCAAAAAAAGGTAAAATCCAGAAATCTGTATTCCGACACCGACGGTGCCAGAATGAGCACCGACGGTGCTAGAATGAGCACCAACGGCACCCAAATCCAGAAATCACCAGAATAAAAAATGCTCTGGTCGCCGACGACACCCAATGTCGACGGAGGCCAGATTCAATTTATTTGGACGACTTTTGGAGGTATTCTTGAGGCATCTCTTGGGGAATTCGTCCCTAGGCTATTTCAAAACGAATTTGACGTCAGAAAAAGAGTGTATGCCTAGAGTGCGTGGTGTGTCAGTGTTGTTTGAGTGTTCTGAGAGTGGAGAGAAGTAGAGAGGAAGTGAGTGGAGAGTTTAGATTCTAGTGTTTAGTGTGAAAAGTATTGTTTTGTGAGGGATTCTTCTCTAAGAGTTGTAGGAGGAGAAAGAATGTGAGAGATTGCTTCTTCCTTACTGTTCTAAGACGAAATTGTGTGTCGTTGTGAAGAGGGAAAGAGATTCAAAGAAACTCCAAAGATTTGCTTGGGGAAGAAATTTTGATAAGTTGTATTTACTTCTTATTGTTTGTATGACTTTACTTTTATATATAAAATCCTTGTTTTATCCTATCTTTCTCATGAATTATGAGTAGATTTATTCGTCTTTCACCTTACAGCGATAAATGGTAAAGTGATGATTTAGAATTGATTTGTCATGTGAATGTTAAGAAATTGTGATGATTTTTCACTTCGTATTTCATTTACTTTTCGATCTGGCCAATTTAATTATTAAAATATGTTGTGAAATATACGATAAAATATGTTGTGAAATATACGATCCGAAAAGACTATGTGTTCTACAACAAAAGTGAAGATTACATTCAATGTCCATGAATGAGTGATGTAGTTAATGGGGTTTGGGTGCAAATAAATAGATAAATATGATTTATTGGGCATAGAATTGGAGATTTAGGGTGACAAACTAAAATCCCCAATTTAGTCGTAGTGTTTTGAAACCAAAGCGAGAGTTAGCCTTCAGGGGAAAGGAAGTGGGAGCTCTGGAGTCAGAGCCAGTATCCTCCCAGCCTAACCATGGATTTAGGAACTAAACATAGGATTAGCCACTGTTCTTTATAGTACTTGGAAGAGGGTAAAATGTAGGTATGCCCTATTTGAGACAATATATGATTTTCACTAATCTTTATCATTCAGTCATCATAACGTCATTGTAAGGGGGATGACACTTTTTCTAAATTTTAACCTTTCAATACAAAAGCTAATGTAGTCGTACTTAACTTTATTTCGAAGTTTAAAAAGTACTTTGGTGACCTTAGAATCTTTAGCATTATTAAACTTTAGCAACTATAGTATTTACTTTACGTGCATTGTAATTTGAATATTGGATTTATTTGTTACGCTTTAAAGATTTGCTTCCTCCCCGTGGGATCGATAATCAGGACTCTATTAGAGCCCTGTATTACTTGAGCGATGCGTATACTTGCGTATAGATTGGTTGTTTTCTTATTAGACTGATTATACTGTGACTCAACAAAAAATACTTATTAAATATTTATTTAAGACAGCCGCGATCAGAAAGCCCTTAGCAATCAAGACATTAATAATAAAATCCCAGCTAATAGTGTCAAAAGCCTTTTTAATATCAAGTTTGAGCACCATGTTCCCACCTCTACATTTCTTATCAAAATCCTCAATGAACTCCTGAGCCAGTAATATGTTGTCATTATCTTTCTACTTTTAATAAAAACAGATTGTTGTGGAGAAATAATATCAGATAAGTGAGGTTGTAATCTATTCACAGTCAACTTACTCAAAACATTAGAGATAATAGTGCAAGAGAGATGGGCCTAAGGTTGTCCCAACAAATCTTATCATTACCCTTGGGAATAAGCACAATTAAAGCATAAGTGAAATATTTAACTGGGTTCTCACTATGGAAAAAACTTTGAATGGAAAGGATTACCTCATTTGTAATAATATCCCAGCAATGGATATAGAAAGTAGAAGTAAAACCATCAGGTCCTGGGGCTTTATTAGGATTAATAGCTTTAAAAGCATAGATGATTTCCTGCTCAGTAGGTACTTTAGAAAGGGAGAGGACAGTGATATAATCTCTTTCTCCATCAAAAAGCTCATGATCAGCCAGCTCCACCTGTAAACTAGAGTGAAAAAGATCAGTAAAATGACTCACAACACTATTACCAATCCTCAGCATCAGTAATAATGTCATCATTGGAAGTTCTAATCTTCAAAATATTATTAATATTCCTTCTATGCTTAAGAGTGGCATGAAAGAGATTAGTATGTATATCCCCAGCAGTAAAACAAACATCATTGGCCTTTTGTTGGAAGAAACCTTCCTCCATGGAGATAGCATCCAGGAGTGCTAAGTGAGCATTAGCCACTTCATTAACCAAAGCAGGGGAACCAATAACCTGAGATTCCAAATAATCAACCTTCTGTTGAGCCTGTATAAATTTTATATGCACATTTCAAAAGACCTGAAATTCCACTTTTTTAAGTGAGTAGCCACATTCTTGTGAAGTAGCCATAATTTGAACCAGGGGGTGCTAGCACCATCAAATTTCCACACATGTTTCACAAGGCTTAAAAAAGTTTCATGAGAAGTCCACATGCTAATGAATTTGAAACTGGAAATGGAAGGTCTTATATTAAAAGCCAAAGTAAGCAAAATGGGGTTATGATCATATGATGCATAATTTAAATGTGTGACCGAGTTATAGGGAATTAATTCAGAAAGTGATGATTACTAAAGAAACGATCAAGTCTTTGGGAAAGTAAACCCATGTGAAAGGGGAGCCAGAAAACCCCAAATCAAAAAGCCCAGAATCAGAAATGTAATCATAAAAACGGTTAATAAGTGTCGTGTCACACCTACCACCTCCCTTCTTCTCAGATGGTTTCATAATCATATTTATATCTCCCCCAACAAGCCAATTTTTAGTGATAGAGCTGCCTATCATTGTCAGCTTATGTCACAACTAATATTTATCCTCCAAGAGTGAGCTTGCATAGACAAAAGTAGCCCAACCATGAAAATCCTCCATCCTGAAATAAGTTAAGGCAAATTGCTCCTCATCATCTATAATGTTTAGAGTAACATAATGCCTCCAAAAAATCCAAATCTTATTATTTTTGTTGCAAATGTGTTGATAATGTTTAAAACACCTCAAAATTCTATTTCTATTTACTGACACCATAGGCTCCAGAATAACAAAAATAAAAAGTTATTTGACCCTACAAAGATGCTGAAGTCTATTAAGGGAGGACGGGTCAGCCACTCTCCTAATATTCCAGATCATAATGTTAAACGTGATGTCTTAAGCCAGCACTCCTAGAATTCATAGTAGGGTGGCTTAACTACTCTCCATCAGAGAGATAAGATCCTTCCTGCATACTACTACCTTCATTTATTTGAGAGAGTTAAGTTTTCCATTTACCCTTATTTTTTTAGCTCTTTGGACAAGCCACTCATTTTCAATGGCATTAGTGGCAACCTGAATAGGAGACATATAATTGGGAAGAGTAGGATTTGTATTTTCAGTAGGAGGAAGGGGGTTTGTGTTTTCAGTGGGAGGGAGAGGATAACAGATGACACTCCCTTCCTATATGGGATTTTCCAAAATAATAGGATCAGAAGAGCAGTTCCCAGTCAACTCAAGGTCTTCCTTCTCCATCTCAGCATTGTTAAAAGTTGCAATTTCAGGCTCTAGAATATCTATGGTAATATTACCCTGATCATTGTTGTGCAAAGCATTATGAAAATGATCTAAGACCAATGCAAAATTTTGCCCATCAATCAAACTAAAATTCCCAACATAAAAAATGGGAGAACTATGGAGATTTGTATCAGCTTGAACATGTTGTTTAGTGGGAGGAGCTTGTATTATATCATTCCTAGTTGAATTAACTAGTAAATGTGACATAGGATTATCATGTCTATCAACTTTAGGGGGACTGCTTCAGCAATAGGTTCATTCATATTAGAGACATGCATAGCAACAATTTTTTCACTTTTAAAATCAGGATGAAGGTGATAACATAAAGAAGCAGGTGACCAAACATTCTACAATGTGAGCAGTATGGAGAGTGCTGCTCAGTTTCAACGTGCTGCCAATATCCATTATGAGCCGATCCTATCCAAATATCTTTTGGGAAAGGGAGGGTTATATCACGTTTTACAAGAATTTTTTCTTTAGAGGGTCGAGTGAGAGCAAAGGTGGAGTTATCCATTTTTTGAGGTTTACCATAAGCAATGACCAATGAAAAAAGTGTCTCATAATTAAATAGGTGAAACTTAAGACCCGACAATCTAATCCACATAGGTATAATTGAAGGTTCAGACTTAGGATCAAAATCAACTACCCACTTAAGAATTTTCATAGCCCTATTGTCGATTTGAATGAGCTTCCTTGAAAAAAAGATCGAGTATAATCATCATCATTAAATAATTGTATGAAAGTATGTCTTCAGTCCAAAAGATCAATCTTCTAGGTACCCAAAAGTTTCATAACATCAAACTCTCTTTGAATAGTTTCCAATTAGGGGTAACCATAGAGAAATTTCCCAACCAAAGCTAACTGACAAGCAGAAGCTAAAATATTGGTTTCAACTTCAGAACGAAAAAGGGCAGGTTTTCCTCTTTTCTTACCAGGTTTATGAATAAAAGTGTAAACCCCACCATTAATCAAAGCATCATGAAAAAGTTGCGGAAATAGAGAAGAAGGCAAGACTTTGTAATACCCTCATCAACCACAGCCGCAACAAAGCTATGGTCAAGTGGCATAACTAGAAGAAAAGAAAACACAATAGGAAAATGGGAAGATCTCGCCAAAGCAACAGAGAAACCATAAGCAAATCAGGAACCTCATTGACGCCAGAGAAATCGCCATGAAATCTCAAACCCTAGCAGAGCTCTTGCCACCATTTTTAGAAGAATATATATATATATATATATATATACCGAAAACTTTCCTAGGAAGCAAGCAATAAATTAGAAAGGTTAAAGAAGTACATGCTAAGTCCTAATATAAGGAATACACAACCTGTCTCCATGAATCAAAAGAGCTAGAGGTGGGGGAGGGACTACATCAATTACAACATACTCATTGTGGTTCCCCTAGGAAGCTAACCAGAGAGCAGGAGCATTACCTTCCCTAGGGGCGTGCAAAAAACTAATACAAGTAAACTGTGTAAATTGAGCCAAACGATTAATCCATCTTTTAATATACCGGGGGGGGGGGGGGTTCCATGTTTTGTAAGGACTTGATACAGTTAGATATGTCAGATTCAACCAGGAGAAAGTCCACCTTGCACCCGTAAGCTAACGAAATAAACCTATAGATAGCAATCATCTCAGTCTCTAAGGCATTAATTACAACTGTTGGTGAGTAGAAAAGGAGTAAACACTTCACTTGAAAGTTTCCAAATATTCTACCAAAACCTGCATGCATCCTGCTGAAACTACCATCAGTATTTACTTTAACCCAATGAGCAGGAGGATGAGACCACAGTATGAGAAGGGGCCTTATGGCAATACAAGAGGTGTCCGAGCTCTTACTGTTACATATATCCTTAAACTGGTGATACTTAATTACCTTGTGAAGATAAGATAGGCAATTGAGTACCACTTGATGTAATAAGGTGGTTTTTCCTCATACTTGACTTGATTCTTGCACATCCAAAGAAACCAATCAACCAAGCATGGAACCACCAATAGATTTCCACGATGCCGATCCACTGAGCGATTAGAGAATAATAGCCGGCTCAAATTCGGTGTGTCTCAGTTGAGTTTGTTTAATAGGTTACTCCAAACATCTTGGGAGAAGGCACATGCAAAGAATAAGTGCTCCAAAGATTCTTCGGCAGCATGGCAAAGATGGCAATAGGATGGTCCCCTTAGACCTTTCAGCTTTAGAATGTCATCAGTGGGTAGGAGCTGATGTCTTACTCTCCAACAGAAGAATGACATTGAGGGGGTTTCCCTAGAATTCAGGACCCCATTGGACCTGATTCTAGTGGAAACTTTTTTGATATATACATGCACAAAGTTTTTGAGAATGTTTGTATCTGGTGACCAGCTTATCTTTCAGTCCAAGGTTGAAAGGGGTATGCTGAACTTGGTGTAGTTGATCAGTATTGAGAATAGAACTAAGTAACCTGCTGTTCCATTGGCTGTCAGTCCAATAATCCTTTACTTATGTGTTATAATTGATTGAAGGTTGGGTACAAGAGAGTTCCCCCCCCCCCCCCGCCCCCCACAACCATTGATCTAACTAGAAATTAACCTGAACCTTCCCTAACTCCCAAAGAAACAAATCCTCCGCTTGATCTTTAATTTTCAGGAGCTTAGTCCAAAGCCTGGTGTCACTTAGTTTTGGTTGAACAAGTGTGGGGCGGGCATGTCTATAGTACTTGCCTTTCATGAAAGATGCCCAAAGGCAGTCTTGTGCTTTAGACCATATCCATGTTCTACAAAGGTTAATAAAGCTTAAATGGGCAAAACTTTTGAACCCCAACCCACTTGCATAGATAGGTTTGCACAGCTTCTGCCAAGGGTGCCAATGTACTTGTCTCTGTTGTCCAGCCCATAAAAAACTGTTAAACATCCTACCCAGCAGAAGTTGAGCGCTTTTTTTCATAGAACATCAGTAAAGCATAAGAGGGTAAGGCTAGTAGTATACTTCTCGAAAGAGTGATCCTACCTCCATTGGACAAGAAGGAATTTGTCCAACATTGTAGCTGAGCTCTAATCTTATCAACAACCTCATGGAATCGTGTTTGTTTAGTTCTGCCTTTCAGTAACGTGACACCAAGATAGTAAATTGGAAGATTTTCTTGGGTGAAACCAGTGAATTCAGATATCCAATGCTTCATTTGAGGACTAACATGTGTGCTAGGAAAAAATTGACATTTTTGCAAATTCAGTTCCATACCAGATACAAGTTGGAAATGCTTTAGTGCTTGATTAACAGCCTTAACAGCAAGTTTAGAAGCTTCTGAAAAGATTATCAGGTCATCAGCATAAGACAAATGGCTGATAATAATGTTGGATTTGTGATGATAAGACAGATGTGGAGAATGGGCAAAGAGATTATCCAATAACCTGGAATCAAAAGCTAGAATGAAAAGGGTTGGGAGAGGGGATGTTCTTGTTTAATACCTCTGGTGGCACTAAAGAAGCCATGCCACTTACCATTTACCATGACAGAATGAGCATTTCACTTTAGCCATCTACCAATCAAATTAACAAAATCAGGTTTAAAATCTCTAGCTGAAAGAGTACTTAAGATTAATTCCCAACATATAGTGCCATAAGCCTTTTTGATATCTAGTTTAAAAATCCCATTGTCACCTTTGCATTTTTTTCCAGGTCCAGTAGCAGTTCCTGTGCTAATAAGATGTTATCAGAGATTGTTCTTCCCTTCACAAAAGCTGTTTTATTAGCTTTAATGAGCATATGTGGTTGAAGTCAGCAAACTAGGATTTTGCTTAGCAGTTTAGAGATCACAGTCGTTAAGCTAATGGGCCTGAAGTCACCCCAGGTTTGTCTGGTTTTGTTCTTTGGGATCAGAATGATGGTGGAAGTAGTGAAGTATTTAGGTGGATTAGACCCCTGAAAGAAGGACTGCACTGCATTAATCACATCTCTACCAATAATAGACCAGCTTGCTTTATAGAAGGAAGAAGAAAACCCATCAGGCCCAGCTGCCTTATTTCCATCAATGGAATCTAATGCAGTCTCTATTTCAGTTTACAAAGGCAGTTGAGTTATGTTTAGATCATGTACATAGTTGTAACTATCCTGAAACAGAAAGTTCTGAATAGGAGGATTAGAGGTTGTCTCATGAGTGAATAAATTTTTAAAATATTCCACAGTATCCTCAGCAATATCAGCTGAATCAGTAATTTTAACCCCAATAGAATTAGTAATTGATAAAATCATATTACATTTTCACTTGAAATTCATACAAGAATGATAATATCTAGGGTTTCTATCCCCTTCAGTGAATTTAGAAGATGCAGTCTTCTGCTTAAAAAGGCTTCTTGATTTAATGTGGGAGAGCAATTTCTGATTGGCTAAGGGCAGCTCCATTTCAGAGTTGCTACCATTAAGAAAACCAAACCTCCATTATAGAAACGAGCTTCTTCGACCTCTTATATATATATATATATATATATATATATATATATATATATATATATATATATATATATATATATATACTCGCATTATTTTTCCGAATAAATAAATGCTCTTACTATAAAATGTAGCAACTGAATAATAATTTTATTAAAAAATAACATTTTTTTGAGATACATAATTAAAATAAAAGATAAACTAACATTATATGCTTCATAATACATGTAATTGAGCAAATTCTCACTGGATCCAAATATATCCTGCGGATCATAGCCAATGAATGAAACGTTGGATGGATGAAAGGAATAGAGAGAAAGAGAAGTAAATTGCACAATAACACAAGTTTTTCGAGAATGGAATCAATAGTACCTTCTTGAAGAATTGACCCCTCTATTTATAGATCACAGGGGTTATCTCGTAAGTTACATTTTCGTTCCTGTTTTGATAAGAACATTACAAGTAATTAATTCATCATTACACCTTTACATATTTGTATTAGACTCTGGTGATATTTGTAACCATCTTTGGTAGCATTTCGTATTCATAACTATTTGAAGTGGGGCATTAATGATCCATTGATATTAGAATTTACTTGTATGATAATCAATCGGGCAGTTGTAAGGTCTTTAGTTAATTGAAATATCTTTGGTCGAATGGAAGGTCTTTGGTTGGCGGGAAGGTCTTTGATAGGCCTTCTCACGAAAACCCCCTATAGAGACCTTTTTATTGCCAGGATGAACGTAGACCATTAGGCAGAGTAAGAACCACCATAATCCGATGGGTAGCTTTCCTTCAAAAAAGAGGTCTTCATAGAGGGTGTGGAATGACCATTGACAATTTTTATGGAGAAGCCTAGAATCAGCTAATGGAGTTGATTACATATGGTTGACCATTCGATCAAGTGCATAATGCTCATTCATTCGACTGCACTTTCCTTTGGTCGGCTAATGATTCCAACCAAATGAAGCAATGCTTGCTGCCTCTATCTTTTGACCATCTCGATGCGGTCCTTTGATATACCCATAAAGAGATCCATTAAATTTTCTCAAAATTCATGCAATCATATTTTTTATGTACATATTGTGTTCCCTGGTTTTTTATTTCTTTAAAGTGACAACTGCGATAAGAATAAGAGAATTAAATGCTTATATTGACTTATTTATTATGTATTAAGTACTTCTTATAATTAAACTCCTTGGAATTTTGTGCCTGTTTTTCCTATAAATAGGGCGTGGTCAGTTTTTTTTGTTACTGCATCCAAATTTTATCCCCTACAATCAGTTTTTGAAAGAGAACAGTAATGGCGAGCAAGAAGAAGCTTGCTAGCAAAGAAACTATGCTCAGGGCCTTCGGGATTAACTGAAAAACTCTGCCATCATGTGGGTAAGCAAAGAAGAACCCCGAGAGTACTCAGGTGGCTCCCAACAAGAATCATGTGGATGAGAGCTGACCAAAAAGAAAGAGGCAAAAGGTGAAGGATGGTCGGTCGACTCAAAGTGGTTGGGAGGAGGGATCTAGCCAAAGGGGACCAAGCAAGTTAAGAAAGAGGTGTTGAAGAAGCGAAAGGTAGACGAGAGTTGATTAGTCCAACTTGTTGCCACTCTGTGAGGTGGGGGTAGGACTAAGGTGCACAATGACACAATAGTAATTTACCTAGATCTGATTCTCTAGAGGATTTTTCATTCGCTGGCACTAAAACAATAGCAGACGTACCAACGTGACCCAAGTTCAGCTGCGCGCAGGTGTTGTTCTCCCACCTTTAGCCAAAAGAGGTCAAACAGGAAACAGTCTTACCGCTTGTTGGTAAGAGTCTCCGCACATTAGAGATAAAGAGAGTAATGCAAAGATATATATTTATTAAATGACTGTTAATATATAAATGATCTATAAGAAATATTACAAACCCTCAGTAAATATAATATGAAATTTAATCCACTGAAATGTACATTTGAAGCTTCGACTTGAAATTTCTTTAAGATATCTTCCGATGCCTATAGAAATAAAAACGAGCTTGCAGAAGGTAAATGCACCCTTGAATATGCCTTCTCCTCAAAATACTAAAGGAGTGTAAAAGCTAA
Source organism: Papilionanthe hookeriana x Papilionanthe teres (assembly GCA_022702705.1). NCBI lineage: Eukaryota > Viridiplantae > Streptophyta > Magnoliopsida > Asparagales > Orchidaceae > Papilionanthe > Papilionanthe hookeriana x Papilionanthe teres. Next base: position 37,589,983 of record CM040425.1, on the reverse strand, counting down.
CGAACTAGATAAAAACACTCAGTCGTTTCATTTTAAAATTGGAGTGACAAATATGCAACATTCTTTAAAATACAGAGAAAGGCTAAAAGGGCTTAAGTTGTGGTCAATTTCTTAGCAGACCTATCTAAGCTAGGTGTTGCGACTGATCATGTACATTGAAAATTATTGGAGTCTTGCACCAGTTAAGCTTAGGAATTGAATTGACATTAATCAGTCCAACTAAAGAACACCTCTATCACTCGGTCTCCTTCAAGTTTGAAACCACAAACAATCAGCATAATATGAAGCTCTAATAGATGAGCCATGCCTGGCTCTTAAATGGTTGTCTGAAATCTGCTAGTAAATTTAGATTCACAATTGGTGGTAAAACAAATTAACGGAGATGATAATTAAATACTTGAAAAATGCAAAGCGGGAGATAGTGAAGTTTGCAAACTCATTATTTTTACAGATGAAACTTTGCATGTCCTTGGTTACCTAGCCATGGAAAACAGTCAACCCCCTGCTCCATAGGCGACCATGTGACCTTCCACTTTGACTCTGGGTAGAGGTACACCTAGACATCTTCCAGATCAAGAAGATCAATGATCAATGGGGTTCTCATGAGTCGTTATTCTTCCACATGGATGAGGCTGGTCTCTAGAGGAGACAAATTTATCAGTCATGATCGATAAGCTTTTGGTCCTTTATGCTAACATGGTGACTGCAGGCCGAAGTGGCAACCCTCCACGCCGAGCTACCAGAAGTTCGAGCAACCAGCTTGATACCCCAGGAAGAGGGTATATAAAAATTTAAGTTTTGGTAGCAAGCGTTTTGCTATAGTCTTGTGGGTTGGGGTTTAGTGATGCCCGAGGCGACTAATGACCTCTTTGTAAAGTAATTTTTATCATAAATAAAATTTTAATTTTTTTCAAATTTGGAAAATTTTCATTATTATGTTTTCTCAATTTTTACTCCAATTTGATGTGTATTTATGAAGTGTGAGGTACAGATTTGAGTTGTTTTGAATTATATATACGCTATATTTAGGGTCAAATGAAAAAAAAAGCCGTGTTATTTCATTTTGCACTCCGTCTCTTCGGTTGGTTCCTGTCCAGAGCTCTTTGGTTTCCAAATAGCTTCCTTAGCTGTTTGGTTTGGTGAAGGTGAGTGAGCGATTGATACTAATGTTATTTGAGGTGGATTTGCAGGATGACACTTGTGCATATGACACATGTTTTGTGCTCGAGTAAGTGGAGCTGGAGATTTGGGCAACTGATTAATTGGGAGATGACTTAATTTTCTACCAGGACTAGTTTCGCTAGGGACTTCAACTACCTTTTGGTCCATAAATCGGGTTGATACTGAATCACTACGAAATTATTTCCGCCCAAATCAAGCCTAATTCAATCACTGTGGTGATGGCATACATTGTTTGCTTGCATCAAATAGAGATTCCATGGTCTCAGAAGTTGTTTCCCACATGTTCTCCTTCAGGTTGGAGTTGGATAGATATACTTTCATCTTGACATGAAAGTTCCATCTTATGGACTTGGAGAACAAGATAAAAGATTGGAAGCTATGATTCCTCCGAGGCACTTGTGAAAATTGGGGGATTATCACTAGGTCGATTGAAGGACTAGATAAGAAAAAAAGTGGTTATATGTCAGTGATTCAGTGCACCATTAATTAAGTTCTGAAATCATTTTGGACAAGCATATGTCAGTGATTCAGTACACTGACTCTGTGACCATTAATTGGGTGCTAAACCTCTAAGTTTCGCTTTATGACTTCTGAGCTGTGGGTTGCCTCTAATGAGTCAACGAGAAAGGGGCAGTTTGATAAGGCTGCTCAGCTTACGAAAAAAGAGTCAAGGAAGAGAATGAAAGGATCACTTCTTTTCAGAGAGGAGAGGCCAAGGAAGAGGAGGACCCAACAGATAGGATAACCCCAGGTTTGGAATTAATCCACTTTGTCTCCAAAACCTCATTTGTTATTCAAAACAAAATTATTGGATAGTTAATGCTAATTGAATGAATACCTTCTAGGATGACCTTAAGAGGGACTACTGCTTATTAACCTAACTTTTGTTGAGGCCTAGTCTTTCTTTAGAAGAACCTAGGGTCTAACCATAGGAATTTACTGGTGACTATCTTAGAAGACTGGTGATGGAACCCTCTCCCCTTAGAAATTCAAAATGCTTCATATGCTTAAGGCTAACCTCTAGCACTTAGTAGGATGAAGCTAAGCATAAGCTAGCTCAAGGGGAGTCCCCTATAAGATGGTGAAGCCTTAGGGTAAACCCTGGGTGGTCTGGTAATGAATGTAGTCTTTTTTGTATCTCCCAGGTGCATCTTGATTTGATGGTAGATGGAGGAAGCATTAAAAAGCTCATTATTGAATATCTTACTGTCAAATCAACCAACTCATCGATCCTTGACAGAGGGTAGCTGTCCTTGTAACAAGAAGAGTTCAGATTTGTGAAGTATGTACACATTCTCCATTTGTTGTTAACTTTTACATCATGTTGCATTGAATATCTAGGATGGATATTGCACCTCTAGGATGTAGCCTATCTCTTTCAGATTTGTACTTCCTCCCAAATCTATCTGGACAATGTCATGACCGATGTTCTAATCTTTTGCTTTATATTTTGGGCGAACAAATTCACGTTGAGAAGGTGGAAAGCTACATCTATTGGGATGTTTGACATCTTAGTGGCTAACCAGGAAAAGACATCCTGATGTTCTTATAGTGCTTGGAAAAATAAATACTTATGACTCGCATCCAAACTTTCACTAATTAAAATAGTTTACTCAGCGCAATATAGATCTCAATTGTAGTTTCATTAGTTTTAAAACTCTCCCTGTCATTTGTATTGCATGTCCAATGTTGCTTGCTCCACACTAACGACCACCCAGAGGTATCAAGAATGCTTTAGATTACCAAAAATGGTAATTATTTTCCACCGCCACGTAGAAGGTGGATACCACTTCTCTGAAATCATTGAGCAGTGGTTGACTGAATATTGCACTATAGGTGGGCAATGCATTGACCACCAGGAAGTCTTCCATGTGTGTGAAATGACCCTTTCATTTTTTTAAAAACCCATATAGTGGGCTAATGGGTAATTTTGGCAAAGTGGCTTGGTTTGGGTTCAGTTTGGGTTTTATCCAAATTGGCTCAATCGTGCTGATCTTATGGCTTGATTTTGGCTAGAATTGATTGCTAAGATCCTTTGCAAGATTTTTTGTGTTGAGAGCTAAGGGATTTAGGCAGCCTATAGGCCTCTAAGAATTTTTTCTCTCCTCTTCATGGGTTCGGGTAGGGCTCCTTTTATAGCCATGGATGGCTATGATTGAACCCTAGTTGGCTTAGGATTAACCATGGGGTGGTTCGAGCTGTGGAGTAGGGTCTTGTAATAGCGTCCCTCATGTATTCCAATCACCACCTCCTCATATTCCATGGAAATCATGCCACTTAGGCAATTTCATGTGTCATGGCAATTATTGATTCCAAATTGTCATGATGGCCTTTGATTTCTTTTTTTCCATTCCATTGGCTAAAGAAGAGGTTAATGGTGACTCAAAGAGCTAAGATCTTCATCATCCACCACCTCATTTAAGGATTCATGGAAAGATGACATGTATCCCTTTAATTTCTTTAAATTTCCCATTTTTTATTTATGAGATCACCATATGAGGTAATGGTGATCTAAGCTCTTCCCCTCTTCTATTGGTGAAGACGTGAGGTGTTAGATGAGTCACCAAAGGTTCTCTTAGGGTTGCATGAAGAGGTGACACATCATTCTTTCATAATGATGAAGGCATCATCACATGTGTTTACCATGGTTAATATGATACATGATGGGTTATCCATGGGTTATTTTATTTTTAATGGGTTATATGGGTTGTGTCTAACCCATATGAGGTCATATGTGATGTCATAAAAGAGATTTGGAATTTTTGGAAAACCATAATGTCATAGATTAAAATTCCAGTTAATACCCCTTTTTTAATTTAATTTACTTTTTAATTAATTATGTCATTAATTAAAATATTGGAAATTATTTTATTAATCAATTATTAATTGAAAATAATTCCAAATCAATTATTTGATTAATTTTCATGTCGTTTTGTATTTAAAATTGGATTTTGTCTCATTTCATGACTTATTAATTTAATTTTCATTTTAATTAATTTTGTAATTAATTAAAATATGAAAATTAAATTATTGGTCAATTAATTAATTAAAAATAATTTTGGAATTAATTATTTGATTACTTCCATTATTTTTAATTAATTTGTGCATTTTATCATTTTATTGCTTTTAATTTAGTTTTTTCATTTTAATTAATTATGTCATTAGTTAAAATTTAAAAAATTAAATCATTAGTCAATTAATTAATCAAAATAATTTTGAAATTAATTATTTGATTAATTTTATCATTTTTATTTCATTTTGGTGCATTTTGTCATTTTATGACTATTAGTTTAATTTTCATTTTAATTAATTAATGAAAATATTAAAAATTAAGTTATTAGCCAATTTAATAAATCAAAATAATTTTGAAATTAATTATTTGATTAATTTTGTCATTTTGGGGTCTTAAATAGGTCATTGAGTCAATAATTGGTTTTTTGGTCAAAAATTGACCAGTTTGACCAAAGTTGACTTTTTGAGTCAAAAGTTGATCTACTGGGTCAGTAAGGTTGGTAATTGGACCAAGATTGACCATTTTGATCAAAGTTGACTTTTTGGGTCAAGGGTTGACTTTTTGAGTCAGTAGGGTTGGTCATTGGGTCAGGATTGACCATTTTGACCAAAGTTGACTTTTTAGGTCAAGGGTTGACCTATTGGGTTAGTAGGGTTGGTCATTGGGTCAGGATTGACCATTTTGACCAAAGTTGACTTTTTGGGTCAAAGGTTGACCTATTGGGTCAGTAGGGTGGTCATTGGGTCAAGATTGACCTGTTGGGTCAGTAGGGTTGGTCATTGGGTCAGAATTGACCATTTTGACCAAAGTTGACTTTTTAGGTCAAGGGTTGACCTATGATAAAAATGAGGTCAACAGTAAGTTTTTCATTAATTTTAATTTGGATTGCATGCAAGTGAAAACTTATGGGTGAGAGGTTATTTTTTTTTAGGGGTAGTTTTGTATTTTCAAAATGTATATGCATATTTTATAAAATAGTGTGATCCATAGGTTGACTATCTTAATCGAACTAGGACTACTAACAACTTAAGAGTAACAGTGGCAGAACTCCCCAATGATGGGTGAATAGTATCGTAAATTCTTTTGTCTACCCTCTCCAGGGTCTCTGAGTCAGAAAATAGTACTCTGGAAATCTCTCGTATCCCTCTTCTATGAATGCCATCACCTTCTCCCCTAACCATCCTCCTTATAGCCTTACTTGATGGCCCCACATATAGCAAAAGGCTATATGTGTACACTTATGTCTCGTACATAAGCACAAGACTCAGGTCAAGAAGCAAGAAGAAACAAAGGACTAGGGACAAGGAAAAGAGAGAGGAGATGAAGATCCACCTAGAAAAACGTCGTAAAGGAGGTGGGTCGACTCTCAAAACTGCACAGAGTAACATACATGAACTGGTGTAGGGACAAAAGCATGTAAAGACAAACCCCTGTGAGTAAGTGTAAAGGGGTGGCCATAAGCACCAAAAGAAAGTAATACGGGGCCTCTCTCAACATGTGCAGAGAGGATAGTCATAAAGCATGTAAAGTAAGGAAAGAAAAACCCTCCAACATGGTGCATGGGATAGCTGTAAAGCATAAAAAGTAAGAAAACAAACCTCTCCAACATGGTGCAAGAAGTAACCATCAAAACACAATACCAAAGAAATGCAAGAGTATAAATCACTACATGAAGTGCTCTCCCTAACAACCACATTCCTTTCATGCTTCTATGTCTCCTAAATAGCATAAGTTCTTCCAAGAATGCCATATCAAAGAGATTGAACAATTAAATGCTTTGAGATAATGTGTCATAACAATTAGAAGGTGTATTGAAATAGTGTAGAGAGCAAGTGTGCAAGTGAAATGTCTCCCAATACTAGCATATAGAATAAAAGCAAACCAAGCATGAATCACATCTCAAAAATTATCTCTTTGAAGTGGTAAGCATGCTACCACCTCTCCTTTCTCTTCCTCACTCGAAGGTAACACAAATGATTCCCCTTAATGTGAATTTTAAATAGGGGTAGTAAGGAAACAATTTAAACCAACTTGTAAGGTAACCAGCAATGTAATTCTCAACATAGGGGCTGCATAAGAGCACTTAAAACCAACTTAATACATGCTAAACAATGTAATTTTTTATGTAGGTACAACAAAGAAACATTAAAGACCAACATAGGAGAAGGCTATCGATACCGATTTTCATGTAGGGGCAACATAGGAATGATCTAAACCAACTCCATGCAAATGTAACGCTGCAGATTTTTACATAAAGATAGCATATGAGTGATTTAAATCAACTCCTAACAAGTGTAGCAATGCAAAATTACTTAATGGGAGCATAGGAATGATTTAAACCAACTCCAAATAAGTTTATAAGTGCAGATTTTCACTTAGGGGAAGCATGGGAGTGATTTAAATTAACCCCAAACCAATGTATAAGTGCAGATTTTTACTTAACGAAAGCATAAGAATGATTTAAACAAACTCCAAACCAATGTATAAGTGCAGATTTTTACTTAATGGCCATATGAGATTGATCGCCGATCCCCAATAAAAATATGTGCTCCAAAAACTTGACTTCACACCAAATATATGTGCTGATGATTTAGATATAAAAATTATGATTTTATAATATGGGATACTACGCAAGTATACATATCATTTATCAAGTAATATAGGATTTTCTGATTAAGCCCCGAGATATCGAACCCATAGGGAGATATAAAAACTTTTTAAAGAAGTAAGAAAATTATACTTTTACTTTTTTAATGACTTTGAAAGTATGTTTTCATTTGAAAAACTTGAAAATTGTTTTTGGTAAGCAGTAAATGAAAATTATCAGAACTTTAAAATGCGGTATAAAATACTAGGAAATAAAATATCTTTTTCTTTCTCTTATAAAGCAGTAATAATTATGAAAGTATTGTTGTGGAAGTATTAAAATGTGTTGTGAAAAATAGGAGTAAGTTTATTCTTTACTCTTTCTTGGTTCTATAAAGAACATTGTTTAATTTGAAATTTTAAAATCTTGAACATGGTTAGGCAGAGAAGATACTAGCTCTCACACTAGAGTTCCCTCATTCCCTCCACCTGGGGGCTAACTTTTCATAACAAAATTTAAAATATCAAACCAAATTAGCGGGCTTTAGCCTGTCACTCTAAAGACCTCTAATTATACTCACCATTAAAAACATATCTCCTAAGCATTCAATTATAAGGACTACAATCCTCATCCTTATGATTGGATGTGATTTATACCATTTGTTGTTTGAGACAATACCGCATTGGATCTTACATAATCTCACAACAAATTTAACATCTTAATCGGCGAATTAAAAGTAAATTAAGTTCATGGAATTAAATCTTCACAACGTATTCCAACTTTAAACACTTATACATTCCACAACAATTTTACATAATTTAATTACTTCTTTATTTAAGAAAGAAAAAGATAAAGAAAACTACTCAGAATTCATGGAGAAAACACAAGCAAACATTGATTTGAGAATAAGAATAAAAAAGAAAGCACAATAATAAAAACTAAATATAGAAAACAGAAGTAAACACTTATTTGAAAATCCTCTTCACAAGACTCCGGAAGTTCCTTTCAAATTAGACTTTCCACAGGACAACACTATAGAGGTTGGCACCTAACTCTGTTGACTCTGACTTTAAACTTCAATAAAAACTAGGTAAATTGATGAAAGTGAGTTGGTGGAAAGAAAGTTTCACACTAAACTAACTGACTCTAAACAATAAAAGACTGAAAGTAAAACTCTTTAAACTAAAAGATGAAACTGAAAACTAGAAGAGACTCTTGAAAACTAAACTAAAAGACTAACTCTCACTAAAGACACACACACACACACATGACATAACTTTAATAATAATCCAAAAGGTGCCTTAGTGTCTCTTCAAATCATGTCCCGATTCAACATATCCACCAAAAGATGCATCCCTTCATTCAAATTTTCCACCCATGGGAAGTTAAGGAAGTCACCACCAAAAGTTGCTTCAAACACCCCTTGAAATTGGTGCCAAAAATGAAGTAAATTCAATTTTTAATTGTGGTGACTAAGCGCCGACCAGTTGGCGCTTAGCCGCCAAGGTCCAATTTTTCATTTTTTATTTTTTTGCTCCAAATTTGATCCAATTTTTTCTCCTTTCATCATAATCACTCATTTTCATTATACCTGCAAGAAAAACACAAAATACTTTCCATTAAAGTGCAATATCATCAAAAATAGGTATAAAAATATACATAAAATACTTTATATTTTAGGTGTATCAAAATCCCCAAACTTAAAATATTACTTGTCCTCAAGTGACTCTTAATCACATAGAAAATTTTAGCATGCAAATTATGTAATGAGTTTCTTAGGAAGATAACGAAATTTTGTTCTAGAAATGAAATAGTCCAATTTAGAAAAAATTTCAGTAATTAAGACCAACTTAAAATTTATAAAATTGTTAAGTAAAGGATAATGTAAAATATAGTTTTCTATCTAATTCAGAAATACTTGTAGATTCTTCAAAATATTGCATTCACACATTTATGTTTCTTACTTAAAAATCTTTATTTGAAAATAATTTTACTTACTATATTATAACCTTAAGCTTTAGATTTTCTCAGAACTTATATTTTATACTTTATATATGGAACCAATTTTTGATTAGGCCCTTAAATCCTCAAGCTTCTCCTTCCTTTTTACATATCATTTTTCACTTTTTTCTCTTTTTTATTTTCTCTTTCTTTTTCTTTTTCCCTCTTTTTTTCTCTTCTTTTTTTTTAATAAGGTAATGATAATTGTATCTGGATAGGCCTTTAATGATTTTGAATTTCACCCTTCCATTTAAAATAAAGGTCTAATATACATCTTTCACTTAAAAATCATAACATCAGTATTTGAAAATTATTCCTTAATAAAATAAATTTAAGCTTTGAAGACTAAAAGTCAAATTTTTTATTTATCCAAAAATACAATGTTTCTTATTAAAGATAGTTAAACTATATTTAACACTTCTTTACTAAGAAAATTTTAACTTTAAATTTTTCATTATTACTAAAAAACATTTTAACTAAATTCTCTTATTCATTTCTATATTCAAAATTTTGTTCCCCTAATATAACTTCATATACATAATTGTTTTCAATCAAAAATCAAATTAATTTTATGTTTTCTTGAAAACAAATAAAATTTTAGGTTTTTTTTGAAAAATTTTTGTTTTTAAAATTCCCCCCAAACTTTAATTTTTAGTTAGTATAAAACATTTAAACATAAGAAATGATACATTGGTGAGAATTAAAAACTAAAATAACATGCTTGCAGGAATCTTAATATCCTAAATATGCAAGTATAACAATTTAAAAACAGGAGTAAAACGAAATCAAATTCAAAAATTTTTTAGTTTTTCATTAAATGGAAATTCAAAATTTTAAATGACTTCTACAATAGTGGAGGTTTTCAAAGCAAATACACATCAACTGAAAATAACTGAAATCACACCAATACTAGATAACAATTGGTAGTGGTAGATTTTGAAAAGTTTTAAATATGCAATTTTAAATAATAGTTTTTATTAGTGTTCCAAATTCTCCTAACAATTTTGGAATTAAAGTACACACTATAGAAACTCTAACACAACATAACATTAAAACATTTACTACTATACATATATCGCACAAAACAACTTATAGAATATCAATCCAACACAGATACATCTGAATATGCAAAAATATTCTAACTATAATCAGCATATTACCAGAGTTCACACAAAAAACACAATATCAAAATAAATCAACAGACATAACATACATCAACTCATCAACAAAGACTCAATAACACATAAAACAAATCAACTAATCATTTTCATCATCATCATCATCTTGCTAGTTCCAATCTCTGGATGGCACATAAGATATGTAGAATGGATGAGGGGGCATCTCAACACTCATATCATATTTGCTCAATCTATCCAAATAATGCTGATAATTCTCCTCATATTCATCATGTTTAACAATATATCTTTCCATATTATCTGTTTTACCATCCATGTCTCTAACATGCTCACAAGTAAGACTCAACTTCTTCAAAATCTTTCTTAACAAACCAGTCTGTGAATCTCTAGATGATGAAGCTCTCGAAGAAGTAGCACGAGAAGTAGAAGCAGCAGAAGCAGTAGAAGCCCTACCAAATCCTCCTCTCCAGCCAAACTCTAAATGTACAGTGTAAGCTCCAACGTTTACACTGGTAATTGGTTTCAAAGGCTGAAGGACCTCTTTCCAAGTTTCAAATTTTACCCCAGATCGTTCACATAATGAATGTATCAAGGAAGGAAATCTCATACCTGCAGTAGTGGTAGATCTGGCACAATTCAAAATATAATCATAAATGATTGCTCCAATATTTATAGGCTTCTCTTGCTGAATCTAATTGTTCAGAATAGCTCTCTCCCTTGTAACTTCACTAGTATGGCTTGAAGGCAACAGCTTAGATGAGATAAAATAATGTCATGCTTTAGAAATGGCATTTAACTTAGAGGCTTGAAAATTTACCCTTCTATCATTTGTGATCTTCCTTAAATCTCTTCCATCAATCAGAAATGCCATAATCTCATCTAACTCTCCCTCAGTAGGATGATCGTTTGAATAAAAACAAAACATATCAGGAGGCAGTCGAAAAAAGACATTGATTACCGCAGATGTGAAATGTACTTCTTGCCTTCTTACCATCACTAAATTTTCTTCTGCTGCAGGTAAGTTTGCATAAAACTCTCTGACCACAGAAACAACAGCAACAACAGAGAAGCAACATTAATTTTCCCAATTCCTTTTAGTAATCATTTCCTCAATAACCTCTCCTGGCTTATTAAACACACGCTCAAGAATCAATTTACGTGATTGTAGTGCGTCAACGTAACGTTCCTCAACCCTTGCACTAACAAATTTATCAAAATCGAATCTCGTCTTTTCTCTCGAGTGCTTTGACTTTGGATCCATTTCTAAAAATTCATGAAAAATTCACCATAAATTCCAATATCAAACTAAACTTGCTAAATTAACTTCCAAAAGAATTTCCACTAAATCTAAGCAATTTCTCATACTTTTCTTCAAATTTTCACCATGAATAGTGATTTTAGGATTTTCCAAAATGTACTCAAAATACATGGTGAAAATAAAAAATTTTTACTTAGGAGTAGTGCTCTTACCTTAAGGAATCCAAATCTAACAATTTTTGTTGAAGTCGGCCTTCAAACGATCCAATATGTTGATGCCCTAGGCTCCTTTTCGCGAAAATTAGAGGTTGAAGATGATAGGTAAGTTAAAAATTGGCGATTTTTGGGTTTTAACTGCTGAAAACCAATTTTCGCAAACCGACGCCTAAGCGCGAGGCTTTCGGCGCTTAGCCGCGAAATTTGGCGCGTAAGCGCCGGCAATCTGGCATTTAGCCGCCAGTGCCAAGATTTTCACAATTAAGAAAATGCACTAAACCACTTAATTAATCACCCTTAATCTCAAAATACTTTTCTCTTACTCAATAATATCCAATACTCCAATTTCAAACTTTAATATCCATCAATTCCAATCAAATTTCACACAAATACAAACTTATATTCATTACAAAAAACCACACTTAATACAAACTATAAATTTCTATCCAAACACTTTGGATGAAATTCCCTATACAAAAAAGTACTCAATACCATAAAGAAAGGTTTACATCACTAAGATGTAACAATCACACCTTAAAGTGCAACATATCACAAACATAAAACATTAAACAGTTAAAACATCAAACAGATAAAACATAAGATACACAAAACAAACCAAAAGATCAAACGAACATTTAATTCCACTCTCCAGTAGGTAGAATATATCTAGAACCACTATTATTTCCATTTGATCCTTCCGGAATATAAATCTGATAGAGGACGATGCTTGAACACACTTACATCTTCTTCTAACCACTTATTCTTCAGGAACATCGTCGTATCCGCTTCTTCCACGTGACTTGTATGATTAAATTCCATCTTGAGTTGCCATCCCATATGCTCCAAATGTGCGTTAGTTTCATTGATCTTTGCTTCGATAGAAGTCACTCGGGCTTCGATCATTGAAATATTTTCTGCACTTTTTCGAATACTAATGACAAGAAATCCATTGAATAACTCTTTAGCATTATCAATAATAAACTTACTCTTGTCAGACTCCTCTATCTTCTTAATCTCATTTGCCCAGGAAGACATGATGCACTCAAAACACTCTTCTTAAGACTCAGGAATGAAAATAGGACTTGGGGCAAGTGTTTCTCTTAATCCAGGGCCTTTTATAGACTTTAGAAGTGCATAATCCTACCCTTTAACATTTAAAATCTCCAAAATAACTTCCAAAACCACGTCCCCACGATCTAGGCTTCTAGAACCTCATTTATCACATGTTTCATAACTCCGGCGCCTAAGCGTCAACTAGGCGGCGCTTAGCTGCTAGTGCTCAATTTAGCACAGGTCTGCTAAATGTCCAAAATTTTATTCTGACTACTCTAAGTTATAAAATAAGGTCAAATAAACACTACTATAACATAAAAGCTCCAAAATACTACCACCAAAACATAAAAACAAACCAAATAAAGCACACAAAGCAAACATAAAGCAAAGCACACCGATAACTATGTTTTGCCTCCCACAAAGCGCTTGGTTTAACGTCTTCAGCCTGACATACCCAGAACTCATTTTAAGTGACCCAACATCAGATTCTCATCAAATTTAAGTTGATCGACTGAAAAATAAGGTTTAAGTCTATGACCCTTAACTTTAAATATTTTTCCATTTTTAGGATCTTGAATATCCACAGCTCCATAAGAATAAACTTTAATCACAATAAATGGATCCATCCACCTAGACTTAAGTTTTACAGAAAAATTCTCAATCTGGCATTATACAGCAAAACTTCCTATCCTGACACAAGATTTTTAGTAAGAATCTTCCGATCATGCCATAACTTCATATTTTCATCTCTTCAAGCTCATTTAATTGCAATAATCTATTTTCAGCAAGATCTTTCAAATTTTAGTTGAACTATTTAATAGCCCAATATGCTTTATGCTTAAGTTCAATAGACAAATCACAAGCTTTTCCAAAAATCAGCCTATATGGGGACATTCCTATAGAGGTTCTGTTGGCATTCCTATAGGCCCATAAAGCATAATCCAGTTTGATTTACCAATCCTTTCTTTTTGGATTAATAGTTTTTTCCAATATTCTTTTAATTTCACGATTGGATAATTCAATCAAACCACTTATCTAAGGATGATAAGCAGTAGCAATGCGATGATTTATATGATATTTCTTTACTAACTTCTCAATAATTGCATTTTTAAAATGACTTCCCCCATCTGTTATGATTACTCTTGGTATTCCAAATCTTCAAAATATATTATTTCTTAAAAACTTTGCAACACTTTGAGCATCACATCGAGGTAAAGTAATAGCTTCAATCCATTTGGAAACATAATCTACTGCTATCAAAATATAAACATTTCCGAAAGATGGTGTAAATGGACCCATGAAATCAAATCCCAAAACATCAAATATTTCAACTTCCAACATATAATTGAGAGGCATCTCATTTCTTCTAGAAATATTATCTACACGCTAACATCTATCACAATTTTTAATATAACCATTCATATCCTTAAAAATTGTAGGTCAATAAAATCCAAATTGTAAGATTTTATATGCAGTTCTTTCAACTCCAAAATGTCCCCCATAATCAGAATCATGATATTTTTGAATAATTTCATAAGTCTCTTCCAAATGTATACATCTTCGAATTATAAGATCCTTTCCTTGTTTATATAAAAATAGGTCATCCAAAAATAAGTCTTAGCATTAGACATAAATTTCTTCTTTTCCTGGTATGTCAAACCATAGGGTATAGTATTATTGACAATAAAGTTTACTAAGTCGGCATACCACGGAACACGCCACTTATTAACAGTGAATAATTTTGCATCAGGAAAATGTTCATTAATTTCTTCAGCATCACAGAGAGATTTTTCATTTTCAAGCCTGGACAAATGATCAGCAATTTGATTATCGGAACCCTTCCTATCTACTATCTTAAAATTAAATTCTTGCAAAAGAAGAATCCATCTAATCAATCTCGGCTTCGCATCCTTCTTCTTCATTAAATAATTGATAGCAGAATTATCAGTATACACCACACATTTAGTTCCAATTAAATATGATCGAAATTTATCTAAGACAAATACTATAACTAATAACTCTTTCTCGGTAGTGGTATAACTAATTTGAGCATCATTAAGAGTTTTACTGGCATAATAAATAACTTTGAAAATTTTATCATATTTATGACCCAAAACAGCACCAATAGCATAATCACTAGCATCACACATTAATTCAAAAGGTTTTTCCTAATTTGGTGAAATTATAACAGGTGCAGTGATTAATTTTTCTTTTAATGTTTCAAAAGCTTTTAGGCAATCATCATTAAAATAAAAAATTGCATCCTTTTCCAATAATCGGCATAAAGGTTTTGTAATCTTTGAAAAGTCTTTGATGCAACGCCTGTAGAATCCAGTATGTCCCAGAAAACTTCTAATTTCCCTTATATTAGTCGGGTAAGGTAAATTCGAGATAACTTGAATTTTTGCAGGATCTACCTCCAAACCTTTTTCTGAAATTCGATGTCTCAATACATTTTCTCCTGCTACCATAAATTCACATTTTTCCCAGTTAAGGAATAAATTAGTTTCTTCACAGCGTTTTAGAACTTTAGTCAAATGTTCTAAACATGATTCAAATGAAATTCCAAACACTGAAAAGTCATCCATAAAAACTTCAATCCTTTTATCAATTAAATCACAGAAAATAGCTATCATACATCTCTGAAATGTAGCAGGGGCATTACATAAACTAAAGGGCATTCTTCTAAAAGCAAACTTACCATAAGGACTGGTAAACATAGTTTTCTCTTGATCCTCAGGAGCAATTTGAATTTGGTGGTAACCAGTATATCCATCCAGAAGAAAAAAATATTTATGCCCAGCCAGTC
Source organism: Papilionanthe hookeriana x Papilionanthe teres (assembly GCA_022702705.1). Classification (NCBI taxonomy): domain Eukaryota; kingdom Viridiplantae; phylum Streptophyta; class Magnoliopsida; order Asparagales; family Orchidaceae; genus Papilionanthe; species Papilionanthe hookeriana x Papilionanthe teres. The sequence goes on along the minus strand of CM040425.1, from coordinate 37,574,729 downwards.
TATCCAACATCTGGTCCATAAATGGGAGTGGAAAATGATCTTTCCTAGTGGCAAGTTTTAAGTTTCTATAATCAATGCATATTCTCCATCCTATAACTTGTCTTGTTGGAATCATTTCATTCTTTTCATTAACAGTCACAGTTACTCCTTTCTTAGGAACACAGTGAATAGGACTAACCCATGACTATCTGAAATAAGGTAGATAATTCCATCATCTAGCCACTTCAAAATTTCTTTCTTAACAACATCTTTAATGATAGGATTTAATCTCCTTTGGGGATCAGCCCGAGGTTTGCAATTATCTTCCATAAGAATTCTGCGCATACAAATTGAAGGACTGATTCCTTTAATATCAGTAATTGTCCATCCAAAGGCTTTCTTATACTTCTTCAAAATTTTAAGCAAACTCTCTTCTTCCTTTTCAGTTAACTGAGATGAAATTATAACAGGCAAGGTTGAGGATTCACCCAGAAAAACATACTTCAAATGATCAGGAAGCATTTTTAACTCAAGTTTAGGAGGGTTTTCAATTGATGGACCATAAGATTCATCTTTTTCAGTCATATCCAACAATTCAAAATTTTCATGAACATAATTTAATTCTTCCTCTTGAAAACCTTCAGAATGATATAATTCCTCTTCTTGCTTATGTTCTAATTCTTCTCTTTCAAGTTTTTCTTCATAAGTTGACTTCAAATGACATTTACTCAAATATCTGATAACATCCATCCTAAAACATTCATCATCTTTACCTATTGCAGGATATTTCATCGATTTCAAAATATTGAATGTAACAGATTGATCATTAACCCTCATCGTTTATTCCCCTTTTTGTACATCTACCATTGCCTGTGGCTAGGAAAGGTCTTCTCAAAATGATGGGTATCCTTTAGCTTCCTCCATATCAAGTACAATGAAATCAACAAGAAAGATAAATTCATCCACATTAACCAAAACATCTTCTATAACTCCTTTTGGATATGTGATCGAACGATCTGCTAATTGTAGAGTTACAGTAGTTAGGGTTATTTCTCCTAATCCTAGTCTTTTGAATATTGATAGAGGTATAAGGTTAATGCTTGCACCCAAATCACATAAAGCTTTTCCATAAAATCTTTCTCCGATTGCACATGGAATTGTGAAACTACCAGGATCTTTAAGTTTTTCAAGAAGCCTCTTCTGAATTATTGCACTGCACTCCTCACTGAGTGCAACTATCTCATTATTGTCAAACTTTCTCTTTTTGTTGAGAGTATCCTTCATAAATTTCACATAGCTCGACATTTTTTCTAAGGCTTCAACAAATGGAATATTAATGGTAAGCTTCTTACATATCTCCAAGAATTTTGAAAATTGCTTATCCAACTTTTGTTGATGAAGTCTATGAGGAAATGGAGTTGATGACTTTTCTAAATCAACCTTAAGTGGAGAAATTGGTCTTTCCAAACCTTTCGGAGCTTCCTCTTTTGGTTCTTCAATCCCTTCTTTCTCTACTTCAGTTTCTTTCTGAACTCTACCTTCCAACTCTCTTCCACTTCTCAGTTGAATTGCTTTTACATGCTCTTTATTTTAATCTCTTAGATTCACTTCAGTATTAATTGTAAGCTTTCCTTGGGATATATTACTTAATGAATTTGCAATTTGCCCTAATTGATTTTCAATATTTCTGGTGGTTGCTCCTTGAATTTGAAATTTATTTCCCATATGTGACACCACTTCTTCAATAGATAACTTCTTCTCCTTTAATTGTAAAGCATTGTAAAAACTTAGAGGATAGGTTAGTCTATAATTATTATTCCCTTGGTTGTTCCAGTTCCCCAATGGGTTTACTTGGTGGTTCCCCCATTGTTAATTAATACTACCCTGATTATTGGTATTCCGATTAAAGTTTGGATGATTCTTCCAACTCGGGTTATAATAATTGGAATATGGGTTATTAGAATTACTTATAGCATTCAAAGTTTCGGTGAAGAATAAGAATCAACCATTTGGCCTAATGAATTTTCTTCAATCATGTAATTTGCCTGAGAAAAATTCATCCCAAATTGGTCTATCTTTCTTGAAATTACAGCAACCTGATTTGCTAATATTGCAAAAAAATCATTGTCATGAACACTGGCTACCTTTTTAGGATTTAACCTTTCAGAAGGCCATTGAAAATTATTAGTAGTCATTTCTTCAATTATAGCATATGCATAAAAAAAATTGTTTAAATATTAATGATCCTCCAACAACAGCATCGATAATTGATCTAAGAGATCCAATTAATCCATTGTAAAAGGTTTGAATTATTAACCAATATGGTATCGAATGATGTGGAAACTTCCTGAGGAGATCTTTAAATCTTTCACATGCTTCATATATTGATTCACCCTCAAACTGACAAAAAGATGTAATATCATTTCTCAACTTCACAGTCTTCGATGGTGGAAAATATTTAGCAAGGAATTTTTGTGCTTAATCCCCTCAAGTTCTGATAGATCTAGGTGCTAACAAATTTAACTATATCTTAGCTTCATCCCTTAGTGAGAAAGGAAAAAGTCTGAGTCTAATAGAATCATACGAAACACCATCATATTTAAAAGTAGCACACAACTCTAGAAAATTAGCAAGATGCAAATTAGGATCTTCAGTTGTTGCTCCCCAAAACTGATTATTAGACACCATTTGGATAATAGCGGGTTTAAGTTCAAAGGAATTAGCAGCTACAGCAGGGTGTTGAATACTACCCTAAAGTTCATCCACTGTAGGGTTAGCATAATCTCTTAAAGGTTTGAATTTTTGATGGATGCCAATATTTTGATTTTGATGATTTGTCATTTCCTGAATATTTTTATCTTTTTTAGAATTTTTAATTATTTTGATTTTTCTGATAGTTCTTTCTAATTCAGAATCGTAAGGCACAAGTCCCTCAGAACCTGAACTACGCATACAACAATAAAATAAAACAAAATACAACACATTAACAAAAATAAAGAAAAGTAAAAATTTAATTTTTTTCTTAATTTTCTTTAAAAATGCAGTTTTAATTAAAATTTCCCGGTAATGGCACCAAAAACTTAATCCCCGATAAATATATGTTCTCCAAAAACTTGACTTCACACTGAATATATGTGCTGATGATTTAGATATAAGAATTATGATTTTATAATATGGGATACTACGCAAGTATACATATCGTTTATCAAGTAATATAGGACTTTCTGATTAAGCCCTGAGATATCGAACCCACAAGGAAATGTAAAAACTTTTTAAAGAATTAAGAAAATTATACTTTTACTTTTTTTAATGAATTTTGAAAGTATGTTTTGATTTGAAAAACTTGAAAATTGTTCTTCGTATTTTTTAATTAAAGTTAAGCAGTAAATGAAAATTATCAGAACTTTAAAATGCGGTATAAAATACTAGGAAATAAAATTTCTTTTTCTTTCTCTTATAAAACAATAATAATTATGAAAGTATTGTTGTTGAAGTATTAAAATGTGTTGTGATAAATAGGAGGAAATTTATTCTTTACCCTTACTTGGTTCTATAAAGAACATTGGTTAATCTGAAATTTTAAAATCTTGAACATGGTTACTCTAGAGTTCCCTCGATTCCCTCCACCTGAGGGCTAACTTCTCATAACAAAATTTACAATATCAAACCAAATTAGCGGGCTTTAGCCTGTCACTCTAAAGACCTCTAATTCTACTCCCCATTAAAAATATATCTCCTAAGCATTCAATTATAAGGACTACAATCCTCATCCATATAATTGGATGTAATTTATACCATTTATTGTTTGAGACAATACCTCATTGGAACTTACATAATCTCACAACAAATTTAACATCTTAGCTGGCCAAATTAAGAAGTAAATTAAGTTCATGGAATTAAATATTCACAATGTATTCCAACTTTAAACACTTATATATTCCACAACAATCCTACATAATTTAATTACTTCTTTATTTAAGAAAGAAAAAGATAAAGAAAACTACTCAGAATTCATGGAGAAAACATAAGAAAACATTGATTTGAGAATAGGAATCATAAAGAAAGCACAACAATAATAACTAAATATAGAAAATATAAGTAAACACTTATCTGAAAATCCTCTCCACAAGACTCTGGAAGTTCCTTTCAAATTAGACTTTCCACAGGACAACACTACAGAGGTTGGCGCCCAACTCTGTTGACTTCAAATCTGACTTTAAACTTTAATAAAAACTAGATAAATGGATGAAAGTGAATTGGTGGAAAGAAAGTTTCACGCGAAACTAACTAACTCTAAAAAATAAAAGACTGAAAGTAAAACTCTTTAAACTTGAAGATGAAACAGAAAACTAAAAGAGACTCTTGAAAACTAAACTAAAAGACTAACTCTCAATAAAGAGACACACACACACATGACATAACTATAATAATAATCTAAAAGGTGTCTTGGTGTCTCTTCAAATCATGTTCCGATTCAACGTATCCACCAAAAGATGCATCCCTTTATTCAAATTTGCCGCCCATGGAAAGTTAAGGAAATCACCTCCAAAAGTTGCTTCAACCACCCCTTGAAATTGGTGCCAAAAATGAAGTAAATTCGATTTTTAATTGTGGCAGCTAAGCGCCGACGAGGCGGCACTTAGCCGCCAAGGTCCAATTTTTCATTTTTTATTTTTTTGCTCCAAATTTGATCCAATTTTTGGTCCTTTCATCATAATCACTCATTTTCATTATACCTGCAAGAAAAACACAAAATAACTTCCATTAAAGTGTAATATCATCAAAAATAGGTATAAAAATGTGCATAAAAACACTATATATTTTAGGTGTATCAATGACATTCTTTCATTTGTGCAAAAAACATCACCAAAATGTGTAACAAGTATACATGTAACAATGCTCAATGCTTCCAACACGTACTTGATGTCAATGGTTATTTCCACAAGTGAAATATGTAGATATTTCAAAAGTGAGGTGAGATGTTATGTAAAAAGGTGAGATTTATGTATGGAGCATGTGAATAATTTGAAGGTGAAGGAAAGTGCATGTAAAATGTGAAGTTTATGTATGGAATGAGGTGGAATATGTGTGAACTCAAATCTTGGGTGTTAGACATATGAATATTTAATTAAATAAGTGAAAAACAAGCACACATGGCCTCATTTATGAGTGTTACACAAGTGGGTATTCTGAAATCCGAAAATTGCAAATAATTTTCATGCTTCAAAATGTAAAGCTCCAAAGCTAAATAATGTGTGATAACCTCAATAAATCATGCTAAAATTTCCATCTAACATCTATTAAGCTTGAAGGAACATGGGTAAAGCAAGCTAAACCTTCCAAAAAAAGTGTATCAAGTCATAGAAAAAACATAGCTAAGGCAAAGCCATCACATCTCATGCATGCTCTACATCATGTATTTGGAGTAAGGAAAAAGGAGAAGAAATACCACCTTCTTGAGCATACAAGAGTACAAGAAGGTGGTATTCATGAAGTAGTAAAAAAAAAGAAGAGCTAGCAAACATTTTCTATGGAGTTTTCAAACCATCCGATAGCTAGGCTAGCATGAGAAAATCCTTCCCAATCTCCTTTTTTTTTCTTTTCTTCCTTTCTTTCCTTTCTTGTGTTAAACATTAACATTAAGAAACCATGAAAATTAAAATAGCAAAGAAAAAAAGGAATGAAAAGGAAAAAGAACTCCAAGCTTACTTTAAATTTTGCCATAAGAATTAACTTCAAAGCTTGAGCACAAACTCAAAATTTTGACATGTAGAGTGACTTCAAAAGCCAAGCACAAAACTTCAAACTTCGCCATGTAAAGTGGCTTCAAAAGCCAAGCACAAAACTATAACTTAGCCATGTAAAAGAACTTCAAAGCTCAACCATAGAATTGCAACTTTTGCCATAGAAAAGGACTTCAAAATCCAAGCATAGAAGCATAATGTTTGCCATGAAACATTGCCTCTAATCTCAAGAATAAAGCTCAAATTTTTGACATGTAAAGTAGCTTTAAATACCAAGCATAAATTTGAAATCTTGCCATGTAGAATAGCTTCAAATTCTAAGCATAAAAACTAAAAATTTTGACATGTAAAGTAGCTTCAAAGGCCAAGCATAGATTTGAAATTTTGCCATTTGGAATAACTTCAATCTCTAAGCCTAAAACTTAAGATTTTGACATGTAAAATAGGTTCAAAACCCAAGCGTAAATCTAGAATTTTTCCATGTAAAAGCTTAGCCAAAAGCCACAAAACGTAAGCCATGGAAGAAGAAATTCATACCTTAATGGCTAGAATCACCAACCATGCCAAAGAGACAAGTGAAAAGGGTAAGGAACCTAGCCCAAACAAAGAACAAACAAGCTTTTGCCCTAGGTTTGGAACAAGAGAAAAATTGGATAGCACCTCCCCTTACTTTGTAAAATTCGGCCAACACAAAAAAAACACAAAAAAAGAGGCCATTTTATAGCCCAAAGAAGAAAAAGAAGAAGAGGAAAAGGACCCCAAACTTACCCTTGGGCAAAAACCTTTGGCCCAAGATTTGTACACCCCTTGAGCTGACATTGTGGTGATGTAGATGAGAAGGATGGCAGTCAAGAAGTGACAAGAGCGTGGAAGAGGTGATGGGTTGATGCCATGGATGGGATGGGCGCAAGGGAAGAAGAGTCATGCCTTGGAGAAGAAGAAAAGAGGGAGCAAGCATGGAAGTTTCGGCCAAGCTTGGAGTAGGGTTCGACCAAGGCTGAATCGTGACCAAGAAGGGAAGAGGGGGTGGCAGCTAGGTTAGCCGTGTGAGTGAGCTGGGTTTAGAAAATTAGGTAGCAAAAAAATAATTTTTAATTATGTGACGCAAAAGTGCTGAATTTTTGAGCCATTTTGTCACGCGCAAAACCATAGAAAGTTATATGTCCTTCCCAAGTAATTTTGAAGTGTCGGACACAACGGCACAGTCTGTTTCGCGATCTGAGGTCGTTTGGGCAACTTCGTCATCGAGGGGGTCAAAAATACATCGAATTTTATCCGTCTCAAAATTCTGACTCACCGTCGATCATTTTGAAAAATGGATTTCAGTTTTGAGGGATTGCGAAGTATTTCAAATTTTTTATATTTTTGAATTTTTGGCCGGGAATTTTAGGGATTTTTGGGGTAAGTGATCAAAAGGCTGATTTAAAGGCTCGAGGTAGTTCTAAATGAAATTTGGAGTCAAACGACAGTGTCTGGGGGCATCTTTGATCAATGTGGAGGTTTCTATAAATCTCAGAGTGCTTTTATGTATCGGTCGTTTTTTTGTGTCAAGGGGCTCAAAGGTAGCTCGAAAGTATGACAAGTTTACAGTCAAAATTTTTAGTGCAACGAGGGGAACATCCTGGAATGGTTTTTGGAGAGTTTAGGTAATTTTGGGCAATTTTGGAAATTGGGATCCTTTCTGGGGCACTTTGGTAATTTTGGCCAATTTGGGGCAATTTTGGAAATTTTGGTAGATTTAAATAATTTTGGTAAATTTGAGTGGTGGAAGGTATTTTGGAATGATTTTGAGGAATTTTGGGAGATTTTGGAAATTTTGTGGAGTTTGGGGGCAAAGAGATATTTTGGTCATTTGGTGGAGTTTAGAAGTTAAGGGTTTAAAATTGGAGAATTTTGGTAAGATTTGGAGTTTAATTTGGGATGTCAATTTGTTTGAATCATGGACCAATGGTGACCCTCTTTGGTCCTCCATACGTTGTTTCCAACCACTTCAGACATAGACTTAAGGTCTGGTGGGACCACACACATGAGTGTCTAAAGAGTTAAGGAATAAAAAAATGAGATGTGTTTGGTTTAGAATTGTGAGTATGAAGTGTGATGTGTAAGTGTGTAAATGTGATGTGTAAGTGTAAATGTAGGTATGAATGTGCTTCAAACCTCCCAGGGTTTATCCTAAGGCCTGACCACCTATAGGAATCCCACTTGGACTTCCTTATGCTTGGTATCTTCCTCCCAAAAGTTGGAGGTTAGGCCTTAAGCATATGAAAATTCCAAGTGAAGGAAACAAGCATGTGAAATTTGTAGGGTTCCATTGCTAGTCTTCTAAGAAAGTCACCAAGATAGTCCTATTGCTAGACCCTAGGCTATCTAAGGAGAGACTAAACCTCAACCAAAAGTGATGTCAACAAATGGACCCCCAATAGGTGTGGTGTGCAAGAAGAGCACACCGCACGTATTGGTGTTGACCGACGGGATCAACAAAATCAACACAATTGTATGAGCCAAAGCTTAAGACAGGACGTAGAATCAAGTGAGAAAGTATCTGTTGGGGATTAAACTTCCGCTGGGGAAGAGAAAACTCTGGCTGAGGAACAGTAGGCGAAAACCTTCAAAATGCAGCAAAGAATTCACTCTTCCACTTTCTAAAGGGGACCCAATTTGATTTGATTTGAGAACTTAAGTTTGGGTTTCCGGGAAGTGATTTGGAGTAATTTTCCTAATTTTGATTTTGAAATGTTGCTTTCGAATTTGAGTTTGCAATTTCAATTTAATTTGAATGGGATTATCATCTTTTCTAACTAGGAATTTTGATTCAAAGTGTCGAAGGTAATTGAACAACTTTGCATCGCTCACGGGATATATAAAATATAGAAAGTGTATGAAAATTGTATGGAAAATGTAGGGAAATGTAAAGTAAGTGTAAGGAATCGGATGACACTACACCGATCTTAGAATGTGTGATATGTAGGGAATGTATGGAAACTGTATGGAAAATGTAGGGGAAATGTAAAGTAAGTGTAAGGAATCAGATGACCCTGCACCAATCCTAGACCGTATGACATGTAGGGAATGTATGGAAACTGTATGGAAAATGTAGGGAAATATAAGGTAGGAATCGAAGGACCCTGCACCGATCCTAGAATGTATGACATGTAGGGAATGTATGGAAACGGTATGGAAAATGTAGCAAAATGTAAAGTAAGTGTAAGGAATCAGACGACCTTGCACCGATCATAGAATGTATGACATGTAGGGAATGTATGGAAACTGTATGGAAAATGTAGGGGAAATGTAAAGTAAGTGCAAGGAATCGGATGACCCTGCACCGATCCTAGAATGTATGACATGTAGGGAATGTATAAAAACTATATGGAAAATGTAGGGAAATGTAAAGTAAGTGTAAGGAATCGGACGACCCTGCACCGATCTTAGAATGTATGACATGTAGGGAATGTATGGAAACTGTATGAAAAATGTAGGGGAAATATAAAGTAAGTGTAAGGAGAATTGTAAACTAAGTGTAAGGCATTGGACGACCCTGCACCGATCCTAGAATGTATGACATATAGGGAATGTATGAAATGTATGAAAATGTAGGGAAATGTAATCAATCTTGGTGGAATTTGAGTAGAGATCGTGCAATTTGTGAAAGACATATGGACATTCGTAGGATTCCTCAGATTTGAGCAGACTTGAAATATGTGAAGAGTGATGATGTGTGAAATACGAGAATCTGTGAGTGCTCTATTCAGAATGTAGAACTTTCGGAACGAGTGAGAGGTGTAGAATTTCGAAGAGAGAATTTAGTTTTCAAATTCATTTAAGTTCGCTTGATTTAGATTTTCTATGTCATGTTACTTTCCTTTTATTCATGTGTTTCATTTTGATTTGTTTGTAGATGACTTAATTTCAATTTTGTTTGTTTAGTTCTTTCATGAGTTTTCTTTTGACTTTAATTTCTTTCATCATAATTTTACATACATGTCCATTTATTATTATTTGTATCATTCTTTGTTCGCTTTAATTCGGGGCCCAAGTATGGCCCTGCGACTTATCAACCATTGCGCATAGGGGAAAACTCTGTGAACTGAGAGAGTTGAAACAAAATTTTTCATTACTTTTACTGAAAACCCTTGGTACAACTGATCAAGTGCCAACGAGCATATCAAAACTGATCAAGTATGCAGTGGAACTGAAATATCCATCAAACTGAGGCTAGAGTAGTAGTGACTATTGTAAGCGGAAGCAGGAAGTGGTAGAAATCTGCTAATGTCTGGTAAGCTGCCCCGCAGACAAGCCAACCTCCTAAAGGCTACGCTCTAAAACAAAAGTCCCCTTGCGATAACCCAGAGGTACTGCTGTCACAGTGGTAACGAGCGGTAGCTCTCTAGCTCTGGATCTGGCTTGTAGAAAAATGGTATCTTATCTTCATGCATCCTTCTGAATGTGTTTGAGACCCTTTGTGCTCGGACCCTAGTGCAACTTTTTTAAATTGTCAAAATTTATGAACTCAGATTTAGATATATATATTGATTTAGTTTTATAGTGAGACACAAAATTAAACTCAAGTATACCTATCGCTCAGGTAATACAAGGCTTTAGTGGAGTCCTGGACATCGATCCCACAGGGAGGCTTTAATTTTATGGCATAGCACATAAATCACTTATCGAATCACAACATAATTGCAAGTAAGTTTAATTCTTAAAATAAAGATAAATAGTTATAGTTACTATTTCTACCAAAACACATTCTAAACTCTAGCAAGTTAAACAAACACAAGACTAAATTTATAAAAAAGTTCAGTTGCAATAAAGATTCTTCCTCCTTTCCAATCATAATGTGATGATTATTGTGACATAGATCAGTGATGAAAATGTATTGTGCCAAATAGGAGCATTAATATTCTTTACCCATATTTCAGCGTATAAAGAACATTGGCTAATCCTAAGTTTAGTCACCAAATATGTGGTTAGGCTGGGAGGATACTGGCTCTCACTCCAGAGCTCCCACTTCCCTTCGGCTGAAGGCTAACTCTTGCTTCAGTTTCCAAACATTAGGACCAAATTAAGGATTTCAGCCTGTCACTCTGAAATCTCTAATTCTACGCCCATCAAAGTATATTTTCCTATTTATTTGCACTCAATCCCCATGAACTACGTCTCTCATTCATGGAAATTGAATGTGACCTTCACTTTTGTTGTGGAACTCATAATCCTTTCGGAAAATATGTTTCCCAACAAGTTTTAACAATTCAATTGGCCAGATCAAAAAGTAAATGAAGTTCGAAGTGAAAAGTTCATCACAAATTATCCATAATAATTTGGCACATCATTTCCATATCACAACATCAACACATCACATGAAAAGGAGAAAGACAAAGAAATCTACTCAAGACTCCTGAGAAAAAGATAACGTCATACAAACAGAGTAAAGTAAAGAAAACTTATCTCAAACTCTTTCCTAAGTGAATCTTAAGGAATTCTTTTGACTCCTCTTCTTTCTTCACAACAACACACAAAACACTCTTTAGATAAGTAAGGAAGAAGAAATCTCTCCCTTTACCTCTCCTCTCACAATCCTTAGAGGAGAAAACACAAAACCTAGATTCCTAAACTAAATGAGAAGAAACTCTCTCTAAACTCTAAACTCTTCTCTTTCTTCTTTTCCTCCCTAAACATGGCTCCAAAAGTGTTTAAATTTTGTCAAAACTGAATTCCCAAGAGTTTCCTCAAGCAACCCTTCAAAATCCTGCCAAATATATTGAATCTAGTTTAAAATCGGGATAGGGCACGGTCCGGTGCTGAATAGGGCACCTTTCGGCGCATTATTCTGCCAATTGGTTGCAACTCTCTATAAAATAGCGCGGTCCGGCGCTGGTGACAGCATCGTTCGGTGCTAGTTCAATAAAATGTACTATTTTCCCTTTTTGCTCTAAATTTAGTCATTTTCGCTTCCTTTTGCTCCAAAGGCCTAAAATCATTGCACCAGCATGAAATAATGAAAAATACCTTCCTTTAAAGTGTAATATCATAAAAAATAGGTATGAAATGGATAGTAAAAAGCTATCAAATTTCAGTGGATCAAGATCCCCAAACTTAACTATTACTTGTCCTCAAGTAATTTTAGTTAATACATAAAACAATGATCCACTGCAACGAACTTTCTTTCTAGAATACCATAATTTTGATTTAGATAAGTACAATAGTAAAATTTTCAAAAAGATCTTTGCATAAGTCAATTAAATTTTGCAGGTGTAAGACAATCTTGTAATCAAGTCTAAGATTTCTAGCTTTCTATTCATTTCAAAAATGAATGTAGATTTTCCTATTAAGGCACTTAAAAGAATAACATGAAAAGAAATTTATGAGAACACTACTAGTAAGGATGTTAATCCATACATATAAGTTCAGGAAAGTAATTAATTTTTTTTCTTTAGGTAGGTCCAAGTGAAACCAATTTTTGATTAGGCATCTCCTCAAGCTTCTCCTCACTTTTCTTTCTTTTCTTTTCTTTTCTTTTCTTTTCTTTTCTTTTCTTTTCTTTTCTTTTTCTTTTTTCTTCTTTTCTTTTAAGTGAGGATTACTATATCTAGATAGCCTTTAATGATTTTGAACTTCACCCTTCTCACCCTAAATTTTAAACTTACCACAATTCTTTACCTTATAGGCATTTCTTTAGCTTATTAATGATTCATCATAGAGTCTTAATACTTTCCTTTCACATAAGGTTTTAAGATTCTTAATATTTCAAACATACGGTTTTTCTTACTTTGAATAGTTTACTATAATCCTATTCTCTTATATCAAATGTCTTAGCCTACAAAATTACTTTTCATTACCAAATACTTTCATTCAATTTCACAAAATACTTAAATAAAATCAAAATACAATTATCTGAAATTGAGTTCTATCACAGAAAATCATGTTAATAATTTTGAAAATATTTTTAAATGAGAACAATTAATAGTTAATTCTTTCCCTCCCCCAAACTTAGATTTTTGAATGTCTATACAATTTATATGGGAAGAAAGAAAAGATATAAACATGTAACTCATACCTCAATATGTTGGGCTTTTCATACATTTGATTTTATGTAGGTTTTTCTTAATAAAGCAGAACAGTAGGCCTGAAATAATTAGAATAATTTCTATACACAAACATGGGTTAGAAATTTATAAGAGAAGAAGTTTAAAAATATGAAACGTAAACTATGCACACAACATTAACATCCAACTGTTACTATCACAAATTAAACTAGCAAACCAAACACATGAAAACTCTACTATAACATCACATACATCACAAATCAACATAGTCTGCTACAAGTACAACTAAATACACATTACATCACAGATACTAATCAGAAAGAGTCTCAGGTACATCACATATACCAAACACAAATACATAACAAAGTACAATGAAAAATAAAAATACACAAACTGCCAATCTTCATCTATAGGAGCTCCACCATCATCAGGTTCTTCAGGCTGGTATGGAGTATACTCAAGGTAACTAGGAAATACAGTGTTATTGTCTCCTCTGAAAAATCTCATATATGTGTCATGATAAGCTATCTCATATTCTCTCCACTGCACTTGATAATCATCATTTATCTTATTCCCTGCTTCTAGTCCCTCTACTCTGGTGTTCAACCTTTCCAACTGATCCATAACATCATGTAGAATAGGCTCCCTAGATGTAGATGGTCTACATGACTAGAATAAGGTTCATCAGCTTTCTTAATCCACTTCCAACTTACATGGGCTTCATATGTTTTCAGATTTAGTTTACTAATGTGCTTCAGGGGATGGATCACCACATCATTATCTTCAACCGCCACTCCTGACTGAATACACAAGGCATGAATTAGGCTAGGGTGTCCCAGTCCACCTGTAGTCTCTCCTTTTGAATTTTTCAAAATACTTTTATGATTAATAGCCCCAATATTTATATTCTTCATGTTCTGAATACAGTTATTCAGAACAGCTCTATCAACAGTAACCTCGCTGTGATGGTTGGTAGGTAAAAGTTTTGTAGAAATGAAATAATGTCAGGTTTTCGACACAGGATTCAAAGTAAAAAGGGGTAAGTTAACTTTTAGCTTTTGTTTACCTTCCCATTCCCCTTTTCTGTCAATCAAAAAGTTTATAATCACATCCAATGCTTCATTCGTCATAAAAAATTTTCATATTCACAACAGTAGGGTTCTCTCAACTGATAAAATGCATTTATACGGGTAGGGGTGATTTCAACCATTTGGCCTCTAACCAGTATGTATTCACTCTCTGAATAATATAGATTTACATAAGGCTCTCTAACAATACCCAGCATTGCTTCAGCAGTAAAACAACAAAAAATTTCCCATCGACGATTCGCGATCAATTCTTCAACCACATCTCCAGGATTTTCAAAGGCTCTCTCTTGAATACACTTCTTATTGCTAAGAAATGTACTATAGCGGGAATAAGCCTTGAAATTCACATATTTACTTTCATCATACTCAAATTTCCTCTTCCCCTTTGAAATTCTTGGAGCCATTTGTCTAAAAATACCAAATTTATTCAAATTGATTTTAAAATTGCAATGTAATGGACTCCAAGGTAAATTTAAAAAGATAAGAACTCAAAATCCATGAAAAATCTCCAAAGTTTCTCCAAAAGCTTCAAAATTTCAAATCTTCCTAATGTAGGAGATTTCCATGGTCAAAATAAAAAACTTTTAGGTTAAAGTGTAGCTCTTACCAAGAGAAGATGAAATCCAAACTTTTCTGGCCATGGAATCGCTTCAAATCCAAATGCTAGTGAGCCTTATGTGCAAAAATAGCCCTTGGCTGGAGATAGAAGACGATGGTTTGGGCAAAAATGGCAGGTCCTAGGGTTAAATTACAAAAATTTAGAGTTCAGGCCTTTTTACAGGTCGAACGCTGTCCGGTGCTACCGGCAGTGCAGTTCGATGCATTATTCTGCTCTAATGACCAAGCTCTCTGAATTTTGGCGCGGTTCAGCGCTGGTGACAGCGAGGTTCGGTGCCAGTTCAAAAACTGGGCTTCCTACTTTCTTTAGCAATTTCGATCTTTTCAAGCCCGCTATGACGTCTAATAGGTCTAATTAAGCATTGAATAACATTCTAAAGCCATGACAAATGATATTTTTTAACACAAACAACACAAAACATCACTTTCATATATAAAATCTTAGTATCAGGCACATACACATAACACTAAACATGACACATCATCAAGCCATATAATCTTAAAATTCAGCGTCAATCACAACCACAATACAATAACGCTGAAAACTAAACAAGAAAGCAAGTCCAAATATAATATCCAAGCAAAGCAAAGCAAAGTAATCAGATACACAAACACAGAAATACAATAATCAAGTTTTCATTCTTCCTCAGAAATATTATCAACTCTAAGATCTTCAAGTGATTGAGCATGAATGAACAGATAGTAGATTGGACGAAATGGAAATTCTTCAGTAGGATCCTGATCAATCCAGCCTTTCCTTTTCATCAATCGCATCAAACTTCCTTCAAGATATCCAGAATGATCAAAGTACTACTTCATTCTCTAATCCAGATGATCAAAGAAATCAGGTAGATTGTTGATTGCATTCATCAGGTGTTGCACTTCCTTCTCTAATTTCTTAATTTTTTTCAAGATAATCTGTGAACTTTTAAGAAAGTAAGGAGGAATAGTTGTTGACCTCCGAGATGGTTGATCTTCAATAATGCACATGTCATTCATATCACCAACTACCTGGTTATATGCATCTGCTGGGTCTATAGGCTTCCAAAGTAGAGTACTCTTTCCCAGTTCTCATATGGCACTTGTGATTGACTACAGAGGAGAAATATGATGGAAGGATTTCCAAGCCCATGCTTAGATCCGTGAACGATCAATCCCAAAATAGATTTGACAATTATTGAACCAACATCAATAGGCATCCCCATTTGAATACAGTAGTTCAGAATAGCACACTCTTTAGTTACTTTACTGATTTTTATAGTTGGGAGTGATTTTGCACATATGAAATAATGTAAGTGTTTCGACGTAGGATTTAACAGTGTGGTCGAAAAACTTACAAACCTACTATCTTATATCTATCATTCATCACTTTCATCCTTCAGATATCTATATATATCATTCATATTGTCCTTCGTCGGGCAAAATTCGAATAGTGGCAGATTGACACATTCTCAATCATGTATAAATCATTAATCTTTGCAGGAGTAAATGTGACAAACCTACCTTGCACATAGATTGATCCTTCGTTGATTCCATGATGATTTGCATAAAACTCCTTCACAACCGGGACAACTATGGCTGTAGTAGTATAACACAATACTTCCCAACGTCTCTGAAAAAAATTTCATCAATTCTAGTCGTAGGAGAATTCATACCTCGATTCAGAAAGCCTCATTCCTTAATTGATCTCATTTTCGAGTTATTTTTGTTGAATAGACGCTGGACCTCAAAACTGATAAACTTTCTATGATTGAAAACTTAAAATCTTGAAGTTTCTATCGAGTCGAAATCCATTTGGGCAAGAATTGGGATCTTCCTCTTCGTTCCTTTGGTAGTTCCTGCGTTTAGGGGTGATTTTTGGGAAATCTAATGGATGATTTACCGCCTAGAACCACCAAAACTCAAATTTAAAGACGAGAAACGGTTTTCTGAACAGCGGTGCTATCCGGTGCTGATAACAACATTGTTCGACGCTAGGTTAAATTTTTCCAAACTTCACTTTGTCCAAATTCTTTCCAAATTTCGATTTGATTCATTTCTTAAATGTTGTTAATGATATTTAAGGAAGAATAAGACTTAATTAAGTAACAAACAAACACAAATAATACATCAAACAAAGCAAACACTCAATAACTGTGGGTTGCCTCCCACAAAGCGTTTGGATTAACGTCGTCAGCCCGACATAAATTTTAGTTATTCAGGTTGATCCAACATTAAAACCTCTTTAAAATTAGGTTTATTGCCTTCAAAATATGGTTTTAATCTTTATTCGTTAACTTTGATTATTCTTCCAGATTTAGGGTCTTCGATAATCACATCTCCAAATTGATATATTTTTATGACAATGAAAGGTTTTGTCCATCTAGATTTCAATTTCTCAGGAAATAATTTTAATATTGTATTGTATAATAAAACTTTTTGTCCTGGTTCAAATTCTTTTTTGACAATCTTCCGATCATTCCATATTTTTCTTCTTTCCTTATATACTCTATCATTATCTTATGATTCATTTCTGATTTCATCCAATTCATTCAATTGCAACAGTCTCTTCTCACCAGCATCTTTCAAAATAAAATTCAATTTGTTTATCGCCCAATATGCTTTATATTCTAATTCAACTAGCAAATGACATGTTTTTCCAAAGATTAATCTGTAAGGGGACATTCCTATAAGAGTTTTATAAGCATTTCTATATGCCCATAAAGCAATATCTAATCTAGCAAACTAATCCAATTTCTTAGGATTAATGACTTTCTCTAAAATTCATTTAATTTCACGATTAGATACCTCTGCTAAACCACTATTTTGGGGATGATAAGCTGTAGAGATTTTATGCATAATATTATATTTTTTCCACCAATCTCTAAATCAAATTATTTTTAAAATGGGATCCTCTATCAGTGATGATTACTCTAGGCATTCAATATCTTGTGAAAATATTTTTCATCAAAAACCTCGAAACATATCTAGCATCACACCTAGGTAAAGTTATTGCCTCAATCCATTTTAATACATAATAAATAGCAATCAATATATATATATATATATATATATATATATATATATATATATATATATATATATATATATTTCCAAATGAAGGTATAAATGGTCCCATAAAATCTAATCCCCATGCATCAAAAATTTCAACTTCCACAGTAAAATTAAGAGGCATTTTATTTCTTCTGGATATATTTCCTATTCTCTGACATCGATCACAAGTTTTGATAAATCTATAAACATTTTTGAAAAGTGTAGACCAATAAAATCCAAATTGCAAAATCTTATGTGCAGTTCTATCAATTCCGAAATGTCCTCCAGATTCAGAATCATGACATTCTTGAATAATTCTTTCAGTTTCTTCATAAGGGACACATCTCCTAGTAATAAGATCATTACATTGCTTGTACAGATAAGGATTGTCCCAGAAATAAAATTGACCATCATGCTTAAATTTTTTCTGTTGTTACATTGTTAAGTCAGGTGGTATAATATTACTAACGATATAGTTCACAATATTAGCATACCACTGTAAATTTCCTTCAATAATATTATATAATTGCTCATCAGGAAAAGTTTCACTGATTTCCTTTTTAAAGTCATCTAAATTAGGTTGTTTAAGTTTAAATAAATGATCAACTATTTGATTATCGACCCATTTTCTATTAACGATCTCAAAATCAAATTCTTGCATTAAAAGCATCCATCAAATCAGTCATGGTTTTGCATCATTCTTTTGCATTAAATATTTAATAGCAGAATGATCAGAATGCAGTATACATTTAGTTCCAATTAAGTAAGATCTATATTTTTCAAAGGCATAAATGATCACTAATAAATCTCATTTAGTAGTGGTGTAATTAATTTGAGCATCAGTAAGACTCTTACTAGTGTAGTATATAACTTTAAACATTTTATCATGTCTTTGCCCTAAAACAACTCCAATAGCATAATCGCTAGCATCACACATTAATTCAAATGGTTTCTCCCAGTTAGGTGAAACTACTATAGGTGCAGCGATTAATTTTCCCTTTAATAGATCGAAAGCATTCATCGTTACAATCAAACTTTCTATCCTTTTCCAAAAGTTGTCACAGAGGCTTAGTAATTTTTGAAAAATCTTTTATATATCACTTGTAGAATCCTACATGTCCCAAAAAGCTTCTCACCCCTCTCACAGTTGTTGGAGGTGGTAATTTTTTTATATTTTGAATCTTCACAGGATCTACTTCCATGTCATATTCAGATATTTTATGCCCAAGCACAATTCCTCCTGCAACCATAAATTGATAATTTCCCAGTTTAGGACTAAATTTGTTTTTTCTCATACCTCTAAGTTGTATTGGCATGCATCAAATGAATCTCCGAATACTAAAAAATCATCCATAAATACCTCTATTCCATGATAAATTAATTTGCTAAATATGAACGTCATACATCTTTGAAATGTTGCAGGTGCATTACATAATCCAAAGGTCATTCATCTAAAAGCAAAAGTTCCATAAGGGCTAATAAATGTAGTCTTCTCTTGATCCTCATGAGCAATATGTATTTGGTGATAACTGGTATACCATCTAGAAAGAAATAATACTTATGTCCAGCAAGTTTGTCTAGCATTTGGTCTAAACATGGTAAAGGAAAGTGATCTTTTCTGGTGGCGGCGTTTAATTTTCTATAATCAATACATATTCGCCAACCAGTGACTTGTCTTGTCAGTATAGTTTCATTTTGATCATTTACATCAACAGTCACTCCTCCTTTCTTAGGAACACAATGAATTGGGCTTACCCAAACACTATCAGAAATAGGATATATAATTCCAACATCTAACCACTTTAAAATCTTGTTTTAACGACTTTTTTCATTATTGGGTTCAGTCTCCTTTTGTGGATCAACTCTAGGATTATGTTGTTTATTCAACAAAATTTTGTGCATATAGATCGATGGACCAATTCCTTTAGTATCAGTTATGGACCAACCAAAAGCCTTTTTATATCTTTTTAAGGTGTCAAATAATTTTTGTTCTTGATATTCATTTAAATCTGAAGATAGAATGACTGGTAAAGTAGATGATTCTCCTAAAAACATTTACTTCAAATAATTAGGAAGAATTTTCAGCTCAAGTTCAGGGGATTTAATAATAGATGGAATTAAACTTTTAACTGAATTTTTCATAGTATCCAATCGTTCAATCTTTTCTTGAACAAATTTCAACTTTTCATTCTGCATATCATTCAAATCATCTTCATTTTCACTTTCATACTCATCCTCACTTTCCACATTTTCTTAAAATACTTCTTTAAAATGATCTTCTCTCAAATAATCACAGATTTCCATTCAAAAGCACTCATCATCTTTTTCAGTTGAAGGGTATTTCATAGATTTCATAATATTGAAAGTTACCTCTTGGTCAATAACTCTCATAGTTAATTCTCTTTTTTGAACATCATTCATAGCTCTCCTAGTAGTAAGGAATGGTCTTCCCAAACTAATTGGAATTTTTTTATCTTCCTCCATATCTAATACGATAAAATCCATAGGAAAGATAAATTTATCCACCTTTACTAATATATCTTCCACAACTCCTTTAGGATAAGTGATAGAACAATCAGCCAGTTGAAGAATCACAGATGCAGGTGAAATTTCTCTTATTCCCAATCTTTTAAAAGTTGATAAAGGCACAAGATTAATACTAGCTCCAAGATCACATAAAGCTCTACCGAAAAATTTCTCACCTATAGCACACAGGATAGTGAAACTACCTGGGTCTTTAAGTTTTTCAGGAAGCTTCTTCTAAATAATTGCACTGCACTCACCGCTAAGTGCAACAGTCTCACGGCCTTTAAACTTTCTTTTCTTTTTAAGACTATCCTTCATAACTATGTATAATTAGGCATCTGCTATAATGCTTCAAGAAAGTGAATATTAATGGTTAATTTCTTAAGAATTTCCAAAAACTTTTATTGAAAATATGTTATCCCTGTTATGTTTCTTTAGTCTTTGAGAAAAAGGATGAGGTGGTTTTTCAACATTTATCTTCATTGGTTCTAGTGGATATTCGTCTGGATATATCTTATTAGAACCTTTCTAAATATTCACTTCCTCTCTTTCAACTTTGACTTCTTTTTGAACTCTTGGTTCCAATTCTTTTCCACTCCTTAATTGAATAGCCTTAATTTGCTCCTTATTTTGATCTTTTAGGTTGATCTTAACATTGCTAGGAAGATTTCCAGAAGGTCTATTATTAAGCGCAATAAAAATATGTCCCAATTGATTCTCAATGCTCTTCATTGCAATGTTTTAAGCTTGAATTTAATTACCCATATTCAGAATCATTTTTTCAGTAGACAACTTCTATTCCTTAAATTGTTAATTATTATTAAAACTAGGAGGATAAGAAGGTTTATAATTGGTATTCCCTTGGTTGTTTAGATTTCCAACTGGATTCATAGGATTTTTTCTCCACTATGGATTAACAATAGCATTGGTGTTATTCCAGTTGAAGTTCAGGTGATTCCTCCTACTAGGATTATAATAATTCAAATAAGGATTATTGATTTTGTTATTTATGGCATTCAATGTTTCATAATACATTTGAGAGTATCATCTGTCCTGATGAACTTTTCTCTAATACTGGGGGTGTTGGAGAATAATTCATTCCATATTGATCTATTTTCTTGGAAAGTACAACAATTTGAGAGACTATCATAGTTATCGCATCAGAATCATGAATACTAGCTACTCTCTTAGGATTTACCCGCTTAGAGGGTCATTGAAAATTATTAATAGCCATCTCTTCAATTAACAAATATGCTTCATCAAAAGGTTTAGACATTAATGATCCACCAACAGTAGCTTCGATAATCGATCTCAAAGATCCCACTAATCCATTATAAAAGGTTTGAATTATTAACCAGTCTGGTAAAGCATGGTGTGGACACTTCCTCAGAAGATCTTTAAATTATTCACAAGCTTCATATATGGATTCTCCATCAAACTAACTAAAAAATGTGATATCATTCCTCAGCTTAGTAGTTTTGGAAGGAGGAAAATATTTTGACAGAAGGTTTTGTGAAAGCTCTCCCCAAGTTCAGATATATCCAGGTGCTAACGAATTTAACCACACCTTAGCTTTATCCCTTAGTGAAAAAGGAAAAAGTTTAAGCCTAACAACACCATTTGACACTCTATCATATTTAAAAGTAGCACATAGTTCCAGAAAACTAGTGAAATGTAAGTTAGGATCTTCATTAGGTGTTCCTCTAAATTGATTCTTTTGTACCATATGGATAATAGCAGGTTTAAGCTTAAATGAATTAGCAGCAACATCAGGGTGTTGGAAAGTTAAGTGAATTTCATCTGCTGTTGGATTAGCATAATCTCTTAAAGGTCTTGGTATATTTTCATTTTGATTGTGTTTAAATTGTTCTCCATTTTGTGAGGATTTGTAGATTGTTTTTATTGTTTTTGAATTTTCTAATAGTACGCTCTAATTCAGAATCATAAGGCACTAAACCTATAAATCGATACTATGCATACAAACACAATAAGCACACTAACAATAAATAGACACACATAATTATGAATTGCAATTCAAATATAAGATTTCAAATACTACAAAATTAAATTTTAACTGTTACCTTTTTTATGTACCTCCCCAGCAATGACGCCAAAAACTTGGTGCAACTTTTTTAAATTGCCAAAATTCATGAACTCAGATTTAGATATAAATATTGATTTAGTTTTATATGAGTCATAAAATTAAACGCAAGTATACGTATCACTCAAGTAATACAGAGCTCTAGTGGAGTCCTGGATATCGATGCCACAGGGAGGCTTTAATTTTATGGCGTAGCACAGAAATCACTTATCGAATCATAGCACAATTGCAAGTTTAATCCTTAAAATAAAGACAAATAGTTGTAGTTACTATTTCTATCAAAACGTGTTCTAAACTCTAGTAAGTTAAACTAACACAAGACCAAATTTATAACAAAGTTTAGTTGCAAAATAGAGTCTTCTTTCTTTCTAATCATAATGTGATGATTATTGTGACATAGATCAGTGATGCAAATGTATTGTGCCAAATAGGAGCATTCATATTCTTTACCTATATTTCAGCGTATAAAGAACATTAGCTAATCCTAAGTTTTGTCTCCAAATATGTGGTTAGGCTGGGAGGATACTGGCTCTCACTCTAGAGCTCCCACTTCCCTTCTTCTGAAGGCTAACTCTCACTTCAGTTTCCAAACATTAGGACCAAATTGAGGATTTCATCCTGTAACTCTGAAATCTTCAATTCTACGCCCATCAAAGTATATTTTCCTATTTATTTGTACTCAATCCCCATGAACTACGTCTCTCATTCATGGACATTGAATGTGACCTTCACTTTTGTTGTGGAACTCATAATCCTTTCGGAAAATATGTTTCCCAACAAGTTTTAAAAATTCAATTGGCCAGATCAAAAAGTAAATGAAGATCGAAGTGAAAAGGTAATCACAAATTCTCCATAATAATTCAACACATCATTTTCATATCACAACATCAACATATCACATGAAAAGGAGAAAGAAAAAGAAATCTACTCAAGCTCATGAGGAAAAGATGATAAAACATGGATTTTATATATATAAATAATGTCATACAAATAGCATAAAGTAAAGACAACTTATCTCAAACTCTTCCCCAAGAGAATCTCAAGGAATTTCTTTGACTCTTCTTTCTTCATAACAACACACAATTCTCTCTTTAAAAAAGTAAGGAAGAAGAAATCTCTCACTTTCCCTCTCCTCTCACACTCGTTAGAAGAGAAAACACAAAACCTAGATTCCTAAACTAAATGAGAAGACACTCTCTCTAAACCCTAAACTCTTCTCTTTCTTCTTTTCCTCCCTAAACATGGCTCCAAAAGTGTTTAAATTCTATCAAAACTGAATTACCAAGAGTTTCCTCAAGCAACCCTTCAAAATTTGACCAAATACATTGAATCTAGTTTAAAATCGGGATAGGGAGCGGTCCGACACTGGATAGGGCGTCGTTCGGCACATTTTCGCCAATCGATCGCAACTCTCTGTAAAATAGCGTGGTCCGGCACTGGTGATAGCGTCGTTCGGCGCTAGTTCAATAAAATACACTTTTGTCCCTTTTTGCTCTAAATTTGCTCCTTTTCACTTCCTTTTGCTCCAAAGGCCTAAAATCATTATACCTACATGAAATAATGAAAAGTACCTTCCTTTAAAGTGTAATATCATCAAAAATAGGTATGAAATGGATAGTAAAAAGCTATCAAATTTTTAGTGGATCGGACCCATGGGATACAATGCTTTGCAAGATTTGCTCCATTTCATTGGAGCACCAAAACTGATCCAACCGGTAGAGCGATCTTTGTTGTACCTCTAAATCCTCCCGCTCCAATGATCTTAATCTCTATTCCAAACAGGATATCACTTTCGTTCACAAATGAGACTGTGCAAAATGGCCTCAAGAAATCATGACTATCGATATGAGGGGGAATGAAGTCCCCGTCCTCATAGATGTTGATAATGCAGTTGTTCAAAATACAGTCTGCAGGTAGGATGTGCCATTCAATCATTCTTTTTATCATCCATTTAATTTCTGGCGGCATCTCATCCACCTCATGATGTGGTAAAATCCCCGAGGTATTACCCTTTTTGTCCTTTGTGAAGTTATAGCAGTAGCCACAATGGATCGTGACTCTGCCCTTGCCTCTTTTCCACTTTCTGAGTGTTGAATAAGTCCTTTTCCTTCAAGCGGCCAGCCCTGCCTAAGTCCTGCAGAGCCATAACACAAATCAGAATCTTCTGCTCATCTTCCTTCAAGAAGACATTGGTGCAAAGCTCGAGGCCTTCCAAAATGTTCACTGCCTTTCCTTGAATAGCGTCGTAGTGCTCGAACCTGTTCCTTCAAACTTTTCTGATCTTTGTCATGATGTAATCTGGTATTAGTGGTGGCAAAGGTAGTAGGATGAATTTTGGCACGTACAGCTTGACGTCAAGTCACTCTCCAAGCTGCCTCCTCAGTGTGGCGGCAGCATACGCCTCATAGGTTCTGTATTCTTCCAATTATAGCACATTGCAGTCTGGGCACACTGAGAATGCTCCTGAAGCTGTCAACTGTCTAAGGAAGTTCGAGCTGCACATCAGGCATCCCGTGAAATTCTCTTCCATCAAATCCTGTACTGGCTTGAGCTCTTCAGCGAACTCCAGCTCTGTATCAGTCCTTGGTGAACTGTCATATGTTTCTTTTATCTCAGGCTCATAGAAAAATTCTTCTGGCACTGGCGCAAGTTCAGCGGCCAACTTTTAGGCCTGCCTCCTCTTATCCTGTCTAGGAGACTGTGCTTATAGCGATTCACGTTCTTTCTTTTAGTGTGCCCCAACGGCGTGTCTGGCTATCTCTCAACAGTAACTGCAACTAGATCACCTTCTGGAGTGGTGATCATCGACTGAATCTTACTGTGTCTGCTGGCAAGCAAGTGTGAATAGACAAAACCTCCAGTACCTCCGTACCCTGAGGTTTTCCCTTCGCCTCAAAGTGCAAGGTTTAAGACACTTTTAGAAGCAAATAGCGACTTACGTCCTGACATTTCCTACACTAGAAAGACAGGGGAGATGTCAGTGGTTGGTTGGTATTTTGCACGAACAAGAACAATATCAAAATTTATTTTAACGAGTTTTAAGTTGTGTTGATTGCATTATCTTATTTAATGTAATTTTACGAGATTTCAAATTAGGAAGTTTCACATGAATATCTTTAGTAGAAATTTATTTTATTTTATTTTGAAGTTATTACAAAGTTTTAACCCAGTCACAGATATTGGCCATATAGCTTCATCGAAACAAAGGTTCTCCTTTTAACATTTTCACGTTGCGTAATATTTCTTTAGGTATCATCCGTTTATCAGCAACGTGGGCCTTTTCCCTTGAGAATCCACCAACTCGTAAGAACCTCCAGAGTAAACTTTCTCTACCACAAATGGTCCCTCCCATGTCACTTCAAATTTTCCACCTATCTTGCGATGTGCAAGAATAAGCCTTCGAAGAATGAGTACGAGGTCACCAACTTTGAACGACCTCGAGCGGACCAATTTATCATGCGTCTGGATCATCTTCACTTAGTAAAATTCCAAATTCTGCTGCGCGAGTAATCTTTTTTCCTTCAAGGTTCTCCAATTCTGCAAGTCGGAGCTTGGCATTCTCTTCTGTAGTAATTTGATTTACAATGGACACTATGAGTGATGGTAGCTATACCTACAACGGTAGAACTGCCTCAGACCCGTGTACGAGAGTGTAGGGTGTGGACTGCATCGGTTTCGTGGTTGTCATCCTGTAATCCCACAGTGCTTCTAACAGTTTCTCGTACCATCCTCTCTTGTTTTTGTCGAGTATCTTCTTAAGGATCTGAACTAGTGTTTTGTTGAATGCTTCTGCTAGTCCATTGGCTTTGGGATAGTAAATTGTAGAGTATCTCTAATTTATCCAGTGGTGTCTGAAAAAATTGTTGATTTTAGTGCTCTTGAAGGCGGACCCATTATCGGAAATGATTCTGCGCGGTGCATCGAAGCGATAGACAATTTGCTCCTTGAAGAACTGTAGAACTTACTGAGCAGTGACTTCTCGTAATGGAACGGCCTATGCCCACTTGGAGAAGTAATCTGTAGGTACTAGTATGAATCCATGTCCCTTAGAGGAAGGAGGGTCTATTGAACCCACTATGTTTGTGCCCCAACACTCGAATGGCCACGATGCGATCGTGGGGTGTAGAACATTTGGAGGTTTGTGCAGGACCACTCCATGCACCTAGCATTGATGACATTTCTTAGCTATGTACATACAGTCTATCATCATTTTCGGCCAATAGTATCAAAGTCTTTTGATTTTCATTTTCAGTTTCGACCCTGACTGGTGAGCTCCACACAATCCAGCATGTATTTCTTTGACGATTTTCTGTGCTTCTGTTCTGCTTAGACATCTGAGCCACATCTAATCAAAGGATTTTCTGTACAGAACATTGTTGATTATTGTGTATGACATTGCTCTTTTTTGTATCTGATGCGCTGCTAATTTGTCTTCAGGTAGCTTTCCAGTTTGCAAATATTCTATTAAAGGCTAACGCCAATCATCTGTGTCTTCTTTCACTGTAGCTGCTAGTCTTTCATTTTCCAATTCATGTAGAGTGTCGAGGTCTATCTGTGACAGAACCTGGCTTCCTTATATTGTGATGTCTATAGAATCCTCCTACGGACATGCAAACTCTTTAGCCAGCTTAGCTAAAGCGTCAGCGTATGTGTTAGCCACCCGGGGAATCCTATAGAACGTCTCATCAGGGATTTGTTCTAACAATTTCATCGTGTATGTGGGTAATCTACTAATCTTAGTTTCAGAATCATATGTTGTCTAGCCACTTGCTGAATGATGAGTTGCGAGTCGTCATAAATGGCAATATCTGTTATATCCATTAAGATTGTCAATTTCAATCCCGTGATTAGCGCTGCATATTTTGCCTCATTATTTGTGCACAACTCTGTCAAGTGATAGGAGAATCTTAGCAATGTCTGATCTGGAGTGATGAAAATCAAGCTGATTCCTGCCTTACCCGATATCACTGCGTGTTTTTCTTTGTCTCTTCTGGCTGAAGAAGATCCATCAAAGTACATCTCTTAATGTTGATTATTGGGGTCTTCTACTTGTAATATATGTTCGTCTGGTAATTCATCGTTCAGTGGGGACCCAGCCGGCAGTGGTTGTGTCGCAAGAAAGTCTACTAAAATCTGCCCTTTTAATAGCGTGAAAGGGAACAAAAGTTATATCGAATTGTAATAAAATCATCGACCATCTTGCTAAACGTCTAGAAAGTGTGGGTCGGGTCATCAAATATTACAATGGATTAACTTTAAAAATCAGGCTAACCTTATGAGACAACATATAGTGTCTAAGCTTTTGAGCAGCAAAAATTAAAGCTAGACAATGTTTTTCAATAGGAGGATACTTTACCTCTGCCGGTATTAGATGTCGACTCAGGTAGTAAAGTGTGTTTTCCTTTCCCTCATCATTAACTTTTGCTAGAAGAGCTCCGAGGGAGTTGTCTAATGTCATGGTATAAAGTATCAACGGTCTACCCAGGATAGGGGCTGCCAAAACAGTTGGTGTCATAAGATACCGCTTGATATCTTCAAAAGCCTGTTGGCATTTCTCTTCCCAAATAAAATGGGCTGTCCTTTTTAATTAATGTCGAGAAAGGTTGACAACTCCTCAACATATTAGATATAAAGCGTCTTAGGTATGCCAATTTTCCTTGAAAAGAACATAGTTGCTTTAAATTTTTGGGAGGAGGCATTTCTAAGATCGCTTAATTTTCTCTGGATCAATTTTGATTCCCCGATGATGGATAATAAATCCTAGAAATTTCTCGGAGGTAACACCGAAGGCGCACTTTAAGGGTTTCATCTTGAGATTGTATTGTCGTAATCATTCGAACATGATCCTCAAATCGCATAGGTGGTTTTCCTTAACTTTGCTTTTGATGACCAGGTCGTCCATGTAGCATTCTACTTGGTTGTGGATGAGATCATCGAAGATCCTTGTCATTGCTCGTTGGTAAGTTGCATCGACGTTCTTCAACCCGAACGGCATTACAATATAGCAGTAGATTCCAATCGGCGTTCTGAAAGCTGTGAGTGTTGCATCTTCTGGAGCTATCTTGATCTGATTGTATCCTAATGATCCATCCATAAAAGAGAAAATCTTGTGTGATGATGCAATATCCACCATAGATTCCGGTATCAGCAACGGAAACTCATATTTTGGGCATGTTTTTATTCAAATCCATGAAGTCGACGCACACTCAAATATGTCCATTCTTCTTCTTAACTAGCACAGCGTTGGTTAACCAGGTCGGGTATTGCTCTTCTCGTACAAAATTAGCTTCTATTAATTTCTTTATCTCTGTTGTAACTTACTTTTCTATATCAAGTCGCATCCTTCGCAAAGCTTCTTTTACTGACGTTGTATTTTGATCCACTCCAAGGCAGTGGACTGCAACTTCTGGGGACAACCTTGGCATTTCGTCGTAGCTCTAAGTGAAGCAATCTTTGTATTCTGACAATATCCTGACCAAGTTTGTAACCTCTTCTTCATTGAGTAATGAACTTATGAAAGTTGTTCGGAGCCGCTCCTCAGTCCCGAGGTTGATTTCCTTTAGTTTGTCTACTGTTGATTTGATTTCTTTTTCGAATTCTGGTGGCTCATCATCGATAGTAGAATCTTCGAAGTCTTCTTGTATGTTAAAGCAACTTTCATTTGACTGGCTAGTAACAACCATGAAAAATTCCGAGTCATCAACACGTCTTATCGTTCCAATCCTAAGACCTTCATTCGAGTTAAGTTTTTGACCAATAGTCCATAACTTCTCAAACAGTTGTAACTGGCCTTTTGGCACTTGTCTTAATATATTTCCTTGTTGAATTAAATTTTACACACAAGGTGAAAAATAACCAAAAGGAAATTCCATCAATTCATTATCATTTTCTTTAAGATTTACAACTGGTGTAGAAGTAGAGGGAGAAGCTCGATAAAACTTGATCGGTTTAACACCACCATTATGTACTTCTTTGACCTCCAGACTCTCGATCCTTTGAGGACTAATTGGAGTTAAGGTCATGGCTTGCAAATAATGGTTAATTCGATCGTACATTGACTCATGTTCACCTTTCGTCTTCGTTTCTTCCAAAGTGATCTCGAACTACAGTTTCTTTTGGTTGATTATCATCATTTCTTCTTCCTCCTCCTCGGAGCTTCCTACAGTATCAATGTCGATCATCAGCTTCATCCGTTCAACCATTTGGTAAGTTCTCCCTCGCTCGCGTCCTCGGCCTCGACCTCGGATGCGTGGGCTAAAAGAACATCCACCGCCTTATTGTGAAGAAGTGGTGAGAGATCATTGAAGTGGAGTCCTGAATTCTAGTCCTTGCAATTTTTTTGAGTCTTCTTCTTTATTTGTGATGACTCTTTTGGAGAACATTGTTTTCTTTGACAGAGCGTAGTAGGCGGCGTCTTCGTGGATGCCCACTTCGTGTATCGAGAATGGTTGCAAGTCTCCCTTGATGCAATGCTCTTGTCCATCCTTGTAGTATTTTATGCATTGATGTAGGGATGACGGGACCATGTTGTACTCATGAAGCCACGGTCGACCAAGTAGAGTATTGAACAAAGTCTCTGCATCGATGATATGGAATTTTGCAGTTGTTACTAGATCTCCAACTTTCATCTGTAAGGTAATCGATCCCAGGGCTCTTTCTCCCTTCTGAGCAAAGCCTCTTAGCATCATCTTATCCTTAAAGAGCTCTCGTGTGTCGATATCCAAATATGCTAATGTCCGTAGGCTCATTATATTGAGCGATGCTCCTGGGTCGACCAACACTCTGGAGAGCACATACTTGCCAATATTGACTGAGATGTAGAGCGGGCGGTTGTGATCGGCGTGCCAAGTAGCAAATCGTCATCGGTGAAAGTCACACCAAGTTATTCTCCTAAAGTACAAACTCCATCCAAGGATGAGCAAGCCAAGTGAGCTAAGCAAATTTTTGGATCGAGTAGAGCACTTACCAGATTTTACCTCATCTCCTTTGACAGGATCAGAGCATCGTAAATGCTTAGTTTGGTCGGCAGCTTCCTAATATGTGCTAGTACATTGTAATCCACTTAACTTGGGTATCTGATTTCTTCTTAAATCTGTGTTTCTGCTGTCGCTGGCGACGGTCCTTCTTGAGTAATTATTTGCTTTCCCTTCTCTACCAGAACTGTTCTTGGAGGTAATACTTTACCACATTTGAGATTCACCTCCATTATCTCCTCCTCTTTTAGACACACAGGTTCTTCCGATGTTGTAGTTAGTTCTTCTTGTGTCAACTCTGTGTCCGAAGAGTCTAAATTAAGCGGAATTCATTTGCATTCGAGGACTGGCTCCTCGCTTCTCGAACTTTCATAGTCGATGTCGTCAATGTCTTCTTCTTTATTGACGTTCTCATCGGGAGTTAATATGATTTAAGGATCGATTTTATGTCCATGTACCGTGGCCATTGCTGTCATGGTGACAGCCATTTCTTCCACTCGTTTCTCTAAATGAAGTATTTGTTCATCCTGGGTCTGGATGACCCTCTGGTGTTCCTCCGTGGTGTTCTCCTTGGTAGGAAAAGCTTCAAGCATAGCCGAAGTGGCCCTAGTTTCTACCATGTTGATCTCCATGAATTCATCCATGTGGTCTGACAGGTAAAAATCCTCATCATCGACATCTAGTCCTCGTTCTTTTGCTAGTTTTGTAATGTCCTCGCAGAGTTTCTGGACTTTTTCTTCTATCATCTTTCCTTTCACAAACTGGAGATCTGACAGTCTTTCTACCATTGATTTTGAGGCAACTGTGGTAGTGGCTATGGGAATATATGACTCATGATCCATGTTGTAGCTGACAGACTTCTCTGATTGCACTGGTGCATCAACATTTGGTATCCACACCTTTCTTTTAGAACCTAATGTGTTGAGGCAGGGTGCCTCGGTGGGGACATCGGGGTGAGGAAAAGAAGTGTGCTCCCTAAGGTGCAGGCCATGTGCGGAGGATCGTAATCCTCTCTCGTCGTTTTTGGACAGGTACCTCTCTTGAGTTGTAGTAGGTGGTATTCTTGTACCCAATTAAGACTTGACTGGCCTACGTCTGACGGGTGCTCGAGCGGAAGCAACTGTATCTGTATTGGCGGTAGTTGTAATGCATTCTCCCAAATGGAATCTCACTGGGACACGGGCTGACGGTGTCTTGAAATTATCCTTTCTCAAAATCTTCTTTTACATCTTATAGGATACTGCACATCCTATCCTCTTGAGCAGTTCAGCGACAGAGCATCTTTCCCTTTCTGCGAGTTTATGAAACACAGTACGGACTTGGGTGATGAGTGAGGGCTCCTCCCTCACCTCATCATGTCTGTGAGTAGGCAAAAGTAGTGTGGCAGCAATCTGGTGGAGACTCTCACCTCCGGTTGTATCCACTAGTGAGAAGAACATGCTTCCTCGAAGGAGAGAAGCAGTTTCTAGTACAATGAGTTCCTCTTGATGAGGAATCTCGTCCATAACTGGCAGACTTGCAATTTTGGCCCTGGTGGCCTTTGAGTTTCTACAGTGTCGATTCCTCCTTTATTTCTTGGAGCAGGAACCAACTTTAAAAACTGACGGGACAAAGAAGTCTTCCTCGGTATCCTCATATAGAACTTCCTTTCCCTTTGCAGATGGGAAGGTGGGGACAGTCACAGTGAATCTGGTGGAAGTAGGGGCGACAGTCCTCCTAGGTACAAAAATGGTTGGCTGAACAGGAACAGGAGTAACTTTCATCTTTTTAAGCAAGAAAATCTTGGTGGGAGTTCAAGTCAAACTCAGCAGAAGGCCCTTGAACTTCAGGGGCAGTGACTTTAACTATGATGAATGGATCTTTTTTAAGAACAAACTCGAACTGATTGAAGCCTGCTCCGAACTGAATTGTGGGGCGGCAAGGCGAGCTTCGCGGGAAGTAGGCAAGTTGTAGGAGAACGTGAGCGTGGGGGTCAACATTGTTTCTGTTGATCACAAAAAGGAAAACAGTCTTGAAAATTAGCGAACAAGCCAAAACCTTGCAGTTGTAATGTAAACACTACAAGTTAATAAAGGTTAATCTGTGATCTGGGTAAACTTTTTTTTACTTTCATGTTGTTTTATTCTTAAAAGTACTTATTTTGTTTTATGTATTTTTTGACTTTGTCGTTGATTTAGATAAGTCAAAATTTAGAAAGACCTCGAGATTTGAAAAAGATACCAAGTAGCAAAATTATGCCTGATGGGTGAAAAGGATAAGTGAAGCGTGGGATCCGGTCCGGGACCCTCTTCACAACGTACCTCGCTCAGATGGAACTTGTTCACCGACGCACCTATTGGGGGTCCAAGCCTACAGAATCAAAGAAAAATCCTAAAAGCCATCTGGACCCTTTCATTTAAAAGTGATTTAAATCAACGGTCCTAAAGTCAAGGAGAGTCGATCGTACTTTTCCAAGAATTAAATGGGTGAAGCATATCGACGGAATAATGGTAATCCAGCATATGAGGGACATAGACGCATTAACAATGTATAAAAGTATATTTCCTGATCTTAATGGAGAGAGAAACGATCCCCAGCAGATTCGCTAGAAGTTGTCGAAGCGTTTTTTATGCTTTAGGAGTTGCCCAGTAGAAGCTATCGGTCGCTGGAACCGAGATCCCATCGCCCACTTTGGAAGGATGACATTTAATTTAATTTGTGTATAGATTTATTTTATGGAAAATATATGAATTCAAACTGATATCACATCTCTAATAGTTTAAAAAATCAAGCACTACACATTAAACTACGCGTTTATCCCGAAAGATAGGAACGTTGCTCAATAGTGCTACTCGATTAAATAAACTAGAAAATCAATGA
This sequence comes from Papilionanthe hookeriana x Papilionanthe teres, assembly GCA_022702705.1. Classification (NCBI taxonomy): domain Eukaryota; kingdom Viridiplantae; phylum Streptophyta; class Magnoliopsida; order Asparagales; family Orchidaceae; genus Papilionanthe; species Papilionanthe hookeriana x Papilionanthe teres. The sequence continues at coordinate 37,541,762 of CM040425.1, read as the reverse complement.
CATTCATTTGGTCTGTGAAACCTGTGTTTTGAGCGATAGATTCTGCTATCTAATACAAATGAATTAGATAGGGTTTATATTAATACTGGGTTCATTTACGTTTCCTATAAGGGCAAGCCCCTATAGTTAATTACATCTTAGATGACCGAAGTCATCTAAGAAAACTCTCGATTTAGATAAAAAAATATAGCTTTATGAATTGACTTCCAAAGGCTAGGATTTTCAACAAAAGTGAGGTAATCGGAATCCAATAGGTGAGTGGTTTCAAGTTCTGGAACAGTTGTTGTAGGAACCCAAAGGAGGAAGAACTAGGGGAGGTCATTGATCCAAGAGTAAATCTTGGTGACTTCCCAATCTATCCTATTGTTTGGCTTCAATTTGAGAATTAATTTTAATTTTATCCTGCCAATTTTAATTAATTAGGGCTTACATTCACTTGATATCGATCATGTGAATAACCTAGAAGTTAGGAGAATTTATGTCATATCGGACAACAATCTCGGAAACCTAAGGCGAGTTGGAGCTTATATACACTAAGTGCAAAGGCCCAAAAGACAAAGTGAGGGTTTATGTCGCACTAGGAAACTACCTCAAAGTCCTATGGCTTGTTTTTTATTTCTAAGGAAGGTTTAGCTGATGTAGATTTGTTTTACTATTGAAGATGGTCGTGCTGCCCACGGTGTATGCTCCGAGCTCCTTGTTGTTGCAGAATGTTTAGTTTAAGAAGTGACAATCAGGGGGTGAGAGAAATGTCATGTTCTAGAAAGTTTAAACTTTTGAGGGCTTAGTGTTTTAATTAAAACAAATGTTTAAGTTAATTATAGCGACACTGATTAGGATCTTACGGTTCCCTCATTCCGGCATCACCATTTTCATTGGATTCACTTAGTCCAAATGAATTTGCTAAACTCAAGTGAATGAGTTCCACACTTTCATTTAGACCGTAGGAAACCCCGTTAGCAACACGTAGGTTACCTCCTCCGAGAGATTCCCGGTCATCCAAGAGACGTTTTAATTTAGTTGAAGTTGCAATTTTATTTTTGTTGGTGATTAAATTTTGAGTTGTTAAACATGCGGGGTTCGATCATTTTTCACAATTTAAAATATGCAGGAAAGTAAAGCGAGAAAGCTACGCTAAACTGAAATATATGTTGTGGAAAGTAAAGCAAGCAAGCTAAACTAAACAAGTGTATATGCTCTGAAAAAGTAAAGCAAGCAAAGTAAACTAAACAGGTGTATATGTGTTGAAGTGTATGTAAGAATGGGAAAGTATGGAGTCTATGTGGTAAACCAAAAGAAAGACGAATGAAAACCAAAAGATCGAAGAAGAACGTCCCGTAAGAAATCTGAAAAAATAAATCCGTGGGGGAAAACTTGTAGGAAAAAGAAAAGAAACTGTAAGAAAAATCTATAACAATCTTATGGAAAACTTGTAGGAAATCCGTAGAAAATCTATAGAAAAATCTATATAAAATCTGAAAGAAATTTGTAGGAAATCCATAGAAAAAAACGTAGCAAAACCATGGAAACAGACTATAAGTCCGGGAGGACCGTAAGCACGATGGCGCAGAGGACTCAGAGCTGTGTTGTATGTATCTCATCCTTAAGTGAGAACCACCAAACCGACACTTTATGAAAGGCAGTTCTAACTCGACCTGAATAGTCAACCGTGGACCTTTGTAAGTTTTTCATTCATTTTAATTTGGATTGCATGCAAGTGAAAACTTATGGGTGAGAGGCTATTTTGTTGTAGAGGTAGTTTTGTATTTTCAAAATGTATATGTATATTTTATAAAATAGTGTGATCTACAAATTGACTATCCTAATTGAAATAAGACTACTACCAACCTAAGAGTGACAGTGGCAGAAATCCCCAAGAATGGGCGAATAGTACCGTAAATTCCTTCATTTACCCTCTTCAGGGTCTCTGAGTCAAGAAATACAACTCTGGAAATCCCTCGTATCCCTCTTCTATGTAATGTCGTCACCGTCCCCCTAACCATCCTACTTATAGCCTTGCTTGATAGCCCCACATATAGCAAAAGGCTATTTTATACACTTATGTCTCGTACATAAGCGCAAGATTCAGGTCAAGAAGCAAGAAGAAACAAAGGACTAGGGACAAGGAAAAGAGAGAGGAGATGACGATCCACCTAGAACAACATCGTAAAGGAGGTGGGTCGACTCTCAAAACCGCACACAGTAACAGACATGAACTAGTGTAGGGATAAAAAAAACTCCATATGTGGTGCAAAAATGGCAGCCACAGAGCAACTAAAACATGTAAAGACAAACCCCTGTGAGTGACTGTAAAGGGGTGGCCATAAGGCACCAAAAGCAAGTAATACAGAGGCTCTCTCAACTTGTGCAGAGAGGGTAACCATAAAGTATGTAAAGTAAGGAAAGTAAAACCCTCCAACATGGCACAAGGGATAACTGTAAAACATGTAAAGTAAGAAAACAAACCCCTCCAACATGGAGCAAGAGATAGCCATCAAAACACAATACTAAGGAAATGCAAGAGTATAAATCGCTACATGAAATGCTCTCCCTAACAACCACATTATATCTTAAATAACATAAGTTCTTCCAAGCATGCCATATCAAAGAGATTGAACAATTAATTGCTTTGAGATATTGTGCCATAACAAGTAGAAGGTGTATTGAAATAGTGTAGAGAATAAGTGTGCAAGTGAAATGTCTCTCAATACTAGCATGTAGAATTAACGAAAACCAAGCATGAATCACATCTCAAAAATTATCTCTTTGAAGTGGTAGGCATGCTGCCTCCTCTCCTTTCTCTTCCTCACTCGAAGGCAACACAAACGATTCCCCTTAATGTGAATTTTAAATAGGGGCAGCAATGAAACAATTTAAACCAACTTGGAAGGTAACCATCAATGTAATTCTCAAAATAGGGGCAGCATAGGAGCACTTAAAACCAACATAAGACATGCCAAACAATGTAATTTTTTTATGTAGGGACAGCAAAGAAACATTAAAGACCAACATAGGAGAAGGCTATCGATGCTGATTTTCATGTAGGGGCAACATAGAAATGATCTAAACCAACTCCAAACAAATGTAACGCTGCAGATTTTTACATAAAGATAGCATATGAGTGATTTAAATCAACTCCAAACAAGTGTAGCAATACAGATTTTTACTTAATGGGAGCATAGGAATGATTTAAACCAACTCCAAATAAGTATATAAGTGCAGATTTTCACTTAGGGGCAGCATAGGAAAAATTTAAATCAATTCCAAACCAATGCATAAGTGCAGATTTTCACTTAATGAAAGCATAAGAATAATTTAAACCAACTCCAAACCAATGTATAAGTGCAGATTTGTACTTAATGGCCATATGAGATTGATGGCATTCTTCATATCTGCAATAAACATCACCAAAAGTGTCACGAGTATACATGTAACAATGTCCAATGCTTTCAACGAGTATTTGATGTCAATGGTTATTTCCACAAGTGAAATATGTCGATATTTCAAAATTGAGGTGAGGTGTTATGTAAAAAAGTGAGATTTATGTATGGAGCATGTGAATATTTTGAAGGTGAAGGAAAGTGCATGTAAAATGTGAAGTTTATGTATGGAATGAGGTGGAATATGCATGAAATCAAAGCTTGGGTGTTATACATATGAATACTTGATGACCTAAGTGAAGAACAAGCTCACATGGCCTCATTTAAGAGTGTTACACAAGTGGGTAATTTGAAATCCGAAAATTGCAAATAATTTTAATGCTTCAAAATGTAAAGCTCCAAAGCTAAATCATGTGTGATAACATCAATAAAACATGCTAAAATTTTCATCTAACATGTATAAAGCTTGAAGGAACATAGGTAAAGCAAGCTAAACCTTCCAAACAAAGTGTATCAAGTCATAGGAGAAACATAGCTAAGGCAAAGCCACCACATCCCATGCATGCTCTACATCATGTATTTGGAGTAAAGAAAAAGGAGAAGAAATACCACCTTCATGAGCATACAAGAGTAGAAGATGGGGGTAGTCATGAAGTAGTAAAAAAAGAAGAGCTAGAAAACATTTTCTATGGAGTTTTCAAACCATTCGAAAACTAGGCTAGCATGAGAAAATCCTTCCCAATCTCCCTTTTCTTTTTTTTTTCTTAAACATTAGCATTAAGAAACCATGAAAATTAAAGTAGGAAAGAAAGAAAAGAATGACAAGGAAAAATAACTCCATGCTTACTTCAAATTTTGCCATAAGAAATAACTTCAAAGCTTGAGCACAAACTCAAAATTTTGACATGTAGAGTGACTTCAAAAGCCAAGCACAAAACTTCAAACTTTGCCATGTAAAGTGGCTTCAAAAGCCAAGCACAAAACTATAACTTTGCCATGTAAAAGAACTTCAAAACTCAAGCATAGAATTGCAACTTTTGCCAAAGAAAAGGACTTCAAAATCCAAGCATAGAATCATAATTTTTGCCATGAAACATAGCTCTAACCTCAAGCATAAAGCTCAAAATTTTGACATGTAAAATAGCTTTAAAGACCAAGCATAAATTTGAAATCATGCCATGTAGAATAGCTTCAAATTCTAAGCATAAAAACTCAAAATTTTGACATGTAAAGTAACTTCAAAGGCCAAGCATAGATTTGAAATTTTGCCACATGGAATAACTTCAATCTCTAAGCATAAAACTTAAGATTTTGACATGTAAAGTAGGTTCAATACCCAAGCATAAATCTGAAATTTTGCCATGTAAAAGCTTAGCCAAAAGCCATAAAACTTAAGCCATGGAAGAAAAAATTTATATCTTAATTGCTAGAATCACCAACCAAGCCAAAGAGACAAATGAAAAGGGCAAGGAACCTAGCCCAAACAAAGAACAAACAAGCTTTTGCACTAGGTTTGGATCAAAAGAAAAATTGGACAGAACCTCCATTTACTTTGTAAAATTCGACCAATACCAAAAAAGCACAAAAAGAGGCCATTTTATAGCCCAAAGAAGAAGAAGAAGAAGAGAAAAAGGACCCAAAACTTACCCTTGGGCAAAAAACTTTGGTCCAAGAGTTATACACCTCTTGAGCTACCATTGAGGTGATGTAGATGAGAAGGATGGCAGCCAAGAAGTGACAAGAGCATGGAAGAGGTGATGGGTTGATGCCATGGATGGGATGGGAGCAAGGGAAGAAGAGTCATGCCTTGGAGAGGAAGAAAAGAGGGAGCAAGCATGGAAGTTTTGGCCAAGCTTGGAGAAGGGTTCGGCCAAGGCTGAATCGTGACCTAGAGGGAGAGAGGGGGGCAGCAACTAGGTTAGGCGTGTGAGTGAGCTAGGTTTAGAAAATTAGGTGGCAAAAATGTAATTTTTAATTATTTGATGCAAACGCGCCAAATTTTCAAGCCGTTTTGTCGCACGCAAAACCATAGCAGGTTATATGTCCTTCTCAAGTAATTTTGATGTGTCGGATGCAACGGTGTAGTCCATTTGGAGATTCGAGGTCGTTCGGGCACCTTGTGGTCGAGCGGGTCAAAAATGCGTCGAATTCGATTCGTCTCAAAATTTTGACTCATCATCGATCATTTTGAAAAATGGATTTCAATTTTGAGGGATTGCAAAGTATTTGAAATTTTTGGGAATTTTTGGGAATTTTTGGAATTTTTGGCCGGGAGAGGTATTTTGGTAATTTTGGGAATTTTTGGGGTAAGTTGTCAAAAGGCTGATTTAAAAGCTCGAGGCAGTTCTAAATAAAAATTGGAGTCAAACGACAATGTCCGGAGTCATTTCTAATCAATGTGGAGGGTTTTATGAATCCTGGAGTGCTTTAAGTATCAGTCATTTTTTGTGTCAAGGGCTCAAAAGTAGCTCAGATGTATGGCATGTTTATAGTTAAAATTCTCAGTGCAATGATGGGAATGTCCTAGAATGGTTTTTCGAGAGTTTGGGCAATTCTGGGCAATTTTGGAAATTGGGGTCCTTTTCAGGGGTAATTTGGTAATTTTAGCCAATTTGGGGCAATTTTGGAAATTTTGGTAGATTTGAGTAATTTTGGTCAATTTGAGTGGTGGGAGGTATTTTGGAATGATTTTGAGGAATTTTGGGAGATTTTGGGAATTTTGTGGAGTTTAGGGGCAAAGGGATATTTTGGTCATTTGGTGGAGTTTAGAAGTTAAGGGTTCGAAATTGGAGAATTTTGGTAAGATTTGAAGTTTAATTTGGGATGTCAATTTGTTTGAATCATGGACGTGCTCCTCCATATGTTGGTTCCAACCACCTCAGCCATAGACTTAGGCTCTGGTGGGACCACACATGAGTGTCCAAAGAGTTAAGGAATCAAAAAATGAGATGTGTTTGGTTTAAAATTGTGAGTATGAAGTGTGATGTGTAAGTATGTAAGTGTAAATGTAGGTATGAATGTGCTTCAAACCTCCCAGGGTTTATCCTAAGGCTTAATCACTTATAAGAATCCCACTTAAACTTTCTTATGCTTGGTTTCTTCCTCCCAAAAGCTAGAGGTTGGGCCTTAAGCATATGAAAATTCGAAGTGAGGGAAACAAGCATGTGAAATTTCTTCCATTGCTAGTCTTCTAAGAAAGTCACCAAGAGAGTCCTATGGCTAGACCCTAGGCTATCTAAGGAGAGAGTAAACCTCAACCAAAAGTGAGGTCAACAATAAGTAAGCCTAATAACCAATATTCCAATTATTAAAACCCAGGTTGAAAAAACCCTCCAAACTTTAACTGGAATACCAATAATCAGGGTGGTAGTAATCAACAATGGGGTAAAAACCAAGTAAACTCATTGCGAAACTGGAACAATTAAGGGAATAATAATTATAGACCAACCTATTCTCCAGGTTTTAACAATACTTCACAATTTAAGGAGAAGAAGTTGTTTATTGAAGAATTGGTGTTAAAAATGAGAAATCAATTGCAAAGCCAAGGAGCTACAATCAGAAATATTGAGAATCAATTGAGACAAATTGCTAATTCATTAAGTAATAAATCCCAAGGAACGCTTCTAAGTAATACTGAAGTAAATCCAAAAGATAATAATAAAGAGCAAGTAAAAGCAATTCAACTGAGAAGTGAAAGAGAGTTGGAAGGTAGAGTTCAAAAAGAGATTGAAGTAGAGAAAGAAGAGATTGAAGAACCAAAAGAGGACGCTCCAAAAGGTTTGGAAAGACCTACTTATCCACCTAAAATTGATTTAGAAAAGCCACCGCCTTCATTTCATTAAAGACTTCGACAGCAAAAGTTAGATAAGCAATTTTCAAAGTTCTTAGAGATATTTAAAAAACTCACAATCAACATTCCATTGCTGAAGCCATAGAACAAATGCTAAGCTATGTGAAATTTATGAAAAATATTCTCAACAGAAAAGAAGATAATGAAACTGTTGCACTTAGTGAGGAGTGTAATGCAATAATTCAGAAATAGCTTCCTGAAAGCTTAAAGATCCTGGTAGTTTCACAATTCCATGTGTGATTGGAGACAGATTTTATGGAAAAGCTTTTTGTGATTTGGTTGCAAGCATTAACCTTATGCCATTATCAATATTCAAAATACTGGGATTAGGAGAAATAACCCCTACTACTGTAACACTGCAATTAGCAGATCGTTTGATCACATATCCTAAAGGAGTTATAAAAGATGTTTTGGTGAAAGTGGCTCGATTTATCTTTCCTGTTGATTTTATTATGCTGGATATGGAGGAAGATAAAGAGATACCCATAATTTTAGGGAGACATTTCCTAGCCACAAGCAGAGCGATGATAGATGTGTAAAAAGGGGAATTAACGATGAGAGTCAATGACCAAACTGTTACATTCAATATTTCAAAATCAATGAAATATCCTGCAAGAGGTAAAGATGATGAATGCTATAGGATGGATGTTATCAGATATTTGAGTGAATGCCATTTCAAATCAGCTTATGAAAAGAAACCTGAAAGTGAAGAAATGGAACACATGCAAGAAGAGGAATTACAACATCCTGAAGATTATCATGAAGAAGATTTAAATTATGTTCATGAAAATTTTGAATTGTTGGGCATGACTAAAAAAGATGAATCTTTTGGTCAATTAATTGAAAAACCTCCTGAACTTGATTTAAAGTTTCTTCCTAACCATTTAAAGTGTGCCTTTTTAGGTGATTCCTCAACTTGGTCAGTTATAACTTCCTCTCAATTGACTGAAAAAGAAGAAGAGGGTTTGATTGAAATTTTAAAGAAATACAAGAAAGCCTTTAGATGGACAATAATTGATATTAAAGGAATTAGTCCTTTAATTTGTATGCATAGAATTCTTATGGAAGATAACTGCAAAACTCGGGCTGATCCTCAAAGAAGATTAAATTATATTATGAAAGAAATTGTTACGAAAGAAATTTTAATGTGGTTAGATGTTGAAATTATCTACCCTATTTTAGATAGTGCATTAGTTAGTCCTATTCACTGTATTTCTAAGAAAGGAGGAGTTACTATGACTACTAATGAAAAAAATGAATTAATACCAATAAGACAGGTTATAGAGTGGAGAATGTGCATTGATTATAGAAAATTAAACCTTGCCACCATGAAAGACCACTTTCCACTTCCCTTGCAAGATCAGATATTGATAGACTAGCTGGGTATAAATACTTTTATTTTCTGAATGGATATACTGGTTACCACCAAATACAAATTGCTCTTGAGAATCAAGAGAAAACAACGTTTACCAGTCCTTATGGTACATTTGCTTTTAGAAGAATGTCCTTTGGTTTATGTAATGCCCCTACTACATTTCAGAGATGTATGATGGCAATTTTTTATGATTTAATTGAAAAGAGAATTAAAGTTTTTATGAATGACTTTTCAGTGTTTAGAATTTCATTTGAATCATGTTTAGAACATCTATTTAAAGTTCTAAAATGCTGTGAATAAACTAATTTAGTCCTTAATTGGGAAAAATGTAATTTATGATGGCAGGATGAATTGTTTTAGAACATCGTATATCAGAAAATGGTATGGAGTTAGATCCTACAAAAATTCAAGTTATATCTAATTCACCTTGCACAACAAATGTAAGGGGAATTATAAGTTTTCTGGGACATGCTAGATTCTACAGGCGTTATATTAAAGACTTTTCAAAAATTTCAAAGCATTTATGATGTTCACTGGAAAAAACTGTGATTTTTTATTTTGATGATGAATGCCTAAAAGCTTTTGAAACATTAAAGGAAAAATTAATCACTGCACCTGTTATAGTTTCACCAAACTAGGAAAATTCTTTTGAATTAATGTGTGATGCTAGTAATTATGCTATTGGAGTTGTTTTAGGTTAGAAATATGATAAGAATTTCAATGTAATTTACTATGCTAGTAAAACTCTTAATGAAGCTCAAGTTAATTATACCACTACTGAGAAAGAGTTATTAGCTATAGTATTTGCTTTTAATAAATTTCGATCATATTTAATTGGAACAAAATGTGTGGTACATACTGATTATTCTGCCATTAAATATTTAATGAAGAAGATGGATGCAAAACCGAGACTGATAAGATAGATTCTTCTGTTTCAAGAATTTGATTTTGAGATAGTAGATAGGAAGGGTGCTGATAATGAAATTGTTGATCATCTGTCTAGGCTTGAAATTGAAAAATCTCTCTGTGATGCTGAAGAAATCAATGAACCTTTTCCTGATGAAAAATTGTTCATTATTAATGAGTGGCGTGTTCCGTGGTATGTCGACATTGTAATTGTCAGTGATGTTTTACCCTATGGTTTGACATACCAGGAGAGGAAGAAATTTTTATCTGAAGCTAAGACTTATTTTTTGGATGACCCATTTTTATATAAAAAAGGAAATGATCTGATCATTTGAAGATGTGTGCCTTTAGAAGAAACTTATGAAATTATTCAAAAATGTCATAATTCTGATTATGGGGGACATTTTGGAGTTGATAAAATTGCATATAAAATCTTACAATCTAAATTTTATTGGCCTACAATTTTTAAGGTGTTAATGCTTATATTAAAAATAACACCTTAAAAATTGTGATCGATGTTAACGTGTAGGCAATATTTCTAGAAGAAATGAGATGCCCCTCAATTATATTTTAGAAGTTGAAATATTTGATTTTTGGCATTAGATTTCATTGGACCATTTATACCATCTTTCAGAAATACTTATTTTTTGATAGCAGTAGGTTATGTACCCAAATGGATAGAAGCTGTTGCTTTACCTCGATGTGATGCTCAAAGTGTTGCAAAGTTTTTAAGAAAGAATATATTTTGCAGATTTGGAATACCAAGAGTAATCATAACTGATGGGGTAAGTTGTTTTAGAAATGAAATTTTGGAAAAGCTAGTAAAGAAATATCATATTAATCATCGCATTGTTACTGCTTATCATCCGTAGACAAAGTATTTTGGTTGAATTATCCAATCTTGAAATTAAAAGAATATTGAAAAAGACCGTTAATCTAAATAGAAATGATTGGTCAATCAAACTGGATTATGCTTTGTGGGCCTATAGGACTGCCTACAGAACTCCTATAGAAATGTCCCCATATAGGCTAATTTTTTGAAAAGCTTGTCATTTACCAGTTGAACTTGAGCATAAAGGATATTGGGCTATTAAAGAGTTCAATTACAATTTGAAAGATGCTGGAGACAAAAGATTATTGCAATTAAATGGGCTTGAAGAGATAAGGAATGAATATTATGAAAATGCTAAGATTTATAAAAAAAGATGAAGTTGTGGCATGATCAAAAGATTCTTACTAAAAATCTTAAGCCGGTGCAAAAAGTTTTGTTGTATAATGCCAGATTAAAAATATTTGCTGGAAAACTTAAGTTCAGGTGGATGGGCCCATTTATTGTGATGAAAGTTTATTCCTATAGAGTTGTAGATATTCAAGATCCTAAGACTGGAAAAATATTTATAGTTAATGATCATAGACTTAAACCTTATTTTTCAATCAATCAATCTAAACCTGATGAGAATCTGATGTTGGGTCACTCAGAATAAACTCTGGGTATGTCAGGCTGAAGATGTTAAACCAAGCGCTTTGTGGGAGGCAACCCATAGTTACCAGTGTCATTTGCTTTATGTTTGCTTTGTGTGCTTTGTTTGGTTTGATTTGAGATTATGTGGTATTATTTTGGAGTTTATATGCTATAGTGGTGTTATTTGAACCTTATTTGATGGCTTAGAGGAGTTAGAATGAAGATTTGGAAATTTAGCTGATTAGTGCTAAAATGAGCACTGGCGGCTATGCGCCACAGGTTAGCACTTAGGCGCCGAAGTTACAAAAAATGTTAAAAAAATGGGGTTCTAGGAACATAAGTTGTGGGGAAGTATATTTGGGATTTATTTGGGAGTTTTAACATGTCTAGCGTCAGTTTTAAGACTTCCTAAGTCTATAAAAAGGCCCTGAATTAATGAAATGCTTGCCCCAGTTCTTATTTTCATGCCTGAGTCTAAGGAAGAGTATTTTGAGTGCAAAAATGTCTTCTTGGGAGAGCGAAGTTTAGAAATAAGCCAACAAGAAGAAGTTCATTAGATAAAGTGCGCAAGAATTATTCAACGGATTTCTGGTCGTTAGTATTCAAGGAATTGCAGAAAAGCTTGCAAAGATCGAGGCTGGCGTGGCATCTATCGAAGCAAAGGTAAATGAAACTAACGCACATTTAGTGCACATAGGATGGCAAGTCAAAATGCAATTCAGTCGTACAAGTCATGTGGAAGAAGCAGATAAGGCGATATTTCTGAAAAACAAATGGTTAGAAGAAGAAGATGTGAGAGTTTTTAATCATCGCCCGTATTATCAGATTTATATTCCAAATGGTTCAAATGGAACTAATGGTGATTCTGGATATCTTCCGCCTACTAGATATTGGAATTAAATTAAGTGTAGTATTGTGATTTGGTTTTCTATGTTTAATGTTTTGTGTTCGTGATTTATGTTTGTGTTTTGTTTCACTTTAATTTGATATTTGTTACATCTTAATGATGTAAATTTGTGTTTAATGATTTGAGTTATGAACTTATGTATTGGAGAATTTCATCCAATGTGTTTGGATAGAAATTTTTAATTTGTATTAAGTGTGGTTTGTTATTAATGAAATATAAGTTTGTGTTTGTGTGAAATTTGTTTAGAATCGATGGAAATTTTAGTTTAATTTTGGAATATTAGAAGAGTTTATGGGGGAGAAATAATTATTTGAAGTGATTAAAGGGGATTAACTATGTGTTTTAGTATAATTAAATTAATGGTCAAAATCTGGGCATTAGAGGCTAAGCTCCAGACCATCGGCGCTTAAGCGCCAGATCTCGTGGCTATAAGCCGAATGCTCCACGCATAGGCGCCGATTCGCAAAAATTAGTTTTATGCAGTTAAAAACCCAAATTTTGCCATTTTTAAACCCCTTGTCACCTTCAACCTCTCGATTTCGTGAAAAAGGAGCCTAGGATATCACTGATTTGGATCATTTTAGAGTCGATTTCAATGAAATTTATTGGATTTAAATTCCTTAAGGTATGAGCACTTCTCATAAGCAAATTTTTTTAATTTTCACCATGTATTTTGAATACATTTATGAAAATCTGAAAATCACTATTCAATGTGAAAATTTGAGGAAAAGCTTGATAAATTGCTTGGATTTAGTGGAAATTGCCTTTGGAAGTTAAGTTAGCAAGTTTAGTTTTATTTTGGAATTTATGGTGAAAATTTTTTCAATTTTTAGAGATGGCTCCAAAGTCGAAGCCCTCAAAAGAGAAGGCGAGATTTGATTCTGAAAGATTTGTCAGTTCTAGAGCAGAAGATCGATACATCGACGCCCTATCGTCGCTTAAATTGATTCTAGAAGGAGTTTTTAGCAAGCTAGGAGAAGATATTGAGGAGATGATTGCTAGAAGAAATTGGAGAAATTATTGTTACTTCTCCGTTGTTGCTGTTGTTTCTGTAGTTAGATAGTTTTATGCAAACTTGCCAGCAGCAGAAGACAATTTGGTGATAGTTAGAGGTCAGCAAGTATCTTTTTCACCAGCGGCAATTAATACTTTTACCGATTCCCTCCTGAGATGTTTTGTTTTTATGTCAATTATCATCCTTCTGAGGGAGAGTTAGATGAGATAATATATTTTCTTACTGATGGAAAAGGTTTGTGGAAGACAACAAATGAAAGAAGAGTAAATTTTCAAGCCTCTAAGTTGAATGCCACTTCCAAAGCATGGTATTACTTTATCTCATCTTAGATGTTGCCTTCAAGTCATGTTAGTAAAGTTTCGAGAGAAAAAGTTATTATAGACCATTGTATTCAGCAGGGAAAGCCTATTGACATAGGAGTTATCATTTTTTATTATATTCTCAACTGTGTCAGAGCTGCTACTACTGCAGATATGAGATTTCCTTCCCTGATTCATTCACTTTGTGAGCATTCTGGTGTAAAGTTTTAAACTTGGGAAGAAGTCCTTCAGTCACTTAGACCTATCACCAGTGCAAATGTGAACACTTACAATGTACATTCAGAATTTGGCTGGAAGGGAGAATCTGTTAGAGCTCCTAGTTCTGTTGCTTCTACTTCTCGTGCTTCTCCTTCTCATGCATCTTCCTCTAGAGGTGAGTTTTCTGGTTCACAGACTATTTTGTTACAGAAGATTTTGAAGAAGATAAGTCTAACTAGAGAACATGTTAAGGATATTGATAGAAAGGTAGAAAATAATAAGAGATATATTGTGAAACATGATGAGTATGAGGAGAATTATCAGAAGTATATGGATAGATGAGTTAGAGGTTATCATAATGCTGAGGTGCTCCTCATCCTTATTTTATACCTTATGTGCCTTCCAAAGATTGGAATGAGAGAGATGATGAGGATGAGGATGATCATTAGGATTTTTTTTCTTTACAGAGTCTGTGATGTTTTGTTTTATGTTTTGTTATGTTTAGACTTTTTATTATATGTTTTTGAAACACCCTTTAGTTTAAATTTCATTAACTTCCCATTATTGCCAAAATTCATTTAAATTTTGAATGGATGGATGCATCTATTGGTAGATTCATTGAATCTTGACATAATTTGAAGAAACACCAAAGCACCTTTTGGAGAATTATTAAAATGAAGAGTTAAGATCAGAAAAAAGAGAAGCGTTTTGAAGAGAAATTTTGGCAGGAAAAGTCGAAGAAAAGCTTGAAGTGGTTAAAGAGCAAGAGGAAGAAAGAGAGCCTTCTTCTCGCCATATTTTCTTTACTTTTCCACTTTACTTTATTATAGTTTGTATTAGAATTTAGGAGAGTCAATCCTTAGAGTTGGGCGCCAACCTCTAAGGAGTTATCTAGTGGAAAGCATATGTTTCAGAGGAACTTCTAGAGTCTTGTGGAGAGGATTTCATATAAGTGTTTATCTTTGTTTTTACATTTTGGTTTTTAAGTAAGACTTGGTGTGTTTTCACTATGTTTTCTTCTTTTAAATCAAATTGTGTGTGTGTTTTCTCCATGAGTTCTGAGCAGTTTTCTTTATCTTTTTCCTTTCAAATGATGAAGTAATTAAACTATGGAAGGAATTTCTATGAAGTATAGATGTTTAATGTTGGAAGAAGTTGTGATGATTTCACTACCTTGCACTTCATTTAACTCTTGATTTGGCTAATTGAGATGTTAAAATTTGTTGTGAGATCATGTAAGAATCAATGTGGTATTATCTCAATCAATAATTGGAGTTAATCACATGCAATTGTATGGGTGAGAATTGTAGTCCATATAATTGAGTGCAAATAAATAGGGAGATATACTTTTTAATGGAGAGTAAAATTATAGGACTTTAGAGTGACAGGCTAAAGCTCCCTAATTTGGTTTGATGTTTTAAATTTTTTTATGAGATGTTAGCCCCCAGGTTGAGGGAATAGAGGGAACTCTAGAGTAAGAGCTGATATCTTCCCTGGCTAACCCATCTACAAAATTTTAAAACTTCAAATTAATCAATGTTCTTTATAAAACCAAGTAAGGGTAAAGAATATAATTGCTCCTATTTGGCACAACACATATAGATACTTCCACAATGAAATTCCATAATTATTACTGATTCATGAAAGAGGGCAAAAAATATTGCATTCTCATTTACTTTCATACATATAGTTTTATAGTCTTGTTAAATTTAATTGCGTGCTTTACTTTTTTTTAAAAGAAAATTTCGAAAACAAATTTAAAACTTTCTATCTTAAAACATGCTTTACAAAATCATTTTGAAAAGTAAAAAGTTGTTTTTCTGCTTTTTTTTAATTTTAGACGTTTCCCTGTGGGTTCGATATCTCGGGGCTTAATCAGAAAGTCCTATATTACTTGATAAACGATACGTATACTTGCGTAGATCTTGACCCATAATTTTATATTATGATATTTTTAATTTAATTGCAACGACGCCAAAAACTTGACCCCGCTATATTATATGTATAGAATTGTAATTATTTATGTTGTGGATGCTACGCAAGTATACGTATCGTATCGAAGTAATACGGGGCTCTAGTGGAGTCCCAGTTATCGATCCCACGGGGAAAGAGAAAATTAAATAACAACTAATTCTAAAATAATAATAATAATAAAACTAGTATACGAAAATTTGGAATTCTAAATTTAAGCGCAATAAAGTAAACTAAGTATTCTAATCGAGTAACTTAACTAAGTAGAGAATTAATACGTATTAAAAGTGCGGGAAATTAAACTAAATAAGTCTTAACTATTTAGAGAAAGTATCTTTCCCCTTGTTTAGAAATTTAAGTGATTGATGAATTTAAATAGATAATTTTAAGGTATTGTGACAAATAGGAGCATTCCTATTCTTTACCCTTTAGTCCAGTGTAAAGAATATTGACTAATCTTATGTTTGATTATCGAATCCGCAGTACAGTCGGGAGGATACCGATCGCCACTTCGTAGCTCCCACGTTCCCTCGCCCGAGGGCTAACATCTACACTTCGGCTCTCAAACAATAGGACCGAATTGAAAATTTTAGTCCGTCACACTAAAATGCTCAATTTACGCCCAAGTGATATTATTTCCTATTTATTTGCACCTTCCTTCCAAGGCTTTTGAATTCCCGAATATCGGATGTAATTTTTACTATAGTTGTAAATCAACACATTTTAACAAATCAAATGGCCAGTTTGAAAAGTAAATTAAGTTTTAAGTAAAAATTATCACAATTTATTAATATATAAAAGTATCTCTATTTTAATTTCATCAAGTCACTTAATTTCATAAACAGGGAGAAAGACTAAATAAACTACTCATAATGCATGGGAACTAAACTAAGCATGGATTTCATTTAAAGTTAAAAACAATAAATACAAATACTTATCTTGATTTATCCCCAAACGTACTCCTCGTAGTTCCTTCGACTCTTCCTTCCAGATGACAGACGACTCACTAATTACTCACTAAACTCACTAAAGACACACAACTGCACACAAAACTAGACAAAAGACTAAAAGATTGCACACAACACAAAATAACACACTTAGAACACACAAAAGACTGATTTTCGGCCTCTATATATAGAGGTAAGAAAAGGTCCAAGAGGTGTGTAAGCATCTCTTCAAAAAGTGTCCAGGTTCAATGTATCTGTGCCATTTGAACTAGCTCGCCGTCGGCGACGAACTACCTCGACTGTCGGCGAGGCTTCTGAAGATCTTCGAACCACGCTATCTCGTTGTCGGCGGGCTCGGGCTTCATTGTCGGCGAGACGGTTATAAATCCTTCGGAAATGTCTCCTCGTAACCTCGCCGTCGGCGAGCTCGATCTCGCCGTCGGCGACTCAAGCACAAATTGCATTATTTTCTTCCTTTTTGCTCCAAATCCGCTCCTTTTTATGATTTTTGCTTTTATCACCTAAATTCTCCATTCCTACAATAAAATAAAGAAAATACCCTTCTTTAAAGTACAATTTCATTAAAAAATAGGTATGAATTTCTTAATAAATTTTTCAGTGATCAGATCTCATATTATAAAACAATTAAAAATATTTCTTATATGCTTCAGAGTAACGTTTTTGGCATCCATTGCAAAGAAAGAGATATTATCATTGAAAATAAATATAAAGTGAAAAACGTAAGCATAAATATTCGGGGATCACACCGTTTGACACCACTTGCATTGTTTCAATAATTCGGCCACCGTTCAGCGCCTGTTCTGGCGACGTTTAGTGCCAGTGCAATTTTTCTTAAATTTTGCTCTAAATTTCATCTTTTTTGCTACTTTTAAGCCCAAATACCTAATTGGAATATACATGCATCAAAAACTTGAAAATACCTTCTTTAAAATGCAATATCACCATATATCATCAAATATAAGCATTAAAAGTATATGAAAAATTGAACTTTTTTTGGTGTATCAATTAGATAGGGAAATAATTTGTCGGTTTTAAATCATAGACCAGTGCAGATAACCAATCATTCTAAGTTCAAATAATCAAACCATCATAAAACTATATTTTCTTCCTTTCAATGTGGTTTACTAATTTCAATGATGCACTTGATTATTTGAACAACCAAACTTTTTGAATCTACACAACATTCAAAAACCCTGTGGGATACCCTGTCACCACGAGACGACCAAACTCTTTCCTGTTTGGGGTGAGGGCCATCTTTCTCCCTCACCCATCATTTCGTGAGCCCTTTTTTTCTGAGCCGAGGTTGGATTTTTCACCATTCCAATAAAGCGGGTTGACATATTCCTCCACTGTGATATGTTCGTTGGCCAATTCGAAGAGTTCAATCAAATTATCAGGTTTATGTAAACCTATAAAGTAGTTAAATTGTGAACTCTTATCCATTGTACTAAAGTGGCCTTTGCTATTGTAGAATCCAGATTTAGCACATCTAGTAGCTTCTTCTAGAATCAAGTGACCTATTCCTGCGGACTCTCATTCTAATCGTGCTTGTTGTGTCACAGGGTCTTTGAGTCCTTGTGGGGCTTTTAGGCGCTAGCGAAGTGCATCGTAAACAGCTTCTTAAACTCATCGAAGGAAGTAATAATTTCTTTCAAGAGGCCATTAAACCAGCTGAGGGTCGAATCTTAGTTTGGTATAAAATAGTGAACACTATGCGTCGGGGACTTTAAAGTCATATAGACGACTCAAAGGATGAAATGTTGTCGACTGGATCTCTCCGACTCTTGTTGGGTTCCAAGGATGGAACCTTGAAATTCTCTAGGGGATTAGCATCGATGATCTGCTGGGAGAATGTATTCTCTGGTCGACAATAGACCTCCTTTTATCCCCTTTGTGGTCTGACTTTTGGCATGGACCCAACATTATCTTGATACTGGGACTCTTCAACGGGTTCGACCCTCTGAGCCTTCTGGTTGGGCTTGAGGTTCAGGTGCTTAATGATTCAGCTTTGGAGAAGCTTTTACTCACCCATCAAGTATAGCATGGGTTAGTTCTGTCATTTGTCTTGTTATTCGGTCTTGGAGTTCTTGAATTTGTTGTTGCACAAATTCTCGGATAGACTCTGTGTTCGAAGTTTCTCCTAAGTTGATTACTTCTCCATAATACACTTCTCTTCTTGTTGGCTCCACATTCATCACACATTTTAAAATGTTAAATCTAAAAATATCATGTGAATCTCACCCAAGGAACAAAATGTTAGACTGATGAGAGGAAAAGAGAGAGGAAAAGAAGTAGAGTGACACAAGTTTCTTGAATGGATTCAGTAGTCTCTTATTAAAGAAATGATCCCTCTGCTTATAGATCATAGGAGGTGTCTTAAATTGCATGTTTGTCCCTATTTCAATAGGAATATTACAAGTAATTAATGCACCATTACACATTTACATATTTGTAACTGACTCTGATCCTTTGATATTCCTAACCATCGTTGGCACCATTCAGTATCATAATTATTTGAAGTGGAGTATTAATGATCTGTTGATATTAGCATTCAGTTATATAATAATCGTTCGGTTGGCTGTAAGACCTTTGGTCCGCGGAAATATCTTCAGTGGGCTTGAAGGTCTTCAATTGGCCTTCTCAAGAAACCCCCCTATAGAGACTTTTTTATCGCTAGGGTGAACTTAGACCATCAAGCAGAGAGTAACTCACCGTAATCTAATGAGTAGTTTTTCTTCTGACAAGAGATCTTCGTAGAGGATATAGGACTACCATTTACGATCTTTGTTAAGAATCTCAGAATCAATTGATGGAGCTGATTACATATGGTTGTTCCTCATATCATGTGCATAATATTCCTTTGTTCGGTTGCACTTTTCTTCAGTCAGCCGATGATTTTGACTGATGCTTGCCTTCGTCTTTTGATCATCTTAATATGGTCCTTTGATATCCTCTTAGTGAGATTCATTAAGTTTTCTTAAGATCTGTGCAATCATATTTTTTATGTATAATTTATGCTTTTTATTTTTATGGAAATTTACATACACAGCACCCAATCTTATGCATTTACCTATCTCACAACCAAACTCTCACTTTTACAAAATCAACACCCTACCTATGAATGAAGACGTGGATTTCACTATTGAGAAGTGGTGAAAAAGCTAAGCTGGGTGCTAAGTTTGTAAAAATGAGAGTTTGGATGTCAGATATGTAAAATCATAAGAATTGGTTGTTATGTAATTCCTCATTTTTATTGAGAAAATTATTGAAAGCTCTATTGGGACAAATTTGGCTCCAACAATATTTGTGGATTTCTTATTGGAGGTGAACGGGCTTGAATTCAAATCTAGTTGCAATTTAACTTGAAGCTTGGTTCAAACTAATGTTTGTACTATGTTAAAATGTGGCTTAATTTGGTTTGAACATTTTTCTTCTCACAACACGATGCTTTCGGTGGTCCCACAAATTAACTTCTCTTCTTCTCACATGCCACGTCTTATGTGATGACTCCTCGATGGAGCAAATATTACGTGTGGCGATCACACTTCTGAATGGTAGTCTGGATGGACCGCCGTGCAAAACACTGCGGTGTGCCCGTATTCTAACCATTATTTAGAGTACAATTTATTGCAAGTAATATTTTATCCCTATTTAAATTTTTTTCTATCAATAAATTGTTTAAATAATTAAAGAATATAAATAAGGTAATTTCATGTGGAAGGAATCTCTTGTTTAGGGAAATTTGGTACATACAAAGCCAAAATAAAATATAAAATATATATAAAAAAAGAAAAAAAAAAAAAAAAAAAATAAACATCGGTTCGTTGGGCCCCAACTTAATTATAGTAGTCGCTATCCTGAGTCCTCGAGCAGATAAAAAATCCCATCGTCATTCTGTCGAATTCTCCCGATGACCATAATTCACCGCAGCGGAGTTCACGTGCGCTTCTTCAAAGTTCTTAAACAGAATTCGCGGATAATTTCGCTCTACAAAGCGTCGGTGTTCTTATAGCCCACCCACTCCCTATTCTAAGAGAAGCAAGACTGAAGAGATGAGAGGCTGGCGACTTTTGATTTCTGTGGTGTTTGGTGCTTTAATGGCGGAGGAGGGAGTAGGTGTGAAGGCACACCCAGTAGAGGATTTGGTGGTGGATCTTCCCGGGCAGCCCCAGGTTCCTTTCAGGCAGTTTGCGGGTTATATTGATTTCGATGATAAGGCTGGAAAGAGTCTCTTCTACTACTTCGCTGAGGCTGAAAAAGAAGCCGACAAAAAGCCTCTCACTCTTTGGCTCAATGGAGGTATCTATGTTTTCTACCTTTTTTTAGCGGCTATTTTCTTGATCAGTTTTGATTTGATTAAAGATAGAGGAAACCCTAGCAGTAGCAAAAATTATTTTAGGGTTTCCAATAATAATATGCTTCAGTTTAAAATGGCGGATTTGTCGATTTGAAGAGGCTCGTAATGGCTACTGTTTTATTCTTTTGGAAGAAAATGCATGTGCTTTGAACAGCTCTGCACAGAAAAGACGTGTGCTTTGGAATCTCGAATCGGGCCTTTTAGAATCAAGCTTTTTTCACAATTCATTTCGAGTTTTTTATTTTTCACCTAATTTGTTTAATAAAAGTGTTGAAAATTTTTACAAAAACCTTAATTTTAAATTTTATTTTATCAAATTTTTGCCTTGCACTCAAATGTAAAAAAGAGTGAGTGTATATTATATATATATTGTATAAGTGCGGCAAGTCGTGGTCTGTTGGTTGGCGGGGTTCTCTGTAAGTCCCCTCAGGTCATGTGTTCTATTCCCTATGGCGCGGGATTATCGAATATACATATAGCATCAGGCCTCCATCATAGAGTTGTAGCGCATAAGTAAATCGAGATTTGGGTATATATATATATATATATATATATATATATATATATATATATATATATATATATATATCGTATAAATTTACATAAAAAATTTAATTGTGGTCTGACTTAGTTGGGTGGTCCAATAAAACGGACAAGTGCGGGCAATATAATTTTATTTGAGAAGATAAAAGTGGTCCTTTTGTTTTCTTTTGACGTGTAGCTTTAGCCTTCTATTTTTATTTGTTTCTCGATAAGAATGGCTAAGCAACTATAATTAAGTATTGTTATTATAGCATTCCTCTTTTAATATTCCTTTGTCAATTTTTGTATTGGCAATCTATATTCCATTTACTGATGTTTAGTCATATTATATAAATAAGGTTCTGAAAGGAGATGGTATTTTCATTACATTTTGATGGGACCTGCTTTTTGGGTTCCTTATTATGTCCGAGATTCTAAAACAATATATTTTTTTATAATTCATAAATGGAAGAGCATATGGTTTCGTAGGTGTGTTTCTAAGTCCTAAATTGTAGAACACCACCTTCTTGTGTGCACGTCTCAGAAGCATCTTCCTTGAATTTTCTAGCAATCAATTATAATCCATTTATTAATGTATTCATTGTTTTGGAAAAAACATTAGTTTAGCATAAAGATCATTATATAATATTTTACTTTTGGATATTTACATACATAACACATTTCTATGCATTTACATACCTAAATCCTAAAAGTCGATATTTATATTTGTAACACTTTGATATCATAAACTTATGAATGAAAATGTGTATTTTACCTTTGAAAAGTTAATCATAGTGGTGTTTTTGATGTAATATTAAATTTTGAGTGTTTATAAATATGATTGTTTAGGTGTTAGAAATAAGTAGATAAGAATTTTATGGTATTGTTGAATCTTTTAAGGATGCTTGGTCCCGAATCATTCATGGGCTCATATAATCTTAGGCTAGACTTGTAGATGAAATAGAAGAGAATGGAACATATGATGGCTCTGTAAAGAGCTTGAATGAGCCCTTTAAGTTTGGGGAGAAAGTAGAAAAAAGTATTTGAAAGGCGGGAGTGCATCTATATTTATAGGGCGCGAGATGATCTATCCTCCGCATTTGGTTACAAATAGTATTTTAAATGATTTTAGTATAGTACGATGTCTGTCCATGCAACATATTGATGGCAGACCATGATGATTTGGATGTCAGATGACTCATAACTAGTGTTGACATACGGGTAGGCGTCAATACGGATGTCAGATGGATCATGGCTCCAAGGGGTACTCGACTTGTAATTTTGGTTGGTCAACCCAGTAGCTGGTACATGATAGATGAGTTTGACAATTCAATGCTACAGTTACATGACAAATAAATTTGGAAGGTCAGCCTGACAGCTAGTACACAACATATATATTCACCAGGTCAAACCAATCGATGAGTTCATTAGGTCAACCCGACAACCATTTATTAGAAAGATAGGCTTTTTAGGCTCATAAGGCTCGCTAATATCTTTTTCAATCCATGAAGGTCATTTATGTGTAAACATCTATGCATGTAAATGTCCTTTTTTTCTAACTAATGGAAGCATGAAATGTTTTTATTACATTACAATCATAATAATCTTGGATAATATAGTTATTATTAATACACTTTTTTATACTACTAACTAGTAGCATTTTCAATGCTACAACAATTTATAAAGAATAAGGGAATTATTGGGACATAATAGAATCCAAATATGGCCTAATCTTTTGGGGCTATTGAAAACTTCATTTTCAGTATGTGAAGATCGAACCATAGAGGCTCAGACATGCTTGAACGAGTCTCCATTTTTTTCTGAGGTTCTTGTATGAGTCCTTTAATAGTTAATATTTATGAGTCTCTTTTATTTGTTAGGAGCGTCAGCCTGGACTATATATCTTAAACCGATCAAAGTTGCTCTGATATCTTTATGATTCAATGTTGCTACAAACATTTCTTAAATAAGGAAACATATATAAGGTTATATGTTAAAGAAAAGGTTTAATGTTGACTCCTAATATATTCGTGGGTATGCATACCACTTAGGTTGGTGCTCTTGCAAATTGAAGGTTTGAGAGAGAAACATGTGGAAGTTTACCTTCTTAAAGGGAATAGCAAATAGAAGGGAAAAGATAACCCCCTTATTGGCACCATCCCCTTTTATTTATAGTCGTAGGGTGGTGCCCCTTTTAAAAAAAAGATGTGATAGAAAATCAATAAAAGTACATAAGATTTTAAAATAGGCGCTGAGATCAATCTTCTAGGGTATGAACTTCCATTGGTAGTATTACCTATGCCTTTTGGGCTAGGTTGTTTTCTACATATGTGAACAAAGCTCAACATGCCTAGGGGTGAGTTGCAAAAGTCGCTGGTTATACAGGCTAGCTGTGAGCTGGAATTAGTTGGGTTGTAAGTTCGTCTAGGTTGAATTGACTAGCGGGTGAGTTGCCTTAATATGTGAGTCCATATAGTTGCACTAGGCTGCTATAGGTTGCACTATATCTCCTTTACATAACTGGGTTTGACCTCATTCGGTCTCACGGGTTCTATTCACTTAGTCATCGGGTTGAATTTATGTTGTGAGATATATGAGTGTCTATATATTTAGTTCTCATATTTTTTTTTTAATTTCTTCATATATTCACTCAAAAAGAATAAGGAAATCAATATTATTAGGCAATAATTTAATATTCTATTTATGGGCAACAATTAATGATTGATGTGACTCAAGTTTCCTCTCATAGCCCTACAAACTTAGGCTCTATTTGGTTCGGTTGTAGACTTTTCGCAGAATCGCAATGCATGACTACTACGTAGAAGTAATGTGGGAAGCAATGTAGTGAAATTCGTCTGTCTGTTTAGTTGCAGTAATGTGGAAAACAACATGCAGGCGAAAAATGATCAGATTGTTCCTATTATTAAAACTCGTTTGAAAATTTTCATTTATTAATATAATATAAAGGATTTGCAAAATGAAATTTTTTAAAAAAATTTATATTTTAAATATACAAACTAATAAATATAAATTTATTTGTTAAAAACTTAAGCGTCATTTGTTGTTAAATATATTGTTAAGATTAATAAAATTAAATATTTATAAGCTTTTGAAAATAAAATACATCTTTCATTTGTTGTTAAATATACTGTTAGTATTTTTAAAAATTATTGAGTTAGTATCTTTTTCATGCATATACATAAATATCAAAGTTAGATATTAGATTTATAAATATCTTCTTATTTTTATATTTTTATATATTTTAAAAGTATTAAAATTTTTTATATATATAAAAGTATGTTTGTATTTACATATTCATATATATATCTATATATCGTAAGAGCATTAAAAATTATTGAGTTTTAAATCATCCATTCGCACAAAGATTTGAAACACAAAACATCGAGATCACGAGTACATATCTAAAAAAAGTCATAAAGTTCTACGGTGCAAGATAGAGTCTCTCGAAGCACGTGCTAAGTAGCAGATATAATAAAAAATCAGTAGATCTTATTACAACAACAACCAACAATATAATAATGTTCACTTTAGTCTTGAGTCATTGCAGCTCCCGTGTCACACCGTCTTCTCGCCGAAGCCATCCACTTCCTGAAGCATCGGACTCATGAGAATCCGGTAACCGTCCGCCCATCGAAGAAACCAGACCGTCTCGGAATGTTCCGAGAACAGACATAAAACTTTTGGCGAAAGCTATGCGGTTGTCGTGATGCCAGAAGAGATGTCTGGAGCCCACAGTGACATAGTACTCGGCGAGAGATAGCCGACGTGCTGGAGCTCATGTCTACCTGAAATGCAAGCAGATATACTAATTGAATTAATTTGAGTTTAAATGCTCAAACAAAATGATAATAATCAAGTTAGACGGAAGACAAACATTAATCTTACGGATCAATTAATGCGAAGGAAAGTCTTAACCGACAGTGTAAAATACGAAACATCAGACCTTGCTCAACAAAATCACTCTCCAACTAATGAGCGAATAATCTCTTCTCGAAGGGCTGTCATTTCGTTTGCACCCTACCCATCTTTCATGCAAATTGCTGCACTGTTGTTCTCCTCCCGTGCCAGAGATTGGTCAATGTGGTCATCGTAACCTTCAACTGGAACTACCTCATCATTTAGCTCGACACGCTCGAAATCTACATCACCTCGAGTTGGATGCCGCCTAATATAATTATGTAAAGTCGATAATTGCTAACACTATCTCGCACTCGTTGTGAAACTGGATAAGGCGGCATATCTCGAAGCATGACCCATTTCTTCTTCCAAACTCCAAATGTCCTCTTAATTACGCCTGCAAGCGATTGAATGTCTTTTATCGAACACCTCTTTTCTAGCTTCATGCGATCATCATTCTTTCGAAATCCTGAATATGATACCTCGTATCCGGATACTGGCTTAAGGTAACCCCATGCAGATGGGTAGCTAACATCCACCAAATAATACTTTCCCGTAATATTAACAAACATAGCTAAGCATATAAAGTAAATATCGACTTTTGATATTATGAAGGAGCTCACTTGCGATGCGGTGAGTAAAATCATACTCCGATTTCATCATGCAGTTTTAAAGACTCTACTTATCATGTCGCTGCCCTCCCATCCAAACTAATGCAAATGTTAAACACATGTCGAAATCACAAACCGCCATGATATTCGAGTTGTTCTCCGTAACGTACCGATAAATGCAATTTTCTCGTTATCCCAAGACTATAAGTATGAACGTGCGTTACATCGATCGCGTCGATGCAATCCTTTAAAAACAACGGAATCATTCGAATATGTAATCCATTAATATGTAGTTATAGATAGATGGTGTACTCTCGAAATATAGATATATCTGTCATCATTGCAAATTTCTACTGGCGTCCTTGCAAAAGTTGGATCATTTGGTTTTATTATGGCTTGTACTAGCCTCACAAAAGAATCAGACCAACTGAGAAATATCTGCTTACGGTTTCTGACGAGTGTTGGAAGCGTTCCATGGCTCCGTGCATTGACTCGTTCTGTGCTAGTATGTAGAGTGTTATCCCCAAAACTTCACTACTGTCATTCCTGGAGGACCCGTGAAGTCCATGAGATGTTGTTAAGCTCTATTAAAAGATCACCGAATACCTCATCGGACATTCGTAAGATGTTCCGAAATCTCGTTAGGTGTCCCGAAATCATTTCGCCATCCATTTGTCACCAATCCGAGATGACGTGTAACGGGGCTCACGATCGACGTACGTATCAGTAAGACTCGCATCTAGTATATTTACCGTCGCATTTCGCCTTCGACATCCGACATTCTTTGGGTCCATGACGATATAAACTATATTTGGAAAATATAAATCGAAAATGGAATTAATAAAACAATCACATGAATGAACTATATTCTGGAAAAGAAAATAACTTAAACTTTAGATGAAATTAAACTAAAACATTAGTTTAATGAAATAGAACTTGTCCAAACAAGTATATTACAAGCAGCAGTACTCATAGATGCAATAAAATGAAAATCACATGGTGCGACGATTATAATAATAACGAATGTATTCTAGTCGTAGATCTTTGCTTAGTGCAGTGAAGAAGTCTCGATGAAGTGAATCACGGAAGAGGTCCACAGCAAAGAAGAAAAGATCACGATCTCCTCTAAACTCTGGGTCATCCTCAAGAATCCTAATGACCTCATGGACGTCGCTTTTTTGCACTCGTGCGGGGCATCATTACTCGACTCGCGTTAGGTATGAGAGTCGCTCTCTCATAGATGCAGCAGAACTCTTTCTCTTCCTTTCATTCGGGGGCGCTTTGCACGGTTAGTTGATCGGATCTCGGGTTGCTCGTACATGCGGAACTCTGCCGAATCGTTTGATAATTCAACGACCACGTGTTCGTGAGTTGTTTAAAGATTGTTTGGCTAGAGGCAGTCGAATATTTCCACGTAGCTACCACACCACCAAACATCTTATCGAGCTTCGCCTCCAATTCCGACTCTATCCCAGCCAATTTAAACTTCTTTGTCGCAGGATAAATCTGTGAAAGATAATGAAATTTATTTAGCAATTTAAAAATAAAACTTCTTAACATAACAAAAATTAATCCAAACAAATCTTACCGCAAGCCTTTCAATCCAACATGCTTCTAAAGCAGCAATTGTTCGCTTTGCCGGATCCCATCCCAAGCCAGTCGATCCTTTTTTTAAATCATTCCAAAGCTTCCACTCCTTCTTCAGTTGGTCCCACTTATTTTTTAGCTGGAGCCTCTCATAATCCCTGTCTGTGACCTCTCTAAACTTCGTCACAATGTTTTGTCAGCCTTCTTTGCTGAAAAACGTATTTGGCCTATTCCCCTTTTCAACTTCCGTTACGCACGGATCACGAATATTATTTTTATGTCCTTCTCCCAAAGTGCGAGGAAGTAGCAATCTTTCGTTCTTATTGACATACTTATGAATACGAGAAATATTAGCGATATCTTTAATTATATTATCATGGAGAGATATTAAATTGCAATTAAATAAATAATACAGGTAAGCACAGAATTAGCTGTGTAAAATGATACACTGATCAGAACAACTAATTCTCTATAAACATATTATGTTTATAGAGAATTCAAATAACATATGTTAAAATGCGAAGTAATAAAGTAAATATGCTATATAAAGAAAGTGGAACACATCAATTTATGTGGTTCGGTCAGATTGACCTACATCCATGGGAAAGGAGCAATATATTTTCATTTATGAAATTTCTGAACATCTACATAGCTTTTACAAATGGATTCTAAACAGACTCAACCCCGTTTTAACGGATAAACATCACACCATAATAACTCAAAAACAAGACTCTATAATTGCAACAAGCACCTAGAATTACAACAACAACTAGGATTCTAAAACAGCTCAATCCACCCATAATAACTAAAAAAAGGAAGGATTTCCATTAATTCCTCTTCCACCGCATACAAGACAAGTTGTATTTAAAAAACTCAAAATCTGCAATCGTATATTTCCATTAAATCCCGAACTCGTTTTCCATCAAATCTCGTAATCGTATATTTACTCGGAAATAGCCACAATTGCACACTTAACACATAATCTTTTTTAAAACATACTAAACAATTCATTGGGTAGATCTTATACATTGTGGGTATTATAATCCATTTATTGCAGCCTCTGCAAACAGGACCCCAAGTCAAACTAGAGGTCTTCTAATAAACTTGGAATTGGATATTATAAGTGTTTATAAGGGTCACACACATACCACCAAGTTCTTACGTATTGACATAACACCTAAATTTAACTTTTTACATTTATACCACTGAAATCTATCAAGTTAAATAATACCACCATTTTAACTCTCATTTGCATTAAGAACAACTTTTTCATGCAATTGTAAGGTGGTTTGTATCTAAAAAACGAAGTTTTAGGTGACAAATATCTAAGTATGTATGAATTGAATGGTATGTATGTCAATTTTCAAGTTCAAGTAAGAAAGCAGAAGAATTTGATTAGAAAGCTGTTCAGAATTTGATTAGAACTAACATGAGCCCAACATATATTAACCGAATTCAGCCACTCGAATTCGAATTTGATATAGAAACGGTATGTAATAACCGAATTCATAGATTTATAATCGAATTCAACTAACCGAATTCACAGATAATAATTGAATTCAGATCCAAGATAAAATAGAAGTATATGAATATGGTGCCAGAAACCGAGCCTTTCAAACTCCAAAATTTTATATTAACCGAGCAGAATGAAATATTTTTCCAAGCAAAACCGAGCCTTTCAAACCACGCCAATACAGGATTACTCTTTTCCAAACTCCCAACAATGCCAATATGAGGCTATGGAACACAGGAAACATTTGAAACACTTCCAATCTCAAACATTTCTAGAAGTTCGTATGCTCACAAAACAGAAAAATGAGGAAGTTCAGGTAAGAAAGCTGTTCGAATTTGATTAGAACCAACTCGAATTCGAATTTGATATATTAACTTGAATTCAACTCACCGAATTCAACTCACTCGAATTCCAAGCAATGCCCAACATATATTAACCGAATTCAACTCACCGAATTCAGAATTTGATATAGAAACAAGACATAATAACTGAATTCATAGATTAATAACCGAATTCAGACCCATCGAATTCACGGATAAACCGGAAAAATAGAAATAAGCTCAAACCTAAAGTCTATCTGTTGAATTCAGTGCAGCATCAATTGAAATGCTATAAAGACATTCAAGCCTTACTGATACCAATGCTAATGGCTTAAGCATCACTGTAGCTACAGAGTAAATCTTGCCCATATAAGAGAGGAAAAAAGATACATAAATTCCAACCTATCTAACGGATATGCAGTAGTTCTAAAGGACCCGAAACCAAAGAAAATACTAAACAATACTGGCATTGATCTCATAAGCTTTCCAACAGAAAATCCAAAATGATCAACAGTACAAAATTCCAACATAACTACAGAAAATAAAGCAGAAAAAGGATCACTGCCACCTCCAAAGAAAAAGGCTCACTCCCATTAACAAATTCATAAATCTAGGGAGAGTTAAGCAAATTGTTTGCAAATCCACCTCCAACCAAAATTGGCAGAGAAGTTTGCCTATTAACAAAATCATAAATCTAGGCGAGAGAAGTTTTCAACGCTTTCGAGTACGAGATCGACAAATTACACGGGAAAAATTTGCTAGCAGATCGAAAAATTTCATAGCTTTATGAGTACGACATTGTAGATCCAGATCCAAAAACAGATCGAGTAAAAATTGCTACCAGATGGAAGGAACGAGAAAGAGAGAAGGAGAGGGGGACGGGACCTCGGTAGAGTAGTTAGATCGAAGTTATGATACCTTGGATTCGATCGAAAATCGATCGCGGAGGAAGAATGTCGAGATCGACAGAACGAGTTAGGGAGCTGATGCGGGCGTGGGCAGCGACAAGAAAAATAACCTCACAGCCGAGAGAAAGTCGAGGCCGCGGGGTTTATCCCGCGGTCGGTTTTCACGCGACTTCGCGGCAGACAGCCGCGAATCCGGAGGCGCTTCCGCCCCGCTTCGCCAAAATTCTGCGGCGCGTCAAAGCGTCGCAGCTCCTAACGCTGAACCAAACGGGCCCTTAGGCTTCGCTATTGCGGTGGAGGTTCAATTTTCAAGCTTCACAATGGCAAGTGTTCAGGAGATGGAGATTCTACGTGTGAAATTTTAACATCTTTGAAAATTAATTCCTAGCTAAGCTATAGACAAGAGGAAGAAAGAAGAAAACTCTTCTTTGTTGAAATCATGAGAGTAAAGGAGGACATTATAGTTGTGGGGCCATTGGTCGAGGCACCTCCATCGGCTAATATTGTAATCTTGAGTGAATTCAATAGCCTGAGTGCCCTCTTAGTTACAACATATAGTACTGCACCGATGTAGGTGGTTAGTATGATGTTTATGCCTTTAGTTGAATTTGTTGCAAGTTAAATTTCAAAAAAAAAAATCTACAATTATGCTAGCGTTAAATGAAGTTTTTGGTGACCTAGATATTAGTGAACCAAGTTGTCATTACAGTCGTATCTATGGAAGGAAGAGGCTGGCGAGTCTTGGGCCGTCGTAGCTTCTAAGGTGGAGCCTTCTCCTGCTTCTGAGGGCCCTAGAAAGGCCATCATCCATGTTACTGAACTAATTGAGATAAACTCCATGAAAATTGAAGAGGATGATCAATCCATTGCCCAAATATTTGCGTGTAATGTAGTTTTTATTAAAACTTTGCATTTAATAAAAATTTTGTGTTTGGTGTAACGTTCCAGTTTTCTTTTTGGGGCAAATCGTTGGACTGTAATCACTGATCATCAATGTGAAAGACAGATTTATGTGTGTCAATTTGACACTTGCACTGATGGAAGTGATTGTTATGTTTATGCAATCATAATTAATCTTTAAACTATTGCATTTTAAGGGCTTTTTGGGAAAATAAAAGGTAAAAAATTAAATCAGTGATAATCGAAATAACACGCCTTTAAGGAGGACATGGAGCTAAAGTGCCTAGCAGAACTCTCTCTCTTCTCTCGCTTCCGAATAGGTGGAAAATAGTTCAAAGGAGAATTTTTTGTGCAGTCCTCTCACGTACTTGATTTACGTTCATCATTTTGTCATGCCCCCCCCCCCCCCTTAAGTGATATTTGTGGAGAGCAAGATGGGCGAGAGCTCCGAGCTCTCTACTGCTAGCCTGAACTTGCTGCAAATAAAATGGGTCTGTAATGATTGACACTAGTTGTGAGTTTCTGGGAAAGTAAGCAGTAAATGCTTATTCTTCATATTTGCTATGTCTTTTCTAAATGTAATTCCACTCGGGGTTACACTTTCCCCTGGGTCGAAGTTGGTTGAGCAAGTATCATCATCTTCTTGAGGAAGGAGAAGATACCATGGTCCCTCAACCTCTTCTGGAACTAAGTACCTAATGATGGCCTCAAGAACGGGTTTGTGATTGGGACAATCAGGCTGGAGAGTAAGATTAGATCGTGGAAGATGTCTAGGTCAGCTTTGTTTGGTATTAGAATAAATGGTCGATCTCTCTCAAGGTGGCCATGCTCACAATGAAAAAGCTTACTATTCCCCCACTTACTAGCGTTGAGATGGGGTATTTCAAAAGGTTGGATAATGTGGATCTTCGACTCAAGAGCTTCATCTATTTAGGGTTCTCCAGAAGACCCTTGCTTGTAATTTATCCTCTTGGGCCGTTGATCTTGGTTAATCATGTGGTTTATTGTTTTCAATAACACGCCTTACCTTGGTGAGGACGTGGTTGTCTTCCTGCACTAGGTGGGAGAGGAAGAAGAGAAAACCAAGGAAAGTGCCTCTACAATAACACCTATTTCCTCAAGACACTTATCTAATAATGAGGAGTCGAGCTTAGATGACCTTTGGAGAGCTCACTAAAATTATGAATCGCAAGGAGTGAGTGAAGAGGAGGAAGCAAACTTTGCCACGCTGGCGCCTCCGGTTGCAGAAAACATGAGCGCCACTAAAGGAGAAGTTTATGCTTCATAGGCCAATGAGACCGAAGCAGTCAGCAGAATGACTCTCGAGCTAAGGACCATTGCCTGAGAATGTCGATCGCAAGGCTGGTGAGATGGCATCTTCTGTTGTAGAGGTGGTGCCTCCCTCCTCAGTGCGGCCTGACCTCGTCCTATAGAAGGGCCCCAGAGAAGGCCTCATCAAGATCTGTGAGAAAGCATAATGATGAGTTCAGCCCCTCCAAACCACTACTATTGCCCCTCAAGTAGTGGTTCGGGCAAGGGGGAGGAAGTAGTGCTGGAGCCTCCTTCCAAGAGAATTAAGATGAGAGAAGTTCCCCCACCTCCTGCCGAGCAGCCCCCAATGGTCATTGACGTGATCCTTACTCCGTCACTCAACACTCAAAAAATTTAAAGTTCAACAAAGACTAGAGTTCTGTCTAGGTACATAACTATCAATTAAAGGGTTCCTTCTTAGACACTAGCTTTGCTGGCTCTAGAGCTCAATACATGATCTAATCACGGTCCTTGCTAGAGGAGGTGAAGAAGATCCCGGATGAGGCTATTCTTCATGAGGTGTAGAAGGCAAGTGTGACTGCCTGGCAACTCAACTACATGATGGGCGTGGCTTATGGGCGAGTTTCCAGGCAAGTTACCAAGTTGAAGTTGACATATTCCTCCCTTTCTGAAAGGATTGGCATGCTTATAATGATGAAGATCAACAATGCGGCCAAGAACAACATACCAATGTCTAAAATTTGCAAGGTAAGAAGATCTTTGTTAGAATGACTCCAGCTTGTCAATGGCTTGCAATATTTTCGAGGGGCGGCGAAGGGAGCTCAAGGCCACCCAATACTGAAATGTTGAATCGAAGAACTCCACTTCTTTAAATAAAATGACAGTACGTGAATTTTTTTGAAAAAGTTACCAAGATGAGCCAATATGAAAAGGCTCTAGGTTCGAAATTTGTCAGCGGAGTCCAGTTCAGCATTAACACCTTTGGTTAAACACAGGGTTTTTCCTGTTGAATTCCAAGACAACGTGAAGTTCAAAGCATCTGCTCTAATGCCTAGTTCTAATGAGGATGAAAACAACGGTGAGTGAAGCACTACTAACGAATGAACTTTTATTTTGTATTTTTGACATTTTGCAAAATGTATTATTTCATTGTAATCAAAGAGCCGTTATAAATGAACAAATAGAACTTACAAGTTTTATATGTTGAGTTATTTATCCATGTCTGCAGAGTTATTTTGATAATCCATTTGCTCGTACATGGGTTTGTTGCCATTAGGTAGCATTTTATTGCGTTCAGAGTCCGGCGTAGAATTGTGTCCGGACAATGATCGTTGAGGCGAAAAAAAAAATATCACGTGATCAGTGTATCACGTCCATTTTCCGAATGTGGCCGATGTTCAGACTCCGAACGCAATAATTTCTCCCGACTTAAGGGGACGAGGGGTAGCCGCCTTAGTTGAGCCAAGTGGACCCCATGCTGCTTTATGCTAGTTTGGTTGCATATGGAATGAATTAATTCTTTGTCATTTGAATGGATAGCAATTAAGCATTCAGGCAAAATGCTTATTTTCTCTGCTAAGTGAGAATATTGGTTTGACGAGTTAGTCTATTCTTGTCAAGCAAAACTTCTTCAAACAAATTCCAAAGAGGCATGCGCAGACATCATGTAATAAACATGGCTTTTTATTGTTGTCGGCCAGCTTTTTCGTTCTCGAAAAATATTTTAAAATTTAATTTAATATAAAATGGTATGTAATTTTGAGTTTTGAAAGTAATATGTTTAATTTTTTGGAAAATAAGACCAAATAAATCTCATTTGCCTAATAGTTTGCATAATCGTGTTTGATACCATGAATGACACATTCTCGAAAGTAAGTGTATCCTGCGATGGTAGACTTAATCATACAAACTAGAATGTTTATGACATTCGTTTGTCCTGCGAACCTTTTGATATGTGACCGACAAATTCTCTTACCTAATATAAAGACTATGTAGGGTTTATTTTACTTGAGTTTCAAATTCCTATAGAGACAAACCCCTATAGTTAATTACATCTCGAATGACCGAGATCACTTGAGAAAACTATCAATAATGATCGGTGGTTCTGTCTTCAAGAATTTCAAAGTTTATGTTTTTACGGTAGAACGTGGAAAATCAAGTGGGAATGGCTCAAATGGGAACAGATATTTTCAAGAGTCCAAAGGAAGGAAAATGTAGGGGACGTCACAGATCATGAGGAAGATCCTCAGTGACTTCCCAAAATATCCTATCGTGTGGCTGCGTTTTGGCAACGATGTTATTTAAGTGTTTGATCATGTCAATTTTATTATATGGGACTTGCACTTGCATAATACCTGATTATGCAAATAGCCGCAGAGATAGGAGGGTTTACGTCGTACCACACGACAATCTCGGAACCTAAAGCGAGTTAGGACTTACGCTACACAACATGGACACACAGGAGCCTAAAGGTGTGAGATTTTATGTCACGTCAGGTGAGCTACCTCCAAGTCCTATGGATCGTTATTTAAATTAAAAGAGCGTTTTGTTGTTGTAGACTTGTTTGCTCTCTCGAATGTGCCCTTCTGCAGGTCCTTGTCGCGCCGCCCACGGTGTGTGCTCCAAGCTCCTCGCTGTGCTACTTGTGAATTTAGCTCTGATTTCTTGCTGAAGTAGCAGCCCTAATGTCTAAGGTTGAATGGTTTTGTCAAGTGTGTTTCAATGTTTTAGTTTTTTTTTTTGTTTTTTTTTTGTCTTACATGCATAGTAAAGAAATTACGAGTAAATAAAGGTGCTAAAAAGTAAAGTGCAGTAAAATAAAATGTTATAAATAAACTATAAGACGTACCTGGGCATCTGCTACCGCTCCATGAATAATCCATAAAACATGATATAATTTGCGAGGAGTTTAAATAAATTACAGGAAAAGAAAGCAAAGAAAATCGGTGTGAAAAAAAATTCGAAGAGCGAATCGTACTAAAACACAAGCGAGTAAAAGAAATTCGGGGTCACATATGAAAAATCAAGACTAAGTATAAGAATTTAGTAAATGTTGGGGGCTCGAGATTGGATTATGTCTTTGCCTGATCTTGAACAAGAGTTACCAACCCGACGATTTATGGAGAGCAATCCTTAAACTTCAATCCAAGTGATTAACCATAGGTATTTATAAATTTTTATAAGAAGAATTCTTTGATTTTCATACAAAAGCCGTTGTTTAAATTTTTACGCAGAGTTCTTGTTGAAAAGCAAATGATTTTTTTTCTGTAAGTATTTTATAAAATAGTGGAGTCCACATGTTAGTCACTCTAATCGGGCTAGGACTACTGGTGATCTAAAAGCGTCGAGGGAAACAATCTCACCAAGAGTTGGCGAATAGTTTCATCGGTCATTTCTTCTCCCTTATTAAAGGTTTTTGAGGTAGGAGATACTATTCTAAAAAAAAATCCCACATCGTATCCTCGTTTAAGCATGATTAACATTATTATTATCGCCCTAGCCACCTAGACCTCAGACTTACAACAATCTGATGATCCACATGTGGCATTAATAAATATCCTCAATTGTCAGGAGGATCTGAGTGTAATGTTCAAGCTCAAACCCTGGTGCATTGGGTTTCAATGTAGGTTAAGTCATTACGGGAATTTCATAGTTGATTTAATTAAGGAAGCGTGAACCACGTCTCAGAGCATCCTCATGTCTAGTGTCATAATCGGTTTGTGAAATAGGGTCGAGTGTCTAGTCTCATTATTCATTTGAAAATTAGGTAGATAAACTCTCACCTAGGGTGTACTCCTAAAATCTATGAAGCTCACATCGAAATTTGGGTGGATGAAGTCTCCTATAGGGTGTTTTCCTAAAGTCTAGAGGCACTGCACTAAAAATTAGGTGGATGAAGTCTCATCTCAGAGTGTGCTCCTAAAGTCTAGGAAGCTTTACACCGAAAATTAGGTGGATGAAGTCTCATCTAGAGTGTGCTCCTAAAGTCTAAGAACTCGCATTGAAAATTGGGTGGATGAAGCCTCACCTGTACAGGTGTGCTCCTAAAGTTTAGGAAGCTTACACTGAACTTTGTGCTTGAAGAGATTTAAAGTGACTAATTCTCAAATATCTGTAAGTGTCTTCCAAATAATTTCTTGTTTTAACTTAAACATTCTAAACAATAATAAAATAATAAAATAAAAAAGATGAGAACGGAAGAGGCCAGACCACTTCCAAATCTAGCAAAGCCGAAATGGGGGAAAATGCAAGTGAACCGGGCCTAAATCATGATCCTAAGCCCTCCAACAACTTCGGGCGGCAGCTAGGAACTTCGGACAAGGGTCCTAAGGCTCCTACAGCACTAGACAACGATCCTAAGCACTAGGCAGCAATCCTAAGCTCCCAAACAGACTCTTATGGCTTTTCTAAGATTCCAACTGCAACTCTACTCCTCCAAACAGCATCCTATGACTTTTCTAAACTTCCAGCAGCAACTATACGCCTCCGACAGCGCTCTTATGGCTCTTTTAAGCTTCCAACAGCAACTCTACTCCTCCAAACAACATCTTATGACTTTTCTAAGCTTCCAATAGCAACTCTACGCCTCCGACAGTGCCTCCGACAGTGCTCCTATGGCTTTTCTAAGCTTCCAACAGCAACTCTACTCCTCCAAACAACATCCTATGACTATTCTAAGCTTCCAACAACAACTCTACGCCTCTGAGAGCGCTCCGATGGCTTTTTTAAGCTTGCAACAGCAACTCTACTCCTCTAAACAGTATTCTATGGCTTTTCTAAGCTTCCAACAGCAACATACGGCTTCAAACAGCTCTTAATTAGCAATGGACAATAGACAAGACTTTTCAGCACCTATAGCAGCTTTCTACAGCAATTCAAGATTTAGGCTCGTTTAGTGCAGTTGTAGCTTCTCAACTTTTCACGAAATTGTCCTATGGGAAGTTGGCTACACTTGTTTGATAAATTGCGTGGAAACAGTATGGAGTAACTGTTTCGAAAAAACGATCATCATACCTCGTTTTATAAAACAGTTTAAAAGAAGATCGTAATAGCCGCATTTTAGGGCCTGTTTTGGTTTTGCGTTTTAAGGTGCGGCGCGGCACAGTGTCGCGAAGTTGTTTGATTAGCGTCGTTTGGATGCCAACTTCGCGGCCGCGAATTGCGAAAGTTGGCGGAAAGCGGGCCGCAGGATGGACCCTGCGGCCTGGCGTTGGTCGCGCTAATATTATCTATTGCCCTCGCGAACATTACCTATTATCCTCGCGAGTCGTCTGTTTTGCCCTAGCGTCCGCTCACGAAGCTCCCTTGCGCCTTTCTTCTTCCTCAACCAAGGACGAAGCCGAAACCAGGAATTTGATGTAACCAAGGACGAAGCCCCCTTGCTCCTTCTTCTTCCTTCTTTGCTCACTGCCTTTATCCTGTGTCTGCCATGAGGCCGCCAGGTATTTAATGTAAATCATGTTCATAGCCATGATCATTTGCCGCAGTTCTACTTTTTCCAACTCCTAGTACCTAATTGCTTTGCTTGCCACTCGCGCAAAACGAGCCCGAATCGAGTAGCTTATCGATTTTGGCGGAGAGGTGAATGCTAACAGTGCAGGCTTGGCAGGAAGCAAATTAATGAAATAGTTGTTTTGAGAATATGCAGAGCAGGATGAATTAGTGGTTATATTCGATTTTCTATTTGGAATTTTTTACATGCATACCTCTTCGTTCCATTTTAAAGTTTAGGTGTTATATATGTAAATAAATATTTACATATATTTCCTATCTTAAGAAATAATTTATTTTCTATATTAATTAATGTAAATTTGTTGCTTAAGAAATAATTTATTTAATAAAAAATTATTTTATATATTCTCGCTCGAACGACAGTATAATAGTCATTTTTTCGAAATAATTCTTGCATAATTGTTTTCACGTATATCGCACTAAAATGACAATACCGGATTCCTCGTAATTGTAACTGAAAATCGATAGTTGCAATTGCACCAAACAGACCCTTAGAAACTTCAAAAGCAAAAATTCTTTTTGTTTATGTTCTTAAATTATTTATATATTTTCCATTAAGGAATTTACATATTATTTAAATATTTATTAATGAACTAATTAATTTAATTATAATTTAAATACCTATGTATTTACATTTACATGCATACCACCCAAAACCTTCCTATCACATTCTTAGCAATCCTTCCTATCACATTAAAAACACCCCACTGAATACAGCTTCAATGACACTATAACACACACGGCTTCCTGAGAGATCAATGCAACAAGCAAAATTACAATATTTAAAAAAGAAAAAGAACATTCAACCAAGCTTTCAAAATTGCCAACTATTTACATCCAACAACGATCTTGATAGTGAGGACGGGGACGGTGAGAGTAAGGATTTGTTGTATGCATGTAACTGTAGCATTATTGTATTAAGCCTAGCATGGAACATTATACATGTAAGATTTTTTTATCTTCACAGAGTGAAATACCGGTGATGTATTACTACAAAACATTATCATGCGGCATCATTATATGTATGAGTCAATTAAAGTGCCAAATTTCAAATATCCATCCACTTAAAGGCCAATTATTTGCTTGGTCATACATAAATGAAAACAGAATGGGGAATTATAAGCTCGTATTCGCATCGGTTCTTTTCAACAATAGATACATCACATTTTCTAAAAGACCAAATTCACAAAGCAAGTATACATCGACACAAATGTTATTCCAACCTGCACCATGATCATTGCTTGAGAAAAGCAAAAATCTTAAAAGCACCATTACCTAGGAACAGATCGCCTTCAATGTTCACGTTAATCACCAAAACATTATCAGGAGAAAAAAATTCATGAAACTTAGTAAAACAGAGCATGGATTTTAGATTTAAATCGTCCTCTGGCGTCAATATGCAGAACATTCAACCGTTGTACAAAAAGAAAAAAAAGAACTGAACTCCAACTATGCCAAAATTGCAAAAAACTAATCAAACTAATATATATGTAAATGTGTGCTTCACTTCAATGAATTGAGATGGAAAGGAGTTTAAAAAAAAGGATATCTCCAAACAAACAATTAAGGTAACGAGGATCGATCCCTAATATTCTCCAAAAACTTGCAAATCCTTACCAAAAAGATCCCAAATGCTAGCAACAAAAAATGAGCAGACTCTCGAGCAAAACAATGAGACTCCACAAACCCCAATACTGCTCCGAAAGGCGCATTACTCAACGTCATTCTCCAATTGGTTTAATGACAGGAACATACAAGGCTCTACAAATATATTTGGTGTACCTCACATCAGTTGATGCTAGTCAGCCCACAACTGCATCCACCCAACCCTGCACACCCATGAACTGGAGGTTGTCTAACACTAATCTTTTCCATCCTTTAGCCTCCGCACATATTCTAGATGAATCCTTAACCAACCTGATTTGTCCAACCTGAGCAAACCAGTTCAGCCATGGTTCACCTACATAAAGGTTTCAAAACTCAAGCAGGTTCTACAAAATCTCAAGAGCCGGCTCTCTCATAGGCCCTCATCAACTTTGAAATAAATACAGATTAAGTAACATGACAAAAAAAAATCCTGATCTCAAAGAGTAACTTAAACCTCAATTCTATATAATGGACTCTTGACAAAAACTGATTGTCACTAGTTGCTTGTTCTCTTCTATATAATGGACTCTTGTTAATAATGGCTGCTATATTCTGCTTTCATCGTTAACAGGTAGCTAGTTTCCTACTTTATTGCTTTCCTGTTCTATATAATTTTGCTAATTGCAAAGCACAAGATTCTTGACTAGTGATTTTCCTGCTATAATTGGTATTCAACAATTTGGTATCATAGTGCAAGACAACCCATCCTCCTATACTAAAAAAATTATGGCATGGTTTTTATTTCCTATTCTCATAGAAGGGAAGTATCTACTATTCCTGTAAGTAGACACCTCATGAACATTCCTAGAAGGCAACGGTTTGCGCATTGTAGCTACACAACAATTTGCTCCCATCTTGGAACAGATAATGCACAATACCTCCAAAATTCTATTAGAAGAATACTAAAAATCCTATGAAAGGTACTATTTATTTACATCCAAAAAGCAGTAATTTCTCTCAAACATGCTTCAAATATTGATACAAATCTAAAGTTTAAAACTATTGATGCATACCTTTATGAGGCCAAGACATAATAAATGTAAATATCATGTTTTAAACTTTAGATTTGTAAATATATAAGAATGGCATGGTATACATATAAAATCCTATCTATAAATAACAAATATGGCCTCGCCGGCAACTCAAATTAAGGAATGAAGAAGATGAAGAAGAGATTATGTGTTAAACCTGCAACAAAATCTGAAATAACAATTCTCTACAATTCAACAAACAACTAAATTATAGAGCTTCCCAAGCAGTATCAAACAAATGCAGGAAATCTATCCTCCTACCATTAGTTATGAGTTCTGCAGCACATTGCTTTCCATGAAGATAACTGATCACATGTTTTCTAAGAAAGTTTAAGCGCTTGGAGTCTTAATTACTTATTTTGATTACAAACATCATTTAAATTCAAAAGATAAAAAATATCGCACATCTTAGAGTTGAAGGCAAGAAGAATGTTGTACATTTTAAGCACAAATGTTTGTTAAAGGCTCACACAACAATATCATCATCATTTTTACATTAAATTTAAAAAAAAAAATTGAACCATTTACTTAATATTTCGAAGCTCCTAACTTCTATTATACCATTATAAAGCTTTTATAAAATAAATAAATTAGGTAGAATCTTAACAACTAACCAAACACAAGCACGCACATTGACATGCATACAACTAATACCGATTTCAGGTAATTCCTATTGTCATTAACATTTCCTACCTTGCAATCCCTTCAAGCCAGCAATCCGAAATTCTTCTTGATTGTAAATACTGTGTTGCTTGCTTCTCATCAGTCTCCCAGAACAAATGGCCTCATTCTCACTTCCCACCCCGTTATCCAAACCCACTCCATCTTCATCCCATAAAACCCTTTTATCTCCAAGAATCTTTCCCGTTAAACTAGATTAGGTAGAGCAGCTCCAAAAACCTCACCGAATCACCGGATTAGGCAGAGCAGCTCCAGTTTTGGCATCCCTGGCTGGTCTTCTTGGGAATCTTCAAGGGAACAAACACAGATGAAGCGACGAGGAAGCTGGCTGGAGATGATGAGGCTCTCGGATTCGGAGTAGTGGGGGAAGGGCATCCGGGTAATACTTACGCGAACGAACGCTGGCCGCAGGGTCGACCTGCGGCCCACTTTTTTCGTTAAAATGTCAAAACTGTCGCCGCGATTCATTGCCTCCGCTGCCTCAAACGACGCACAAATGCGTCCGCCTGCCGCACCGCACCTCCGCAGCTGCCCCAAACGAGCCCTTATACAGCAATGGGCAGCAGCTTACAGCGCCTATGGAGTTTCAAACAGCACCTTAAAGCCTCTCAAGATAGTATATGTGCAGTCCAAAATAAACATGTTTTAAACCATTCATAAGCGACATTAATTCAAGCTCAAGATTCTCATGGATACTGCTTTATCTTCATGTATTTTCATACAAGCACCTACACTTGTTGAAACCCCTACATGAAAGCACAAACTACCACAAAGTTTGGTATATAATGCCAACTTCAACTGTATACCATAAATGAGCATAAAGGTGAAGGAAGATAAAGTGTAGGAACTAGACATGAATATCAATTCACTACCATGATTACAAAGCTTCGAATCTGCACCATACAAGATTTCAAATTTCGACAATAAACAAGAACCCTCGTATATATATTCTCGCTTGCACATTGGTTAATTTTTTATTTATTCACATATTTAACACCTAAAACTCACTTCATATATTCGTACAGCTCAATTCTTCCATATTGCATAAGAGAGGCCACCAATTGGATCTTTAAACAATAAGATATATGTTTTCATGCATAGTTAATATGGCGTGTATGTAAGAGAGAGTTTAGGTTGTAGATATTTGCATACATAAGGATTATATGGTATGAATGTAAAGAGAAAATCTAAGTGCTAGACATGTAATGAATCGAGTGGTATGCATGTTAGGAAAAAAAAACCAGCATTATAAATGCTCTATGTATCAGTTTTATTTCATAGACAAAAGCTAAATGAATTGCATTTAATTCTTAGAGGTATCCACCAAGTAAAGTTTCAGATTCAGCTTTCCAAACATCAAATCCAGGAGGGTTAGCTGCGTGTAAATTCGAAGTTACAGCAAATAAATCTTCTTTGGAGCGTAATGAAAGTTGCTAGTCTTGTGAATCAAGAATTCATTTGGGACCTGGAAGCAGTTATAATCGAATTGGGGCGCTTCGAGAAAGAGAATCAGAAAATAATACTTGAATCTTTGATGAACTTGAATGCCCTTTTTCAGAATGTTGCTCATCCTAGAAGAGAAATGGGGGAGCTTCAGATGGGGCAATTTCGGCGTGAGAGGAAGAGGCGAGAGGGTTTCGGTCCTTAGGTGGGATCGAGAGGAGGGTTTTGGTGCAGAGACGGGATCGGAAGGAGGGTTTCGGGTGCAGAGGCGGATCGGGAGAGGTGGAGCTAGCGGGAAAGTTGCAGTGTAGTGCTTCGGTTTGCAGAGGGAAGGAGAGCCGAGCGAGAAGAAGAGGGGGCGAGCAGGTCTTTGGTGCAGGGGTCAGAGGCGATGGTTCCAGGTCGAACGAGAGAAGGCGAGCGGGGACCTTGGTAAAAAGCAGAGGCAAGCGGAGCTTCGGTCGCGCGAGAGAGGGTAGCAGGCGAGCAGGACTCAGTTCGCGGAGAGAGGCTGAGGCTTCGGTCCGCACGCAGGAGGGAAAGCAGGCGAGCGGTATCGAGGGCGAGAGGAGAAGAGGGAGCCGGAGAGTTTCGGCTGGGTGAGTGGAAGGAGACAGGGCTTATGTCGAATCCTTCAGGAAGGAGTTGGGCGGGATTTGTATCCCGCAAATTTATAAAGGCTGGGCGTCTCATTTTCGGGTCCTTTAGAATGTTAGTCATTAACCTTGCAATTAAGAGTCAACTATTTGGGACTACTCATGGGAAATTTTCACAAAAATGAGTCAAGAAGTGGTTCGAAGTTTTATGGGAGTTAGGTTCCATTACTAATCTGCTGGATGATCAGTAAGAAACTCCTACAGCTAGATTCTAGGATCTAATGTGAAGAATGTTAATATCTCACTAAAATGAAGTCAACAATAAGATGTTTCCTCGTTCCTTAATGTGCCCTTTTCTTAGTAAACTGAGGTATGTGACTTGCTGCTAAGCAATGATTGTCTATCTTCCTAGGGTCTTTTAACTCTGTTTTAGGGAACCATCATAGGGGCACGGTGCTGCACCTACAAGATTCTGTCATTAGTGTTTTTTGGCGCTCATTCAATGAGTAGCCTCGCAGCTTCAGTTAGCTTTCAAGCCCAGGTGGCATAGAACATGCCATTCACCCTTACCCATAATTGATGGATGTGCGATTCGGAGTTATCCTTTCCCCAAATCCCATTGCACCTTTTGTGAGGGAATATTGAAATTGTTATTTTTTAGTTCCCCCAATTATTTCTTTTTTAAAAT
Source organism: Papilionanthe hookeriana x Papilionanthe teres (assembly GCA_022702705.1). NCBI lineage: Eukaryota > Viridiplantae > Streptophyta > Magnoliopsida > Asparagales > Orchidaceae > Papilionanthe > Papilionanthe hookeriana x Papilionanthe teres. The sequence goes on along the minus strand of CM040425.1, from coordinate 37,497,905 downwards.
ATATATATTTTAATGCATATCCCATTACTTGACTTGATACAAAATATAGAGTTTATGGATAGAAAAGCTTTAGTTTGTCACCTCTCAAAGCTTGGGGAACTTGTGGCCATTATGTTTATAGCTGGTAGGCTGCTTTGCATATCTACTCCTTTTCGTATTGACTTGATTTTTAAATGGTTCATAACATTTACACGAAATTATTTCCACATATAAATTCCCTTCTTTTGATTATTGACTCACTAAATGAGACAGATATACATTACAACAGCACAAAACCAAATGCAAACTATTGCACCATATATGGAATCAGTGAGTGCTTAGTTATATTTCATATCTCTTTACATTCTGAGCTGGAATATTTTCTCTATTCTCTTTTCATGTCAAGCAAGACTACATTAGTCATATAAAAACCTTCATTAAACTGCTCTGGCCTTTCTTTTTTCATTTTCTATTTTTTTACTTTAATTAATTTATTTATTTATCTTTTGAAAACTCAATGGCAGGGCCTGGGTGCTCGTCAGTTGGAGGTGGCGCTTTCACTGAATTGGGGCCGTTCTACCCAAGAGGGGATGGTAGGGGTCTCCGGATAAACAAGCATTCATGGAATAAAGGTCATCTCATCTAGTAACTAAATTACAAAGTTGATTTTTATGTGTTTCAGTAAGTGAAATTCATTTGCTGATACATCAATTATCAAAAAATTTGATTCCTGCCAGCTTTGTTTTTTTCATATTTACAGCATCAAATCTGTTATTTGTTGAATCTCCTGCTGGAGTTGGATGGTCTTATTCAAACAGAGCTTCTGATTACACAACCGGAGATGCATCTACAGGTAATATTTGCTTGTAACATTTTTCTACAGAAATAGCAAATAGCTAAAATCTTTTTATGTGTTGACTTACATAGTTTGAGTTGACTGCTTAAATGATTTGATCAATGAAGCAAATGACATGCATATATTCTTGATGCGATGGTTTGAAAAGTTTCCCGAGTTCAAAACTCGAGACTTGTTTCTTACAGGAGAAAGTTATGCAGGTTAATCACCTCCTTTTTTCCTTCCAATATTTTATTGGCAAAAGTTTTTTTCTGATAAAAAATAATAATTTTTTACAGGGCACTACATACCGCAACTCGCTGTTGTTCTCTTGAACCACAACAAACATTCAAATAATTTCAAGTTCCACATTAAAGGAGTTTTTGTAAGAAGCAGCTTAACATATATACATAAAAAAAATGAATTTTATTTGCCCAAAACTCCACATTTCATGAATTTTTGCTCGAGCAGATTGGGAATCCTCTTCTGAAGCTTGATCAGGATGCTTCTGCCACTTACAAGTATTATTGGTCTCATGGGATGATTTCTGATGAGATAGGCCTCAAGATGATGAATGAGTGTGATTTTGAGGATTATCAGTATAGTGATTCCCACAATACCAGCAAAACATGCAACGATGCAATTGCAGAAGCAGATAAAGAGGTCGGAGATTACATAAATGCATATGATGTGATCCTTGATGTCTGCTATCCAGACATTGTAGAGCAGGAACTGAGGCTGAAAAAATATGTATGTTGACTCGAAAGAAAAAAATAAACACCTTGGAGCATTTACGTACATACCACACAATTCCCATGTATTTACATATCTAACACCTAAACTTAGTTTTTTTTACATCTATACCACCTAAAATTTTCATATCGCATAAGAAATACCCTCTATTTTGACTTTTTAAAACTGAACTTCGTCTTTTCATGCATAAAGTGGCATACATGCAAAAAGTTGAGTTTTAGGTGTTTGATATGTAAATACATAAGAATTGAGCGTTATGTATGTAAATCTTCCTATATTTTAATTTAGTTACTTGCATGATTGTTCTAAAAAGTGCTCTGAATGGCAGGTTACTAAGATGAGTGTCGGGGTTGATGTATGCATGACTAGTGAAAGGCGCTTTTATTTCAATCTACCAGAAGTTCAACACGCCCTTCATGCCAACAGAACCAGTTTGCCTTATAGCTGGAGCATGTGCAGTGGGTGAGTATTGTAAGGTATTTCTTAACAAAATTGTATGCGGATTTTGATATGATTTATGCATTGTGTCTTTATGAGTCCCATTCTCTGTGAATGAGCTATTTATTCATCTTTAATAATGAGCTGCTTGCTTCCATCTTTTATTTGTTTGAGCTTCTTTCTCTGTCTTTGTAAAAGGGAAAAGAAATTTTAACTAAATATGCATTCATAAATTGTTTTGTGTCTGTGCATCATATAGTTCATTGTATGAATATAATTTGGCTTGTTCAAATTCTTTGACACACAGGTTCTTAAATTACAATGAAGGTGATGAAAACATCAATATAATTCCCATCCTTAAAAGAATACTTAGAAAACGTATACCAGTTTGGGTTTTCAGGTTAGTATTTTAGTTATAATTACTATTTTATTTTAACTTGATGTTTTTTAAGAGAAGTTAAGATAATCTCAATCTGCAGTGGTGATCAAGACTCTGTGGTGCCACTCATTGGCTCTAGGACACTTGTTCGAGAGTTAGCACATGAAATGCAACTTGGTGTGACATTGCCTTACACTGCTTGGTTCCAGAAAGGCCAGGTAGTTCTTTCCTCGAAACTAACACCCAAGTGATTGTTTTAAACTACCCAACGTTAATCAAATATTTGAACTTGAATTAGACCAAGCTTTATATCATACCCGAAATTATTTAACAATTTTCTTTTATCATTTTAGTTCAGCCTTTATTGAGTTGAACTTATTTTACTATGATTTTTCAGTATCTTAAACTTTCTTTTATATCATCACCCAATATAATTCAAGTCTTATATTTTAGGGGGCTTCACTAAAAACCCAAATTCTAATATTATGAATAAATAACTACATCGAGCAACATTCTAAAATAAGGCTCTTCAAATTTTAGAGGATTTGAACAAGCTTTACATAAGCTACTAAATGAGTCATTGACATGAAGCAGACAATTAAATTACAAACGACAAATATGAGGATTTTATAGAGCAATTTGTCAAACAACAAACAAACACACATTTAAAAGGATAGCATACTACTATTTGGTCTAGTTCTTTTGTACTTGAAATATTTACACATTTTGTTTTTCCTAGTTGAGTTAATTTTCCATCCATTTTTCTTTTCTTATTTATAAATTTGATGCAATTTTTTTAAACTTTGAAACTGAAGGAATTTTATTTTATTATTTATTTTCTTCTCATTTCTCTTGCAGCCATGTAGTGAATCATTTGATTTCTTACTACAGTTGTTTTTCTCGTTAATAATTTCCTGTTACCCTTCATTCATATCATAAGGTTGGTGGATGGGTGACCGAGTATGGAAACATCCTAACGTTTGCGACGGTTCGCGGAGCTGCTCATATGGTGCCTTATTCACAGCCAAAGAGAGCTCTTCTCCTCTTCAAATCATTCGTAAATGGTCAAAGACTACCAATTACAGCTGATCCTCCCATTAATGATGAAGATAGCAGCTGAAGATGCATTCATGAAAGGAACTATAGGATTCAGAATGTTAAAACTTCATTTTTTTTTAACTAACAGTGAAATGAAAAAATGAGTTGAAACAGGTTCTCATTCATGCTGTTCTCCATTATTCACTTCAATACAGAATTACGATTCCTACTACATCAGCTGTTCTTTTAGTTTTTGGTAAAGTGGTCATTGATGTGGAAAATGGTTATCTAAATCAACTCAAGATTCATCCAATAGATCCCGAGTTTAAAGTCTTATATATACGGTATACGTGTGTCTGTGTGGGTACACACATCAAATTACTCGGACAAAACCGCATCAATAGAACATCGTTTAAGGTAAAAGAGAAACAAGACCAATACACAAGAATTCTAAGCATGCCAATAAGATTATATATTACAAAATTATCACATAAAATTATAAATTATGATGATAAAAAGCAGCATGCTTAATTTCATTTCAGGCTAACCATCCAATATGATTTCATTAACATGAGAGTCCAACTTGTGAAAAACAAAAACAAAAAACTCAATATTTTAATTATTATCACTAGTCAGATATCCCAAAATATTCCAGGGCCAAATTTATGACTCCTCATTTTCTATTCATTCCTGCTCAATATTATCTGAGTAGTTAAAAGAGTTTTTCTTTTCTTTTGATTTGGTGAATTTGATTATTTTATTTCAGTCGATTCACTAAAATATAAGTTGAACCAACTAACTGAAGACCAATCATGTTCTCATGTAAAACTGTATCAGAACTCCTACATTTTTTTGTCATGTGTACTGTTCGGCCCTATCATATATTAAATTATTTAATTTTTTTTAATTAAGGGATATCTAATTGAACTAAAAATGATACAAGAAAATTGTCATTATTTGACTGTCATTGTCTGTCATGTGTCCTATCATATAAAAATAAAATCTATTACATAAATACAAATATAAACATAAAAAATAAAAACTTACCAAAATCACCAATCAAACAGGCCCCTGAAAGGCCAAAATGGACAGTTCTAACAGAAATGTTGTCAGTTTTAAAATTTATTTTAAAAAATGCCATTTTTTTTTAAAATATTTTCATTACGTTCATTTGTAAAATTTTCTCTTTTATTTTTATCTGTAAGAATTCATTAAAAAATGTCTACCTGGAAGGTTTATCCTAAAAACAAAAAAGGTGAGTCATACCGCACCGTTCTTATACATTTATAAATCTAACATCAAAATTTTCATATTTCAACTTTAACCTCAAATAAAAAAATATTATCATAATTCATTATTTAAAATTATAATAAACATTTTCAAACATACGTTTACAAATACATAAAAAATGTGGGGTATGCATGCAAATTTCCCGACAATGAAATATTTGAAACATTAGGGGTTATTTGGCTTTCAAGTGGGATTTATATCGGTACTCAAAATCATACCGCCCCTAATTGTAGGCAGCTTATTTGGTGCGGTGACGTTTTGAAAATGCACCAAGTCTGTCTGGGTAAATCGCATTTTCACAGTTTATGCGTTTTCAAAATGCGAAAAAAACAACGTTTTCACACCGCACCTAACTTACCAGCATATTATTTTAATCAGCTTATCAGCAGATTATTCAATAAGTTGTAGCTGTCCTAAAAGGACGAGTTAAATGTCTAGGATTGTAACTAACCTAATAAGCCCCTCAGCGCCTGCAACATCAACTTGGAAGATGGGGAAGAAACGTCTCCTTGGTAGAAACAAAGACTTTCACCATTCACTTCAATCCAACTGCATCCTGGTGTCTTAACCGCCACCAAATTCGTCATCTTCCTCCTCATCTCAGCCACGCCATCCCAATTCCCAGCCCTCTCATAGATGCTGCAGAGCGCCACAAAGTTGCTCGGATTGTCTGGCTCCAATTCAAACAACTTTCTTGCTGCAATCTCCCCAACCTCAACATTCTGGTGCACCGCACAAGCACCAAGTAACGCCCCCAAATGCTTCCCGCCGGTTCCATCTCCATCCTCCCAATCAACTCAAGCGCCTCCACAATTCTCCCATGGCGACCGAGAAGGTCTACCATGCAGGCATAGTGCTCGACGCTCGGCTCCAAACTGTATACTCTGTTTATTGAAACGAACGCAGCACGTCCTTCATCGATGAGACCAGAATGACTGCAGCTCGAGAGCACCGAAGTGAATAGAACGGAATTGGGCTCCAATCCGTCTCCTCTCATCTCCTCGTAGAGCCTCAGAGCCTCTTTTCCTCGACCATGCATGCCGTAACCTGATATTAAGATCGACCAGGTTATGAGATTTCTGACTCGCATTCGCGAAAAGAGGTGGAGGGAAGCATCCAAGGATCCGCATTTGGAATACATGTCGATCAAAGAATTGCTAAAGACGACATCAGATTCCAATACCAAACACCTGATTGCTCTGCCATGAACCTCCTTTCCTTTCCTCAAATCTCCACTCTGGCAGCAGGCACTGAGCAGGCTCGGGAGCGCCATCCAATCCTCACCAACTTCATCGAACTGAGACTTCCGGTATAAATTGAACGCCTCAGTGAGCAATCCGGCTTTTGTAAATCCGGTAACCATGGCATTCCAAACAGCTCCATCTTTCTCGGGCATCTCTTCGAACATCTTTCGAGCATCGACCAACCTCCCACACTTCAAGTACATATCGACAATAGAACTGCTGACGATAAGGTGGATGTTGAGAGCCATTTCGATGGCAAAAGCATGGAGTACGGCGCCTGTGCGTCCATGGTCAAGACCAGCGCAGGCTTTGAGAAGGGAAGGTAAAGTGAAGTGATCAGGACGGAGACCAGAGGCGAGTAAGGGGTGGAGTAGAGCGAGAGAATGGTGAAAGAGAGACGCTTGAGCGTAGGAGGAGAGGAGGATGTTCCAGGAGTGAAGATTCCGATGAAGCATACGATCGAACACTTGGCGGGCGATGATGAGGCGGCCGCAGCGCGCGTACATCAGGAGGAGGTCGGTCTCGAGGGTGGAGTGAGGGATGAGGCCGAAGACGATGGCATGTAGATGGGCTTGCTTCCCTGATCTTAAGGCGGAAGCAACGGCGCATTTCCGTAATATAGAGGAGAGTTGCGCCGGGGTGCTGTTCGGATGCACCATTCCCCGCAGGGTTTACAGTTTGAGAGTCATTAATATATTTAACTTGTAGAAACTGAAATACACTTTTTAAACCTAAGATAGATTTTTTATATGTAAAAAAGTAAATTTTATGCTATACATGTAAATACATGAGAAATAAGAATTGAGTGATATGCTTGTAAAAATCCTTCGACATAAATACATATCATGAGAATAAAGACATATATTGTGATCGAGTAAGAACAGTTACAGTCAATAGTATAAATGATCTTGAAGACGACAATCAATGATGTTAGATTGCAATAGATGATCAATCATCTTGATTAAAAAATAAAATTGCATTATAGCTTCCAACTCAGACAAAGATATAAAAAATAATCAACATTGACAAAAATTTGAAATACATTGTATGAGATAATACTTTCTAAACAGATAATCATGAGGCAAAATAGAGTAGCACAAAGTCAAAAAAAAAAAAGATCATCATTACAAAAAATTTTATTTATTTTCTTAAATTTTTTATTTGGAAAATATTAGGGTCACGCCTAGTTTTATTTATATTTTAAAGAAAAGATATAGTAGAGACATTGTACAATATAATCCAAATTAAAAAATAAACAACACAAAAAGCAATCACTTAAAAATTTAACAACAAAACCCAAACAATAGAACATACAACCTCCACTCAAAATAGCTTTAGCATGCCAAATCTCCAAGATTCAGCAAGATAACCTCAAAACAACTGCTAACAAAACCATTAGTCATCAACATCTTCAAACAATAACCTCTAATAAAGCCCTTTAATCAGCAATATCTTTAAACAACCTAAATAAAATACTTTAACAAATCAGAAGAAAAATAACTTTTCAAATCAACAAGCAGATAACCCTCAGTCATCAATAATCTAAACAACATCCTCAAAATAAAACTCTAAAGATCAAGCAAACAACAATATTTTCTCAAAATTATAACTATAGAACCTACAAAACTAAACCAAGCAAAATGATAGCCACAATAAATTACTACCAAAACCAAAAAAATTCTAAAAGGAAGAAAAAAGATTAAGATAACCAAAATTAACAACATTAAATGTATCACATAACAAAATAATAATAATAATATAAAACAACAGAATAAGCAAAAAAAAATCTTAAATTTACAGGCACCTGAGAAGGTTTCAGAGAGAGCCGACATGGGAAACAACCTCAAACATAAACAAATAACCCCAATCAAAACAAAATAGAAATGAAAAAAATAATAAGAATAAAATAAGAGCTCAGCCAAACCCAGATTTAAACTAAGAGAATCTATCAAAATAAAAAAAAAATAAATACTTAGTAGGATTATCCAAAACAATTCTCTTAAGCAACCAAATATCTAAGGCAACCAAAAGAACTATTGATCTTACAACCAGAGTATTCATCATCAAAGTCTCAACCCGCAACATAACCTTCCCTATTAAGAGATTTTAAAATTCATTTGAACAATTTAAAAGCCACAAAAAATCTAACTTTCACCGACAAAACAATAAGTATATAATATCATTTTGTATCAAATGATGTATTCAATACATGTTATAAGATAAGGTTTTTTTTACTTTTTTGTAGAGTGAGTACTTGAAATTTAGGATCATTCACTTTACTTCTAACCAATATGCTACGCATTCAAACACGAAAATAACACTTAAGTTGGTCGAAATAAGAAAAACTCTCTTGATCATGCAAATGAAAAAAAAAGGTCGGAATGAGAGTCGCTGCAACAAATGGCGCCATAAATTAGAAATCAGTAGTGACTGCGGCTTAAATCTGGTGGTGGTGGTAATAGGCAGATAATCATGGTGACTCGCAATTAGAAATGATAATAACAATGACTTTAATCTGCAATGTATTTGAGAATCATCCAAAATTTATGAATTTGGAATACATATATTTTGAACAACATGACAAACTTTAAATTAACAAAAAAAAATGCATTTCGTTTTTTTTGAACTAAATGCCGAATATTAAAAAATCTTATATTTTATTTGTTTTACTCCATTCATCTTGACAATCAACCAAATAATCAGATTTAATTTTTGCAAAAAAATTAAAATTTTTTGTCCAATGCTTTGGACTTTGCCGTCATAACTTCACTATACATAAAGATAGTTTTATTAAATAACTAGGTTTTATAATGTTAATCTAAGTTTATAATCAATAACCCCTTGTATTAATTGACAAAACCCAATTAAAAAAAATTCAGAATCATATTATTCTTTAAAAAACTATAAAAATAAATTTTAAATTATTTATTTTGAGATTTAATATACTATATAATTATTAATTAATATATATAAGAAAATTATTTCTTTTACATAAAGTTCAGAAGGTTGTACACTCTAATAATGAAGGACATTGTGAAATGATTTGAACCTATTTTGTACTCAAATGAAAAAAAAAATCATATAAAAATAATTTAAATAATATGAATAAGAAATGATAAAAATCTATTTAATTGCTAAAACACTTAAAACAATTCAATAAGAAAGTAGAGACACTTGTCTAAAAAAAATAAAATTGAAAACAAAAACCGTAAAATAAACTATTCAAATCCAAGAAAATGTAATATTTGGTACATAAATTAAAAATATCAAAAAATAAGCTACTATACGACGATCCACCAAACATTTCCGCAAAATATGCTATAAAAAAATATTAGGAAGTGAGTTCCAAAAATCAAACTCAATATACAACATTATTTTTTAAAATAAAAAAAATTTTAAAAAAAATATGAATTACTATATTAATATATATTATCTGAAAGTGACTAATATGAAGGATTTGTCAAATTACAATGATAGTGTAATACCTAAATAAAATCTATTATATGCAATGAATTGGGGTCGATATAATAATATCTAAGATCAATTACTTAATAAATTATAATTAATGACAATTTATTTTACATATTCCAATACAATTTTTTCTAATCCAATCCTTTCTCACTATTACATGATTTAACAACCATTTTATTACACATTTACATTTTAATCTATTTGTATTTATAGTCAATTTTGTTAGAAGTCTTGAAATTAAGAAGTTAATCATCATCCCAAGGAAATTTAATGATTTTCTGCAAAGTCATTATTTGTGACATAATCAACCCGACTAGTTAATATTCAAAAAGATTCTACCAACTTATATACCGCTGCTTATTAAACATACACTTCTGTAAATTTTTTAAAGATATTTTATAAGTAATATGAAAAATTTTATCAGAATTCTAAATATGATTTTTGACTTTATATTAATTTTTTTTATAATAAAACATAAATAATGTTCATGAAAATTAAATATTACAACAGCAAAAAACGTGAATCTGTGCAATAATAAGGCAAGATAATATACTCATGTGAGCTACTGTTTCATTTTGAAAAAAAAAAAAAATCTATCATAAATTTATAATAAAATAAAAGAGTCAAAAAATTAAGAGTGGCAAACCTTTACAAGATTAAGAAATTTAATACAAATTATAAGAATAATACCCCTAACATTAAAGAGTATAGTCGACCTCTGATAAATAATAACATATTACCTCAAAATAAACAATGCAATACTCTTGATTTTATGAGATTCAATTAATGATGACAGACAAAATTTTGCTCATAGGTCCTACAACTAATGGCCCATTCGGGACCGCGGTCTGACTGCTTCGCGGCTGGAGGCCGACATTTCGCAGTTTATTTCGGCGTCCCTCTTGCGGCAGGACGTGAATTTGGCCCAAAGCGGGCCGCAGATCGAATCCCGCGGCCTAGGTTCGTGGGGAGATGTTCTTAGCTCTCGTCCAAACCACCTCTTTTGGACGAAGCTCTCATGGTCCTGCACCTCCCCCACGGTCGCGCATGTTTGATTCCTTCGCTCAACTGCAGCTCGTGCTCCTCCCTTACTGGCGACTCAGGTATCCTCTCCGCCCTCCTTGTCGTTCCCTCCCTCGCTCCCTCCCTGTTGTGCAAATCTCATAATTACTGGAGTTTTGGGCAACAGTCGAATGAGGCGATCCATTCGAAGGAGAGCAAGATCGAGAATGTAGGCGAAGTGGAAGACGATTCGTCGACGTTGCTCGTACTTGCGCACAAGCTTCAAGGAGCACAATAATCAATTAAAAAGTTTTTACACAAAATTCATATTCACGGAATCCTTTATTTTATATTTTACTGTTCATTACTTCGTAAATTTCATTAAAATATAAGCTTGGAAATAAATTTTTTATCTTAATTAAACTAATATTAAAAATATTTTTATATGATTTAAGAGGTTAAGAGTATACAGTATATTTAAAATTTTTAAGTACAAGTAATTTTAGGATATGTATTAATAAAAAAGTGTTTGAATTAAAATTATCTTCTTTCTTCCTGTTAAGAATAATATATTGCAGATTTATAATAAAAGTTTTATAGTTGTTGAATTCACAAGGATGATGCGTATATTTTCAATTTCACTTAATCATATGGCATTTTTTCAACCTATGTTGTAATTGTGTTGCCCCTCTCTTGAAACTTTAGCTATATATAGGATCATAAAGTGCTCTATAACATATGCTTAAATTAAAAATAAAATGTAATCCTAGTTTTATTTTCTTTCCCATAATTTGGCATAAGCGATGAGCATATTTTTCAACAGTTCTTTCTCTTATAATTTTATTAATTTTTATCTTTCTTTATCACTTTTCGGTACTCTTTGTTAAGTGAGCTGTGTATTTGAAATTTTATTCTTTTTGAAATGAATTTCTAACTTACGTGATATTAAATATGTAGCACTTCACGATTCGTTTTAAACAATTTTATTAAACGAAGTGCGAATGATCATTTTTTCAGAAACATTGCCTACTATATTGTTTTCACATAATTGCAATAAACAATAATCAACTTCCTTGTAGTAGCTTTACAGGTAGCGTAATCGCTAATTGTAGATTGCCTAAAATAGACCCTAAAATTAAAATTATGTAAAGGAATAAAATTCTAACCTAATTTTGTAATATCTAACTTAAGTGCGTACAAACATATATATTGGGTATAACTAACTTGAAATATAATACCAACACCTAAATAAAATTCAACCCATATAATCTAATCATAATAAATATGATAAAACAACAATCACTAGCATGTTAGATTAATTTGATTATGACGAAAGAGAAATGTAAGGAGGTCACATTACCTGTAGATTCTCTTATGCTTATAGAAGTTAATTTAATAGATACACACATGAAAGCAATAAGTATCGAGTTGGAGGAAGGATGAAACGAATGGGAGACTAGGGGGAGGGGGAGGGGGGAGGCTATCAATATGATGGCAGCTGTCACAAGTTCAAAGAGGAAGACAAAACCTAGTAATGTGACCTCATTTTTCGTCAAGGGAGAAAGAGCAATGTGCTAGCGATTTAGGTGTTAAGGGTGGAAAGTGGCTTGGTTAGGAAGTAATTTTGGCAGCTCGGAAGCATGTGCGAACCTGTGCACATGAATTGGAAAATTTATTAATACAAATGATATAGTTTAATCATTTTACCCCCCTCTAAATTATTTTACATTAACAGATTACCAAATAAATAAAACTGCGGTGCCACGCAGCCACCTTAATTAATTTTATATAAATGCTAAACATACACATGCAAATTTTGAAATCAAAGCACTTGTTTTAAAACATCTCAATATTTTTTTTAAAATAAACATAAAAGAGTACAAATATGACACAACTTTTAATGTAATTAAAGAGAATATAGTTGTAATCAATTATGTTCTTTCCTTATCTAGGAAGTGGTATTCCTATAAGAATATGCATCTTGTAAGACATCAAGTATGAAAGAAAAAAGATTCTCTTATATTTGTGTCTGTTTTTAAGGTATCAGAGCGAGAATAATCGCTCCAAAATAAACTCTTCATCCCGATCCCCTTCCTCTACAGAGCTCGCCGCCCATACATTCGTAAGCCGAACCCAGCAAACTGGGAAGACGACGACAGGATGGCGGATCGCTGCAAGCAACTGGGGAAGGCAAATGACGGGATCGCGACGTACAGATCGTGACACAGAGAATCCGACGATGGGATCGCGACCCACAGAAACTTCAAACTCCAGTGTTTGTCTTCTCCCGCACCCGATCTACCTGAAACTCAAACCGTCTCCTTGTCCAGTCGTGAGCAAACTCTTCCTCTATCATGTATGAAAATTCTGCTACCTCCACTCAATTCTCCACCCTGCCGTCGGCTTCTGCACCACTCTCCTCTAGAACCAACGAAAATCATCCAGTCCAAATCACCACAATCCGACTCAATGATGATAATTTATTACGCTGGTCACAATCGATGAGGATGTACATTAGAGGAAGATGAAAGATAGGCTACCTAACAGGGGAAGTCCGTGAGTCAACCACTGCAGATCCATCCCATGCAATCTGGGATGCCGAAAATTCCATGATAATGACCTGGCTGGTGAACTCTATGGAAGAGGAGATAGGCGCAAACTACATGTGTTACTCTACTGCCAAAGAACTCTGGGAGAATGTGACCCAAATATATTCAGATATGGGTAACAAATTTCAAGTTTATGAACTCTCCTTAAAACTTGGTGATATTCGTCAAGGTAATGATTCTGTCACAAAATACTTTAATTCTCTGAAGAGAATATGACAAGATCTAGACTTATTTAATGATCAAGAGTGGAAGTGCCCTGACTATGCTAGTAGGTATAAGACCATTGTTGATGCAAATAGAATTTTTAAATTTCTCACTGGTCTTAATGAGGATTTTGACGAGGTAAGGAGTAGAATCATTGGACGAAATCCCCTGCCATCAATCCACGAGGCCTTCTCGGAAGTTCGTCGTGAAGAAACTCGAAGAGGAGTAATGCTCAACAAAAAATCCCCTGCTACCAGCATACCTGAGACCTCGACATTCAACTCTGAAATTCATATCAGCAAGCGGAATGTTTCACATCCACAAAAGAATGAGGAGAAAACCCGGGTGTGGTGCGATCATTGCAACAAGCCACGACACACTAAAGAAACATGCTGGTATCTCCACAGAAAGACTGTCGATTGGAAGCCAAAGAACAAGCGCCAGCAACCTACCGTAAATACTGCTGCAGAACAGATTAACCCATTCAGCAAGGAGCAAATCGATCAACTCCTGAATCTGCTAACCCCATTTCAGCTACTGGTACTCCAAAGTGTTCTATGGTACATGCAGGTAGAAATTTAAACTCTTGGATTATTGACTCTGGAGCTTCTGATCATATGACAAATCTACACCATTTATTTCATTCATACAACCCATGTTCTGGCCATGAAAAAATTTGTATTGCTGACGGTAGTTTCTCTTCTATTGCTGGAAAAGGCAACATTAACCTGTCCAAAAGTATAAACCTTAAATCTGTACTCCATGTTCCAAAACTCAAATGTAACCTTTTATCCGTCAGCAATATTTCAAAAGATTCTAACTATCGTGTAATTTTTTGTGAATCTTCTTGTGTTTCTCAGGACCAGAAGTCGAGGATGACGATTGGGAAAGCTAAAGAGATAGGAGGACTTTACTACTTTACGGACTCTATTCCTAGTAATAAAAAAGTTCAAGCTTATAACAGTATAAGTTCAAACCCTGCATTAGAAAAAATAATGGAATGGCATCTTAGATTAGGCCATCCAAGTTTTCCTTATTTAAAACATTTGTTTCCTCATATGTTTAAGGGTGTTAATTGTAACTTACTTCAATGTGAAACATGTTATTTGGCAAAAAGTCATCGCATAAATCTTGCTTCAAAACCATACTATCCTTCAAAACATTTATGTTTGATCCATAGTGATGTTTGGGGACCTTTAAAAATCAAAACTTTATCTGGAAAAAGGGGTTTTGTGACTTTTATTGATAATCACACCAGAATATGTTGGGTTTATCTCATAAACAAAAAATTAAAAGTCAAAAAAATATTCCGAGATTTTTACATTATGATTAAAACTCAGTTTGAAACAAAAATATGCATCCTTAGATCAGACAATAGAACTGAATACTTTAATGAATGTTTGGGGGAGTTTTTAAGAAACAAAGACATAATTCATCAATCTACATGTCGTGATACTCCACAACAAAATGGAATTGCTGAAAGAAAAAATAGACATTTACTTGAAGTTGCTCGGGCAATGATGTTTTCAATGAACGTTCCTAAATATTTATGGGGGGATGTCATTTTAACAGCCTCATATCTAATAAACCGAATGCCTACTTGTGTTTTACGATATACTACTCTTCTAAACAAACTAAAAAATAGTTTTTCAAATCTACGAATGTCTTCAAATATTCTTTTAAAAATCTTTTGATGCACATGTTTTGTTCATATTCCGAATAAATATCGATCAAAATTAGATCCAAACTCTGAAAAATGTATTTTTCTTGGATATAGCTCAAACAAAAAGGGTTACAAGTGTTTTAATCCTGTCACAAAAAAAACTTACATCAATATGGATGTGATCTTCATGGAAAAAATTCATTTCTTTCAAAAAAAACCTCTTCAAGAGGAGTATAATACAAATGAGGAAGATGATTTTTAGCACATTTCTGATCCTTTACCAAGAATTGTTTTAACACCTGAAGTTCTTGATAAAAATGAATCTGAGATAGTTGTTGAGAATAATAAAAGCCAGGAAAATTCTAGTTAAAAGATACCAGAAGTTATCTTATCTAACACGGGGAGAAATATCGCAGGATAAGACAAGTCGAACCATCGATTTATTCAAGGAAGGGATTTCATAAAAGAAAAAATGTCCAAATTGAATCTTTAGCTCCCTCCCAATCTGAAGAACCGAATGATGGTCCACAAGAAACACAGGTAATTTCCAATCCTAATCTCATCGTTACATCAACAGAAGCTCAAAATCCAGAAGTTATGAATCTGGATCTTCCTATAGCCTTTAGGAAAGGACCACGTTCTTCTTCTACCAAACATCCCATTACAAAATATCTATCCTACAAAAAAATCTCACACAAAAATTAAGTTTTTTTGTCAAAAATTTCTAATCTGTCTGAACCTAGAACAATACAAGAAGCACTTAGTAATCTGAATTGGAGAATGACAATAAAGAAAGAGATTGACGCTCTGTTAAAAAATGGAACCTGGGAAATTGCCACGTTGCCAAGAGATAAGTGCACTGTTGGGTGTAAATGGGTCTTCACTGTTAAAGTCAAAGCTGATGGAAGTGTCAAAAGATATAAAGCAAGACTAGTAGCGAAAGGATTCACACAGACTCAAGGAATTGACTATCAGGAGACATTTGCTCCAGTAGCCAAGATAAACTCTATTCGTGTTCTACTGTCCATAGCAGCAAACCGTGATTGGTCCTTACATCAGCTCGACGTTAAAAATGCCTTTCTAAATGGTGAACTAGAGGAGGTATTCATGGATCTTCCACCATGATTTGAGAAGAAGTTTGGAGAAGACAAGGTGTGCAAATTGACGAAATCCTTGTATGGGCTCAAGCAATCTCCCGGCGCCTGGTTTGAGAAGTTTGGAAAGGTGATTAAAATGTATGGATATGCTCAGAGTCAGGCTGATCATACTATGTTCTACAAACATTCCAATATAGATAAACTTGTTATACTTATTGTCTATGTCGATGATATTATCCTTACAGGAGATGACACTAAGGAAATTGAGATATTGAAAGAAAGATTGGCCACATAATTTGAAATAAAAAATTTGGAGCCGGTAAAGTACTTTCTCGACATTGAATTTGCCAGATCAAAGGAAGGGATTTGTATTAGCCAACGAAAGTATGTACTCGACCTACTTAGTGAAACCAGAATGCTGGGATGCAAAGTAGATGAAACCCCGATTAAACCAAATAAAAGGTTACAAGTAACAAGTGAAATAGATGGTGTTTAATAAAGAACAATATCAGAGATTGGTAGGAAGGCTAATATATCCTTCACACACTCGTCCTGATATAGCTTTTGTTGTTAGTACAGTAAGCCAGTTTATGCACTCTCCAAATGCTCATCACTTAGAGGCGGTATATCGGATCCTTAGATATTTGAAAGTAACACCTGGAAAAGGACTACTATTCAAGAAAAATAAGCACCTACAGATAGAAGAATATACAAACGCAGATTGGGCTGGGAGTGTTACAGATAGACGGTCAACCTCAGGGTACTGCACTTTTCTGGGAGGAAACTTAGTAACATGGAGGAGTAAGAAGCAAAGTGTCGTAGCAAGAAGCAGTGCTGAAGGTGATTTCAGATCTGTGGCTCATGGGATATGCGAAGTTAAAAAATAAAGGTGTTAAAAAGTAAAGTGCAGTAAAATAAAATGTTATAAATAAACTGTAAGACGTACCTGGGCATCTGCTACCGCTCCATGAATAATCCATAAAGCATGATATAATTTGCAGGGAGTTTAAATAAATTACAGGAAAAAGAAAGCAGCAAAAATCTGGTGTGAAAAAAAAATTCGAAGAGCGAACTGTACTAAAACACAAGCAGGTAAAAGAAATTCTGGGGTCACATATGAAAAATCAAGACTAAGTATAAGAATTTAGTAAATGTTGGGGGCTCAGAGCTGGACTGTGTGCTGCCCGATCTTGAACAAGAGCTACCAACCCGACGATTTATGGAGGGCAATCCTTAAACTCAATCCAAGTGACTAACCATGGGTATTTATAAATTTTTATAAGAAGAATTCTTTAATTTTCATGCAAAAGCCGTTGTTTAAATTTTTACGCAGAGTTCTTGTTGAAAAGCAAATGATTTTTTTTTGTAAATATTTTATAAAATAGTGGAGTCCACATGTTAGTCACTCTAATCGGGCTAGGACTACTGGTGACCTAAAAGCGTCGAGGGAAACAATCTCACTAAGAGTTGGCGAATAGTTTCATCGGTCATTTCTTCTCCCTTATTAAAGGTTTTTGAGGTAGGAGATACTATTCTAAAAAAAAATCCCACATCGTATCCCTCGTTTAGCACAGATTAGCATTATTATTATCGCCCTAGCCACCTAGACCTCAGACTTACAACAATCCGATGATCCACATGTGGCATTAACAAATGTCCTCAATTGTCAGGAGGATCTGAGTGTAATGTTCAAGCTCAAACCCCGGTGCATTGGTTTTCAATGTAGGTTAAGTCATTAGGGGAATTTCATAGTTGATTTAATCAAGGAAGCGTGAACCACGTCTCGGAGCATCCTCATGTCTAGTGTCATAATCGGTTTGTGAAATAGGGTCAAGTGTTTAGTCTCATGATTCATTTGAAAATTAGGTAGATAAACTCTCACCTAGGGTGTACTCCTAAAATCTATGAAGCCTACATTGAAATTTGGGTGGATGAAGTCTCCTATAGGGTGTGTTCCTAAAGTCTAGGAAGCCTGCACTAAAAATTAGGTGGATGAAGTCTCATCTAGAGTGTGCTCCTAAAGTCTAGGAAGCTTACACTGAAAATTAGGTGGATGAAGTCTCATCTAGGGTGTGCTCCTAAAGTCTAAGAAGCTTGCATTGAAAATTGGGTGGATGAAGTCTCACCTAGGGTGTGCTCCTAAAGTTTAGGAAGCTTACACTGAACTTTGTGCTTGAAGTGATTTAAAGTGACTAATTCTCAAATATCTGTAAGTCTTCCAAATAATTTCTTGTTTTGACTTAAACATTCTAAACAATAATAAAATAATAAAATAAAAAAGACGAGAACGGAAGAGGCCAGACCATTTCCAAATCTAGCAAAGCCGAAATGGGGAAAATGCAAGTGAATCGGGCCTAAATCATGATCCTAAGGCCTCCAAGAACTTCGGGCGGCAGCTAGGAACTTCGGACAAGGGTCCTAAGGCTCCTACAGCACTAGACAACGATCCTAAGCACTAGGCAGCAATCCTAAGCTCCCAAACAACCTCTTATGGCTTTTCTAAGATTCCAACTGCAACTCTACTCCTCCAAACTGCATCCTATGACTTTTCTAAACTTCCAACAGCAACTATACGCCTCCGACAGCGCTCTTATGGCTCTTTTAAGCTTCCAACAACAACTCTACTCCTCCAAACAACATCTTATGACTTTCTAAGCTTCCAATAGCAACTCTACGCCTCCGACAGTGCTCCTATGGCTTTTCTAAGCTTCCAACAACAACTCTACTCCTCCAAACAGCATCATATGACTATTCTAAGCTTCCAACAACAACTCTACGCCTCTGAGAGCGCTCCTATGGCTTTTTTAAGCTTGCAACAGCAACTCTACTCCTCTAAACAGTATTCTATGGCTTTTCTAAACTTCCAACAGCAACATACGGCTTCAAACAGCTCTTAATTAGCAATGGACAATAGACAACACTTTTCAGCACCTATAGCAGCTTTCTACAGCAATTCAGTACTTAGGCTCTGTTTGGTGCAGCTGTAGCTTCTCAGCTTTTTAGTTGCAGCTCTGCTGCGGGGAAGCTGGCTACCTGTTTGATAGAGCTGCGTGGAAACAGCTGTGGAGCAGTTGTTTCTGAAAAAATGATCATCATACCCCTGTTTTATAAAACAGTTTAAAAGAAGACTGTAATAGCCGCATTTTAGGGCCTGTTTTGGTTTTGCGTTTTAAGGTGCGGCGCGGCACAGTGTTGCGAAGTTGTTTGATTAGCGTCGTTTGGATGCCAACTTCGCGGCCGCGAACTGCGAAAGTTGGCGGAAAGCGGGCCGCAGGATGGACCCTGCGGCCTGGCGTTGGTCTCGCTAATATTACCTATTGCCCTCGCGAACATTACCTATTATCCGCGCGAGTCATCTGTTTTGCCCTAGCGTCCGCTCGCGAAGCTCCCTTGCGCCTTTCTTCTTTCTCAACCAAGGACGAAGCCCCCTTGCTCCTTCTTCCTTCTTTGCTCACTGCCTTTATCCTGTGTCTGCCATGAGGCCACCAGGTATTTAATGTAAATCATGTTCATAGCCATGATCATTTGCCGCAGTTCTACTTTTTCCAACTCCTAGTACCTAATTGCTTTGCTGCCACTCTGCGCAAAACAGAGCCGGAAACGAGTAGCCTATCGATTTTGGCAAAGAGGTGAATGCTAACAGTGCAGGCTTGGCAGGAAGCAAATTAATGAAAGAGTTGTTTTGAGAATATGCAGAGCGGGATGAATTAGTGGTTATATTCGATTTTCTATTTGAAATTTTTTACATGCATGCCTCTTCGTTCCATTTTAAAGTTTAGGTGTTATATATGTAAATAAATATTTACATATATTTCCTATCTTAAGAAATAATTTATTTTCTATATTAATTAATGTAAATTTGTTGCTTAAGAAATAATTTATTTAATAAAAAAATTATTTTATATATTCTCGCTCGAACAGGGGTATAATAGTCATTTTTTCAAAATAATCGCTCTACATATTGTTTTCACGCAATCGCACGAAACAGACGATCGAGTTTCGCATACTCGTAATCGCAAAACTGAGAAGTTGCACTGCGCCAAACAGACCCTTAGAAACTTCAGAAGCAAAAATTCTTTTTGTTTATGTTCTCAAATTATTTATATATTTTCCATTAAGGAATTTAAATATTATTTAAATATTTATTAATGAACTAATTAATTTAATTATAATTTAAATACCTATGTATTTACATTTACATGCATACCACCCAAAACCTTCCTATCACATTCTTAGCAATCCTTCCTATCACATTAAAAACACCCCACTAAAAACAGCTCCAATGACACTATAACACACACGGCTTCCTGAGAGATCAATGCAACAAGAAAAATTACAATATTTAAAAAAGAAAAAGAACATTCAACCAAGCTTTCAAAATTGCCAACTATTTACATCCAACAACGATCTTGATAGTGAGGACGGGGACGGTGAGAGTAAGGATTTGTTGTATGCATGTAACTGTAGCATTATTGTATTAAGCCTAGCATGGAACATTATACATGTAAGATTTTTTTATCTTCACAGAGTGAAATACCAGTGATGTATTACTACAAAACATTATCATGCGGCATCATTATATGTATGACTCAATTAAAGTGCCAAATTTCAAATATCCATCCACTTAAAGGCCAATTATTTGCTTGGTCATACATAAATGAAAACAGAATGGGGAATCATAAGCTCGTATTCGCATCGGTTCTTTTCAACTACAGATACATCACATTTTCTAAATGACCAAATTCATAAAGCAAGTATACATCGACACAAATGTTATTCCAACCTGCACCATGATCATTGCTTAAGAAAAGCAAAAATCTTAAAAGCACCATTACTTAGGAACACATCGCCTTCAATGTTCACGTTAATCACCAAAACATTATCAGGAGAAAAAAATTCATGAAACTTAGTAAAACAGAGCATGGATTTTAGATTTAAATCGTCCTCTGGCGTCAATATGCAGAACATTCAACTGTTGTACAAAAAGAAAAAAAAGAACTGAACTCCAACTATGCCAAAATTGCAAAAAACTAATCAAACTAATATATATGTAAATGTGTGCTTCACTTCAATGAATTGAGATGGAAAGGAGTTTAAAAAAAGATATCTCCAAACAAACAATTAAGGTAACGAGGATCGATCCCTAATATTCTCCAAAAACTTGCAAATCCTTACCAAAAAGATCCCAAATGCTAGCAACAAAAAATGAGCAAACTCTCGAGCAAAACAGTGAGACTCCACAAACCCCAATACTGCTCCGAAAGGCGCATTACTCAACGTCATTCTCCAATTGGTTTAATGACAGGAACATACAAGGCTCTACAAATATATTTGGTGTACCTCACATCAGTTGATGCTAGTCAGCCCACAACTGCATCCACCCAACCCTGCACACCCATGAACTGGAGGTTGTCTAACACTAATCTTTTCCATCCTTTAGCCTCCGCACATATTCTAGATGAATCCTTAACCAACCTGAGCAAACCAGTTCAGCCATGGTTCACCTACATAAAGGTTTAAAAACTCAAGCAGGTCCTACAAAATCTCAAGAGCCGGCTCTCTCATAGGCCCTCATCAATTTTGAAATAAATACAGATTAAGTAACATGACAAAAAAAAAATCCTGATCTCAAAGAGTAAGTTAAACCTCAATTCTATATAATGGACTCTTGACAAAAACTGATTGCCACTAGTTGCTTGTTCTCTTCTATATAATGGACTCTTGTTAATAATGGCTGCTATATTCTGCTTTCATCGTTAACAGGTAGCTAGTTTCCTATTTTATTGCTTTCCTGTTCTATATAATTTTGCTAATTGCAAAGCACAAGATTCTTGACTAGTGATTTTCCTGCTATAATTGGTATTCAACAATTTGGTATCATAGTGCAAGATAACCCATCTTCCTATACTAAAAAAATTATGGCATGGTTTTTATTTCCTATTCTCATAGAAGGGAAGTATCTACTATTCCTGTAAGTAGACACCTCATGAACATTCCTAGCAGGCAACGGTTTGCCCATTGTAGCTACACAACAATTTGCTCCCATCTTGGAACAGATAATGCATAATACCTCCAAAATTCTATTAGAAGAATACTAAAAATCTTATGAAAGGTACTATTTATTTACATCAAAAAAGCAGTAATTTCTCTCAATCATGCTTCAAATATTGATACAAATCTAAAGTTTAAAACTATTGATGCATACCTTTATGAGGCCAAGACATAATAAATGTAAATATCATGTTTTAAACTTTAGATTTGTAAATATATAAGAATGGCATGGTATACATATAAAAACCTATCTATAAATAACAAATATGGCCTCGCCGGCAACTCAAATTAAGGAATGAAGAAGATGAAGAAGAGATTGTGTGTTAAACCTGCAACAAAATCTGAAATAACAATTCTCTACAATTCAACAAACAACTAAATTATAGAGCTTCACAAGCAGTATCAAACAAATGCAGGAAATCTATCCTCCTACCATTAGTTATGAATTCTGCAGCACATTGCTTTCCATGAAGATAACTGATCACATGTTTTCTAAGAAAGTTTAAGCGCTTGGAGTCTTAATTACTTATTTTGATTGCAAACATCATTTAAATTCAAAAGATAAAAAATATCGCACATCTTAGAGTTGAAGGCAAGAAGAATGTTGTACATTTTAAGCACAAATGTTTGTTAAAGGCTCACACAACAATATCATCATCATTTTTATATTAAAATTTAAAAAAAAAAAATTGAACCATTTACTTAATATTTCGAAGCTCCTAACTTCTATTATACCATTATAAAGTTTTTATAAAATAAATAAATTAGGTAGAATCTTAACAACTAACCAAACACAAGCACGCACATTGACATGCATACAACTAATACCGATTTCAGGTAATTCCTATTGTCATTAACATTTCCTACCTTGCAATCCCTTCAAGCCAGCAATCCAAAATTCTTCTTGATTGTAAATACTGTGTTGCTTGCTTCTCATCAGTCTCCCAGAACAAATGGCCTCATTCTCACTTCCCACCCTGTTATCCAAACCCACTCCATCTTCATCCTATAAAACCCTTTTATCTCCAAGAATCTTTGCCGTTAAACTAGATTAGGTAGAGCAGCTCCAAAAACCTCACCGAATCACCAGATTAGGCAGAGCAACTCCGGTTTTGGCATCCCTGGCTGGTCTTCTTGGGGAATCTTCAAGGGAACAAACACAGATGAAGCGACAAGGAAGCTGGCTGGAGATGATGAGGCTCTCGGATTCGGAGCAGCGGGGGAAGGGCAGCCGGGTAATACTTACGCGAACGAACGCTGGCCGCAGGGTCGATCATGCGGCCCACTTTTTTGTTAAAATGTCAAAACTGTCGCCGCGATTCATTGCCGCTGCTGCCTCAAACGACGCACAAATGCGTCCGCCTGCCGCACCGCGCCTCCGCAGCTGCCCCAAACGAGCCCTTATACAGCAATGGGCAGCAGCTGACAGCGCCTATGGAGTTTCAAACAGCACCTTAAAGCCTCTCAAGATAGTATATGTGCTGTCCAAAATAAACATGTTTTAAACCATTCATAAGCAACATTAATTCAAGCTCAAGTTCTCATGGATACTGCTTTATCTTCATGTATTTTCATACAAGCACCTACACTTGTTGAAACCCCTACATGAAAGCACAAGCTACCACAAAGTTTGGTATATAATGCCAACTTCAACTGTATACCATAAATGAGCATAAAGGTGAAGGAATATAAAGTGTAGGAACTAGACATGAATATCAATTCACTACCATGATTACAAAGCTTCGAATCTTCGCCATACAAGATTTCAAATTTCGAAAATAAACAAGAACCCTCATATATATATTCTTGCATGCACATTGGTTAATTTTTTATTTATTCACATATTTAACACCTAAAACTCACTTCATATATTCGTACAGCTCAATTCTTCCATATTGCATAAGAGAGGCCACCAATTGGATCTTTAAACAATAAGATATATATTTTTTCATGCATAGTTAATATGGCGTGTATGTAAGAGAAAGTTTAGGTTTTAGATATTTGCATACATAAGGATTATATGGTATGAATGTAAAGAGAAAATCTAAGTGCTAGACATGTAATGAATCGAGTGGTATGCATGTTAGGAAAAAAAACCAGTATTATAAATGCTATATGTATCAGTTTTATTTCATAGACAAAAGCTAAATGAATTGCATTTAATTCTTAGAAGTATCCACCAAGTAAGGTTTCAGATTCAGCTTTCCAAACATCAAATCCAGGAGGGTTAGCTGCATGTAAATTCGAAGTTACAGCAAATAAATCTTCTTTGGAGCGTAATGAAAGTTGCTACTCTTAAGAATCTAGAATTCATTTGGGACCTGGAAGCAGTTATAATCGAATTGGGGCGCTTCGAGAAAGAGAATCAGAAAATAATACTTGAATATTTGATGAACTTGAACGCCCTTTTTCAGAATCTTGCTCATCCTAGAAGAGAAATGGGGGAGCTTCAGATGGGGCAATTTCGGCGTGAGAGGAAGAGGCGAGAGGGTTTCGGTCCTTAGGTGGGATCGAGAGGAGGGTTTTGGTGCAGGGACGGGATCGGAAGGAGGGTTTCGGGTGCAGAGGCGGATCGGGAGAGGTGGAGCGAGCGGGAAAGTTGCAGTGGAGTGCATCGGTATACAGGGGGAAGGAGAGATGAGCGAGAAGAAGCGGGGGCGAGCAGGTTTTTGGTGCGGGCGGTAGGAGGCGATGGTTCTAGTTCGTGCGAGAGAAGGCGAGCGGGGACCTCGGTGCAGAGCAGAGGCAAGCGGAGTTTCGGTCGCGCGAGAGAGGGTAGCAGGCGAGCAGGACTCAGTTCGCGGAGAGAGGCTGAGGCTTCGGTCCGCACGCAGGAGGGAAAGCAGGCGAGCGGTATCGAGGGCGAGAGGAGAAGAGGGAGCCGGAGAGTTTCGGCTGGGTGAGTGGAAGAAGGAGACAGGGCTTATGTCGAATCCTTCAGGAAGGAGTTGGGCGGGATTTGTATCCCGCAAATTTATAAAGGCTGGGCGTCTCATTTTCGGGTCCTTTAGAATGTTAGTCATTAACCTTGCAATTAAGAGTCAATTATTTGGGACTACTCATGCAAAATTTTCACAAAAATGAGTCAAAAAGTGGACTCGATTACTAATCTGCTAGGATGATCAGTAAGAAACTCCTACAGCTAGATTCTAGGATCTAATGTGAAGAAAGTTAATATCTCACTAAAATGAAGTCAACAATAAGATGTTTCCTCGTTCCTTAATGTGCCCTTTTCTTAGTAAACTGAGGTATGTGACTTGCTGCTAAGCAATGATTGTCTATCTTCCTAGGGTCTTTTAACTCTGTTTTAGGGAACCATCATGGGGGCACGGTGCTGCACCTACAAGATTCTATCATTAGTGTTTTTTGGCGCTCATTCAATGAGTAGCCTCGCAGCTTCAGTTAGCTTTCAAGCCCAGGTGGCATAGAACATGCCATTCACCCTTACCCATACTTGATGGATGTGCAATTCGGAGTTATCCTTTCCCCAAATTCCATTGCACATTTTGTGAGGGAATATTGAAATTGTTATTTTTTAGTTCCCCCAATTATTTCTTTTTTAAAATATATATTTTTTAATGCATATCCCATTACTTGACTTGATACAAAATATAGAGTTTATGGATAGAAAAGCTTTAGTTTGTCACCTCTCAAAGCTTGGGGAACTTGTGGCCATTATGTTTATAGCTGGTAGGCTGCTTTGCATATCTACTCCTTTTCGTATTGACTTGATTTTTAAATGGTTCATAACATTTACACGAAATTATTTCCACATATAAATTCCCTTCTTTTGATTATTGACTCACTAAATGAGACAGATATACATTACAACAGCACAAAACCAAATGCAAACTATTGCACCATATATGGAATCAGTGAGTGCTTAGTTATGTTTCATATCTCTTTACATTCTGAGCTGGAATATTTTCTCTATTCTCTCTTTTCATGTCAAGCAAGACTACATTAGTTATATAAAAACCTTCATTAAACTGCTCTGGCCTTTCTTTTTTCATTTTCTATTTTTTACTTTAATTAATTTATTTATTTATCTTTTGAAAACTCAATGGCAGGGCCTGGGTGCTCGTCTGTTGGAGGTGGCGCTTTCACTGAATTGGGGCCGTTCTACCCAAGAGGGGATGGTAGGGGTCTCCGGGTAAACAAGCATTCATGGAATAAAGGTCATCTCATCTAATAACTAAATTACAAAGTTGATTTTTTTGTGTATCAGTAAGTGAAGTTCATTTGCTGATACATCAATTATCAAAAAACTTGATTCCTGCAAGCTTTGTTTTTTTCATATTTACAGCATCAAATCTGTTATTTGTTGAATCTCCTGCTGGAGTTGGATGGTCTTATTCAAACAGAGCTTCTGATTACACAACCGGAGATGCATCTACAGGTAATATTTGCTTGTAACATTTTTCTACAGAAATAGCAAATAGCTAAAATCTTTTTATGTGTTGACTTACATAGTTTGAGTTGACTGCTTAAATGATTTGATCAATGAAGCAAATGACATGCATATATTCTTGATGCGATGGTTTGAAAAGTTTCCCGAGTTCAAAACTCGAGACTTGTTTCTTACAGGAGAAAGTTATGCAGGTTAATCACCTCCTTTTTTCCTTCCAATATTTTATTGGCAAAAGTTTTTTTCTGATAAAAAATAATAATTTTTTACAGGGCACTACATACCGCAACTCGCTGTTGTTCTCTTGAACCACAACAAACATTCAAATAATTTCAAGTTCCACATTAAAGGAGTTTTTGTAAGAAGCAGCTTAACATATATACATAAAAAAAATGAATTTTATTTGCCCAAAACTCCACATTTCATGAATTTTTGCTCGAGCAGATTGGGAATCCTCTTCTGAAGCTTGATCAGGATGCTTCTGCCACTTACAAGTATTATTGGTCTCATGGGATGATTTCTGATGAGATAGGCCTCAAGATGATGAATGAGTGTGATTTTGAGGATTATCAGTATAGTGATTCCCACAATACCAGCAAAACATGCAACGATGCAATTGCAGAAGCAGATAAAGAGGTCGGAGATTACATAAATGCATATGATGTGATCCTTGATGTCTGCTATCCAGACATTGTAGAGCAGGAACTGAGGCTGAAAAAATATGTATGTTGACTCAAAAGAAAAAAAAATAAACACCTTGGAGCATTTACGTACATACCACACAATTCCCATGTATTTACATATCTAACACCTAAACTTAGTTTTTTTTACATCTATACCACCTAAAATTTTCATATCGCATAAGAAATACCCTCTATTTTGACTTTTTAAAACTGAACTTCGTCTTTTCATGCATAAAGTGGCATACATGCAAAAAGTTGAGTTTTAGGTGTTTGATATGTAAATACATAAGAATTGAGCGTTATGTATGTAAATCTTCCTATATTTTAATTTAGTTACTTGCATGATTGTTCTAAAAAGTGCTCTGAATGGCAGGTTACTAAGATGAGTGTCGGGGTTGATGTATGCATGACTAGTGAAAGGCGCTTTTATTTCAATCTACCAGAAGTTCAACACGCCCTTCATGCCAACAGAACCAGTTTGCCTTATAGCTGGAGCATGTGCAGTGGGTGAGTATTGTAAGGTATTTCTTAACAAAATTGTATGCGGATTTTGATATGATTTATGCATTGTGTCTTTATGAGTCCCATTCTCTGTGAATGAGCTATTTATTCATCTTTAATAATGAGCTGCTTGCTTCCATCTTTTATTTGTTTGAGCTTCTTTCTGTCTTTGTAAAAGGGAAAAGAAATTTTAACTAAATATGCATTCATAAATTGTTTTGTGTCTGTGCATCATATAGTTCATTGTATGAATATAATTTGGCTTGTTCAAATTCTTTGACACACAGGTTCTTAAATTACAATGAAGGTGATGAAAACATCAATATAATTCCCATCCTTAAAAGAATACTTAGAAAACGTATACCAGTTTGGGTTTTCAGGTTAGTATTTTAGTTATAATTACTATTTTATTTTAACTTGATGTTTTTTAAGAGAAGTTAAGATAATCTCAATCTGCAGTGGTGATCAAGACTCTGTGGTGCCACTCATTGGCTCTAGGACACTTGTTCGAGAGTTAGCACATGAAATGCAACTTGGTGTGACATTGCCTTACACTGCTTGGTTCCAGAAAGGCCAGGTAGTTCTTTCCTCGAAACTAACACCCAAGTGATTGTTTTAAACTACCCAACGTTAATCAAATATTTGAACTTGAATTAGACCAAGCTTTATATCATACCCGAAATTATTTAACAATTTTCTTTTATCATTTTAGTTCAGCCTTTATTGAGTTGAACTTATTTTACTATGATTTTTCAGTATCTTAAACTTTCTTTTATATCATCACCCAATATAATTCAAGTCTTATATTTTAGGGGGCTTCACTAAAAACCCAAATTCTAATATTATGAATAAATAACTACATCGAGCAACATTCTAAAATAAGGCTCTTCAAATTTTAGAGGATTTGAACAAGCTTTACATAAGCTACTAAATGAGTCATTGACATGAAGCAGACAATTAAATTACAAACGACAAATATGAGGATTTTATAGAGCAATTTGTCAAACAACAAACAAACACACATTTAAAAGGATAGCATACTACTATTTGGTCTAGTTCTTTTGTACTTGAAATATTTACACATTTTGTTTTTCCTAGTTGAGTTAATTTTCCATCCATTTTTCTTTTCTTATTTATAAATTTGATGCAATTTTTTTAAACTTTGAAACTGAAGGAATTTTATTTTATTATTTATTTTCTTCTCATTTCTCTTGCAGCCATGTAGTGAATCATTTGATTTCTTACTACAGTTGTTTTTCTCGTTAATAATTTCCTGTTACCCTTCATTCATATCATAAGGTTGGTGGATGGGTGACCGAGTATGGAAACATCCTAACGTTTGCGACGGTTCGCGGAGCTGCTCATATGGTGCCTTATTCACAGCCAAAGAGAGCTCTTCTCCTCTTCAAATCATTCGTAAATGGTCAAAGACTACCAATTACAGCTGATCCTCCCATTAATGATGAAGATAGCAGCTGAAGATGCATTCATGAAAGGAACTATAGGATTCAGAATGTTAAAACTTCATTTTTTTTTAACTAACAGTGAAATGAAAAAATGAGTTGAAACAGGTTCTCATTCATGCTGTTCTCCATTATTCACTTCAATACAGAATTACGATTCCTACTACATCAGCTGTTCTTTTAGTTTTTGGTAAAGTGGTCATTGATGTGGAAAATGGTTATCTAAATCAACTCAAGATTCATCCAATAGATCCCGAGTTTAAAGTCTTATATATACGGTATACGTGTGTCTGTGTGGGTACACACATCAAATTACTCGGACAAAACCGCATCAATAGAACATCGTTTAAGGTAAAAGAGAAACAAGACCAATACACAAGAATTCTAAGCATGCCAATAAGATTATATATTACAAAATTATCACATAAAATTATAAATTATGATGATAAAAAGCAGCATGCTTAATTTCATTTCAGGCTAACCATCCAATATGATTTCATTAACATGAGAGTCCAACTTGTGAAAAACAAAAAAAAAAAAAAAACTCAATATTTTAATTATTATCACTAGTCAGATATCCCAAAATATTCCAGGGCCAAATTTATGACTCCTCATTTTCTATTCATTCCTGCTCAATATTATCTGAGTAGTTAAAAGAGTTTTTCTTTTCTTTTGATTTGGTGAATTTGATTATTTTATTTCAGTCGATTCACTAAAATATAAGTTGAACCAACTAACTGAAGACCAATCATGTTCTCATGTAAAACTGTATCAGGACTCCTACACTGTTTGTCATGTGTACTGTTCGGCTCTATCATATATTAAATTATTTAATTTTTTTTTTTAATTAAGGGATATCTAATTGAACTAAAAATGATACAAGAAAATTATCATTATTTGACTGTCATTGTCTGTCATGTGTCCTATTATATAAAAATAAAATCTATTATATAAATACAAATATAAACATAAAAAATAAAAACTTACCAAAATCACCAATCAAACAGGCCCCTGAAAGGCCAAAATGGACAGTTCTAACAGAAATGTTGTCAGTTTTAAAATTTATTTTTAAAAATGCCATTTTTTTTTTTAAATATTTTCATTACGTTCATTTCTAAAATTTTCTCTTTTATTTTTATCTGCAAGAATTCATTAAAAAATGTCTACCTGGAAGGTTTATCCTAAAAACAAAAAAGGTGAGTCATACCGCACCGTTCTTATACATTTATAAATCTAACATCAAAATTTTCATATTTCAACTTTAACCTCAAATAAAAAAATATTATCATAATTCATTATTTAAAATTAAAATAAACATTTTCAAACATACGTTTACAAATACATAAAAATTGTGGGGTATGCATGCAAATTTCCCGACAATGAAATATTTGAAACATTAGGGGTTATTTGGCTTTCAAGTGGGATTTATATCGGTACTCACAATCTTACCGCCCCTAATTGTAGGCAGCTTATTTGGTGCGGTGGCGTTTTGAAAATGCACCAAGTTTGTTTGGGTAAACTGCATTTTAACAGTTTATGCGTTTTCAAAATACTGAAAAAAAAATAACGTTTTCACACCGCACCTAACTTACCAGCATATTATTTTAATCAGCTTATCAGCAGATTATTCAATAAGTTGTAGCTGTCCTAAAAGGACGAGTTAAATGTCTAGGATTGTAACTAACCTAATAAGCCCCTCAGCGCCTGCAACATCAACTTGGAAGATGGGGAAGAAACGTCTCCTTGGTAGAAACAAAGACTTTCACCATTCACTTCAATCCAACTGCATCCTGGTGTCTTAACCGCCACCAAATTCGTCATCTTCCTCCTCATCTCAGCCACGCCATCCCAATTCCCAGCCCTCTCATAGATGCTGCAGAGCGCCACAAAGTTGCTCGGATTGTCTGGCTCCAATTCAAACAACTTTCTTGCTGCAATCTCCCCAACCTCAACATTCTGGTGCACCGCACAAGCACCAAGTAACGCCCCCAAATGCTTCCCGCCGGTTCCATCTCCATCCTCCCAATCAACTCAAGCGCCTCCACAATTCTCCCATGGCGACCGAGAAGGTCTACCATGCAGGCATAGTGCTCGACGCTCGGCTCCAAACTGTATACTCTGTTTATTGAAACGAACGCAGCACGTCCTTCATCGATGAGACCAGAATGACTGCAGCTCGAGAGCACCGAAGTGAATAGAACGGAATTGGGCTCCAATCCGTCTCCTCTCATCTCCTCGTAGAGCCTCAGAGCCTCTTTTCCTCGACCATGCATGCCGTAACCTGATATTAAGATCGACCAGGTTATGAGATTTCTGACTCGCATTCGCGAAAAGAGGTGGAGGGAAGCATCCAAGGATCCGCATTTGGAATACATGTCGATCAAAGAATTGCTAAAGACGACATCAGATTCCAATACCAAACACCTGATTGCTCTGCCATGAACCTCCTTTCCTTTCCTCAAATCTCCACTCTGGCTGCAGGCACTGAGCAGGCTAGGGAGCGCCATCCAATCCTCACCAACTTCATCGAACTGAGACTTCCGGTATAAATTGAACGCCTCAGTGAGCAATCCGGCTTTTGTAAATCCGGTAACCATGGCATTCCAAACAGCTCCATCTTTCTCGGGCATTTCTTCGAACATCTTTCGAGCATCGACCAACCTCCCACACTTCAAGTACATATCGACAATAGAACTGCTGACGATAAGGTGGATGTTGAGAGCCATTTCGATGGCAAAAGCATGGAGTACGGCGCCTGTGCGTCCATGGTCAAGACCAGCGCAGGCTTTGAGAAGGGAAGGTAAAGTGAAGTGATCAGGACGGAGACCAGAGGCGAGTAAGGGGTGGAGTAGAGCGAGAGAATGGTGAAAGAGAGACGCTTGAGCGTAGGAGGAGAGGAGGATGTTCCAGGAGTGAAGATTCCGATGAAGCATACGATCGAACACTTGGCGGGCGATGATGAGGCGGCCGCAGCGCGCGTACATCAGGAGGAGGTCGGTCTCGAGGGTGGAGTGAGGGATGAGGCCGAAGACGATGGCATGTAGATGGGCTTGCTTCCCTGGTCTGAGGGCGGATGCAACGGCGCATTTCCGTAATATATAGGAGAGTTGCGCCGGGGTGGTGTTGGGATGCACCATTCCCCGCAGGGTTTACAGTTTTGAGAGTCATGAATATATTTAACTTGTAGAAACTGAAATACACTTTTTATACCTAAGAAAGATTTTTTATATGTAAAAAGTAAATTTTAGAGTCTATACATGTAAATATAAGAGAAATAAGAATTGAGTGATATGCATGTAAAACTCCATCAATATAAATACAAACCATGAGAATAAAAATATGTATTGTCATCAAGTAACAACAATTACAGTCAATAGTACAAATGATTTCTAAGAAGACAATCGATGATGTTAGATTGCAACAGATGATTGATCGTCTTGATTAAAAAATAAGTTTGTATTATAGCTTACAACTAGACAAAGATATAAAAAATAGTTAACATTGACCAAATTTAAAATACATTGTATGAAAAAACCATTTCTAAACAGATAATTATGAGGCAAAATAGAGTAGCACCATTAACTTTTATTTATTTTCATAAATTTTTTATTTGTAAATGAAGAGGGTCACGTCTTGCTTTATTTATATTTAAAAAAAGAGATATAACAAAGACATAGTACAATACATTCCAAATTAAAGAAAAAACAACACAAGAAATAATCACTTAGAAATTTAACAACAAAACCCAAACAATATAACATACAACCTCCACTCAAAACAATTTCAGCATACCAAAACTCCAAGATTTAGCAAGATAACCTCAAAAAAACTGCTAACAAAACACTGTCATCAGCATCTTCAAACAACATCTAATAAAGCTCTTTAATCAGCAATATCTCTAAAAAACCTCAATAAAATACTTTAACAAATCAGAAGAAAAATAAATTTTTGAATCAACAATCAGATAACCATCAATCATCAATAATCTAAACAACATCCTCAAAATAAACTCTAAAGATCAAGCCAACAACAATATCTTCTCAAAATTATAACTATAGAACCTACAAAACTAAACTAAGCAAAATGAGAGCCCCAACAAACTACGACCAAAACCAAAAAAAAAAAATCTAAAAGGTAGAAAAAAATTAAGATAACCAAAATTAACAAATTTTAAAAGTATCACATAACAAAAAAAATATATAAAAAGACAACACAATGAGCAAAAAAAAAATCTCAAATCAACAGATACCTGAAAAATTTGAAATCTGAGAGAGCTAACATGAGAGACAACCTCAAACATAAATAGACCACCTCAATCAAAACAAAATATAAACAAAAAAAAAACAATAAGAATAAAATAAGAGCTCAGTCAAACCCATATTTAAAACTAAGAGAATCCATCAAAATTCAAAGAACATCAAATCCTAGTAGGAATCCAAAACAATTCTCTCAAGAAACCAGATATCCAAGGCCGCTAAAAGACATATTGATCTTACAACTAGAGTATTCATCATCAAAGCCTCAACCTACAACATAATCTTTCCCTATTAAGAGGTTTCGAAATTCATTTGCACAATTTATAAGCCACAAAAAATCAAACTTTCACCAACAAAATAATAAGTAGATAAGACATTTTGTATCAAATGCTGTATTTAATACATGTTATACAATAGATTTTTTTTCTTTTTTTTTTCTTTTTTGTAGAGTGAGTACTTCAAACTTATGATCATTCACTTTACGTCTAACCAATATGCTACACATTTCAACACAGAAATAACGCTTAAGTTGTTCGAAATAAGAAAAATCCCTTTGATCATGCAAATGAAAAAAAAAATATCGGAATGAGATCTGTTGCAGTAAGTGGTGCCATAAATTACAAATCAGTACCGCTTAAAGCGGGTGATGGTGGTAATGGGCAGATGATAATCATAGTGACTCTCAATTAGAAATGATAACGACAATGACTTTAATCTGTAATGTATTTGAAAATCATCCAAATTTATGAATTTGGAATACATATATTTTGAACAACATGACAAACTTTAAATTAACAAAAAAAAAAATGCATTTCATTTTTTTTTTTTGAACTAAATGCCGAATATTAAAAAATTTTGTATTTTATTTGTTTTACTCCATCCATCTAGACAATCAACCAAATAATCAGATTTAATTTTTGCAAAAAATTAAAATTTTTTGTCCAATGCTTTGGACTTTGCCGTCATAACTTCACTATACATAAAGATAGTTTTATTAAATAACTAGGTTTTATAATGTTAATCTAAGTTTATAATCAATAACCCCTTGTATTAATTGACAAAACTCAATTAAAAAAAAATCAGAATCATGTTATTCTTTAAAAAACTATAAAAATAAATTTTAAATTATTTATTTTGAGATTTAATATACTATATAATTATTAATTAACATATATAAGAAAATTATTTCTTTTACATAATGTTCAGAAGGTTGTACACTCTAATAATGAGGGACATTGTGAAATGATTTGAACCTATTTTGAACTCAAAATAAAGATAATCATACAAAAATAATTTAAATCATATCAATAAGAAATGATAAAAATCTATTTAATTGCTAAAACACTTAAAACAATTCAATAAGAAAGTAGGACACTGTCTAAAAAAAATAAAATTGAAAACAAAAACCGTAAAATAAACTATTCAAATCCAAGAAAAAGCAATATTTGGTACATAAATTAAAAATATCAAAAAATAAGCTACTATACGACGATCCACCAAACATTTCCGCAAAATATGCTATAAAAAAATATTAGGAAGTGAGTTCCAAAAATCAAACTCAATATACAACATTATTTTTTAAAATAAAAAAAATTTTAAAAAAAATATGAATTACTATATTAATATATATTATCTGAAAGTGACTAAATATGAAGGATTTGTCAAATTACAATGATAGTGTAATACCTAAATAAAATCTATTATATGCAATGAATTGGGGTCGATATAATAATATCTAAGATCAATTACTTAATAAATTATAATTAATGACAATTTATTTTACATATTCCAATACAATTTTTTCTAATCCAATCCTTTCTCACTATTACATGATTTAACAACCATTTTATTACACATTTACATTTTAATCTATTTGTATTTATAGTCAATTTTGTTAGAAGTCTTGAAATTAAGAAGTTAATCATCATCCCAAGGAAATTTAATGATTTTCTGCAAAGTCATTATTTGTGGTATAATCAACCCGACTAGTTAATATTCAAAAAGATTCTACCAACTTATATACCGCTGCTTATTAAACATACACTTCTGTAAATTTTTTAAAGATATTTTATAAGTAATATGAAAAATTTTATCAGAATTCTAAATATGATTTTTGACTTTATATTAATTTTTTATAATAAAACATAAATAATGTTCATGAAAATTAAATATTACAACAGCAAAAAACGTGAATCTGTGCAATAATAAGGCAAGATAATATACTCATGTGAGCTACTGTTTCATTTTGAAAAAAAAAAAAAAATCTATCATAAATTTATAATAAAATAAAAGAGTAAAAAAATTAAGACCGGCAAACCTTTACAAGAATAAGAAATTTAATACAAATTATAAGAATAATACCCCTAACATTAAAGAGTGTAGTCGACCTCTGATAAATAATAACATATTACCTCAAAATAAACAATGCAATACTCTTGATTTTATGAGATTCAATTAATGATGACAGACAAAATTTTGCTCATAGGTCCTACAACTAATGGCTCATTCGGGACCGCGGTCTGACTGCTTCGCGGTTGGAGGCCGACATTTCGCAGTTTATTTCGGCGTCCCTCTTGCGGCAGGACGTGAATTTGGCCCAAAGCGGGCCGCAGATCGAATCCCGCGGCCTAGGTTCGTGGGGAGATGTTCTTAGCTCTCGTCCAAACCACCTCTTTTGGACGAAGCTCTCATGGTCCTGCACCTCCCCCACGGTCGCGCATGTTTGATTCCTTCGCTCAACTGCAGCTCGTGCTCCTCCCTTGCGGCGACTCGGGTATCCTCTCCGCCCTCCTTGTCGTTCCCTCCTCGCTCCCTCCCTGTTGTGCAAATCTCATAATTACTGGAGTTTTGGGCAACAGTCGAATGAGGCGATCCATCCGAAGGAGAGCAAGATCGAGAATGTAGGCGAAGTGGAAGACGATTCGTCGACGTTGCTCGTACTTGCGCACAAGCTTCAAGGAGCACAATAATCAATTAAAAAGTTTTTACACAAAATTCATATTCACGGAATCCTTTATTTTATATTGTAATGTTCATTACTTTGTAAATTTGATTAAAGTATAAGCTTGGAAATAAATTTTTTATCTTAATTAAATTAATATTAAAATATTTTTATATGATTTAAGAGGTTAAGGTTATACAGTATATTTAAAATTTTTAAGTACAAGTAATTTTAGGATATGTATTAATAAAAAAGGGTTTGAATTAGAATTATCTTCTTTCTTCGTGTAAAGAATAATATATTACAGATTTATAATAAAAGTCTTATAGTTGTTGTATTCACATGGATGATGCGTATATTTTCAATTTCACTTAATCATATGGCATTTTTTCAACCTATGTTGTAATTGTGTTGCCCCTCTCTCGAAACTTTAGCTATATATAGGATCATAAAGTGCCCTATAACATATGCTTAAATTAAAAATAAAATGTAATACTAGTTTTATTTTCTTTCCCATAATTTGGCATAAGCAATGAGCATATTTTTCAACAGTTCTTTCTCTTATAATTTTATTAGTTTTTTTCTTTCTTTATCACTTTTCGGTACTCATTGTTAAGTGAGTTGTGTATCTGAAATTTTATTCTTTTTGAAATGAATTTCTGCTTCTGCAGTATTAAATATGTGGCACTCACAGTTCTGTTTTAAACAATTTTACTAAACAATGACAGATTGATCATTTTTTCAAAACAATGACCTACAGACTTTTTTCACACAGTTGCAATAAACAATAACCAACTTCCCAGTAGTAGCTTCTACAGAAGTATGCATACTGCAGTGTAGCTGCCCCAAATAGACCCTAAAATTAAAATTATGTAAAGGAATAAAATTCTAACCTAATTTTGTAATATCTAACTTAAGTGCGTACAAATATATATATTGGGTATAACTAACTTGAAATATAATACCAACACCTAAATAAAATTCAACCCATATAATCTAATCATAATAAATATGATAAAACAACAATCACTAGCATGTTAGATTAATTTGATTATGATCTAGAACGAAAGAGAAATGTAAGGAGGTCACATTACCTGTAGATTCTCTTATGCTTATAGAAGTTAATTTAATAGATACACACATGAAAGCAATAAGTATCGAGTTGGAGGAAGGATGAAACGAATGGGAGACTAGGGGAGGGGAGGGGGAGGCTATCAATATGATGGCAGCTGTCACAAGTTCAAAGAGGAAGACAAAACCTAGTAATGTGACTTCATTTTTCGTCAAGGGAGAAAGAGCAATGTGCTAGCGATTTAGGTGTTGAGGGTGGAAAGTGGCTTGGTTAGGAAGTAATTTTGGCAGCTCGGAAGCATGTGCGAACCTGCACACATGAATTGGAAAATTTATTAATACAAATGATATAGTTTAATCATTTTACCCCCTCTAAATTATTTTACATTAACAAATTACCAAATAAATAAAACTGCGGTGCCACGCAGCCACCTTAATTAATTTTATATAAATGCTAAACATACACATGCAAATTTTGAAATCAAAGCACTTGTTTTAAAACATCTCAATATTTTTTTTAAAATAAACATAAATGAGTACAAATATGACACAACTTTTAATGTAATTAAAGAGAATATAGCTGTAATCAATTATGTTCTTTCCTTATCTAGGAAGTGGTATTCCTATAAGAATATGCATCTTGTAAGACATCAAGTATGAAAGAAAAAAGATTCTCTTCTATTTGTGTCTGTTTTTAAGGTATCAGAGCGAGAATAATCGCTCCAAAATAAACTCTTCACCCCGATCCCCTTCCTCTACAGAGCTCGCCGCCCATACCTTCGTAAGCCGAACCCAGCAAACTCGGAAGACGACGACAGGATGGCGGATCGCTGCAAGCAACCGGGGAAGGCAAATGACGGGATCGCGACGTACAGATCGTGACACAGAGAATCCGACGATGGGATCGCGACCCACAGAAACTTCGAACTCCAGTGTTTGTCTTCTCCCGCACCCGATCTACCTGAAACTCAAACCGTCTCCTTGTCCAGTCGTGAGCAAACTCTTCCTCTATCATGTCTGAAAATTCTGCTACCTCCACTCAATTCTCCACCCTGCCGTCGGCTTCTGCACCACTCTCCTCTAGAACCACCGAAAATCATCCAGTCCAAATCACCACAATCCGACTCAATGATGATAATTCATTACGCTGGTCACAATCGGTGAGGATGTACATTAGAGGAAGATGAAAGATAGG
The DNA here is from genome assembly GCA_022702705.1 of Papilionanthe hookeriana x Papilionanthe teres. Taxonomy (NCBI): domain Eukaryota; kingdom Viridiplantae; phylum Streptophyta; class Magnoliopsida; order Asparagales; family Orchidaceae; genus Papilionanthe; species Papilionanthe hookeriana x Papilionanthe teres. The sequence continues at coordinate 37,459,334 of CM040425.1, read as the reverse complement.
CTACCTAACAGGGGAAGTCCGTGAGTCGACCACTCGCGAGATCCATCCCATGCAATCCGGGATGCCGAAAATTCCATGATAATGACTCGGTCGGTGAACTCTATGGAAGAGGAGATAGGCGCAAACTACATGTGTTACTCTACTGCCAAAGAACTCTGGGAGATGTGACCCAAATGTATTCAGATATGGGTAACAAATCTCAAGTTTATGAACTCTCCTTAAAACTTGGTGATATTCGTCAAGGTAATGATTCTGTCACAAAATACTTTAATTCTCTGAAGAGAATATGACAAGTTCTAGACTTATTTAATGATCAAGAGTGGAAGTGCCCTGACGATGCTAGTAGGTATAAGACCATTGTTGATGCAAATAGAATTTTTAAATTTCTCACTGGTCTTAATGAGGATTTTGATGAGGTAAGGAGTAGAATCATTGGACGAAATCCCCTTCTCGGAAGTTCGTCGTGAAGAAACTCGAAGAGGAGTAATGCTCAACAAAAAATCCCCTGCTACCAGCATACCTGAGACCTCGGCATTCAACTCTGAAGTTCATATCAGCAAGCGGAATGTTCCACATCCACAAAAGAATGAGGAGAAAACCCGAGTGTGGTGCGATCATTGCAACAAGCCACGACACACTAAAGAAACATGTTGGTATCTCCACAGAAAGACTGTCGATTGGAAGCCAAAGTACAAGCGCCAGCAACCTACCGTAAATACTGCTGCAGAACAGATCAACCCATTCAGCAAGGAGCAAATCGATCAACTCCTGAATCTGCTAACCCCATTTCAGCTACTGGTACTCCAAAGTGTTCTATGGTACATGCGAGTAGAAATTTAAACTCTTGGATTATTGACTCGGAGCTTCGATCATATGACAAATCTACACCATTTATTTCATTCATACAACCCATGTTACGGCCATGAAAAAATTCGTATTGCCGACGGTAGTTTCTCTTCTATTGATGGAAAAGGCAACATTAACCTCGTCCAAAAGTATAAACCTTAAATGCAGTACTCCATGTTCCAAAACTCAAATGTAACCTTTTATCCGTCAGCAATATTTCAAAAGATTCTAACTATCGTGTAATTTTTTGTGAATCTTCTTGTGTTTCTCAGGACCAGAAGTCGGGGATGACGATTGGGAAAGCTAAAGAGATAGGAGGACTTTACTACTTTACGGACCTATTCCTAGTAATAAAAAGGTTCAAGCTTACAACAGTATAAGTTCAAACCCTGCATTAGAAAAAATAATGGAATGGCATCTTAGATTAGGCCATCCAAGTTTTTCTTATTTAAAACATTTGTTTCCTCATATGTTTAAGGGTGTTAATTGTAACTTACTTCAATGTGAAACATGTTATTTGGCAAAAAGTCATCGCATAAATCTTGCTCCAAAACCATACTATCCTTCAAAACATTTCTGTTTGATCCATAGTGATGTTTGGGGACCTTCAAAAATCAAAACTTTATCTGGAAAAAGGGGTTTTGTGACTTTTATTGATGATCACACCAGAATATGTTGGGTTTATCTCATAAACAAAAAATTAAAAGTCAAAAAAATATTCCGAGATTTTTACATTATGATTGAAACTCAGTTTGAAACAAAAATATGCATCCTTAGATCAGACAATGGAACTGAATACTTTAATGAATGTTTGGGGAGTTTTTAAGAAACAAAGGCATAATTCATCAATCTACATGTCGTGATACTCCACAACAAAATGGAATTGCTGAAAGAAAAAATAGACATTTATTTGAAGTTGCTCGGGCAATGATGTTTTCAATGAACGTTCCTAAATATTTATGAGGGGATGTCATTTTAACAGCCTCATATCGAATAAACCAAATGCCTACTTGTGTTTTACAATATACTACTCCTCTAAACAAACTAAAAAATAGTTTTTCAAATCTACGAATGTCTTCAAATATTCTTTTAAAAATCTTTTGATGCACATGTTTTGTTCATATTCCGAATAAATATCGATCAAAATTAGATCCAAACTACGAAAAATGTATTTTTCTTGGATATAGCTCAAACAAAAAGGGTTACAAGTGTTTTAATCTCGTCACAAAAAAACTTACATCGAGTATGGATGTGATCTTCATGGAAAAAATTCATTTCTTTCACAAAAAACCTCTTTAAGGGGAGTATAATACAGATGAGGAAGATGATTTTTAGCACATTTCTGATCCTTTACCTAGAATTGTTTTAACACCTGAAGTTCTTGATAAAAATGAATCTGAGATAGTTGTTGAGAATAATAAAAACCAGAAAAATTCTAGTTAAAAGATACCATAAGTTATCTTATCTAACACAGGGGAGAAATACTGCAGGATAAGACAACTGAACCACTGATTTATTCAAGGAAGGGATTTCATGAAAGAAAAAATGTCCAAATTGAATCTTTAGCTCCCTCCCAATCTAAAGAACCGAATGATGGTCCACAAGAAACACAGGTAATTTCCAATCCTGATCTCATCGTTACATCAACAGAAGCTCAAAATCCAGAAGTTATGAATCTGGATCTTCCTATAGCCTTTAGGAAAGGAACACGTTCTTCTTCTACCAAACAACCCATTACAAAATATCTATCCTACAACAAAATCTCACACAAAAATTAAGTTTTTTTGTCAAAAATTTCTAATCTGTCTGAACCTAGAACAATACAAGAAGCACTTAGTAATCTGAATTGGAGAATGACAATAAAGAAAGAGATGGACGCTCTGTTAAAAAATGGAATCTGGGAAATTGCCACGTTGCGAGAGATAAGTGCACTCGTTGGGTGTAAATGGGTCTTCACTGTTAAAGTCAAAGCTGATGGAAGTGTCAAAAGATATAAAGCAAGACTAGTAGCGAAAGGATTCACACAGACTCAAGGAATTGACTATCAGGAGACATTTGCTCTGGTAGCCAAGATAAACTCTATTCGTGTTCTACTGTCCATAACAGCAAACCGTGATTGGTCCTTACATCAGCTCGACGTTAAAAATGCCTTTCTAAATGGTGAACTAGAGGAGGAGGTATTCATGGATATTCCACCATGATTTGAGAAGAAGTTTGGAGAAGACAAGGTGTGCAAATTGAAGAAATCCTTGTATGGGCTCAAGCAATCTCCCGGCGCCTGGTTTGAGAAGTTTGGAAAGGTGATTAAAAAGTATGGATATGCTCAGAGTCAGGCTGATCATACTATGTTCTACAAACATTCCAATATAGATATACTTATTATACTTATTGTCTATGTCGATGATATTATCCTTACAGGAGATGACACTAAGGAAATTGAGATATTGAAAGAAAGATTGGCCACAAAATTTGAGATAAAAAATTTGGGGCCGGTAAAGTACTTTCTCAGCATTGAATTTGCCAGATCAAAGGAAGGGATTTGTATTAGCCAACGAAAGTATGTACTCGACCTATTCAGTGAAACCGGAATGCTGGGATGCAAAGTAGCTGAAACCCCGATTAAACCAAATAAAAGGTTACAAGTAACAAATGAAATAGATGGTGTTTAATAAAGAACAATATCAGAGATTGGTAGGAAGGCTAATATATCCTTCACACACTCATCCTGATATAGCTTTTGTTGTTAGTACAGTAAGCCAGTTTATGCACTCTCCAAATGCTCATCACTTAGAGGCGGTATATCGGATCCTTAGATATTTGAAAGTAACACCTGGAAAAGGACTACAATTCAAGAAAAATGAGCACCTACAGATAAAAGAATATACAGACGCAGATTGGGCTGGGAGTGTTACAGATAGACGGTCAACCTCAGGGTACTGCACTTTTCTGGGAGGAAACTTTGTAACATGGAGGAGTAAGAAGCAAAGTGTCGTAGCAAGAAGCAGTGCTGAAGGTGATTTCAGATCTGTGGCTCATGGGATATGCGAAGTTCTATGGATTAGAAGAATTCTGAAGGAGTTAAAAATTCATAGTCCACCACCCATGACGGTGTATTGTGATAATAAATCTGCAATTGCCATCACCCACAATCCTGTCCTTCATGATCGAACAAAGCACATAGAGATAGACAAACATTTCATCAAAGAAAAAATTGACAGCGGAGATATCTACATGGTGTATGTTCCTTCCTACAACCAAATAGATTCTAACGAAGGGTCTTCACAAGAGACAGTTCAACAGTTTAGTGTGCAAGTTGGCTTTAAAGGAAATTTTCATGCCAACTTGAGGGGGAGTGTTGAAAATCTTATTAATTTATTGCATTAATGTTTTCTCCTTTTTTGGATTATTATGTATCTGTACAAATATGACACAACTTTTAATGTAATTAAAGAGAATATAACTGTAATCAATTAGGTTCTTTCCTTATCTAGGAAGTGGTATTCCTATAAGAAGATGCATCTTGTAAGGCATCAAGTATGAAAGAAAAATGATTCTCTTTTATTTGTTTCTGTTTTTACATACCACTTTATCGATGCATAAAATGTTGTATTTCACTTTTGAAAATTAAAATTGTGATATCATAAAAGTTAAAATAATGATATTTTTGATATGATATAAAAAATTTAGATGTTCCCAATGAGGATGAAATTAAAAGGGTTCTTGATTCTATGGCAAATGGGAAAGCCGCCGGACAAGACGGTTTTACTGTGGAATTTTATAAGCATGGTTGAAATACTATTAAAGATGATGTTATTCTCATTATTCAAGATTTCTTTAGAGGTATTAATTTACCTCGTTATGTTAAATCCTCTAACATTGTGTTGCTACCTAAGAAATCTAATGCTTCAAGCTGGGATGCTTTCATCCTATCAGTCTAAATACTGTTCTGCCAAGCTTATTTCTAAAATTCTTGTTGGTAGACTTCAACCTATGTTTTCTGATATTCTTAGTTCTAATCAGGCTGCATTTCTTAAAGGTAGAAACATTTGTGACAATGCATTGATTGTCCAAGAGCTCCATTTAGATTTGAAAATGAAAAGTAGAGGGGGTAATATCCTTTTTAAAATGGACATTTGTAAAGCCTTTGATACTTTGAGATGGGACTTTATTATCTCCATCTTTAAGGCTATTGGTTTTAGCGATGGTTTTTGTAAGTTTGCCTACACTATTCTCTGTGATAACTTTTACTCCCTGCTAATTAATGGTAATCAGTGTGGTTTCTTGTCTTCTTCTAAAGGGCTTAAGCAGGGTAACCCTTTGTCCCCTTACATTTTTATCGTAGCCTTTGATTATCTTTCAAGGTGCTTGAATGGTTTGTTTAATAAGTATCCCTCCATGCATCATGCTCATAAAGAATTATTGATTAATCATCTTTGTTTTGCTGATGATTTAATCATTTTTTTCTAATGCTCAGAAAGGGTCTATTAAGAGGATTTGGGAGTTGGTTTTGAGATTTCAAGCTAATTCTGGCTTAGTTTTTAATACTTCTAAGTGCTCTTTCTATTGTACTAAGCGGGTTTCTCATGCTAATAGACAGTGAATTACTGCTTTAACTGGTTGTGTGCACTCTTGTTTGCCTATTCACTATTTGGATTTTAATCTTTTTAAGGGTAAAACACGTACGGAGCTTTTTCATGAGCTTGTTGATAAAATTAGACGGCAAATCCTTTCATGGGAAAATAATTTTCTTTTTTTTGGAGGTCGAGTTACACTTCTTAAGAGCATTCTCACTTCACTATCTCTTTATTCTTTACAAGTTATGGGCATGCCTAAGACTTTGTGTAAGCAGCTTGAGCTATTTTTCAATAAATTCCTTTGGGAAGGAAAGAATCATACGAAGAATCATTGGAAGGGTTGGGAAAAGCTTTGTAAGACAACTGATTCTGGTGGTTTGGGTTTCCGGAGCCTTTTAGATTCCATTAATATCTGTCATATGAAGCTTTGGTACAGGTTTCGTCTTAAAAATTCTCTTTGGGCTGATTTTATGCATTCCAAGTATTGTTATAATATTCATCATTTTACTGTTTCTGTGAAGAAGAGTGATTCTTTCATTTGGAAGATGATGCTTAAAGCATCTCATGCTACTAGTGATCTCATTTTTTGGGATATTGGGCATGGTGAATGCTTTTTTTGGTATGATGATTGGATGGGGAAACGACCTCTTGCTTCTTTTTATGGGGGTTCTAATGATGTTCGTTTAAAAGTTAAGGATCTTTGGTATGAGAATAGGTGGTGCTTATCTAGACTTAATCGAATGGTTAATCCTATTGATGCTGCTTATATTTCTGCTATTCTGATTTTTACTGATAAGCTGGAAAAACCTATGGTTAAGGGCAATTTCGGAGAGTCCTTGGCTAACTGTTTTGCTAATTCCTTTGCCACTTCTTTGGGTATTAATCTTAAATGGGCGTGGAACCCATGGATTAAACATTCTATGTCTTTCTTTATTTGGCGACTCTTTCACTCTATTCTTCCTACTGACGACATTTTGAAGCTTAAAGGTTTAAAATTGGTCTCGTTCTGTATTTTCTGTAAAGCTTTTGAGGAATATATTCCTCATCTCTTTATTACTCGTCCTTTCGCTTTTGAGAATTGGACGAGTTGTATGGCTGCTTTGAATATCAATTGGTCCCCTTTGGCTGTTACTACAATTGATGATATATTCTCTGATTGGTGTAAGTTTGGTAGCATGTTTTTTCCTTGTATTCCTGTGGTAATCTTATGGTTCATTTGGATTTCCATGAATGACCTGAAATTCAATGCTACAGTTCCTAGTGCTGTGTCTACTGTTAAGTTGATTATGGGTTACTTGTACAAGTGTTTAAGTTTGGTTCTACTAAAAAAAGATTAATTTGTTTCCTTACTGAATGTGTTGGAAGCTTTGAATATTCCTTTTAACATTTCTTCTTATCACTATAATACCGTTAAATGGGCTAAGCCTATTGTTCCTTTTATTAATATAAATAAAGATGGGTTTTGGACTGATACTACTTCCAGCGTGGGTGGTGTTTGTCGAGACACTTTGGGTTGTATCTTATACTGGTTTGTGGCTAGGGTTGTTTCTGATTCCCCTATTCTTGCAGAAATGGATGCTGTGCTTTTTGGTCTGCAGTTGGCTAAGAGGTTTGGTTGGCATTATGTTGAAATAGAAACTGATTGTCTTGTGCTTTGGAAGTGCATTTGTTTACAGGAGGGTCCTCATTGGAGTCTGTCTCTTTTTGTGAAGAAGGTTCTTTTGCTTTTTCAGAATTTGCATGTCAAGTAGTCGCATGTCAGGCGGGAAGGTAACAGGGCTGCGCATTGGGCTGCAAAGTTAGGTTTATCTCTTTCTCGTGTTCAGATTGCTTCTATGGTTTCATATACTCTTTTGGAGCTTACCTCCTTGGATCTTGCCTAGTTGTTTTGTTTGTTTCGGTTGTCTGTGTGTGTCGTGTGAGTTGTATTTTGTTTTTTTTCGAAAAGAAGACCTTAGATTCTTTTTTTTTGTGAGTTATTTGGGTGTGTTAGATAGAACCTCTTTCCCGGTTTTGTAATTTTTACTTTTGATGAAACGCGTAGGGAGCCTAAGTCTCCTTCAACTAAAAAAAAATATAAAAAATTTAGATGATATAAATGTGAAAAGTGATGTTTATATGCTAGATGTGTATAAACACAAAAATTGGGAGGTATTCATGTAAATGCCGCTATATTAAGAAAAGGAACTTTATTGTTGTATTCCTATTATTCATATGTAATATATATATATATATATATATATATATATATATATATATATATATATATATATATATATATTTCTTATATTTGTGTGAACCAAAATAGAAATAAAAAATTGAGATAAAATTATCATTAGTGTGAAGGTATAATTTACTTATGAACTATTTTGCATACATTTATAAGTTTTTTAATAATTTTTTTATATTTATGTAGGATCCAAATATGTCTAGAACATGCCCAAGGAATAGAGCCACAGAATAAAGCGTCAAAAATCAAAAGAAGAAGGGGGAAAGAAAAAGAGCAATAACACATTATTCAATAGCAAAAATTGCGTAACCCTTATTCATGACAAAGATTCCCTTTTTATAAGAGGGGGTCTACACATAATCACATATGGTACTCCTACAGTGCATAAGTACACCGAGGGTATTTTAGTCCATACTTGAATTCGGCCCATGTGGCCACGAAATGTGACTGACTAGCCTTTCAACCAGTTGATTTGGAGGTCGGGAGGTTGCACAGTCGAATGATACTAGACCTGCTAACCATTCATCAGGAGCCTAGATCTTTGCCCCTAGGGCGTTAAGAACCATCACCCTTTTCCCCATCCGTTCGACTTAGTTGGTGGTGGTTCATCCTCTCAGATATGATTGGCTGAGTTCTCCGGAGTTAACCCTCTCTCCTGTTTGTGCAATCTCCTATGACACTAAGATTTGTTTGGTTGGGGAAGTATTTCCAGGCTGTTGACGGTAGGGCCTATGAGGCCGCGCTACCCTTCTTGTTGTCCTGTGGGAAGTTTTTGTGATATGTGTTGGTTCCTTTTGATGTATATATTAAGTTCTTCAATTCTTCTTGCTCTTGATGATGACAAATGCAACAAGAACAATAAAATTTTCATTATAGGAAACTCCAAGATGGAACAAAGACAAAACAAATGTTATATCGACATTCATTTATTGACATCATAAATAAATTTCATTGGTTTTTCTGTCAATATTCATTTTATAGGAAACTCTAGATACTGCTTAATCATCCAGAATTTGTTCTTATCTTGGATTTTGGTTCATCATTCACATGTTTGTTATGGAGAAGGACCCAATGAAAAACTTGGATGGTATAAATGTAAAAAGTGAAGTTTATATGCTAAATGTGCATTTATTTAAAAATTAGGTGGTATTTATGTAAATGCCTTTATATTTAAAAAAAATTATTGTTGCATACTCCTATTATATATTTGTAATATATATATATATATATATATATATATATATATATATATATATATATATATATATATATATATATATATATATATATATATATAATCTATTAATTATCTTGAATACATTTATTTATTAGGTTTTTTTAGTATATTTTTTTATATTTAATTTGAGTTTCACATAAAATCAGCACTTTCATGAAATTATATTTAATGTAAGAAATTACATTAACATATACTTTTTTTTTAATTTATAAAAAAAATACTAAATTGAATAAAATGTTTGTAATATTATTTAGGTTTTGTTTGAGCAGATGTTCAACTTCTCTTCCATTCGAGTGAGTAGGTTACACGTCATTTGCTGAACTAATATTTCTCGTGCGAAGTTGTTTCACAAAAAAATGATAAATCACGAATACCCTAATTTTTTTTTCTAGAACGCCGTGTTTGATGAATCCTTAATGATAATGAAATATAACTCTTACTTATAAACTATGTGCTATCTTTTTAACTAAGCCCACCCCTCCAGAAAAGAAATGCTGGTCAGCCCCTGCACGGGTAATCATGTGAATAGCACGATTTGAAGGGATGAAATCGAGGCGATTGTGGGGCGGAAAGAACGAAACGGGAAGGTTGGTGGTCTGCTGTCAAAATAAAAATCTACCTGACTAAATTTTATTTAGACCATTCAAAAATTTTCCTCTATTAGCGGCACACAAGGAGATAAATTATTAATACCACAAACTCAATTTCCAATCCTATTTGAAATTTATATCATTTCTAGAAGATTATTAATATTTCTTTTTGGAACCCTTCAATGAAGCTAAAAAACCGGCTGCTTCCCCAAATAAACCATTTGCCCAGCGGTTAATAAACCTCTGAATATGCCTTCAAATACAGTTTGAACATGACCTCAGAATCCCACGGCGGTAAATGGGAGGCAACGTGCTTTGACAGTTGACGCGGAATCCGGAAATATAATAAGAATTGAATAAAGGGCGCATTTACATATATACCACTCAAATTTTATGTATTTACAAATGCAACATCTAAAATAGCACATTTTTATCACCTAATTCTTTCAATGCATGCATTTTTGAATGTAAAATTGAAGTTTAGTTTATTAGATATGTAAATATAAAATAATTGAGTGGTATCTATGTAAATCTTGCTTTAAATTTTTGATAACTTGTTAAGAAATTCTGTAAAGCAAAATTTATGGAAAAGTCATAATGTTAAAGCTGAATTTAATTTGAAAAAAAATGTATTGGAACTTTCTAATAAAAATAATTAGAAAGAACCTCAGAATTTTAGATGTGATTTCAGATGAATATACTATATTTATACTTTAATTTATTTATATTTTAATGTTTTCTAAAAATAAATATACAAATTATTAGATTTGTTACGATAAAAGTTTTGATATGTTGACGAACCACATTTTTCTGCACCTAATTTATATTAAAAAAATTATTTTCTGACGGCTTGATTGATGGGTTTAGATTAACGTAAAGGGGCGATGGAGGAACACCGATACGCCACATGCGTTTTACCGAGGCGCCGCGGTATGGGATTTTGAGAACCAATGGACAAGCGCTTTCTCTTGGTGCGGAAAGAATTTAGCCGTCGAAGCGCGTCTTTCTCTCTCCACCCCTCTTTCTTTCTCTCTCCCCATTCATTCGTCTATAAATACACCGCTCACGAATCGCATATTCAGCGTAGAAGAAACAAGGACGTGAGAGAAAAGAAGAACAAGAAGAACAAGAAAGAAAGAAGAAGAGAATCAAAAGCAATGGCAGGCACAACTGGTCAAGTTATAAAATGCAGAGGTTCGTCCTACCATTTTAAAATCTGAATGTAGTGTTTGATGCAGTTAAGGATTTAAGGTTAGTAGAATTTAATAAATTCGGATTTGTTAAATCCACCCCCATTTGGATTTACTAAATTCGAATTTAACGTGAATCAAAGATAAAATTCGGACCTTAAGGTGTTTTGGCCGCAAATGGGATGAGCGTTAAATAGGATTTATCAAATTCGATAAATTTTTCCATGGAGGTTTCAGGGAGATGATGTTCTTCGACGGCGAAACAAATCCTTTTAAATCCGACTCTTATTCGGATTTATTACCGGATTTACATCTCAATACTGGAAGAACGGGAGAAGAATGCAACGAAACACAAAAGAATTAGATTTAACGGAGCTTTGTATCTAAGTTTGATTCTTTTGATGTTTGGTTGGATTTAAGTTAAATCCAATGCCTAAATCCTTTTCATAATATGCTATCAAACATTCTCTAAATCTACAATTTCATAAATCCATGAAACCTACATTTTTTAATGTTTGGCTGAATTTAATGCATCCTAATAACAAATCCTGTTTATAGGGCCCTACCAAACTTCCTTTTTTTCTCAACACTATTTGTTAAAAATGCTAATAGAATCGTGGTCCTATTTGTCGTAACAGGGCTGTTTTCAATGCTTTTTTATATAGAAATTGATGTCTTGGTTTGCATTGAACAGCTGCAGTGGCATGGGAGGCAGGGAAGCCTCTGGTGATCGAGGAGGTGGAGGTGGCGCCACCTCAGGCAATGGAGGTTCGCCTGAAGATCCTTTTCACTTCCCTTTGCCACACTGACGTGTACTTCTGGGAAGCGAAGGTTCGTCTTTTTTTTAAAAGAAAACAATTAAATATTCTTTATATATTTCGTAAAATTTCATTTGCGATCAAGTTTTTATATTTCCTTTTTTCCTTTTTACATTTAAGTGTCTCGTGAAGGGATTATGGTTATTGATGTTTAATGCGGTTGGTTCTGAAACTGCAGGGCCAGACGCCAGTCTTTCCGAGGATCTTTGGCCATGAAGCAGGAGGGTATGTTTCAAAATTATATATGATCTTAGCTTTGTATTTCTTTTAATCTCTTATGCTTTACCAAATAATCTATTCTCTTCCGCAGATGTAGGTGTTTGGTATTTTTGTAGCATAAAATGATGTGTATAATTTTCCTAACAAATGAAAATTACTTTATAATTTCATAGTAGGTGTTTGATTTCAATTTGATTGATAGGCAATTGAATATACTTAAAAAATATGATTTTTTTTCTCCATTTTCAATTCCAACCCTTGAGAAAATTTTTTATCAGATGACTTCCCACTTATAAAAGATAAAAATACTTAATTTTACATCGGTCAAATAAAAGCAAAATTTCAATCAATTTTTCATCAACCAAAAAATCAATCTTTTTTCCTTATTAATCTTCATTTCATCTTAATTTCCATTGCATCAATCCTTCAAACCTATCTTAAATTTTAAGAATTTGATTTTATTCAGAAGATTTATTATTAGTGATTTCAGTGCTTGGAGGGTAGCTTCATTATCGCAGACATCTTCTTACGAAAAATATGGAAGATTTGGTTTGAATGAAATAGAGAGAATCTAGATTCATTTTATAAGCCATTTCATAATCAGAGGTACTTAAATTTATTAAGAACATTAAAAACACATTTACTTCTTTGTTGACAATGGCGTACTCAATTCTGACGAAAAATAATAAGAAGAATTTATAAACATTATGACTTAATATTCACTCTTAACTTAAAAACATAGAAAAAACATAGTTTGTCATCAATCAAACAAGAATTCTTTTTATTATTATTTTTTTCAGTCAATTCCTCTACAATCAAAAAGTAAAAGAAAACTAAACTTAGATACTCTCTAACCTGATCAATCTCATGTTACGCTGCTATATATACCAAAACCTAACAGTCTTTCTTTCTCTGTGTACTACGTGGATCATAGAATTGTTGAGAGCGTTGGTGAGGGTGTGACTGACCTTGCTCCTGGAGATCATGTCCTCCCAGTCTTCACTGGTGAATGCAAGGAATGCGCGCACTGTAAGTCGGAGGAGAGCAATATGTGCTCCCTGCTGAGAATCAATACAGACAGAGGAGTTATGATTCACGATGGTCAATCAAGGTTCTCCATTAATGGCAAGCCTATCTATCACTTCGTTGGAACCTCAACTTTCAGCGAGTACACTGTTGTTCATGTTGGTTGTGTTGCTAAGATCAATCCTGAGGCACCGCTCGATAAAGTTTGTGTTCTTAGCTGCGGCATCTCGACAGGTCAGACAGTTCCATTAAATTTTTATTTTTTTTTTAGCATTTTGGACAGGTTTGTTTCAAGCTGATTGATTGGAAGATATTGGAATTCAATTTTGAAAGCACATTTTAGTAAAGGGGGTTTAGGCGATATTTTTTTTCTGGAAGATTTAGATAGATAGCACTTAATTCATATGCAATTACATGTCAAAACTTATTTTTTTGCATTTCTTCCACCGAAATATGTTTTTATCACATTATGGCTTTTAAATAGTGGAATACACTTTCTTAGGCATAGGTAAGGTGGTATGTAAGTAAAAGTTGAAGTTTATGTGTTAGATATGTAAAATACAAGGATTTGAGTTGTATGCATGTCAATATTGAAGTTTAGGCTTTGCACTCTTCAAGAATGGGAGCTGCTTTCATACTCTTTTTATCAAATAAACGGTTTAGTTTAGTTCTAGAATTGAGTTCCAATTAATTCCTAAGTAGATAAATCCAATCAAATTGGCCACAACTGTGCTGAAGTCTTTACTCTTTTAATGATGCTGTTTATATCTTAATTTTGAAGGCCTTGGTGCTACACTGAATGTTGCCAAACCACCAAAAGGTTCAACTGTTGCTGTGTTCGGTCTTGGAGCTGTAGGTCTTGCTGTAAGTCTCCATCTTCATAATAACGAACCTATTTGAACTGGACATCAATTACTCATCTTTTACTTTCAGCCATACTAACTTTCAAATACACATATCTGAAACGATTAGGCTGCAGAGGGGGCTAGGATTGCTGGAGCCTCAAGAATTATTGGAGTGGATTTGAATCCTAAGAGGTTCAATGAAGGTAATACATCTATTATCAAAAAAGCTCCCAGTATACTTCATCAAAGTTTACATCAGATTTTGAATGATTTCCCATAAAAAAGTTGCTTGAACTCTGCTTTTTATCTCTGCAGCGAAGAGATTTGGTGTCAATGAATTTGTCAATCCAAAAGATTATGACAGACCTGTTCAGGAGGTTTGTATTTACCACCTCTGAAAAAAATTTATGTATCTTATAAACCTTTTATGCCATGAAAAAAAAGATATTTATTAATTAATATTGGACATTATGTTTCATTAGGTGCTTCGTGAGATTACAGACGGAGGAGTTGATCGGAGTATTGAGTGCACTGGGAATATTGGTGCCATGATCTCTGCTTTTGAATGCGTTCATGATGTACTTACTCTAAATCTCTTCACAGGCTTTATAAAGCAAACTGCATATCCAATTATCAGAACTCTGAACTTCAAAATTTTGCAGGGATGGGGTGTTGCTGTTCTAGTGGGTGTGCCTAACAAAGACGCTGTCTTCCAGACCCACCCCTTGAATCTCCTCAACGAAAGAACTCTCAAAGGAACCTTCTTTGGAAACTACAAGCCTCGCTCTGATCTCCCTTCTGTCGTGGAGAAGTACATGAGCAAGGTATTTCTACGCATTCTATCATTTTTTACTGTGAAAATATTGCATTTTGGTTGGAATCCTCATTTCTCATAAATGAAAACTTGGACTGGGTGTAGGAGCTGGAGCTGGAGAAGTTCATAACTCATGAAGTCTCTTTTTCTGAGATCAACAAGGCTTTTGACTATATGCTGCAGGGTGATAGCCTCCGCTGCATTATTCGCATGGATGCTTGAAGAGTTTTATTCTTTGTTTATGTTTTTGTATTTGGTGTTAATTTTGGACATCATATTGTTGTCTTTGTTTTGTAGCAATGTTAAGTTTCGTGGTTGTGTCACTATGTATGTTTTTATGTTTACAGAAGCATAAATATTTGTATTCAATTCAGCAAGATTTTCCAATTTGAATAGTGAAATACATGCACATTTAGCAAGAAATGGATTGCTGAATCTTGTTTTGCTATCCTGGGAAGAACATTAAAGAAAGATTGGACATGATTAGGAAATTAATTCTCTTCATGGCCAATAAAAAAAAAAAAAAAAACGTTTTGCCTAGTAATAATTGCAATAGACGATGCACTATATATATTAGAAGCTTTGGAAGACTGTAAAATGTACGTTTATCAAGAAGGCATTCTCACAAAAATTATTATAGACTATAGAATACTGAAAGCTCTAATGCAAACAATTGTAATTATTGTCTTTGTTCATGAAAACAAACGCGAGCACGCGTGCAAACATATATACGTCCAAAAACGCAAGCAAGGCTTTAACATGGGCATGCTCTACTCAAACCAACCTGTTGAAGTGGTTGAGCTGAACCCACTTATCAAAGTGGTCGAGTTGAGTTCATCAGCCAAGGTGGTCGAGATGTAATTTTATAATATTTATCTTTCGTATGTATATGGGGCATGGATCAAAGGGAAAGGGGGAACTCTTTCTTCGACTCGAACCAAAAACCCTTCCTATAGAAAAATCGTTTCTTCATCCTTCAAAGATTCAAGAAAGTGAATAAGAACAAAAACTCTAGCAATGCATTCAGTGTTTTCTTCCGCATCTTTCTTTTAAAACATGATCTTTCACAGGTTGTATGAACTCACGGACAATACATGACCCTACGTTCTAAAATGATTCAACATTCTAAAAGGTGCAATGAGCATAGAGTTTATGCTCATACCCTTGCAAAGAAGATCTCTTAGAGTAAGAAAAAATGAAGACATACAATGGATTACACCAGATAGTTCAAGGCACAACATATTAACAAGCTAAGGGAACAAATGTTGAAGGTCATACAAGATACATGAGAATAAATGTCTAGATCTCATTCTCGGGCACACCTAGAGCACATAAAGGATTATTAAACTCAGTGCATTGCAAACGAGACTTGCTAAGAGAAAGACCCAAAAGGGATCTTAGATTGAGACATGAACAAGAAGTAGAGAAGGAAGAATCTTACATCCCTAAGAGAGAGCCTTCTAAATCGTCAAACAAATACGCAGTAGAAGAAGAAGAAGAAGAAGAAGAAGAAGAAGAAGAAGAAGAAGATATAGACTATGGGAGAATAATTTCTTAAGAGAGATTGCGGAAGTAGAAGAAAAGATGAAGTTCAATATTTCGTTCTTATAAATGGAAGTCAGATCCTACTGAACATGTAATTTCTTTTGATTCAGTAAATGTTTGTTAAGGTTGAATGACATTCTAAATGTCATTTATTTTTCATAAAGTTGAAAGAATCAGCTTTGCACTGATTCAACAACATAGCTGCAAGATTCTTCTCTTATTTTCTGAAAGTTCAAGCATATATTTATTACCCAATTTGCTAGCACACAAAAACCACTAAAGAATTCTAAGGCTCTTCTGAAAAGCCATCAAAAGTCTTCTCAAATCTTCAGAAATTTCATAACTCACTCTAGTGGGGGATGCTATAAGTTTGAGATCTTGAACTTACTATCACTCATGCAGCCCTGGTCTAAGGCCTGTGTGAGGGTCCATTCAGATACACACTTGGTTTATAAAAGCTAATAACCTTAGCCAAACATCGGTGCTTGCAAATAATCCATATCCGTTTAAGATTGTAATTATTAGCTTGACTCCTCCAAATCACGAGAGTCGAAAAAGAAGTTCATCAATAAGCCCTATGAAGGTTATGGAAACTTGAGAAATTTTTTTGGTAGGAAGCACTTCTTGAGCGAATGAAGGCAGGAAGTTACATGAGTGACCCTAACATATATTGCACCCATCACATTGATCATGGTCATGATATAAAAGAGTGTCAATATCTCTACGATTGATTTATGAAGAGATAAAAGAAGAGAATTTAAACAAATTTGTGCTCCCAAAAGCCAACACACAAAGATAAGGAAAGGTTTCTGCCAAAGATGTTAGTAAATAGCCAGCTTTCGTGATACAAATATATGTCACTAAATCCTTGCAAAGGTCTAGCTTGAAGCAGTTTAGGGCATAAAAAGTCCACTCAACCACTATGGGCAAATAAACATATGTAAAAAGTCCACTCAGCTGCTAGTTTGTCCTCTCATCACTTTTACAGATGTTGATTTGCCTACTGGTGGAAATCCTTTCAATGAAGCTATCAAAGTCACCAAGATAATCTCAGACTACAAGATCAGTGGCATCTTAATAGATACATATAGCGTAGTCAATATCCTCTTGTTGACCTCACTTTTGGTTGAGGTCTAGTCTCTCTTTAGAATAGCCAAGGTCTAGCCATAGGACTCTTCTGGTGACTTTCTTAAAAGACTAGTCTTGGAACTCTTTCCCTTAGAAATTCAAAATTTTCTCAATTCATTGGGAGTTTTCATATGCTTAAGGAATAAACTCCAGCTTTTGGGAGGAAGAGACCAAGCATAAGGAAGCCCAGGGGAAGTCTCCTATAGGTGGTCAGACCTTAGGATTTACCTCGGAAGGTCTGGAACTTACACACATTTCACACTCACAACCCTAAACAAAGTACATCTCCAAACTCTTTGGAAACTCATGTGTGTTGTTTTCTCCAAGCTCTTAGCCTCAAGCTGAGGTTTAATTAGTACCAACACATTGAGGACCAAATGAGGGTTACCCCTGGTCCATGGCTAAATCTAAACAATTCCATACTACTCACCCCTCACCAACCTCAATTTTTCCAAAATTTCAAATTTTGACCCCTTGCCCCTAAATCTACCCAAAATACCCATAAACCCTAAAGTCCCCCAAAATTTTCAAAATTACCCAAATTACCCATTTTCTCCAAGAACTATTTCAAAATATTCCCTACCACTTAAATTGACCAAAATTACCCAAGTTTTCCAAAATACCCTAAATAGCCCCAAAATTTGCCAAATTACCAAATGTCCCTCTTAGCTGTGTGTCGATGGGTCCGGTGCCTAGGCGCCAGATTTGGCGCCTAAGCGCCACGGTTACTGGGTCGTGTAAAAATCGAAAATTTTCAGTTTTTCACACGATTTTCACCTTTAATTTAACCCATCTTCGTCCCCAATCCCTATGCAATCATTATTTCGACCCATACACTTCATTCTTGAGAAATTAGAGAGGATTTTTGAAGAAATGGAGAGGAGAAATCTTGGAGAAGAGGCTATAGACAAAGGTCCAAAAGATCCTCAATCCTACTTCAATGGTTTCATCGCTGTAAGTTTGGAGAAAATTTCTAGTCGTCTTGATAAATTTGAAGCGAATTTCAAGAGTATTGGAGATCGCCTCCATGAGATGTATCATCAGATTGAACATCTGGAATGGCAAGCAAAACTCCAATTTGATCATCTAGCGGCTTATCAAGATGCTCAAGTGGAGATGTATGCGAAGAACAATTGGATCGACGAGAAAACGGCTACGGATTTTCCAAGAGCGTTAGTATTCTTCCCCAGTAGGCCAAGCAATCTACATTGCCAAGATAATGAAAATTAGATAGTGATTTGATGAGATCGTGATTTATCTAGTGAGTCGTTGTATCGATTTAGTGAATCGATTGTGTTTGTTTGTGTATTTGCTTTCATGTTCAATGTGTATTGTATTTGTTTTGAAATTGTGTTGTTTGATTGTGTGTTAGGACTTGAATCATTATATTATACTTATCTGAAGTGTATTGAGCTAATATTGAAGATTATAAATGGAAATTAGAGGAGTTTGATTTAAACCTTGTGTTTGATTGGTGGATTTAATATTTAATATTTAAAAATTTTTGGAAAATATTTTGGAAGTTAGAAACTGAAGCCCTACTCTAATATGAGTAATTGGAAGTTGAATTTATGAATTTTGGTGGAAAATAAAATTTTTAGAGTGATTTTTGTGAAAGGCGAGTCTGACGCCTAGGCGCCAGAATTCGGCGCCTAAGCGCCGGTTCGGCGTGCTTACCCGAAAAGCACCGTATAAACCCCATTAGCCATGGATGACACCAAAGCTTCATCTCCTTCCCCATTTTCATGAAAATACACCTCTTAGATCCATTTTGAGGTCAAAACATCAAGTAGTTGGGCGCGAAATCACTTGATTTCTTCGTCTCGAGGTTAGATCTATACTCTAATCCATTTATTTTTGATTTTCACCATATTTTTTCCAATGTTTTGCTAAAAAACGAAATTTTGAGAAAAATTTTGATTTTTAGGATTCTATTTGGATTTTTAAACTTTTTTTAAGTTTCTTAAACTTAAAAAGTGTTTCAATATTTGATTCCTAAATCTGTTCTTGTTTTCTTTCACGTTTAGATGGCATCGAAATTAAAGCGAGGGAAGGGACGAGAAAATTTTGACAGTAGCAAGTTCGCGACTGCGGAAACACATTTTTGATATCACAAATTTGGAACGTCGAGAAAGTTTATCTCGGAGCGAAGCTTTTACAATCCGGGTGATATGATCGAGAACACAATCTTTGCGCACAACTGGCAACGATTCTGTTATTTCACTGCTGTTGCTGTTATTCCAGTCGTTCGCGAATTTTATGCTAACTTTTTAGATGCGGAAGACTACGAAGTCTTTGTCAGAGGTATTGAAGTAGGATTTACTCCGGAGAGGATCAATGCTTTTTATGGACTGCCACCTACCATCGAGTGCCACTATTTTGGATTATCTCCATCTGAGGGAGATCTTGAGATGATTATCGATGAACTAAATCGATACAACGACTCACTAGATAAATCACGATCTCACCAAATCACTATCTAAATTCCATTATCTTGACAATGAAGATTGCTTGGCCTACTGGGGAAGAATACTAACGCTCTTGGAAAATTCATAGCCATTTTCTCGTCGATCCAATTGTTCTTCGCATACATCTTCACTTGAGCATCTTGATGAGCTGCTAGATGATCAAATTGGAGTTTCACTTGCCATTCCAGATGTTCAATTTGATGATACATCTCATGGAGGTGATCTCCAATACTCTTGAAATCCGCTTCAAATTTATCAAGACGACTAGAAATTTTCTCCAAACTTACAGCGATGAAACCATTGAAGTAGGGTTGAGGATCTTTTGGACCTTTGTCTCTAGCCTAATAAATATATGCGTATTAAAATCTAGGTTTAGCATCCCCGACAACGGTGCCAAAAACTTGACCCGATATAAATATATGCGTACTGAAATCTTCTTCCCCGACAATGGTGCCAAAAACTTGACCCGAAGTCCTCTGAAGATCAACGTAATAATTAATGCTTTCAAAAATATATGTTAAAAATAATAATAACAACTAGTGTATATAAATATAATTTTATGGAAAATATTTTACACACTAAGGGTACTACGCAAGTATACGCATCGTTTCAAGTAATATAGAGCTTTGAAACAAAGACCTCAGTATCGTTCCCACGAGGAGAGAGTTATAGATCTTTAAATATTTTTATTTTAAAGTATTTCTTTTATAATAAAAAATAAAATATCTTTAATTTACTAGATGTAATAATAGAAAAAAATAATTGATGTAAATAAGCAATAAGAAAGCAACTTTCTCCTTTCAATTAATCCAAGATTTTCTAAGATAATGATAATATTCGTGGAGAATATAAATTTATGGTATTGTGCCAAATAGAAGCATTCATATTCTTTACCCTTTGATCCAGGTGCAAAGAACATTGGCTAGCGTACAGATCAGGTCCGGATGTATTGTTGGTATAATGGGTTAATCTAGGCTCACACTACTGGATGTCCAAGGGTGGCTATGGTCGGCCCTACTAGTGACCTTTTCCTTTTCTATAAACCAAATCATAAGATTTTAGTCTGTCACTCTAAAAATTAATCAATTCTATGCCCAATATATAACATCTTCCTATTTATTTGCACTTCACCTTGAATAACCTGCACAAGGCCTTCAACTACCCAAGGATTCATGTGATATCTACAAGTTAAGAATTCATCTCCTTCTAGGTCTCAAAACTCTTCAACAGGTTTTAGCAATTTAAATGGCCAATTTAAATAGTAAATTATGAACCAGTATTAATATCATCATAATGTTTTGAAAATATATGATTTTTAATTCTCCGACGAATTTTGTATTTTCTTATTTATCTTTTCATAATTGAAAGGAGAAAATAAAGTAACTACTCAGAACACATTGAAATTAAATAACAAAACATAATAAATAAACTTTGAATCAAAATAAAAATACTTATCTTAGATGTTTCTCCTACTGAACTTCGATTCCTACTGACTCCACAACGTAATGAACTACAGATGCACCAACTCTTTCAAACTCTAAATACAAACTCTAAAATAAACTCACTAATTTATGAAGGAAATTAAAAAGGTGGCCCTAATATGATCCCTCTAATTCTCTCTCTAGGTTGGACTCTAGATAGAGGGGTAGATGGGGCGTTTTTCTCTGAAGGAATACCTTCCTATTTATAGGCTTCAAGGGTTGCCTCAAGGGGCCTCTTCAAAATGTGTCAACATTCAATGAATCTTCACTTTGGATCGCACCTCTTCGCGATTAAAATCATTTTGAAGCGTCCAAATACATTGTATCACATGTCCTATAAACTAGGAATAACTGCCAGTCTTCTAGAAGGTCCAATAACCGCTCACACCGTTAAAATAACCGCCTAAAAGTCGTCAAAAACTTAATAGTTTTCTGTATCAAGCTGGCACTTAGGCGCCGGACTCTGGCGCCTAGGCGCCAGGCCAGTAATTTCGACAATTTTGCATTTTGGCTCTATTTTTGCTCCTTTTTGCTCCTTTTTGCTCCTTTTTCATATTTTTTTTCTTCTTGAACATTTTTGTATCACCTACATCCAAAAACACAAAAATACCTTTCATTAAAGCATAATATCCTTAAAATTTAATAAAAATCAAGGCATAAAAATATGTATTTTTTCTTGGATCAAAATCCCCCAAACTTAAACATTACTTGTCCTCAAGTAACCCTTTTTACTATATAAAATGTATAACATTTGGAATAAAAAGGTAAATATTTAAGACTTCTTATGATTTTTGATTTTATAAAGGCTTTAGTAAATCATTAACCAAATTTCACTAAATAAGTTTAATTTTAAGAATTTAAAGAATATTCTAACTACCAAATCTTAAGACTTCAAAAAATTTTTAATTCACTTTGAAAATAATTGTAGTTTATTATATTAAGATCACATAAATTATTCACAAGAAAAAGATCTTCATGAAATTCTTTTCTAATAAAAATACATGCATAAAAATTAAGTAATATATGTAATCAGTTTTCTTTTTGTTAATTCAAGTGAAGTCATTTTTTGATTAGGTATTTCCTCAAGCTTCTCCTCTCTTTTTCTTTTTTTCTTTTCTATCCCTTTTTTTTTAAAGAGAGGATTACTGTATCTTGATAGCCTGTTAATGGTTTTGAACTTCACTATCCTTAACTTATATTTTCTAACTTATACATTTTCACTTATTTATTATAACATAAATAGATTTCAAAAAGAATTTCAATCTATTCTTTTTCGAGTTATAATTTTTGATTTCTTAATTCTTCTAAAATTCAATTATCTCTACTATGAATAAAAAAATTTCATAATCTTATTCTTCTTTAAGTTGAATAATTCTATTCTTAAAATCAATTAAAGTTATTAAAATTTTTGATTAAGTCTACTAAATTATTTATAATTTCAAAAATTTAAGTGATCTTAAATAGATTCTTCATTCCTCATGTTATGTTAAAAATTTTTATTTTAAGAAAATATTAGTTCTTAAAGGACAAATAACATTTAAATTTGGATGTATTTTCCCTTTCCCCCAAACTTAAGTTTTGATCTATCATGAATTTTTTTTTTAAAGTATGAGAGAAAGAAAAACATAATTTTAAAAAGGAATTTTTGTAAGTATGTAAAAAAAACATTCTAGAAAGAAAAATTTACTTCTACACATGCTTTTATGAATAATACCGAAATAATGAAGCGGTATAAAAGTAAACGATGCTCATTAGTAATTAAATTAAATGACTATACTACTTATAATAACAAAAATAGAACAACAATACTAACTACTAAACGATAGAGGTCGAAACAAAAATAAACATAAATTTATCCAAATTTCAATCTTAAACACAATACATTAAAAATACTCTAACAACAGTCTCAACACCCAACAATCCACAAAAAGTACGTAAACAAATCTAAACTAGCAAACAACAAACAACAATCAATACTAGCAAACAAACTAATCTAACAACAGACTTAGCACAACTCAGAGGTAAATCAGGCCACTAATCACTGTTTGTAGCCTCATCATCGTCATCATCACCAAAAGAAAACTCAACATCCTTAGGATCAACATATGGTGAGAAACTAGGAAAGGTAGGAAACTGAACATCATGCTCTCCCTTCGGGAATCTAACGAGAGCTTCATCATACTCGACATCGTAACTACTCTTCCTCTGGGTATACTCAGATAAATGATCAATTTTCTTATCAATAGAATCAACTCTGCAGTGAGTTTAAAATAACTCATGCTGCTGTTTTATAAACAGATCATGCATCGATTCCCAAAAACTAGATGGTGGCTCAGCAGTAGAAGTAGAAGGTCTGGAAGTGGAAGTTCTACCTGAAGTGTGTGCAGAAGTAGAAGGAGCAGTCGATCTCTTCCCTCAAATACGATCATATATACTAGCACTCTCCTGCCCAATTGGCTTGGTAGACTTCAGCTTTTCCTCAGAAATATCAGCATTGACGCCATTGCTAACACATAAAGAATAGATCAAAGATGGGAATTCCAGTCCCACAGAAGTACTGGATCTAGTAGTAGACTCCACAGAATCATAAATAATACTGCCGACATCTATCAGCTTCCTCTCCTGAATGCAATAGTTCAGGATAGCTCTTTCTTTGGTAACTTCACTCAGGTGGTTGGAAGGTAGAAGTCTAGCGAGAAATAAAATAATGCCAAGCCTTTGAAACACCATTTAGCTTAGAAGATTTGAAGTTTACCCATTTTTCATTCCGGATCTTCCAGGCTCCAGTGCCGTAAGTCAAATAAGCAATAATCATCTCAAGATCTCCCTCAGATGGAGATAATCAAGAATAGTGGCACTGGATGGTAGGTGGCAGTCCATAAAACACATTGATCCTCTCCGGAGTAAATCCTGCTCCAATACCTCTGACGAAGACTTCGTAGTCTTCCGCATCTAAAAAGTTAACATAAAATTCGCGAACGACCGGAATAACAAAGAACAACAGTGAAATAACAGAATCGTTGCCAGTTGTGCGCAACGATTGTGTTCTCGATCATTTCATCCGGATTGTAAAAGCTTCACTCCGAGATAAACTTTCTCGACGTCGCAAATTCGTGATATCGAAAATGCGCTGCTGCAGTCGCGAACTTGTTACTGTCAAAATTTTCTCGTCCCTTCCCTCGCTTAGATTTCAGTGCCATCTAAACGTGAAAGAAAACAAGAACAGATTTAGGAATCAAATATTTAAACTCTTTTTAAGTTTAATAAACTTAAAATAAGTTTAAAAATCCAAATAGAATACCTAAAAATAAAACATTTTCTCAAAATTTCAGTTTTTAGCAAAACATAGGAAAAACTATGGTGAAAATCGAAAATAAATGGATTAGAGTGTAGATCTGACCCCGAGACGAAGAAATCAAGTGATTTCGCGCTCTAATACTTGATGTTTTGACCTCAAAATGGATCTAAGAGGTGTATTTTCACAAAAATGGGGAAGGAGATGAAGCTTAGGTGTCATCCATGGCTAATGGGGTTTATATGGTGGTTTTCAGGTAAGCAGGCCTAACCGGCGCTTAGGCGTCGAATTCTGGCGCCAAGGCGCCAGACTCGCCTTTCACAAAAATCACTCTAAAAATTTTATTTTCCACAAAAAATCATAAATTCAACTTCCAATTACTCATATTAGAGTAGGGCTTCAGTTTCTAACTTCCAAAACATTTTCCAAAAATTTTTAAAAATTAAATATTAAATCCACCAATCAAACACAAGGTTTAAATCAAACTCCTCTAATTTCCATTTGTAATCTTCAATATTAGCTCAATACACTTCAGATAAGTATAATATAATGATTCAAGTTCTAACACACAATCAAACAACACAATTTGAAAACAAATACAACACACATTGAACATGAAAGCAAATACACAAACAAACACAATCGATTCACTAAATCGATACAACGACTCACTAGATAAATCACGATATCACCAAATCACTATCTAATTTCCATTATCTTGGCAAGGAAAACTATTCAACCCACTTTGGAAGAACACTAATGCTCTTGGAAAATCCGTAGCCGTTTTCTCGTCGATCCAATTGCTCTTCGCATACATCTCCACTTGAGCATCTTGATAAGCCGCTAGATGATCAAATTGGAGTTTCGCTTGCCATTCCAGATGTTCAATCTGATGATACATCTCATGGAGGCGATCTCCAATGCTTTTGAAATCCGCTTCAAATTTATCAAGACGACTAGAAATTTTCTCCAAACTTACATCGATGAAACCATTGAAGCAGGGTTGAGGATCTTTGGGACCTTTGTCTCTAGCCTCTTCTCCAAGATTTTTCCTCTCCATTTCTTCAAAAATCCTCTCTAATTTCTCAAGAATGGAGTGTATGGGTCGAAATAATGATTGCATAGGGATTGGGGACGAAGATGGGTTAATTTAAAGGTGAAAATCGTGTGAAAAACTGAAAATTTTTCCGTTTTTACACGACCCAGTAACCGTGGCGCTTAGGCGCCAAATCTGGCGCCTAGGCGTCGGACCCATCGATACACAGCTTATTCTAGCTCTTAGGCACCGAATTCTGGCGCCTAGGCGCCGGAACCATGTTCGATTTCGTTTCACCTAACGTCAAATTTCAAGGTTTTGTTCTCCAAACATAGGTAAATTATAATGGTAAGATTAGAACAATCTCAATAACACAATTATACATAATTTCAATGAAGGTTAACCTGATCTCCTTTTTACTCACATATGAAATGGAGTGATGCAAAGTCCAAACTTTATATACTTCAAGATAATTTTTAATTTTCTGAAGTTATATAAAATTAGTCAAGACCGAGGCATAACCATACATTAAAAATGTAAAAACACACTAAAAATAAAATCTATGGGTTGCCTCCCATTAAACGCTTGGTTTATCGTCGTCGACTCGACATAAGTAATTCTTTAATCAAAGTTGACTTAATTCATAAGCCTCTTTATAAATCTTTTTAATGTCTCCCAAATAAGGCTTTAATCTTAATCCATTAACTTTAAAAATTTTTCCCGTTTTGGGGTCTTTAATATCCACAGCTCCATATTGGTATACTTTTTCAATTATATATGGTCCTATCCATTTTTATCTCAATTTTCCAGGAAAAAGTCTTAAACGAATATTAAATAGTAATACTTCTTGTTCAGGCTCAAATGTTTTTCCTGAAATCTTTTTATCATGTAATACCTTCATTTTCTCTTTATAAATTTTTGCATTATCATATGATTCATTTCTTATTTCCTCCATCTCATTTAATTGCAATAATCATTTTTCTCCTGCATTATTCAAATCAGAATTAAACTCCTTTATCATCCAATAAGCTTTATCTTCAAGTTCAACAGGTAAGTGACAGTGTTTTCCAAAAACTAGCCGGTAAGGTGACATTCCAATTGGTGTCTTATAAGCTGTTCTATAAGCCCATAATGCAGAATGAAGTCTATCAACCCAATCAGTTCTTTTAGGATTAACAGTCTTCTTTAAAATTCTTTTAATTTCTCTGTTTGATACTTCAGCCATTCCACTTATTTGTGGGTGATATGCAGTTGCAATTTTATGTTTGATTCCAAATTTTCACAGTAATGATTGAATTCTTATATTTCTAAAATGACTTCCACCATCTGTGATAATTACCTTAGGCATTCCAAATCTTGAAAAAATCATCTTCTTTAAAAATTTAGATACACTTTTGAGTCACGATTAAGCAAAGCTACGAGCTTCAATCCACTTTGAAACATAATCAATTGCTAATAAAATATAAATTTTTCCAGATGGTCGTACAAACGGTCCCATAAAGTCTAAACCCCATATATAAAAAATTTCAACTTCCAATATATAGTTTAAAGGCATATCATCTTTCTTGGATATATTTCCTATTCTTTGACATCGATCACATGTTTTAACATAATTTCTCACATCTCTGAATAAAGTAGGCCAATAAAATCCCGAATTTAAAATTTTAAATGCAGTTTTATCTACTCCAAAGTTTCCTCCAAAATTGGAATCATGACATTTTTGAATAATAACATAAGTTTCTTCATAAGGTACGCATCTTCGAATTATATAATCTCTTCCTAATTTAAATAAATGAGGATCTTCCCAAATATAATATTTAGCATCATTTTTAAATTTCTTAATAAATTTTTCATCCAATCCATAAGGTAGAATATTGCTTACTAAATAGTTAACTATATCCGCATACCAAGTGTTGACCTCATTTTTGATGAGGTCTTCTCTTTTTCTCTTTAGTACTTAGGATCTAGCCTTAGGCTTTTCCTTTGACTATCTTAGAGGACTAGAATTGGGATCCACCATCTAGAATTTTAAACCACTTCTTAACTCCCACGCAAACTCCATAAACTTGACTCGTAGACCCCTAATCACCTAGAGGGTTGAAATCAAGTGTGGAAGTTTAAAGGATGAGTTCCTATAGGACTCTTTGGCCTTAGGACCGCCTCAGGTGGCCTCGGTCCGATGAAGGGGCCGACTTACACACACACTACACTCATACACTACACTTCCATACACCTCCTAAAACACACCCATACCCAACTTGACCTCTCCGACTCATGTAGATGATTCACATGGATGGTCCTTAACCCCTAAGCCCTCGGCTAAGCAGGGTTAGGAACAACATAGTGAATGCCTCAAATGAGTCCCTTCATGACTCATGTGGGCTTGATATGGCTTCATGGCTCAACCAAAATGATTTTATTCCACTTACATTCACCTAATCTTCCATTTTCCAAATTTTTAATTTTTGACCCCGGGACCCTACACCCGCCAACCTACCCAAAGCCCTCGAATAACTCAAATTTCTCAAAAATTTCCAAATCACCCAAAATTCTCCAAAATCATTCCCAAACATTTCCACATCACTCAAACTGATCATCCATAACCAAAAATACCAAAAATTCCAAAAATACCTCCCAATACCCTCCAAATACCCAAAATACCCCTCTTAGCCAAAAAATCCAAAAATTCAGAAAATTCCCAGAAAATTCCAGAAAATCCCAAATATTCCCAATTTCATTTTGTTCAACTACACCATGGGCCAATTTTGTCAATTTACCCCACTTTTATCAAAATCCCCAATTTGACCCATTTTAACCCAAAGTAAACCCAATGTCAAACCTAACCTACCCAATTGACCTAAATTCTGGTCCAATTCAATTCTAAACTTCAATTCAACATCCCCAAAACCAATCTAGACCAAATCCAAGCCCAATTTGATTGGCATTGGGATCCAATTTCACTTTTGGCCTTAAAGCCCAATTTGGACCTATGACCCAAACCTAACCCAAACTCACCCAATTCAACTCCAATTAACCCCAAATCTTTTCTAAATCTTCCTTAACATCCCCATAAACAAAACACTAACATGATTTGCCCAAAATTTAGACCCAAACCCCACTCAAATTCAACCCAAAATCAAAAAGCCCAATTTCGACCTAAACCTAAACCTAGCCCAAATGAGCCCAAATCCCAAAATCAAAACCTAACCAAAGCCAAAACCTCTTTGAAACACTCCCATAAACATTTCCCAACATTAATTTTACATCAATTTCAACTCTAGCCCAACTTTGGCCCATGGTAGCCCATTTTGGCCCACCTTAGCCTCTTTACCAAAAAGGCCCATATCCAACCCAATTCAAACCCAAATCACCTCAAATTTGTTTCAAACCACTCATGAAGCATCCCTAAACCAAAACCAACAATTATTTGGCCCAAACTTTTACAAAAAATTCTCATATATGAACACATTCTTAAACTTAAAAGCCCACTTCCCTTAAACCTTCCTAAAAGCCCATTTCCTTCAAAATTCAAAAGCCCAAATCATCCTAAAGCCCACATGACACTTCCCCTCATCATCCATTTGATCAAAATCACCCCTAAGTTTCAAAGTCATCAATTAAACAATTCCAAATCAAGCCCCATACAAATTCCCATCAAAATATCAAAATTTTCTTAAATCTTTTTTTTATGAAATTGACCCAAGCTTTTCCCAAGCCAAAGGTGAGCCATGAAGCCATGCATAAGCCACATGGAAGCCATGAGAGCCTCTTTACATGTCACCATGCCATTTTGGGCAAAAGGAGGAGACTCTTTCCTTAATTCCTAAAGGTGATTAACCACTCCCATGATTCCACTAAATCTTGCTTAAGCTTAATTGTACTTGGATGGTGACCATTCCCCATCGATTAAGCCGACCTAAATCACTTTCTATTCAGCCTAAACAAAGCCTTGGGTGGTGCACCTAGCCCAAATGGATGGGTTGACCAATTTCAAGCCAAAGTGGCCTCTCCCCCATACCATTTTAATCCAAACACTTTACACATGTCCAAGCCCAATTGACTTCACCATTGCCAAGCCCTGACCTCCCTGGTCAAGATGGTGACCCATGCCTGCCGGCCGGCCCGCCCGGATCGCCGGAAAACACCATACCCGAGAGCTCACATGTGAGCCAACTTTGGAATTCCACCTTGCTCGAGCTGCCCCATGCCCAATGGCGACCATGGCCGTTCTTCCCATGACCAGAGCAGCTGATCCCAACCCTTGGCCATCCCTGGGAGGCTCTCCAGCCACCTCTATTTAAACCCGATCCCCTCACGGCCATGAGAAGAGAGTTGCACAAACCTTGCCGAAACTCGCCAAAATTGTTCCGGACCCTTCTCCACCCTTAGAGCGAGTTGATCCCAGGTGTCAATTTGCCCTAATCCCCATCGATAAAACTCAATTTCCCAACCGAAATTCCACCCAAAACCAGGACACTTCTCCACAGGTGAGCCAATCCCCAAATTGATTGGTTCTACACCTTCACCGGACCAAGGAAGGTGTCCACCAAGCAAAAGCCCCATCTCCGAGGCCACCCAGCTTGCTCCAGCCTCCAAGCTTTGTGATCGAGCCGTGGTCGAAGTCCAACTCAGCACAATTCACTGCACCACGAGACTTCATCCGGAGCTTGCTAGGATCCAATCGAAAGTGCAACAACTCTCGCATCTTAGCCACACTTCTCCGAGCAAAGG
The DNA here is from genome assembly GCA_022702705.1 of Papilionanthe hookeriana x Papilionanthe teres. NCBI lineage: Eukaryota > Viridiplantae > Streptophyta > Magnoliopsida > Asparagales > Orchidaceae > Papilionanthe > Papilionanthe hookeriana x Papilionanthe teres. The sequence continues at coordinate 37,429,261 of CM040425.1, read as the reverse complement.
TATGAGCTAATTCTTCATCCCGAGTTTCCGGAGATTCTCCATTTCAAATGCTTTAATTTCAATGCATGATAACCGTATAGATGTGTTCGTCTCTTCAAGACGAATCCATAGAGCATAAGAACATGAAAATCCATTGAGTATCGAGTGAGATATTAGGGATTTAGTGTGGACGGCTCTCGGGTGAGGACACTTAGGGACGATGAACGGATGCCGTCCATTTAATACACGCGCGGACGGACGACCAGGATCGCGCCGGATGAGGAGACGGAACGATACAGCAGGCCCCGGGACGGCTGACTCAGATGGCGGCGCCCAATCACGCCGCGACACGTACCCCTTCGGAGCTGCCGATGTTTCGCCGGCGCCGCGTGGATAAGTAGATAAATAGGGTATTTAATATATTTATTAAATATCGAAACTTTAAAAATTCATAACTTTGTGTAGGAAAATCGAGAAAAATAAAATAAAAATACCCTCTCGCTCAAGTGAACGAGAGGAGAATAATGTGGAAAAGAAATCATTTAATTTCATCAAGTATTTTATTTTTTATAATTTATTTACTCTCTCGCATACATTTAATTCTCCATGCATGTATACAATTCACCATGGCATGAGACCATAGGGCTTTTGAAGCCTCTGAATTTGGGAACATTCCCCGAATTTTCCAAAGTCGAGGTCATCCCTATGAAGAGTTATTGATTTTTCAAATTCATGTCACTCGTTTTGAGTATTTTAATTCCAATAAATAGCATGTTGTGAAATAAATTCTAGAAAAATTTGGTGATGTTCCTTATGACCAGAGAACCCTAGAAAAAATAGGTTTTGAAGTTAGTTCATTTTAGACAACCCTAATCGGCTTAAACACTCAAAATAGGTCTCTAATTAATTAGAGCTAACCATACATCAAATTGACTTCAAATCAATTCTCCATTGACTTTTAGGGTCAGAAGAACCCACCATAAAAATTTGAGGTCAATTGGACTTGGTTAGCCCTATTAATTGGGTTGATTAAGCCATTTAGTCATTTTAAACTTTAAAAATTCATAACTTTCAAAATATCTTTCAAAAATTCACCAAATTGGTTTTGGAACCTCTCTGATATCAGGGAATTTAAGAAAATTAAAATTTCGATTTTCTAAAAAAGTTGATTTTTAATATTATTTTAATATTTTTAATAATTAAAAAATAATAAAAATCACAAAAATAATAAAATTCACCAAAATGTCACATTTTGAATTTTAATCACTTAGGAATAAACCCCATATTTTTCTTAGGCCTATTTGGTGAGATATTAATTTTTAAAGCTCTAGGGTAATTTTAAAATTAAAAAATGTATTTTCTAGCATTTTCACTAAAATAATTGTAATAAATCATAGAAAAATCAGAAAATTGCAAAATTTGCTTCTCTGATTTCCTTGATATTAGAGAGATTTTTGAAAAACATAAAATTCATTTTTCAACATTTATTTTATTTTTAAATTAATTAACACTCCATAACTTAAAATATTTATAATAAAAATAATATAATTCAAAAAATCACCAAAATTGGTCCAAGTGGTCCCCTGGTCATTAGGAATGTCCCCTAATTTTCTTAAGGACAGAAACTTTCCCTTGGTCATGATATTAAATTTTCCTTGGAAATCTCTATTTTCTACCAAAAATAATTATATAAACAAATTAAATACAGAAAAATCACATTTTCTCCTCTCATATCTTTATTGACATATGAGTGAAGTCACATAAAAATTTCAAGTTCATTTGAGTTCAATTTAGTGAGTTATGAAATTATTAAGCTTAAAGGGTAAAGTGGTAATTAAATTTTTTTTTAATCCTTAATTAAAACTTTAGGTTTAATAAAAAATTAACAAGTAAAATATTTGATCCTAATCTGATTTGGATGATTGAAATTTAATAATTGAAGGGTAGAAACCCATTAAGCAATTTAAAATGATTAAACTTTAATTAAATAATCGATTAAATTTGGAAGAATAATAAAATTGGAATTATTAAAATAGGGATATTATTAGGAAGAGATTTATTCTTTAATTTAAAAAATCCCTAAATTAATCTTTTCATTAATGTTTAATTCCTAATTAAAATGATAATTCAAATTTAAAACATTAAAAGACTTAATCATTAAACTAAAATTAAATTATTGAACTCTTTTAAAATTTTAATTAAGATTAAAATGAATAAAATTAAATTAAAAAATTAAATCAAATTAAATCAAATTAAAAAATTAAATTAAAAATTAAATTAAATTAAAAATTAAATTAAATTAAATTAAATTAAATTAAAAATTAAATTAAATTAAATAAATTAAATTAAATTAAATTAAATTAAATCAAATTAAATAAAAAAAATTAATTAAATTAAATCAAATTAATTCAATGTAACATCAAATCAAACTAAATTGAATTAAATTGAATTAAATTAAATTAAATTAAATTAAATTAAATTGAATTAAGTTGAATTAAATAACATCACCTAAGACATAAAGAAATAAGCTCTAAAATAACTCGAACACTATTCCAAATTTAAACCCTTCAATCGAAATTAAGCTAAATCACAAACCATTTGAACACCAATTTACCCTCAAAAGCTTTAGTTATCATAACTCCTAAACGGAATATTAAATGAAATGTTACTTCACTTATAGTGACATTCAAATATCCTAGTTCACTCGAGCAAGTTAACAAAACTTCAAAACCTCGGACGATCGATTCATCTACATAATTAAATTCATTTGGACTTAAAACAATCCTAGAAATATTGAAAAGATGTTTAAGATTCTTCTTAAGCACTTCCTCAATATGATAGGATATTTATAAGAACAATTGAACTTAATTATTCTTTGATGAAGAAAATCGTCTTCAAACCAAAAACACAAGGAACCTAGACGTCATAGGAAATGACTAAGCTATAGGATTAGGAATTTGGTAGAAAACCATAACCCTTACCTTAGCTTTACCTAGGAACTTGCTTAAATATTCTAACCGTGTTTTAAGTGCAGCTTGGGATGACGGGAAGACCCTCCGAGTACGCTTTTATTTTATTGCGATTTACTTTACGGTAATTTATTTAATCGCATCGCACTTATTTTTCTTGCATGATAAACAACAGTTGCATGAAAACCTACACCTTTAGGACGTAAACCAAAACCGAAACCTATAACTAAATTAAAAGACACTACAAGATAAAATTCACCTCCACAACATTTCAAAATATAAGACAACTCAAAATTTAATCACAAACGTAACACAAAACTACAATTACAACCGAATTAAAACGTCCCGTTGGATGATCGGGAATACCTCGGATGATGTAACCTACGTGTCGCTAACGGGATTTCCCACGGTCTAAATGAAAGTGTGGAACTCATTCAGCTGAGTTTAGCAAATTCATCCGGACTAAGTGATTCCGATAAAAATAATGATGCCGGAAGGATGGAACCGTGAGATCTTAACCTAGGTGTTGTTATAATCAACTTTAAGATTTGTTTTAATTAAAACACAAAAAACACTTGGAAATTAAGACTTCTCTAAACCAAAACACTTTTCTCATCCCCCGATTTATGATTTCTAAAACTAAACCTCTCGCAACAACAAGGAGCTCGGAGCATGGTGGGCAAGCACGACCATCGTCGTCAATGAAAACTCGAACCTACTTCAGCAAAACTTTCCTAGAATTAAACAACAAAGCCATAGGACTTCGAGGTAGTTTGCACTAGTGCAACATAAATCCTCAACTCTTCGTTAGGCATTTGCATTGCAAATTAAGCCCTAACCGGTCTTAGGATTCCGAGGTAGTCGTCCGATACGACATAAACCCTCATATCTTCCAGTGCTATTTGTATGATTCTATCATATAAATATAAGCCCTAATTAATTAAAATTGGCAAGATTAAAACATTAAATAAACATTAGGACTTTCCTAAATCCAAGCCAAACAATAGGATAGTCGGGAGATTATCGAAGTTCACTTCGAATCCGTAATTTCTCCTACTTTTCTTCCTTTCGAATTCCCAAAATAAAATGTTCCAAACTTGATCCATTCCCTATCGAGATTCAAAAATTCAATTCTTCGAAAACTTAAACTTTGAAATTCTTGAGAGCAGAATTATTGATTATTATCGAGAGTTTTCTTAGGTGATTCCCGTCACTTAAGATGTAATTAACTATAGGGGCTTGCCCTTATAGGAATTTTAAAGAACCTGAGTAATATAAACCCCGTTTAATGTTTTCATATTAAGCGGTGGAATTTGTTCGGCTTATAAAATTGGTTCGCGGACCAAACGGATGTCACAAATCTTCTAGTTTATTTAACCGAGCCCCACCATCAAGCGAGTGTGTTTATCCTTAGGGATAGATACACGGTTTGTGATGCGGTGCTCGTTTATATAAACTATTTGGGATGTGAGATCGGTTTGATTTCATATCTTAAAATCTTCAAATTTAAAATTATTTTCAAAATCAAATACTACTTTCTAAATTATATCTATATTTAAATTAAATTTAAAATTCGCCGACAACTTCTGTAGGCGACCCCTTTTAAAAAAAAAATACAACACTCAACCTAAAAATATGCCGACACCAAGGTGTTTGGTATCCTTAAATAACATATAAATGTTCATCAAAAAATTTCTCATTTATGTTTTCTTCAGTAATAACATCATTCTTAATTCTAGATAAATGATCAGCAATTTGGTTGTCCGTTTCTTTTCTATCCACTATTTGAAAATCAAATTCTTGTAGAAGTAAAACCCATCTTATTAGTTTAGGTTTAGCATCCTTTTTTTGACATTAGATATTTAATAGCAGAATGATCAGTATGAACTATGCATTTAGTACCAAGAAGATAAGGTCTAAATTTATTAAAGGCATAGACTATAACTAGAAGCTCTTTCTCAGTAGTAGTGTAATTTCTTTGAGTTTCAGTAAGAGTTTTACTAGCATAATATATAACTTTGAAAATTTTCTCATATTTTTGTCCTAATACAGCTCCAATTGCAAAATCACTTTCATCGCACATTAATTCAAAAGATTTATTCCAATTAAGTGCAACAATGATAGGTGCAGTAAATAATTTTTCTTTTAAAATATTAAAAGCATTAACACAGTCTTTGTTAAATTCAAATTTAGCATCTTTTTCCATTAAATGACAAAGAGGTTCAGCAATTTTAGAAAAATCCTTTATATATCTTCTATAAAAATCCAGCATGACCTAGAAAACTTCTCACATCGATAATGATAGTAGGTGGTTGTAATTCGACGAATAATTTTCACTTTTTCTTGATCTACTTCCATCCCTTTTTGTGAAATCTTGTGACCAAGTACGATGCCTTCTGTGACCATGAATTGACATTTTTCCCAGTTAAGAACTAAGTTTGTTTCTTCACATCTTTTCAGAATTTTGGAAATATTTTCCAAACAAGATTCAAAAGAAGTTCCAAAAACCGAAAAATCGTCCATGAATATTTCAATTCCTTTGTCAATCAAATCACAAAATATTGACATCATACATCTTTGAAAAGTTGCGGTGCATTACATAAACCAAAAGACATTCTTCTAAAGGCAAATGTTCCATAAGGACTTGTAAATGTTGTTTTCTCTTGGTCCTCGGGAGCGACGGGTAATCGATGATAACCAGAATATCCATCCAGAAAATAGAAATATGAGTGTCCAACTAATTTATCAAGCATTTGATCCAAGAAAGGTAAAGAAAAATGATCCTTTCTAGTGGCGTCATTTAATTTCCTATAATCAATGCAAATTCGCCATCCAATAACTTGTCTTGTAGGAATTAATTCATTTTTATCATTGACAATGACTGTTACTCCTCCTTTCTTTGGAACACAATGAATAGGACTTACCTATCTGCTATCCAAAATAGGATAAATAATACCAACGATCTAACCATTTAACAATTTCTTTTTTAACAACCTCTTTCATGATAGGATTTAATCTTCTTTGCGGTTCAATAGTAGATTTAAAATTTTCTTCCATTAAATTTCTATGCATACAAATGGACGGGCTTATTCCTCTTATGTCAGTAATTGTCCAACCAAATGCTTTCTTATAATTCTTTAACAATCCTATCAATTTTTTTTCTTAATCTTTACTTAGCTTAAAGTTAATAAATTTCCCAGAAAAGCATACTTTAAATGTGAAGGTAACATTTTTAATTCCAGTTCAAGGGCTTTTGTAATTGAGGGTAAAAGTATATCATTTTGAGTTATGTCCAAAGTTTCCCAATTATCTTTAATATAATGAGTTTCTTCTTCTTTTAGTTCTTCATCTTCATCGGTTAATAATTCAAATTTTTCTTAAGAAATGACTTTACATTTTTCTTGATAATGTTTCTCAATTAAATAATCAATTATATCCATTTGATAATATTTTTCTTTGTCAGGGTACTTAATTGATTTAAGGACATTAAATTTAATCTCTTGATCATTAACTCTCATGGTTAATTCTCCTTTTTGTACATCAATCATAGCTCGTCCGGTCGCTAGAAAAGGTCACCCTAAAATAATAAATATTTCTTTATCTTCTTCCATATCAAGTACAATGAAATCTACAGGGAAGATAAATTTATCTACTTTAACAAGAACATCCTCTATAACTCCTTTAGGGTAAGTGATATATCTATCAGCTAACTTAAGGGTTACAGTGGTGGGAGTAATCTCTCCTAAATTCAACCTTCGAAAAATAGAAAATGGCATGAGATTAATACTTGCCTAAATCGCATAAAGCTTTTCCACAAAACTTTTCTCCAATAAAGACAAGGTATAAAAGAAACTTCCAGGATCTTTAAGTTTTTTGATATACTTTTCAATTATTGCACTACATTCTTCACTTAATGCAATGCCTAAAAGCCTTTCCAAATCTTCGTTTCTTACTTAAAATATCCTTCATAAATTTTGCATAAGTCAGTATCCGTTCCAAAGCTTTAGCAAAAGGTATGTTTATAGTAAGTTTCTTAAAAATTTCAAAGACTTAGAAAATTGATGATCGTTTCTCATTGCTGGTACTTTGAGGGAGTTGTGCAGGTTTTTAAACTTCCATATTACACAAATATCATTGATCTTTTATTAGAGAAGAAGTTTCTTTAGATTTTTCAATCTCTTCAACCTCAATCTCATTTTAAATTTCATTCGCATTCTTTTTTTAATTCCTTTCCACTTCTAAGTTATACGCCTTTAACATATTCACGTTCTTTTCCATTGATCGATTTCAACATTACTAGGAAGTGTTCCGGGGGTCTATAATTAATTAAATTAGCGATTTGTCCCATTTCATTCTCAATATTACGAATAAGAAGGAGCTGATTTTGTAATCGATTACTTAACAGAAATTAATTCTTCTATATAACTTTTTCCGTTGATCAAGTTAAATCCGTGTGGTTTATAACAATTAACTCGATTATTCCAATTTCCGTTGGGATGAGATCGATTATTACCCCATTGTTGTGAATTATTCCAGTTTGCAAATCGTATGATTTTTCCATCCAGGATTATAATACTCAATAAGGATTATTTTTACTAAGAATAATTGTAAAGTTTCAATAACATTGAGGACCCTCAATATTAAATAGAGTTATTATGTGATATATTAATAACAAAACTATCTAATTTGTTGGGATATCGTCGCTACTTCGTGAAGCTAAATCAAAAGCGCTTCATTATCAGCGAATACTTTCCATTCTTTTTTAGATTAATCTTTCAAGGCCATCGGTAAATTATCGTTGCACTCATTTCTTCAATTAAAGCTTAAGCTTCTTCAAATGATTTAGACACAAAGAACCTCCAATAAGAAGATCATCAATAATCGATTTTAAAATCCAATTAATCCATTATAAAGTGTTTCCGAATAATTAACCAATCGTGTAAAGCATTACTTATGACATTTTTGTCAGCTCTTTAAATCTTTCACAAGCTTCATAAATTATCTCCCCGTCAAATCGACTAAATGAAGTAATATCATTTCTTAATTTAACAGCTTTAGAAGGAGGAAAATATTTAAGAAGGAATTTTTGTGCCATTTCGACCATGTTTTAATGTAACCCGTTTTCAATGAGTTCAAACACATCTTCGCTTTATCCTTAAAGAAAAGGAATGAGTCTAAGCCCAATAACATCATCGAAATATCAAGTATTTAAAGGTGAAAGACAAAAAGCCTAAAACTAAGAAGCTATAAATTTGGATCCTCATTCTATGTTCCACTAAATTGACTTTTCGAACCATTCAATAATAATTTGCCAGTTTCGTTAATTAAGATTCACACGTATTTCGAATACTAATAATAAGCCTTCATCAACCGTAGGGTTATCATAATCCCTTAAATTCGCTTATAAACATTTTCATCATTAATTTCAATCGGATTTTGTAAATCGTTATGTAAATTAGTCATTTCTTAAAATTTCAATTTGTTTTCCTTTTTAATTCTTCTAATCAGCTCTTTCTAATTCGAATCTAAAGGTAATAATTCTTCAGATCCAACTTACGCATAAAAGTCAATTAGCAAGAATTAAAAATAACATTATATATATATATATATATTTATAATAAAGAAAAATGAATAAAATAAAAATACTTAAAATCTAAAAGTTTGCGTACTGAAAATCTTCTTTCCCCAAGAATCCATGAGCCAAAAACTCGACCCGATATAAATATATGTGATCGCTGAAAATTTATTAAGAAATTCATACCTATTTTTTACTTAAATTGCACTTTAAAAAGGCGGTATTTTCTTTATTTTATCAGAATGAATAATTTAGGTGATAAAAGCAAAAATCATAAAAAGGAGCGAATTTGGAGCAAAATCATGCAATTTCAGGCCGAGTCGCCGACGGCGAGATCGAGCGCCGACGCTAAGGCTACGATGGTGACATTTCGAAGGATGAGGACCGCCCGGGGCCGAGCGCCGAGCCCGAGCCCGCCGACAGCCGAGATAGAGCGGCTCGAAGATCTTCTAGAAGCCTCGCCGACGCCGAGGAAGTTCGTCGCCGACGGCGGGTAGTTCAAATGGCAATGTATACATTGAACCTGGACACTTTTTTGAAGAGATGCTTACACACCTCTTGGTCCTTTGCTCACCTCTATATATGCAGGCCGAAAATCCCGCCTTTGTGTGTTAGTTTGTGCAAACTTTGTGTCTTTTGTGCAATCTTTTAGTCTTTAGTGTTAATTTTTGTGCAAATACCGTCTTTAGTGAGTTTAGTGAGTAATTAGTGAGTCGTCGTACTGAAAGGAAGAGTCAAAGGAACTACGAGGAGTCTCGTTTTGGGATAAATCGAGATAAGTATTCGTATTTATTGTTTTTAACTTTAAATGAAATCCATGCTTAGTTTAAGCTCCTACGCATTCGAGTAAGCTTTTATTACTTTTCTCCCCGTTGGCGAAATTGGGCTTAATTACGAAATTAAAATACAGATACTTATATATATTAATAAATTGTGATAATTTTTACTTAAAACTTAATTTACTTTCAACCGGCCATTTGATTTGTTAAAATATGCCGATTATCAACTATAGTAAAATTATATCCGATATTCGGAATTCAAAAGCTCAATATGTGCGCAACAACAGTGAACAATATCACGCATGTAATCAGTGATTTTAGCCATGATGGTAATTAAAAATATTCAATTTACTATATCAGTTTCGAGAGCCGAAGTGTACGTTACCAGCGAAGTGTGAACGTGTGAGCTCAAGTCAAGAATATCCTCCCTACCTACCAAGCAGATTCGCAATCAAACATAGATTACCACACTTACACTACTCAGTTAAGAAAGAACAGAATGTCTATTCGTCACAATACTAAAATTATCTATTTAAATTCATTAATCACTTAAATTTCTAAACAAGGGGAAATATACTTTTTCTCGAATAAGCTAAGACTTATTTAGCAATTAGTTTAATTTCCCCGCACTTTCAATACGTATTAATTTTCTACTTTTACTTAAGTTACCTAATTAAAATACTTAAACTTTTACTTTATCGCGCTCAAATTAGAATTCCAAATTTTTGTATATTATTTTAAAATTATTATTATTATTTTAAATTAGCTTGTTATTTAATTTTCTCTTTCCCCGCTGGATCGATAACCAGACTCCACTGTAGCCCCTAGACATTTCGATACGATACGTATACTTCACAGAAGATCCACAACTTAAACAATTACAATTCTATACATATAAATACTGGGTCAAGTTTTTGGCGTCGTTGCAATTAAATTAAAAATATCATAATATAAAATTGCGAGTCAAGTTTATACCACACGTAGAGAGTAAGAAAATTTACTAAAGTAACGGACTATTTAAAAATAATCATAATAAATAAATTAATATCTATTCCGAAATCAGATGCGTTAAATTTGAAACAAAAATTTAATACCTTACGATTCTCAATTGTAGCGTACAATTAAAAGAATTAAAACAAGTAACAAATTATAAATTTAACACAAATGGCGAATATTCCCGAAATCTCAAAAATACGAACCAAATGAAAGACCATTAAGAGATTATGCCAACCCTACATCGATGAAATTCATTTAACTATTCAAAAACCCCGATGTAGCTTCATAATCTTATTCGAACTTAAATCCGCAATTATCCAAAATGGTACAAAACAATCAATTTAGTGGTTCACCTACCGAAGATCCTAACTTACATTCGCTATTTAACTTCGCGCTACTTTTAAATATCAAGAGTATCCGACGATGCTATAAGACTTACATTTTCCTTTTTCATTAAGGGATAAAGCTAAAACGTGGTCGAATTCGTTGAAGACCCTGGGATCTATTAAAACTCGGGGAGAATTATCACAAAATTTCTATCCAATATTTTCCACCATCTAAAACTGCTAAGTTTACAAATGATATAACTTCTTTTTGTCGGGCTAGGATTGAGAATCAATATAGAAGCTTGGGAGAGATTTAAGGAACTTTTAGAAATGCCCACATCACGCGCTACCGTACTCAACATTATTCAAACCTTTTATAATGGATTAAGAGATCTTTAAGATCAATCATCGATGCTACCGCTCGAGATCTATTAATGTCTAAACCATTCGATGAAGCTTATGCACTAATCGAAGAAATGGCAACAAATAATTTCCAATGGCTCGATTGGAAGGGTAAATCCTAAAAAGATAGCCAACATTCATGAAAACGATGCAATATCTATGTTAAATTTTCAAATTGCCGGCGATATCTAAGAAATTAGATCATTTCGGAATGAACTACTCTCCATATTTTAAGAAAACTCATCTAAACGAATAAATCATAGAATCTCAAACTAATTTTGAAACTTTAAAATGCTATTAATAATGTAATCAATAACCCTTATTCAAACTATTATAATCCCGGCCGGAAAACTCATCCAAATTTTAATCGAATAACACATCTAATCAACAATGGACGAATTAACCTAATCAAGCAAATCCAAACTATAAACCTAATTACCCACTGGATTTAATAACAATAACCTCAATTCAAGGATAAGAACATCTCGATGGAATTAATTTTCATTACGGGTCAATGCCTACAAAATCAAGGAAATGAACTACAAATTCAAGGAAATCAATTACAAGTTCAAGGAACATCTATTAAAAATATCGAAAACTAACTCGGGACATATTGCTACCGCGCTAAATAATGGGGACACTGAACTTTTCCTAGTAATGTGGAAATAACCTAAAGATCAAGGAAAAGAACAAATTAAAGCAATACAACTAAGGAGTGGAAAAGAATTAGAACCTCAACTAAAAAAGAACTCGAAAGCCAAAAAGAGGAAGTGAAATCAAAAAAGGAAACAATTCAACAAGATTCAAACTTGAACATCCTTTAATACCTATGAAAATTTCTCATTAAAAACCCCACCACCATTTCTCAACGACTACCTTCAACATAAAAAAGATAAACAATTTGCTAAATTCCGAAATATTAAAGAAATTAACAATTAATATACCTTTTGTCAAGCTTTTAGATCGTATGCCAAATTATGTAAAATTTATGAAAGATATTCTAAATAAGAAAAGAAAATTCACTGATAATGAAACCTGCCGCACTTAAGTGAAGAGGTAAAGGCTATTATTCGAAGAAGCTTCCCGAAAATCAAAGATCCCGGTAGCTTCACCGTACCGCGCTACAGGAGAAAAATTCTTATGGAAAAGCTATGCCGACTTAGAGCAAGCATCAATCTAATGCCTCTATCGATTTTTAAGAGATTAGATTAGGGAAAATTACACCTACTTCCGCAACCCTTCAATTACCGATCGTTCTGCTACTCATCCTAAGCGAGTTATCAAGATGTGTTAAGAAGGTGGATAAATTTATCTTCCCAAAGAGATTTTATTGTTTTAGATACTGGAGAAGATAAAGAAATTCCAATCATTTTAGGAAGACCATTTTTACCATTTGAAAAGCTATGATTGATGTTCGTAAAGAGAACTAACCATGCAGAGTAATGACCAAAAAGTTACATTTAATATTGCAAAATCAATGAAATATCCCGCGCTAAAAGATGATGAATGTTTTCTGATGGAAATACTTCGAATATTTACAACAAAGAATATTTTAAGGAATATTACGAGATAAATAAAAAGAAAACACCGAATTAATTAAAGATAATCATGAAGAACTAGATTATATTCAAAGAAAGATTCTAATTTTCGACAATACCGAAAATACCGACAAGAATATAGTTCCATCAATTATTAAACCTCCCCCGAACTCGAGCCAAAAATACCTGACCATTTTGAAGACATGCTTACAGGCAATTTCAACTTTAGACCATGACATTTCATCTGCATTAAAATAATCGTAACAAAAAATTTTTAGAAATTTTATAAGTATGGATCTCTTTTATTGACTTTGCAGATATTAAAGAATTATCCCATCAATACAGGGAATTTATTTCATATAAATGAACATAAACGTAAAATAAGATTCCCAAAATATTAAACCCGATAATGAAAGAAGTGTTAAGAAAGAAATTTTAAAATGGTTAGATAATGGTATTATAAATCATTTCCCCGATGCGTTGCTCGGTAAGCCCAATTCACTGTTCCTAAGAAGGGTGGAGTGACCGTCACCGCCAATGAAAATAACGATCTTATTCCTATGCGACAAGTTACCGAAGCCGGGCGTAGAGGATGTATCGACTCATGTGAACAATACCGCCACCAGAAAGATCACTTCCTTTACCATTTCTGTAATTCGTATGTTAGATACACGGACATAAGTATTTTGTTTTCATGGATACACCTATATCATCAAATACAAATCGCTCCCGAGATCAAGAGAAAAATACATTTACTTGGCCCATGGAACTTTCGCTTTTCGAAGAATGCCTTTTGATTATGTAATGCACCAAGAACATTCCGTAGATGGATGATGTCTATATTTAGTAGTTAATCGACAATCGAATAGAAGTACCGATTTCTTCCGTATTTGGAACATCATTCGACACACGCTTAACTCATCTCAAAAAGTATTAAGTACGCGAGAAAACAAATTTAGTTCTAAATTGGGAGAAATGTCAATTTATATTGCGGCGGCATTATATTAGCATAAAAATTTAAAAAGGCATGGAAGTGGACCCCGCAAAAATTCAAGTTATACCTAAATTACCACCTCCAACTACTTCGGTAGTGTAAGAAGTTTTCTGGACATGCCGGATTCTACGTACTACATGGGTGATTTTTAAAAATTACTAAACCTCTTCTGGCGCTAACTTCTCAGTATGATAAGCAATTTGAATTTACAATCGAATGCCCGAATGCTTTTCAACTCTTAAAAGAAAAATTAATTATTAAAGACTTCCATAATAGTTTCACCTAACCTGAGAAACTATTTTGTTCTTATGCGCGATGTTGCTGATTATGTCATAGAGCAAGCTGCGCATATGAAAAGATTTTTAAAGTTATATACTATGCTAAAGAAACCTAAACGATGTATTAAAATAAATTATACAAGCTTACAAAACAAAGTTATAACTATTACTATAGTATACGGTTTTAATAAATTTAGACCTTATCCGACGTAACAAAATGTATCGTGCATACCGATCATTCGCTATCAAATATTTAATGTAAAAGAAACATTCCAAACCAACATTAATCAGATTGATGCTATTAATGCAAGAATTGACAGATCGTTACGCAAAGAACCGATAATCAATCACAGATCATTTATCAAGATTAGAAAATCATGAATTATCTGATATCGAAAATGAAATTATGTATTACTTTTCCCGATGAACAACTATATAATATCAATGAAATTTTAAAATTACTACATTTATATAAGAACTGAGTATGGGCTTAGTAATATTTTACCACCTACGCTAACTTTCGTAACAACGTAAAAAATTCATCCATGATACGAAAACTTATTTCGTACGAACCATATTTATATAAGCAACGTAAGGATTTAATTATTAAGATGTGTACCTTACGAAGAATCGAACCAATTATTCAAAATGTCAGCGATTGGCGATTTCTGAGACATTTCGACCGATAAACCGTTTTTAAGATTCTACAATCTCGATTTTACCGGCCTACTCTATTTAGAGACGCATATGTATATATTAAAACCACATAAATGCCAAAGCAGTTAATGAAATATATCTGTAATAAAACGAAACGCCTCTAAACTTTATATTAAACAAATTACTGTGACGATTTACGACCTTTTATTCCTTCGTTCTCGAAACTCATATATTAAGAATGTCGATTATGTTTCCAAATTTTATCGAGGCACAAGCTTTACCTAGGTGTGACGCTAATATGTTTCAACATGAAAAATATTTTTACTAGATTTCGAACGCGAGACGATTATCACCGACTTTGCGTAACTCATTTTAAATAAATACATTCACAAACTAAGAATAAAAATACAATATTACTCATAAGATATCCACCGCTTATCATCCACGTACTACGGATACCGCATCTAATCGTGAGATTAAACGTATTTTAGAAAAATCCGTAAACCCAACAGTTAGGATTGGTCTATTAGATTGTATTAATCGATTACGGCTTATAGGATCGCTTATAAAACTCCGATCGAATGACTCCTTACAGCTTATATATGGAAAAACATGCCACTTACCAAATAATTGTAACATAAAGCATATCGAGCGATTAAAGAATTTAATTATAATATGAAGGTTCATGAGAAAGATTGTCAGTAAATTAAACAATCGAAGAATTAAGAAATGAATCGATGATAAATGACGGATTTATAAAGTTAAAAGCATTTAAATTACGTACGATCAAAAGATTAATCGAGAAATTTCTGAACCAGATGTGAAGTTTTTGCTTATATAATAATCGTATTGAAATTGTTTCCCGGAAAATCAAGTCTCAATGGTTAGGACCTTTCACCATAACTCAAATATTTTCATACGAACTATGTAAAATCGAAGATCCAAAAATCGACATAAATTTAAAGTTAAATTAATAGACAAAACCATATTTCGAAGGTATAAGACCTAACTATACATAGTTTTAATGCTAGTCGACTCGATTAATAATCGAAATTAGGTCGGCCGACGACGTTAAACCAAGCGCTTTAAGGAGGCAACTCATATTAGTTATCTATTTTTATCGTATCTTAATAAGTTAGTTTATATTATCGAAACTTTACTACTCAATTATTATTAAGAATCATCACATACCGAACCATTATGAAGGAGAAAAGAAATTATTCGATTTAGGAGCGAAATCGACATTATTTCAAATCTCGCCGACATGCAGGTCGACACGCCGACAGTCAAGGCTCGCGCCTATAATAGATTCAAATATTTATCGAGCTCGCCGACAACAGAAACGAGCTCGCCGACAAGCCGAGAACCGGAAGATGCTTTTATAACTAAGTCACCGACGTCGAGAAACGTCCTCGCCGACAACGGCGGTGTTTATAAAAATGAGTTATATATACTTTAAATGCCGATCCGAACGGTTTCAACACCAATCTTCGTGAAAACCCATTCTTAAACCATTCGAGCCTGCCTACTCGAATTCATTCCATTCACCATAATGGCCTCCAAATTCTTAGATTCCTCTAACCGAGTGTCATCAGAGAAATTGCGTAGTGCGAAGCGCAATGGATCTTCAACAAGGCTTCGTAAAGAAAAGAGTTATCAAGGAACGGATTCGTCAATCGAGAATTAGAGAATTCCACTACGAAGATGTAAGCAAAACGACGTACAACAAGACGGGAGGTATTGTTACACTACGTCCGCCGTTGTTATTCCGCCAGGAAAGAGTTCTACTCTAATTTACATCAATAATGGGAATGTCTACGTCCGAGGAAGACGTAACGTTTACTCCATCAAGAGTAAATGAATTATTCTCTATAGAAAACACCCCGCATGTCACTATTCAAATTTTGTGCCTTCGATATAATATGAACGAGATATTTCGATATCTAATCGACGAACGAAGATCGTGGGAAATGCGGGAAGACGTGTACGTTAGTTTCTCCGCATCACTTTCAACTCGTCTCAAAGATCGACACTTTTTCATCTCATCTAAATTATTACCTACAATGGAGTGGTAAACAGGTTTCATAGCCAGTATTGAATTATTAATTGTGTTGATCATTGATATTGATCAATAATTGTTGTTTCCATTTGGTTTATCAAGGTATATTGTTTGCCTAGATACCATTCACTATTTTGCACATGCAACAAGCCAGTTTCTATGTGTCAAGATCTCATGACTTTAAGTCATTGATTCTACAGATATGTTCCTACTTGGAAATAATGAAAGCTATTTACATTTTATTCTGTTGTATATTTTCTGTTAATAATTTATAAGGTGCCTATTTATGATATATGGAGTTACGAAGGAAGAAAATAAAGAACAAGAAAGAATCGTAAAGTGAGAGGATTAAATTACAATATATCCGATTTATTTCCGATCACATTGATCGGAGGATGAAGGAACACTTCTCAATTATTCTCGACACTTTGCTGGGGCTTTTCTTCATTTACTAAGATGTATGTCAGATCATCAAGAATCTCATTTTAATTTCCTTCGTGCCTTTTATAACTTATTTGTGCATCATCGTCATATCTAAATATCAGAGAAGATGAAGATTTCGACTCAAGAGTAGTAGTGAAAGATTTTCATAAGATGTTTGTATTTATGTTATTCGATTCGATTTAGATTTTATTATGTGTGGGAGCGATGATTTCAATATCTCAAACTTAATCGAGATATGCGTCATAGTTTTGTATCAACATTTAGTGTGTCGTGATTGTTTGCGATGCCGATTAAGAGTATGATCGAAGCTCAAGCTCGATTATGCGCAGTCTAAAATTATGTTAGTCAGTATGTCTCATGGATTTCAATATTAAAGTTAATTACAGGTTGCGCGAATTTGTTTGTATATAAGTAGCTAATCTTTCATATTAAATTAATAAATGATATGATCTAAATATAATATAAGGCAAATCGAGAGTGTCGAAATGACGACGAAATTCAAAAATCGAAATTTTTAGACTCGCCGACGGCGAGCAAAAATCCCGCCGACGTCGATATCGATCTCGCCGACAACGAAAAATTTCTCGTCGACGGCGGATTTTCCCGAAACTTTTGCCTTATGGAATTAATTAGTCACGACGGCGAGAAAAATCTCGCCGACAAGCCGAGAACGCAAAAACACCCATATTCGACCGGCCGTAAACACTATTCATCATCCCCAACCTCTTATTTTCGCAAAAATCGACTTCCAAAATGGAGATCTTGGATTTGCAGGCGATTCCATCACTCAAAAACACCGCATTTCATCTTTCGTGCGTTTACTCCTATGCAAAAATTTTTCACCATGTATTTTCACCACATTGCAAATTTCAGAAAAATCAAAATATGGAAGAAATATTCAAAGTGGAAATCCATGGAATTTAATTTAAATTACTTATAAATGCTTCGTAGGAAGCCTTCTTAGGATTATTTTTAAGTTTAGTGAAAATTTTCATGATTTTCACAGACGTATCGTATGGCTCCACGACAAAAACGCCGAGTAGAATTCGACGAAGACCGATTCATCAACGCACGAGCACAGACTAAATATTTCTTAAAAAATTCAAGGAAGAAAGTGCATCATAGACGGTTTTCAAAAAATCCTGGAGGAGAAGAGAGCGATTATTAAGGAACTGTATTTTATACCTTCGTTAAGTTCAATATAGAGCAAAATTTGTGGGAAGTAAGAAGAATTTATGCCAATTTAACTCGCGTCAAGACGACCAAGAAAGGTACGAGGTTTCGTAGAATTCACGTCGTACAATAAACGTTGTCATAGTTCACACTCGCCCTTTAGCGAGTATGAAACTTTTTAACGATTGGGGCGACCACCGATGTTTCATTAACTTTCTCACCGATTGACCGAGTTCGGAAAATTAAGCAACAGTGAAAGAGTGAATTTTCCTTTTCTAAATTAAATGTACCAAAGCCCGGCATTACTTATCTGTTTCTAATTGCTACTCACTCTTATCACCACAACAGGTAACACGAGATGTAGCACTCGAATTTCGTATTCCGACACAAGCATCAACATCGGGAGACTTATTTATCAAACATCCTCACACTCGAAATGAGAGAGGAGCCGGACGGACACCCGGATTAATTTTTTCACTCCGCCAACTCTCCTGAGTCGAGGCTGGGAGATAATGAAGAACGGGTGTAAATCCAATGAAACCACTTATACTGCTAATATTAAGAAGTATGAATCTCATGAAGGGTGGAGAGTGAGTAAGAAGTTATTTACCCGCCAAGTAGATATACCTTCTACGCAGCGTGAACCTCCCGAGCCTACCACCCCTACCCTACAAGATCTGGAGGAATGAATCGAATTCGTATAGAAGAAGTTTTGAGTGTATTGGAGATACAATGGGGAGAAGATTTCCGATCATTTTGATCAAAGAATCGATAATCCGGAGAGGAGACACGATTATGATAAATGATTTCCGCCGACATTCACGAGATTGCATATTATGAAGTCAACGTCGTTATAAAGAGTGGTGATTTCGTATGTTGTCTTTCCCGAGTGCCCCGATATTCACAAGATTTCACCGTCACTTTCTCAAATTTTATAACCGTGGGGAGAGACGATATGATTTAACTTTGGGCACAAGATTAGGACTTTATTTGTTTTATTTGCTTGATGTTAAGTTATTTCTAAGACTTTATATATTTGTAATATTCAACTTTATGCTTGGAGACATCGATGTCTATTGATTATTGTTCAATTGTCGTAGTAGTTTAGTTTTTGTTTTTGTGTTAGTTAATTACATTTGTTTTTATGTTAAATAGATGTTAGCTTTTCTTTAAGATGTTTTTTATTTTATTCTCGTATCGTTTTAAATTGCAAAATCGTTAACTGTTAGCTTAAAATGTTTTTAATACGTTATGACCATACGTATAATAAGTAGAGCTTAATTTTTTAATCGTTATGAAGTATCACTTATTCGATTTATCCACGCATTTTCTTTAAATTGTTATATATGTATAGAGAATACTAACAAAGTATTGCGTTCAATTTGCACGAAAAGCCCGTAAAAATTTTAAAAGAAAAAGAAATACCTAAACTTCAAAATACGATTTATTTACTTTCCCTTTTTCATTATTTAATAGATATAAAAATTTAAGTTTTGGGGGTGGAGTAAAATACAAATTAGCTATTAACTGTTTCTAATTTCTATTTTCAAATTATTATAAACGATTTTTATATCAATGTTTTATGAATTATTTTATTTAATTATTATAAAAGGTTAAATGAAATATTTATGTTATTTTTAATTAATTAAATAGAATAAAATATTTGGTTAAAGAGAATAAGAATAGTAAACTATTTTTAGTAAGGAAAACTATATTTCTAAAATTAAAATTCTTAAGTATTCAAGTGAAAAAGAAAAGATCAAAATCAATAAAGTAAAACTACTAAGCATATATAAGCTAAGAAATATTCCTAAGTTTCAAATTTAGGAAGATGAAAATGATGTTCAAATTATTACTGTGTGCTCGTATACAGTAATCCCAAAAATAAAAAAAAAAAAAAAAAAAAGAGGAGAAGCTTCGAGGAGATGCCTTATCAAAATCAAGCCATTTAAATTAACCCAGTTTTAAAAACTTAGATATTTCCAAACTTATATTTATTGACAGAATTTTACCTAATAGTGTTTTCTTGAATTTCTTATCATGTGAATATCTTAAGTAGTTATTCTTTAAATATAGTCATTCTTAAATTAATAAGAAGCTAGAAATCTTAGACTCGTATAACTAAATAATTTATTTCTATAAGATTAATGAATTTCATATGAATTATTTTTGTTTAACTTTATTATGATATTAATTAATCTAATTCATAAATTATTTGAATCAGTAAAATCTTACTATAGAAATCTATTATTTTATAATTAAAATTATCATGACAAAGAATGTTAGAAATGTGGATTTTGACGTCGAAAAATTTATTAAGAATTCATACCTATTTTCAATTTAAATCGTACTTTAAAGAAGCGGTATTTTCTTTATTTTATCAAGGTGAATTTAATAATTTAAAGGAGAAAGCAAAAATCATAAAAAGGAGCGAATTTGAGCAAAATCACGCACCAGGCTGAAGCCGCCGACGCGCGAGATCGAGTTCGCCGACGCGCGAGGTTACGAGGAGACATTTCCGAAGGATTTAGAATCGTCTCCGCTCGACAACAGCCCGAGCACGCCGACGGGGCCGAGATGCAGCCAGCTTCGAAGATCTTCGTGCTTCCCGACCGGGACAAATGGCAGCAGTCTGGCCGCCGACGGCGATAGCCTAAATGGCACGTATACATCGAACCCGGACACTTTTCGAAGAGACGCTTACACACCTCGTCCTCGCTCACCTCTATATATAAGAGCCAACCGCCAGGTGTTGGGTCATGCGCCTTTTTGTGTTCAGGCACCCACGAAGGTTAATTCTACAATGTTTGCTCAATGTAGCTTAGCCGAGTAATTACGAGTCAGTCACACTCAAGGAAGAGTCAAAGAACTACGGGCAATTATTTTTGGGATAAATCGAGATAAACATTTGTATTTATCGTTTTTAACTTTAAACAACCACGCTGGCCATTCTTAACATTCTAGCATTATTGGGCTTTTCCCCGTTTATGAAATTACGACGATGAAATTAAAATTGCAGATACTTATATATATTAATAAATCGTGATAATTTTTACTTAAAACTTAATTTACTTTCAACCGGCCATATTCGATTTGTTAAAATATTGCCATTATCAACTACAGAAAAATTACATCCGATATTCGGAATTCAAAAGCTCGAAGGAGGGTAAATAACAGAAATAATATCAATTTTAAGGTAGACTACATTTTAGTGACAGACTAAAAATATTCAATTAGGTCCTATCAAGCTGAGACCACAGAGATGGCACTTCAGTGAGAACGTGAACTCGAAGGCACAGATCCTCCTGTACCTACCAAGTAGATTCGCAATCAAACATAGGATTAGTCAATATTCTTTACACCTCGACCAAAGTAAAGAATAGGAATGCTCCTATTTGTCATACCTTAAAATTATCTATTTAAATTCATTAATCACTTAAATTTCTAAACAGTTTTTATATACTTTTTCCGAATAGCTTAAGACTTATTTAAGAATTAGCTTTTAATTCTCCGCACTTTCAATACGTATTAATTTTCTACTTAGTTAAGTTACCTAATTAAAATACTTAAGCTTACTTTATCATGCGCTCAAATTTAATTCCAAATTTTCGTATACTATTTTAAAATTATTATTATTATTTTAAATTATTGTTATTTAATTTTCTCTTTCCCCGCGGGATCGATAACCAGGGACTCCACTGTGAGTCTCCGTATTACTTCGATACGATACGTATTTCCGTAGCATCCACAACTTAAACAATTACAATTCTATACATATAAATACAAGGCTTTCGGCGTCGTTGCACCAATTAAAAATATCATAATATAAAATCAGGTCAATATGTATACTAATTTTTCTTCACTAAGAATCTGCAAGCAAAAATCAATCTAAGTCTCCTTCCGTCACATCAACGTACTAATTAATGCTTTCAAAAATATACGTTAAAATATTGATATGAATGAAGGTATATAAATATAATTTTACTAAAATTATTTTACACACTAGGTGTTCTACACAAGTATACGTATCGTTTCAAAGTAATATGTTTTCAAACAAAGATCTCGCATCGTTCCCACGAGGAGAGAGTCATAGATCTTTAAATATTTTTATTTTAAAGTATTTCTTTTATAATTAAAAATAAAATGTATTTAATTTACTAGATGCAATAATAAAGCAGTAAATAAAATAATTCGATGTAACAAGAATAAGAAAGCAACTTTCTCCTTTCAATTAATCTAAGATTTTCTAAGATAATGATAATATTCATGGAGAATATAAATTTATGGTATCATACAACAGCATTCATATTCTTTACACTTGATCTATGCGTGCAGCAATATCAAGCACTTACAGACGTCCGGATGTATCATAGAATGGGTTAATCTAGGCTCACACTACTAGATGTCCACAAGTGGCGGCGGTCGGCCCTACTAGTGACCCTTTCCTTTCTATAAACAAAATCATAAGATTTTAGTCCGTCACCTAAAAACTTATCAATTCTACGCCCAATATATAACATCTTCCTATTTATTTTGCACCACCTCGAATAACCCGCACAAAGCCTTCGACTACCCAAGGATTCATGTGATATCTACAAGAATTCATCTCCTTCTAGGTATCAAAACTCTTCAACAGTTTTAACAATTTAAATGGCCAATTTAAATAAGAAATTAAGAACCTAGATAATAT
Source organism: Papilionanthe hookeriana x Papilionanthe teres (assembly GCA_022702705.1). Taxonomy (NCBI): domain Eukaryota; kingdom Viridiplantae; phylum Streptophyta; class Magnoliopsida; order Asparagales; family Orchidaceae; genus Papilionanthe; species Papilionanthe hookeriana x Papilionanthe teres. The sequence goes on along the minus strand of CM040425.1, from coordinate 37,406,402 downwards.
CATCACAATGTTTTCGAAATATATCATTTTTAATTCTCTGACAAATTTCGCATTATCTTATTTATCTTTTATAATTGAAAGGAGAAAGTAAAGTAACTACTCGTAACACATTGAAATTAAATAACAAAATATAATAAATAACCAATCAAAATAAAATACTTATCTTAAGATGTTTCCCATCGAATCTCTCATCTACCGACCTACAACAGAATGAACTACACAGATGCACCAACTTTTTCAAACTCTAAATACAAACCTCTAAAATAAACTCACTAATTTATGAAGGAAAGTAAAAAGGTGGCCCTTATACGATCTTCACCTCTCAACACTGTGATGAGGGTGACGGGGGCGTTTTTCCTCAAGGAATACCCTCATATTTATAAGCCTAAGGGTTGCCTCAAGGCACTCGTAAAAATGTGTCCACATTCAATGAATCTTCTAGAAGGTGTGTATGGCGCCGGCGGCTGGAATTTGGCGCCAGCGCCACACCGCGTCCCGCCTTCGACATCTTCACTTCGGATCGCACCTCTCCGCGATTAAACTCGTTTTCAAGTGTCCAAATACATTGTATCACATGCCCTATAAACCAAGAACAACTACCAGTCTTCTAGAAGGTCTAATAACCGCTCAGACCGTCAAAATAATGTAAACAAAAAGCCGTCAAAAACTTAACAGCTTTCTCGTATGCCGATCGGCCAGCGCCGTGCCGCAATTTCGACAATTTTCGCATTTTGGCTCTATTTTTGCTCCTTTCGCTCCTTTTTGCTCCTTTCGTTTTTCCTCCTTTCGAATATTTTTGTATCACCTACATCCAAAAATACAAAAATACCTTTCATTAAAGCATAATATCCTTAAAATTTAATAAAAATTAAGGCATAAAAATAGTATTTTTTCGGGATCGCCCAAAAAATCCAAAAATTCCCAAAAATTTCCAAAACCTCACAAATATTCCCAATTTCATTTCTCTCAACTACCACATGACCCAATTTGACCAATTTAGCCCACTCACTAAAACCCAATTCGACTCATTTAACCCATAAGTGCTTAAATTAAACGCAATGTCCACCCAATCGACCCGACCCGTCCAATTTCACCCAAACTTTAATTCAATATCTTCAGCTCTCAATAAAAAACTAAATCCAAATTCAATTTGGCCAACATTCGAGTTCACCTCACTTAAAATCCAAAATCCTCAATTGGCCTATGACCCAAATCCTCCAAATCGACTCAATGACAATCAATTCTCTCCCAATCAACGCCGTAAACTCTTTATAACACTCCCTAAAAAAATTGAACCATCAATTACCTCCAATTTCGAGCCTAAGACTCGCCTAAAGCCATTTGAGCCAAGTTTCCTAATTGTCGACCCGAACATGCCGCATGCCCAAAATCCACCAAATCGAGTACCCTAACCCTAAAATTTCCACCCAATTAATTTCTAACTTCTTATAATATCCCCAAAGATCATTCGAATCTTCAATTGGCCTTGGAACCAACCCTAGCCTAACCTAAACCCAAGTTAACCCAACTTGTCCCACCTCACCAACATCCCAAATCAAGCCAAATCGAACCCCCAAACCTATTCAAAACCACTCCAATCCCCTTCCAAACACTTTCAGGACAATCACATACATCAATTCAACAATCAATTGGGTTCAGTCCAAGCCCAACCAAACCTAGCCCAACCTAAACCCAATGTAACCTAAATTAAACCCATAACCAAATATCACTTAATCAATAGAATCGATAAAATCAACTTCATGGCAAACCCCACCTTAAGACCCCTAGGAATGCCTGACTCGATCCAACCCATGCTCATCGAGCCATGGATCAAAGATACCTCACTAGGTACCAATGGGTCCTCCCATTTCAGCTCAAGCTTCCCGTTAACCCTTGAATAAGCAACCATCATACTTAATTAAATGCACTACGACCTTCCTTACATCCCCATACTTCTGCCAGCCACTTTCCCTGTCCTTATCAGCCGCCTTAACCGCTGGAATGGCTCAGCCCGAGAGCCCCCATATCCCCTTAAACTCAAAATTGAGCTTTGTCAGTGAGACATCCCCTCAGTAATCAATGTCACTTCTCAACCCTCAACCTAAGCGGCCTAAAGCACCCAAAGACAAGCCCTGAGCTCAGCCAAATAATCATGGCTATAAAAGCCATCGTTCATGACCAAAATCTTGGTGCTAAAAATTTCCTAAGGAAACACTGCCAAAACCTCACCAGAGCCTCTCCAGACCTCCTTAAGCTAATTCCAACCATTTCCCCCCTCTGATTCCCCCTGCCTGAGAGCAAATTCTCCACTGAAATCTCAGCCATAACTAGGACAAACACCACCACAGCTCCACAGTGCACCAAACTCAAATTAACTACACCCACACCTTCACAACATCATAAGAAGAAGATCCCCCATCAAAGCCCCATCACAGAGAGCCTCTGCACCAGACTTTGATCAACACTTGAAATCAACCTTAGTTGAATTTAGTTCCAGAAATTTCACCACAGCACAAGGCTCCGTATGGAAGTTCATCGGGACCAATCAAAGCTGCCACAACCATCTGATTGAGGCCTCCCCTCTCAGACAAAGGTATTGAACTCATCCTTCCCCCAGAGCTTGTTCTGAACTTATACATATGTAAACTATATTTCATACCGTATAAACTGTATGGATAGGTTCGTCTAGGTTAGATGAAGCTCTAGGAATAAACCTCATGTGATTTGGTTGATTCTAGCTCGAGTTATTAGGTATCGATTCTCTTCAGAAGTTGGGGATGTCTTAATCTAAAGCCCTGCAGAAGACCTCACTAAAACCTAAAATTAAAATTAAAATCAAAATTAAAACTAAAATTAAATTAAATTAAATTAAAATTAAATTAAATTAAATTAAAATTAAATAAAATTAAATTAAAATTAAATTAAAATTCAATTAAATTAAATTAAAATCAAATTGAATTAAATTAAATTAAAATTATTTAACAACAAACCTAAATGAAATCATTAAGAATGAAATCTAAAATAATTTGAACACTATTCCAAAGTAAAATTATTAATTAAACCTCATAATTAAATTAAAACACTTTAAACCATTAACTCGAACCTTAAATTAAGAATGATTAAAATTCTCAACAAACCAACTTGCCCTTAAAGGCTTTAATTATTATAACTTTTAAATAGAGTATTAAGTGAGGTGTCACTTCATTCATCAGGTAATCAAATACCTAAGTTCACTGAGCAAGAGACAAAGTTTAACTAAAACTCCTGGATGATTAATTCACCTGTGCAATTAAATTTACTTGAACTCAAAACAAATCCCAGAAATATTGAAAAGATGTTTAGGACTCGTCCTAAGCACTTCCTCAATACGACAGGATGTTTTAGAAGAACAATTGAATCTAGTTGTTCTTTGATGAAGAAAATCATCCTTAAACCAAACCAAGAACCTAGACGTCATAGGAAATGACTAGTTATAGGATTAGGAATTTGGTAGACAACCAAGACCCTTTCCCTTAGCTTTTCCTACGTATTTCTTGCAAAAATATTTAAATGCATTAATATGCGTTTTACGTGCAGCTTGGGATGACGGGAAGACCCTCCAGGTACGCTTTTATTTAATTGCAATTTACTTTATTGCAATTTACTTACATGCACTGTACTTTACTTTTCTTGCATGATAAATAAAGTCAGTTGCATGAAAACCAAAACCTTTAGGATAGTCCATGAACTGAAACCAAAACTAAATTAAAGGTCATTGCAAGATAAAATTCACCGCCACAATATTCCAAAATATAAAACAACTCAAAATTTAATCACAAATAGAATGACAAAACTACAATCACAACTAAATTAAAACGTCTCATTGAATGATCGGGAATATCTCAGATGATGTAACCCACGTGTTGCTAAAGAGATTTCCCACGGTCTAAATGAAAGTGTGGAACTCATTCAGTTGAGTTTAACAAATTCATCTGGACTAAGTGAATTCGATGAAAATAACGGTGCCGGGATGACGAAGCCGTGGGATCTTAATCAGTTCTGTTTAAACAGCTTTAAGATTTGTTTTAATTAAAATATTAAAAAATACTTGGATTCAACAAGGAGCTCGGAGCATGGTGGGCAGTTCGGCCATCGTCACCAGCAAAACCTGAGTCTACTTCAGCAAAACTTTCCTTAGAATTAAATAACCAAGCCATAGGATTTCGAGGTAGTTTGCTTGGTGCAACATAAATCCTCAACCTCTTTGTTAGGCATTTGCATAATCATGTTATGTAAATTAAGCCCTAACCGGTCTTAGGACTCCGAGGTAGTCGTTTGGTACGACATAAACCCTCACATCTTCAAGGATATTTGCATGACTGTGTCATACAAATATAAGACCTAAATAAATAAAATTGGCAAGATTGCAACATTAAATAAACTCCCAAATTGAAGCCAAACAATAGGATAGTTTGGGAAGTTGTCAAGATTCTTCTTGGATACTCAGCTTCTCCTACTTCTCTTTCTTTGGATTCCTAAAATAAACTGTTCCGAATTTGAACTAATCCCTATTGAAATTTCCAAAATTCAATCCTTTGAAAACCTTAAACTTTGAAATTCGTGAGAGCAAAACCACTGATCATTATCGAGAGTTTTCTTAAGTGATTCTCGTCACTTAGGATGTAATTAACTATAAGGGCTTGCCCTTATAGGGAACTTTAAGAACCCAGGTAATATAAACCCTGCTTAATTCCTTTATATTAAGCAGGGGAACTTGTCGGCTTATAAAATTGGTTCGCAGACCAAATGGATGTCACAAATCTTCTAGTTTATTTAACCGAGCCCCATCATCAAGCAGTGTGTCTATCCTCCGGGATAGATATACGGTTTGTGGTGCGGTGCTCGTCAATATAAACTATTTGGGATGTGAGATCGGTTTGATTTCATATCTTAAAATTTTCAAACTTAAAATCATTTTCAAAATCAAATGCTACTTTCTAAATTATATATATTTAAATTAAATTTAAAACCTAAAATTCGCCGACAACTTCTGTAGGGGATCCTCTTTTTTAAAATACAACACATAACCTAAAAATATGCCGACAACTTCTGGTGACTCCGCTGGGGACTAGTTCCTCTCTCCATTTTTGATTAGATGGTTTTGCTTTCATAAATCGGTGGTGAGTCCATATCTCTAGTGGACCAAAACTATCATTCTTCCGTTGGAATACCCCGTTCATTTCTGTCTTGAACGAGTATAGCCAACTCCTCTCGGATTTAGGAGCCACTGTTTAGACACCCCTAAACGGAGAGGTTCCAAGATCCTTTTACCTCTTTTCTGAGGTGGGGTGGACCCCCAATAGGTGTTAGTTTAGGAGCGGTCCTTCGAGTCGGAAAATCTTGCAAAAGACTTTCTTTTCCTTTCCAATTCTAAATCGGGCCCTTTACCTTTTCTATAACCTTTTTCCTTTAATCGTTTTGTTTCTAACGAACGAACCTGCTAATAAATAACCTTCTAACAAACAATCTCTTTTAAAAAATCACAAATACACTAAGATAAACGAAAATGTGTTCGGACTCTTTCCTTTTTCGTCCTAAACTTTACGACGGAAAGAAGCATAATTCGGGACTGACATTCGGAATCTACCCTGCAGAAAATGACTGCCCCAAAGTTAATCTTCTCCTTCATCAACGGAATGGACTTCGCCGTTTACAAGGATGAGCTACCCGACAATGGAATCATCCGTTTCAAACAAGGATTCGGCAACACAGATATCAAATTTGCTGATGTCACTCTCTTCACACTAATGGACAAAGTGTCAGAAACTGAAGAGCCCGTGATTCAGTTCAACTTGAAATCGACTCAAGAATTCCCTCCCCTGCAAAGGGTTCCAGCTGAGAGGAGTACTACTGTTCGTAGGAGAATCGTTGTCTCTACCCCCACCGGTCTAGTCATCTCTGCACCTACCCCGACTTTCGCCAAACTGAAGGGGAAGGAAATCCAAGTCTGTGATGAGCCTGTCACCGTGGAGGGTACAGATTTTGCTACAATACCATCTATTTTTGAGATTGGGTCCAGTTCAAGAGTTGCACCCCTAACTCGGACTCAAAGAAGAAATAGAAGCAGAAAGATCGCCAAGAAACCTAAAGCTGCTGAAGTTGCTTTTCTAGAAGAAATTCCCGAGGAAAAAGAAGAACTGCCTGAGTATATACGTCTATTGGAAGGGAGCAGGTTTCACTCTCTCTCTTCCGCATTAGATGAAGAGAATGTCTGTAGGATTGCCACTGCATTACCCTGACCTGCGTACTACAACAATTACAAAAGGAAAAGGGATAAGACTACGCCATTGGCTCGGCTGCAAGCTGTTATAGAAAGATTGACAAAGAAAGAAAGATGCCCTGTGTCAGAAATCTTAAGAAGGATAGGAAGGGTGCCAGCTAAATCCCACCTCGGACCGCGAATAGAGCCTGTTGCTGCCACAGAGAAACCAAAGAAGAGATAAAAGCCAGTTTACCCGTTGTTGTATCGGGTCTACAAATTAGGGAGGATACCACCTTTCAACATATAGCCGACAGATCATCCGGTCCTAGGCTTCCGGCTGCAAGAAGGATGGTATGGCGACCTACTACTGGCGAGCTAAGACCAAAACAATGTCTTGAGAAGAAAAGTCTCGTCAGGAGACTTGAATCAGAAGAAAGTGCTACTGCAATAAAGGGGACTCCCGGAAAGGAAGTTTAACAACCGTCATGAGACAACTGCGAGACCGTGCGGAAAAGGCCACTAGAGGATGCCATGGATAAATTAAGGACCGATATCCGATGGTTAGCAAAAGAAAGAGAAGAAGAACTAGGAGATGAAGTTGACTCATCAGAATTCATGGATGAGGAGTATGCCGAGATCAACATGGTTGAAATGCGAGCATCATCCGCTTCACAAGGTGCTCCAGCAGCTGCAGAAAGAGATGAACCGGAAGTGTTGAGAGCACAGCTTCGGGAAAGAGATGATACAATTTCCCAGATGGCAAAGAGGATGGAAGAGATGGCTGCTACCTTAGCCACTCTCCAGAGTCAGGTACAACCTCAGAAAGAAACATCCCCAGAAATTATCCATGTTGCAGATGGAGGAAAAGAGATCACATCCGTCAACGGAGACGAACCACCAAAGAAGGATTCTACACAAAGTATGATTCCAGAAAATGATATTAAAAACATGGTAGAACAGCAGGTGCGAGAAGCTTTAGCACAATCCAAGGGTGGGGCATCTATTCAGACAGGTAGACCTTACCCCGAGGAGTTCGATGCAGTCCAGTACCCGAAAGGCTTCGCACCACCTCTGTTTAAGACTTTTGATGGAACAGGAAACCCTCGGCAGCATGTCGCACATTTTCGTGCTAGTTGCCGCAATGCCGGTGGGAGCGACGCTTTACTCTTCCGCCAGTTCGTCAGCAGTTTGTCAGGGATTTCCTTCCACTGGTACGCAGAATTGCCGAACGGTTCAGTAAAGACCTTTTCAGAACTGGAGAATCTCTTCGTTAAACAATTTGCCAGGGCTCAGCACCACATCACTATCGGTGATCTAGTGGTGGAGCAACGAAGCCGAACGAGACTTTAGTGGATTACATTCTTCGATGGAGAAACTTAAGCATGAAGTGTGAACCACGGCTTCAAGAACAACATGCAGTCGACATCCTACTTAAAAGTATCCATGGCCCGATAGCACTTCTCCTTAAAGGATTTACAATCAAGACTTTCGAGAAGTTGCTTAGCAAGGCCGGGAGCTTGCAAGAAGAGGAAAAGAAGTTAAGTTTTGTGGACAAGAAAGATAAGAAGAAGCCCGTGAAAACATTCGAAAAGAAATCTGGAATCATCGCGGCAGTAGATAAGGGCAAGTAGCCAATGCAGATACAGTCAGAGCGGCCACAGTCTAGTTATCAACCACCGCAACGAACATACCAACAACCTCAGCAGGGCTATCAGCAACCTCAGCAGGGTTATCAGCAACCTCGTCCAAGCTATCAGTCGCCTCAACATTATGAACAACCGCCTCATTCGTCACGTACCTTAAGAGAACTTCTAAATAAAGAATATCCATTCAAAACTGAAGCAGTAGCGAAGATGTTCCGCAACTTAATGAAGACACCGGATTTTCAGCTGCCAGAGCCCAAAAAGCTGGAGGAAGTCAATAAGAAAGATCATCCGAACTATTGCCCTTACCACCAGATGCTTGGACACAAGATAGAGGATTGCATCACTTTCAAGAGTTGGCTTGATGATAATCTCCGGAGAGGGAACATAACGATCCTAAAGGAATACATGATGGAACCCCATAAAGGAGGTTCCATCAATGTTATTTCAACGGATCCCATTGTTCCGATAAACCCATACACGACTGATGATGGATGGAGTACTGTCTGGACAAGATCATCGAAGAAAATTTTGGATCACATCCAGGCCGCTTCGGTACGCGCTTCAACTTAGAGTTTGAAACCTGTCGAGCCGACACTATCACTTGCGATTGAAGAACCGCCCCAGAAGGAGAAGAAGATCGTGGAAGAAAAGAAGACCGAGGCTCCGAAGGGTAGACTAGGGACTGCTTATCCTAGGATGGTTGTTTCCGATTCAGGGGAGAAATCCCTCGAACTCCCGACTACGTATGATTATCCGCTCGCTCCAGCGGGATCTTATAATGATAAGGGTTATGGCGTTGGCTACGTTTTGACTGTTTCTAACGATTACGTAACTAGCGACAACCGGCTTAATCCAGATCTCGATTCCAATACAAATAGCGGTTCTCAAATCATACACAACCTCGATGACCACGATGAAGAAGATGTTCACAACGGAGGCTACGAAAGCTCGACAAGCAACGAGTCCATTTATGAATTCCGAGGAGCACCGATCACGATAGGATTAGAACCATCAGACACCGAAGCAACTTCAGAAGAGCTAGTTGTTCCAATTTAAGAGGATACATCGGCAAATTCAACACTGAATTCAGAAGAGATAACTGAAGTAAATTTAAGAAGTGGAAAAGTTTTACCTCCGAGAATGGGTCCAAAGGATAAAGGAAAGCAGGTGATTGCTCGGGAAGAGCCAACCCCGACGGAGGAACCGCCCATTCGGGAAGAAACCGAGGAACATGGTAATAAAGTAGACTACAACGTGCTAGCCCATCTTAGGAAATTACCGGCCAAACTAAGCATATACGGCGCTCGATCCTGTCAAAGGAGATGAGGAGGCTCCGATCGAGGCTTTACTTGATCCGGAGATTTGTTTAGCTCAAATGGCCGGTAATTCCTTCGATGAGGATTGCTCGTTAAGAGAACGACGAGGTGTTACCTTCACGGACAATGATCTATTGTCGGGAACACTCGATCACAACCGACCGTTATACATTTCAGTCACTATTGGAAAGTTTACGCTCTCCAGAGTGTTGGTTGATCCGGGAGCATTAATCAACATAATGAATCTTCGGACGCTAGCATATTTGGAAATTGATGCTTGCGAGCTTGAAGCAGATAAGATGCTATTAAGAGGCTTCAATCAAAAAGGAGAAAGAGCTCTTGGATCGATAACATTACTAATGAAGACCGGTGATTTAGCAAAGACAACCGCAAAATTCCACATAATTGATTCTAAGACATCGTTCAACGCTCTACTGGGTCGGCTATGGATCCATGAAAACTGGATGGTACCCTCATCTCTGCACTAGTGCATAAAGTATTATGAAGGAGGGGAACAGTGTATCAAAGGTGACTTGCAACCATTCTCCATACACGAGATTGGAATCCATGAAGATGCGGCCTACTACGCGTCTCCGAAGAAAACAATCTTTTCCAGAAATACCATACTAAATGAAGCAAAAGAAATTCGAGACGATGAAGAACCTGAAGTTCTAGTCCAATAGTTACTCACCACCCCCTTACGACGAGATGGTGAAGATTTCTCCAGAACTCGCACCCGAGGTCGAGGCCGGGGACGAGGACGTGGAAGAAATGTTGGAACAGTTGGACAGAAGAAACCGGTCATCGATGTTGATTGGGAGAACACCTCCGAAGAAGAAGAAGAAATCAAGAAAGAAGCAGCGACAATAAGTCAAAAGAAACCCCAGTTCAAGATCTCTCTTGAAGATGAAAAGAATGAAGAATATAAATCAATGTACGAGAAGATTAACCATCATGTACATACTATGACCCTGACCCCGATCCATTCTAATAAGATCGAGGGTATGGTGGTCAAGGAAGTGCATGGTGGTAGTACTAAACCAATCAAGTTTTACCGTGGTGCTTCTTCTTCCAATAATGAAAAAGATGTACAATTTGAAGATGTTACTTCTTCCGAATTAATGGAATTACCTTTTGAGTGGTACTCTCCCTGTGTTCAAAATTTAATTCAATGTGGTGTCTTACCTCGATAATGGACAAAAGGCCGATCACAACACTTTGAAAAATTATGGAATAATGCCGGTCGGCCTCCCAATTCAAAACATGTTCTCGGATTCGGCACAGTAGGATCAGTTGATGATATAGGGTTTTGCTTGGTTGTCACTTGCGAACCTAATAAAGACAGCTTGGAAGCTTCAGAAGACCTCGAAGATCTACCAATCGGCGACGCTCCACCAGAATTCAAAGAAGAAATCAAATCTACAATAGACGAGTTAATGGAAGTTAACTTAGGTACTAGCGAAGAGCCTAGGCCAACCTTTGTTAGCTCCTTACTCAATAAAGAAGACTCTGAGGAAATAATCAAGCTACTAATGGAATTCAAAGACTGTTTTGCTTGGAGTTACGATGAAATGTCAGGATTAGCTCCAGAAGTCGCAGTTCACAAGTTAGGAGTAGATCCTACTTCCGTTCCAGTCAGACAAGCTCCCAGAAGAATGCGTCAAGAAATTGAGCAACAAGTAATAGCCGAAGTTAAGAAGCTAATAGACGCTAAATTTTTCCATGAAGAACAATATCTAACTTGGTTAGCCAATGTGGTACCAGTCAGAAAGAAGAATGGTCAGATCAGAATCTGCGTAGACTTCAGAGATTTAAATAAAGCATGTCCAAAGGATGAATTTCCACTACCAATCCCAAACATGATGATCGACATTGCTTCAACATGAAATATTTTCATTCATGGATGGATCATCAGGATACAACCAGATAAAGATGGCACCAGAAGACGAAAAGCTCACGACATTCAGAACACCAATCGGAGTGTATTGCTATACAGTAATGCCATTCAGACTAAAGAACGCAGGAGCAACATACCAAAGAGCGATGACGAAGATTTTTGATGATCTCATTCACAAACAAGTTGAGTGCTACGTCGATGTTGTGGTCATCAAAAGTAAACTGAAAGAAAATCACCTGTATGATTTGAGAATTGTTTTCGAGCGACTAAGACAATTTAACCTTAAGATGAATCCCTTAAAATGCGCCTTCGGCATCACCTCCGGGAAATTCTTAGGATTTGTTGTCCGACATCGCGGGATTGAAATTGATCCGGAAAAGATTAAAGCTATTTTAGAAATGCCACCTCTTAAAACCTTGAAACAACTACGATCCTTTCAAGGGAAATTGACATATCTTTGACGCTTTATCTCGAACTTGTCAGGAAGGTGTCAGTCGTTTTCCGCTTTGGTTAAGAAGGATGCCAAGTTTACTTGGGACTCCAAATGTCAACATGCCTTCGATGATATCAAATAATATTTAATGACACATCTTGTCTTAGCAGCCCCAGTCTCAGGTAGACCGTTGATACTTTATACCGCGACCTTAGATGATTCTCTCGGAGGCCTGCTAGCCCAGGTCAATGATGAGGGAAAAGAAAATGCTCTCTACTACTTAAGCCGTCGTCTAATTCTGACGGAAGTAAAGTATCCTCCTATTGAGAAGCACTGCTTGGCCCTGATCTTCGCCGCACAGAAGCTCAGGCATTACATGCTTTCTCATAAGGTCAACATTATTTCGAGAGTTAATCCATTGCAATACTTGACGACCCGATCGACTCTCTCTGGCAGACTTGCTAGGTGGTTGATGATATTGTTGCAATTTGACATAACATTCGTTCCTCTTCGCGCCATAAAGGGACAAGTCCTAGCAGACTTCCTTGCAGCACACCCTTTACCGGCAGATTCGCCTCTCGATAACGATTTTCCTGACGAGCAGATAATGAGCCTAGAAGACCCTGATGATCGACGTTGGGAACTGTACTTCGACGGAGAGTCCTCAGCATAGAAGAACAAAGAATTGCAAACGATAGTGCCCGGTAAGGCAGGAATCAGACTAATCTTTATAACACCAGAGCTGGGGATGTTAAGATACTCCTACCACTTAACAGAACCGTGTACAAACAACGAGACAGAATACGAAGCCCTTATAACTGGATTAGAATTAACCATTCAGATGGGAATAATGGTCATCAACATCTACGGAGATTCTCAGTTAATCATTCAACAGGTCGCCGGACAGTACATAACTTTAAAGCTAAGACTCGAGCAGTACTTTCAGTACGCCATGAAATTGTTGGAAAAAATTCCAAACGTAACAATCTATAAGTTTTCCAGAAAAGAAAATGCTCTCGCCGATGCGCTAGCCCGCCTCGCAAAGGAATTTGCCTGCTTGCAGGATGAGTCAGTTGAAGTGTCAGTTCAAGAACGACAGGTCCTATCACAGCTCGACATGGATACAATACAAAAATCATCAGAAAAAGCAGAAGAAACAATTGCAGCAGTGACAGAAAATATAGATGATTGGTGACAACCATTAATAGACTACTTGCAGATAGGAAACCTGCCTGACGATAAGTCGATAGCCCATCAAATCAAGAAAAGAACTCTGTCTTACGCATTAATAAACAATACATTATACAGAAGGTCTTTTGACCAGATGTAGCTAAGGTGCCTGAGCGAGTCCAAGGCTCGTGAAATCGTTAAAGAAGTACATTCAGGACTTTGTGGCGCTCATCAGTCGGGTCCGAAAATGAAAATGAAGATTATAAGACTAGGGTACTACTGGCCCTCAATGATGACTGACAGTATAAAAGTTGCCAAAAGTTGTCACCAGTGTCAAGTGTACGGAGTGGTTCTACACCAACCTCCAAATGTGCTACATCCGAAAATCGAGTCGTGGCCATTTGAGTGTTGGGGCACAGATATAGTGGGTCCGATAGAACCGCCTTCTTTAAGAGGACATCTTTTCAATCTTGCAGCTACAGACTATTTTTCTAAATTGGCAGAAGCTATACCACTCAGAGAAGTGAAGGCACACCACGTGTTACAGTTCTTCAAGAACCAAGTTGTCTACCACTTTGGGGTACCGTGCAGGATCATTTCAGATAATGGGTCTGCATTCAAAAGTACAAAGATCAACAATTTTGTCAGAAGACACGGGATCGATTGGCGATACTCAACGATATACTACCCAAGAGCAAATGGCTTGGCCGAGGCTTTCAATAAAACTCTCGTTCAAATTTTAAAGAAAACTTTGGACGACAATAAGAGAAATTGGCACGAGAAGTTGTTAGAAGCCTTATGGGCCTACAAGACGACTATTAGGACTCCTACTCAGTTTACGATTTACGCTTTAGTATACGGGTCCGAGGCCATCTTGCCCTTGGAAGTTCAGCTTCCGTCACTCTGAATTGCAGTTGCAGAAAAGATCACCACAGAAGAAAATGCCAGACTACGACTGGAAGAATTGGAAAGCTTGGAAAGGAAAAGACTTTCCGTACAGCAGAATTTGGAACTGTATCAAGCCAAGATGATCCAGGCCCATGATAAACTAGTCCGCCCAAGAACTTTCAAAGTCGGTGACTTAGTTCTTATTCTCAGAAGACCTATTCTTGCACATCGCAAGATAGGAGGTAAATTTGAACCAACATGGGAAGGGCCATTCGTGGTCGAGACAGTCTACTCTGGAGGTTCCTACAAACTGGTGAATTGCCGTGGAGAACGACCCATGCTTCCAATCAATAGACGGTATTTAAAGAAGTATTACGCAACCTGATGTTTCGAAGGGTGGCTTCTAAAATAGAATCTTATCCCTAGAAACACGGGTGAAGTAATCACTTTGTGATTGGGTCCGAACCCAAAACGAAATAAAATGGATGATAAAAAAAAATCTCATCAACGAAAATGTTAAAAAGAAAACATGGGAAATCATAATAATAAAATGTCAATATTTCCTCTTAAATCCATTCATTCCTGATATTTTCTCATATCTTCCTACTTCCTTTAAATTTAAAAGAAGTGAATAAAAATTTTTAAGTGTTTTTCTTATTGTTCTTGTTCTTAGTACAGCCCCTGATCCTTTCCTTATTTTTCGTAGGGAAATGTCGAACGGGTGGTTGGTTCTAAACTTTAGAAATGGTGTGAGTCTAGCACTTGATGAAAAGAGGGTGAGGGATGGAGCAGTGATAGAGATTGACTCAGACTTCACACCAGCCGACTTACAATACGAAGAAAATGATTGGATCACAGTTGATCGAGAAGAACTTCATAGCCAAACAGTGATGAAAATGGGTGGCCCGAGCCACCAATCCAGTAGCAAGAAAAGAAAAGCAAACGCCGCACATGGAACCGGAAAAGATAAGAAAATTAAGTCCGTGGTTGCCACAGCAGAGGGTAGGCTTGTCAGCGCCGCGCCCATGGAAATTCAAGGGGTAAGGAGAGCTACTCTCACTGCTACCTAGCGAAGAAATAAGAATCGTCGCATTCGCAAAATGCTGACCAAGTTAGCAAAAGATCAACATGAACAGACAATGGATACCATTAGTGCAAATGCTCCAAGGAGATCGGTTCGGCAGGAACCAGAAATAAGAAAGTCAATTCCAAGAAGGCCGGAACAATAAAAAGAAATACCAAGAAAAGCAGAAATAGAGTCAGTACCCCGACGCCGAGCATACGTACCGGATTCGAGGAGTCTTGTTGCGAAAGCAACCCCGGAGGATGTCCCTACGGAGATTATTCCCGAGGAGCCGAGACATGCGGAAGAACGTTCTAGGGTTGAGCCATACATCCCGCAGTATGTTACTAGACACCGAGGACTTCAGATAATCCCGGAATACGAGCTGGAGAAAATGCAGCTAGTCGAGAAGAAAACCTTTGAATACTTTAAAAGAATTAGAAACAAAAGGGACAACATCTTGGAAGGCCTCGAGCTGCATACAGATGATTTCTCAGACTATGAGCAACAAAAAATTGTAGACTGCATCCTCAAATTACAGAAAATGGGTTGAGCTGGCTGCCTGAGAGAAAAGACATATTCAAAACCCCGAAGATGGATGCCAGGAAAGGGAAGAGTTACAAATGCGGATGTTGCTACAATTTTGCCATAGGCAGAAAAGGAAACCCACCAGGAATACTCCGTCGCGGTGAGGTGGATCCAATGCCAAGGGTCATCAAGAGAATGGTGAAAAGGATGATAACATGGAGGGTACTGCCTGCAGATTGCATACCCAACAGCTGCAATATCAACATCTACAAGGAAGGCGACTGCATACCGCCGCATATAGACCATCATGACTTTGTTAGACCATTCTGCACAGTGTCATTCCTCAGCCAGTGCAACATCATGTTTAGATCTGACCTCCAGATTGCAGGCCCCGGTGAGTTCCGAGGGCCGGTGGAGATACCACTATCGGTAGGTTCCGTCCTGGTGTTAAAAGGAAATGGAGCAGACGTTGCGAAGCATTGCATTACAGGAGTGCCTGTGGAGCGGATCTCAGTTACTTTTAGAAGAATGGATGACAGAAAAATGCCTTACCACTTTCAACCGGATCCGGAGTGGAGAGTCTTCGGCCCTACGAGCTGTGAGTTACATGGGAAATAACACACCTCCAATGCACATCCATGCGGCATTCCTGCCAAGGGCGGCTTGGAAGGTGATGTTATTACCCATATTTCTTACTATTCAGACATGGATTTTTGACAAACGCTTTTGGATGGATCAACAAGAAACTTACACAGTCCGTTTTGGATTTACATGGATTGTATGAGACATTAAATTTCTGAGGAAAATGTCATCATGATTAGATCAAGTTGTATGATGTACTTTCAGCAAGTTGGAATGAAAATGACTACGTCATATTTTGCCTTCACCTCTTTTTGTGCAAATTGACTGGGAAACACCATTAGAGTTAAATGAACTTTGAACGAAGAACAAAAAAGAAAAGAAAATAAATGAGAATTTTTCCTAGAAATCTGAATATTAAAATGAACTTCAAATTCACATGAACACTAAATAAACAAAAAAAATGGGATCGTTAAAGGACAAACAAAATGAATCTAAATCTCAAATTCAATTCCGATCTGAATCCTCTGATTCGAATCTTTCAGTTCTTCTCTCAATCGAAAACTGTTTGAAACTCTTTTGAAATTTGAATATTTTCCTCGACTTATTGATAAGTCAAGTCTTTTTAGCTTGGTACATTTACCAGCTCCTTTCAATTCTCTTTCTTCTGTGTCTTTAGAGGATCAACTAGTTCTATTGACACGGAGCCACGAACTTTGTTTGATTTGGTTCTGATGGCATGAGACTGGGTCCCTCTTCATACAGATAAATCTTCGAGACTGGAGCCTAACTTCCAGTTCTCGTCGAGGCTAGAGCCTAACTTCTAGTCCTCTTTCAAACTTTCGAGACTGGTACCTAGATTCCAGTTCTCATTTCGAGGTCGGTACCTAAATTCCGACTCTCTTTCTGAGATCGATACATAAATTTCGATTCTCTTTTGAATTGATACTTAAATTTCAATTCTCAACTCTCGAGACTGGTACCTAAATTTCAGTTCTCATTCTGGGATCAGTACCTAAATTCTGACTCCCATCTTTCGAGATCGATACCTAAATTTCGATTCTCTTTCGAATTGATACCTAAATTTCAATTCTAAATTCCGAGACCGATACCTAAATTCCAGTTCTCTTCCTTCGAGGTCGGTATCTAAATTCCAACTCTCATTCGAGATCGATACTTAAATTTCGATTATCTTTCAAATTGATACCTAAATTTCAATTCTAATTTCCGAGACTGGTACCTAAATTCCAGTTCTCTTCCTTCGAGGTCGGTACCTAAATTTCGACTCTCCTTCGAGATCGATACCTAAATTTTGATTCTCTTTCGAATTGATACCTAAATTTCAATTCTAATTTCCGAGACTGGTACCTAAATTCCAGTTCTCTTCCTTCGAGGTCGGTACCTAAATTCTGACTCTCATTCGAGATCGATACTTAAATTTCGATTCTCTTTCGAATTGATACCTAAATTTCAATTCTAACTTTCGAGACTGGTACCTAAATTCCAGTTCTCATTTCGAGGTCGGTACCTAAATTCAGACTCTCTTTTCGAGATCGATACCTAAATTTTGATTCTCTTTCGAATTGATACCTAAATTTCAATTCTAAACTTCTGAGACTGGTACCTAAATTCCAGCTCTCCTTTTGAGGTCGGTACCTAAATTCCGACTCTCTTTTTGAGATTGATACCTAAATTTCGATTCTCTTTCAGGTTTGATACCTAAATTTCAAATCTCACTCTCTCGAGATCAGCACTTAAATTCTGATTCTCATCATTTTTCCATCGATACTTAAACTCTGATTCTCACTCCGAGGCTGGTACCTAAATTCCAGTTCTCTTCACAATCCTGAGGTTGAAACCTATGTTTCAATTCTCATTTCAAATCCAAATTTCAAATTCAAAATTTCCTTAAATTGATTTCAAATTAAACTTCAATCGAAATCCAAACTCACACATTGAAACTTGAAATTTAAAAGTAAACTGAAATCTAAATTGAATTCCCCTGAAATCTTGTGATTTGGAGCTCACCTCCTTTTCCATTCCCCAACGAGAGTTCAGGAATCTCCGGTCTTGGAAATATACCTGATACTCCACAACGGAAATTCTTTTACTTCATCCTAAGTTTGGCACTTGGACATCTGTGTTGGTTTTGTTGATCTCTTTGGTCAACGCCAATACACGCGGTGTGCTTGATTAGCACACCACACCTATTGGGGGTCCATTTGTTGACCTCATTTTGATGAGGTCCTTTGCTTCTCTCTTTAGTACTTAGGATCTAGCCATAGGCTTTTACTTTGACTAATCTTAGAAGACTAGAAGTGGAACCCACCCTTTAGAAATTCAAACACCTCTTGACTCCCTGCAAACCCCACAAGCTTGATTGTAGACCCCTAATCACCTAGAGGGTTGAAATCAAATGTGGAGATTTAAAGGATGAGTTCCCTATAGGACTTTTTGGCCTTAGGAATACCCTGGGTGGCTTGGTCTGGTGAGGGTTGACTTGCACATACACTACACTATCACACATATTCCAAGTCCTAAAATCACACTCTCACCCAACTTGACTTCCTGACTCATGTAGATAATTCATATGGATGGTCCTTAACCCCTAAGCCCTGGCTAAGAGGGTTAAGAACAACATAGTGAATGCCTCAAATGAGTCCTCTCATGGCTCATATGAGCTTAATATGACTTCATGACTTAACCAAAGTGATTCCATCCTACTCAAATTTGATCAATCTTCATTTTCCCAAAATTTCAATTTTTTACCCCCGGGGCCCTACACCCATTAAACCTACCAAATGCCCTTGGAACTACCCAAAATTTTCAAAACCACCTAAATTACCCAAAATTCCTTAAAATCAGTCCTAAACATTTCCCCCCACTCAAATTGATCATCCATAGCCAAAAATACCAAAAATTCCAAAAGTACCCCCCAATACCCTCCAAATACCCAAAATGCCCTTCTTAGCCCAAAATCCAAAAAATTCCAAAAATTCCCAAAAAATTCCAAAAAAATCCCAAATATTCCCAATTTTATTTTGTTCAACTACACCATGGGCCAATTTTGCCAATTTACCCCACTTTTACTAAAACCCCCAATTTGGCCCATTTTAAACCTAAGTGGACCCAATGTCAAACCAAACCAACCCAATTCAACCCCAATTGGCTCCAAATCTTTTCTAAAGCCTTCCTAACACCCCCATAAAAAAAACACTAACTTGATTTGCCCAAATTTTGAACCTAAACTCCACCCAAACCTAACCCAAAACCAAAATCCCTTAAATTAACCTAAGCCCAAACCTAACCTAAATGGGCCCAAATCCTAAAATTAGAGCCCAACCAAAGTTGAAAAATCTTTGTAAAACTCCCATAAACATTTCCAACATTAATTTTACATCAAATCCAACATTAGCCCAACCTTAGCCCAAGCTAGCCCAATTTGACCCACTTTGGCCCCTTTAACTAAAAAGCCCAAATTCTACCCAACTCTACTCCAAATCGCACCAAATTGATTCCAAACCATTCATGAAACATCCCTAGACCAAACCCAACATTTATTTGGCACAATCCTTTTAGAAAAATTTCTCCCCAAATTTATTTTAAACCCAAAAGCCCACTTCCTTAAACCACTTTAAAAGCCGATCCCAAGACAATTTCAAAAGCCCAAAATTGACTCTAAAGACCATATGACATTTTCATTTGTCATCCACTTAATCAAAATCATTTTCTAAGTTCCAATTATATCATCAAATAAATTTAAATCAAGACTCATGCCAAAATATCCCTAAATTTCAAAAATCCCAAAATCCCTTTCTCATCCAAGTGAGCCAAGCCATTCCTAAGCCATGAGCAATCTTGAAGCCATGCACAAGCCACATGAGAGCCATGAGGATCTTAGGATTGTCAACACCCCATAAATGGAAAAAGGAGAAAGGCCTTTAAGCACTCCTTAAAAGTCATTAACCATTCCCATGTCACCCCTAACTCATGCTTAAGCCTAATTGTACTTGGATTGTGACTTGACCTCACTAATCAAGCTGATCCAAATGACTTTCTCTTCAGCCCAAACCAACCTTGGGGAGGTGCACCTAGCTTAATCCATGCATTGGACCAAATTAAGCCAAAATAAATTATCCCCCATTCCATTTAAATCAAGTCCTTTACACATGTCCAAAGCCAATTGAACTCACCAAACCCCAGCCCTGACCTCACTGGTCAAGATGGTGACCAATGCCTGCCCAGCCAGCCACCTGGGTTGCCGGAAAACACCATGGCTGAGAGATCCACAAAATTTTAAATTCTCCCTTGCTGAGCTATCCCAACCCTAGTGGACACCAGAGCTCTTCTTCTCCTCCCCTGAGCAGCTGATCCCAGCCTCCAATTGCCCCTGTGAAGCCCTCCAGCCATGCCTATTTAAACACCACCACCTCTTGGCCAAACGAGGAGAGAAACCAGACCTTAAGGAAACTCTGCCAAAATTACTCCAGGAGCTTCTCCTAACCCAGAGCAGTTGATCCCTAGTGTTCCTTTGCCCTAATCCCTATTAACAGAGCTCAATTTCTGAGTTGAAAATCCACCCAAAAAATAGGACACTTCACCACAGTGAGCTAATCTCCAAATTGATTGGTCCTACACCTTCACCGGACCAAGAGGAGAAGTTCCCCAACAAAAACCCCCTCACCAGGCCAGCTATTGCTTCTAGCCTCCAAGCTTTGTGATCGAGCTTGGTCACTTTCATATCTAGACAATTCCCCAGGGCCAGAGACGTCATCTGGAGCTTGCCTGGACTCAATCGAAGGTGACACAACTCTCAGATCAAAGCTTCACTTCTCTGAGCAAAGGTATGAACTCACTCTTCCTCCCGAGCTTCCAGCGATTCTCCATTTTGTTTAAGTTAATTTCATAGCCTATAAATCATATGGATGTGTTCATCTCTTCAAGACGAATCCATAGAGCATAAGAACACAAAAATTCATTGAGAATCGAGTGAGATCTTAGGGTTTTAATGTGGACGGTCACGGGTGCACACCAGTCGTAGACGATGACCAGGAGCCATTGGATCGCACGTGTATCGAGCGGACGGTCGAGATCAAGTCGGACGGCGTGATGGTACATGAACCGCGGGACGCGTGGCTGCTGACTCAAGTGGTGGCGTCGAATGAGAGCGCGACACGTAGGGGCTTCGGAGCTGCCGAGGTTGACGCGGCGCCGTGTGGATAAGTAGGAAATTAGGGTATTTTTGAATTATTTAAATGCCCTGAACTTTAAAAATTCATATCTTTGCATAGAAAAATCATAAAAATAAAATAAAAATACCCTCTTGCTCAGTGAACGGAGGAGAATAATGTGGAAAAAATCAAGTTAATTGGATGAGTATTTTATTTTTAATAATTTATTTACTGTTTTCAGTATTTTGATTCTTCATTTGCATAGATAATTCACCATGGCATGAGACCATAAGGCTTTTGAAGCCTCTGATCTTGGGAACATTCCCTGAATTTTTCAAGGTCAGAGGCCATCTCTGTGAAAAGTTATTGAATTTTCAAGTTCATGTCACTGTTTTAGGTATTTTAATTCCAATAATTAGCATGTTGTAAAATAAATTCTAGAAAAATTTGGTGATATTTCTTAGGACTAGAGGACCCTATGAAAAATATATTTTGAGTTAATTCATTCGTAGTAACCCTAATTGGCCTAAACCCCTAAAATTGAATTTGAATTAATTAGGGTTAACCACACATCAAA
Organism: Papilionanthe hookeriana x Papilionanthe teres; assembly: GCA_022702705.1. NCBI lineage: Eukaryota > Viridiplantae > Streptophyta > Magnoliopsida > Asparagales > Orchidaceae > Papilionanthe > Papilionanthe hookeriana x Papilionanthe teres. The sequence goes on along the minus strand of CM040425.1, from coordinate 37,384,893 downwards.
TTGACTTGAAAACAATTCTCCACTGATCTTTAGGATTAGAGAGACCTCACATAAAAATTTGAAATCAATTGGACTTGATTAACCCCACCAAATGGGTTGATTGAGCCTCATATGTAAAATGGAACTTTAAAAATTCATAACTCCAAAAATACTTTTAAAAAATTCACAAAAATAGTTTTAGAGCTTCTCTGATATCAGGGGAGTTTAGGAAAATTAAAATTGGAATTTTCTAAAAAAGTTGATTTTTCACAATATTTTAATATTTTAATAATTAAAAAAATAATAAAAATCACAAAAATATTAAAAATCATAAAAATGTCACATTTTGACTCCTAATCACTTAGAAACAAACCAAATATTTTTACTAAGTCCCTAGGATAAGATATTGAATTTTAAAGGCTTAATGTAATTTTTAATATTAAAAAAATGGGTTTTTAGCCTTTTTCACTAAAATAATTCTAATAAATCAAAGAAAAATTAGAAAATTAGAAAATTTTTTTTCTGAACTCCTTGAGGTTAGGGAAATTTATAAAAATATAAAATCTATTTTTCAACTTTTCTTTTATTTTATAATTAATTAATACTCTAAAAGTCAAAATAATTATAATAAATAAATTATAATTCAATAAATCACAAAAATTGGTCCAAGTGGTCCTCTGGTCATTAGAAACATCCCATAATTTTCTTAAGGGTAGAAACCTTTCCTTGGTCATGTTGTTGAATTTTCTTTGAAAACCCTTATTTTCTACTAAAAACAATTATATAAATAAATTAAATTCAGAAAAATCACATTTTCCCCTCTAATGTCTTAATTGACATGTGAGTGAGGTGACATAATGAGTTATGAAATAAATAAGCTTAAAAGGGCATAAAGATAATTAAAAATTTTAACCCTTAATTAAAACTTTAGGTTTAATCAAAATCGAGGTTAAAATATTTGATTTTAATTTTCTCTTGGATGATTGAAACTTAGGGAAATTAAGGGGTAGAAACCCATTAAACACTTTGAAAGTATAAAAATGAAACTCTAATTAATTAAATAATTTAAATTTTTGAAAGAATATATTTAAAATTTGGATTATTAAAGTAGGGATATTATTAAGAAGATATTTATTCTTTAATTTAAAAATCTATAAATAAGTCACTTTAATAATATTTAATTCTTAATTAAAATAATAATCCAAATTAACAATTAAAATTAACAATTAAAACTAAAATTAAAACTAAAATTAACTTAAAATTAAATTTAAAAAATTAAAATTAAATTAAAAATTAAAGTTAAATTAAAATTAAATTTAAAATCAAAATTAAATCTAAAATTAAATTTAAATTAAATTAAAACTAAAATTAAATTAAAATTAAATAAAAATTAAATAAAATTAAAACTAAAATTAAATTAAAATTAAATTAAAATTAAATAAAATTAAATTAAAATTAAATTAAAATTAAATTGAATTAAATTAAATTAAAATTATTTAACAACAAACCTAAATGAAATCATTAAGAATTAAATCTAAAATTATTTGAACACTATTCCAAACTTAAAATTATTAATTAAAACCTCATAATTAAATTAAAACACTTTAAACCGTTAACTCGAACCTTAAATTAAGAATGATTAAAATTCTCAACAAACCAACTTGCCCTTAAAGGCTTTAATTATTATAACTCTTAAATAGAGTATTAAGTGGGGTGTCACTTCATTCATCATGTAATCAAATACCTAAGTTCACTGAGCAAGAGACAAAGTTTAACTAAAACTCCTGGATGATTAGTTCACCTGTGCAATTAAATTTACTTGGACTCAAAACAAATCCCAGAAATATTGAAAAGATGTTTAGGACTCGTCCTAAGCACTTCCTCAATACGACGAGATGTTTTAGAAGAACAATTGAATCTAGTTGTTCTTTGATGAAGAAAATCATCCTTAAACCAAACCAAGAACCTAGACGTCATAGGAAATGACTAGTTATAGGATTAGGAATTTGGTAGACAACCAAGACTCTTTCCCTTAACTTTACCTAGGTATTTCTTGCAAAAATATTTAAATGCATTAACATGTGTTTTAAGTGCAGCTTGGGATGACGGGAAGACCCTCCAGGTACGCTTTTATTTAATTGCAATTTACTTTATTGCAATTTACTTACATGCACTGTACTTTACTTTTCTTGCATGATAAATAAAACTGTTGCATGAAAACCAAAACCTTTAGGATAGTCCATGAACTGAAACCAAAACTAAATTAAAAGTCATTGCAAGATAAAATTCACAGCCATAACATTCCAAAATATAAAACAACTCAAAATTTAATCACAAACAAAACAACAAAACTACAATTGCAACTAAATTAAAACGTCTCGTTGAATGATCGGGAATACCTCGGATGATGTACGTGTTGCTAACGAGATTTCCCACGGTCTAAATGATAGTGTGGAACTCATTCAGTTGAGTTTAGCAAATTCATCTGAACTAAGTGAATTCAATGAAAATAACGATGCCGGGATGACGGAACCGTGGGATCTTAATCGGTTCTGTTTAATTAACTTTAAGATTTGTTTTAATTAAAACACTAAAAAAAGACTTGGATTTTAAGATTTTCTCTAAACCAAAACACTTCTCTCATCTCCTGATTTATGACTTCTAAAACTGAACCCCTCAACAACAAGGAGCTCGGAGCATGGTGGGCAGCTCGGCCATCGTCATCAGCAAAACCTGAGTCTACTTCAGCAAAACTTTCCTTAGAATTAAATAACCAAGCCATAGGATTTCGAGGTAGTTTGCTTAGTGCAAAATAAATCCTCAAGCTCTTCATTAGGCATTTGCATAATCATGTTACGTAAATTAAGCCATAACCGGTCTTAGGACTCCGAGGTAGTCGTTTGGTACGACATAAACCCTCACATCTTCAAGGCTATTTGCATGATTGTGTCATACAATTATAAGACCTAAATAAATAAAATTGGCAGGATTGCAACATTAAATAAACTCCCAAATTGAAGCCAAACAATAGGATAGTTTGGGAAGTTGTCAAGATTCTTCTTGGATACTCAGCTTCTCCTACTTCTCTTTCTTTGGATTCTTAAAATAAACTGTTCCGAATTTGAACTAATCCCTATTGAAATTTCCAAAATTCAATCCTTTGTAAACCTTAAACTTTAAAATTCTTGAGAGCAAAACCACTGTTCATTATCGAGAGTTTTCTTAAGTGATTCCCGTCACTTAGGATGTAATTAACTATAGGGGCTTGCCCTTATAGGAAACTTTAAGAACCTGGTAATATAAACCTCGCTTAATTCCTTTATATTAAGCAGGGGAACTTGTCGGCTTATAAAATTGGTTCGCAGACCAAACAGATGTCACAAATCTTCTAGTTTATTTAACCGAGCCCCATCATCAAGCAGTGTGTCTATCCTCTGGGATAGATATACGGTTTGTGGTGCGGTGCTCGTCAATATAAACTATTCGGGATGTTAGATCGATTTGATTTCATATCTTAAAATTTTCAAACTTAAAATCATTTCAAAATCAAATGCTACTTTCTAAATTATATATATTTAAATTAAATTTAAAACCTAAAATTCACCGACAACTTCTGTAGGGGACCCCCTTTTTTAAAATACAACACATAACCTAAAAATATGCCGACACTCATCCTTCCCCAGAGCTTGTTCTGAACTTATACATATTTAAACTATATTTCATACCGTATAAACTGTATGGATAGGTTCGTCTAGGTCAGATGATGCTCTAGGAACAAACCTCATGTGATTTGGTTAAGTCTAGCTCGAGTTATTAGGTCTAGAAGGTGGACGGCTCTCGGGATGAACCAGTCAGAGGTGATGAAGGAGCGTCGTTCGATTGCACATGTAATTCTTGGACGACCAGGATTGAGTCAGACGAAGATCAGATGCATAAAGCACGACCACATGGACGTCCAATCAGATGGCGGCGTCGAATAGAAGCGCGCCACATGGTCTTTCGGAGCAGCTAAGGACGACACGACGCCGTGCTGGATAAGTAGGAAATTAGAGTTATTTTTGAATTATTTAAATCAAAGCCATAACTTGGTGTAAAAAATCATAAAAAGAAAATAAAAATATCCAAGTGCTCAGTGAATAGAGGAGAATAATGTGAAAATAGTTTGAAGTTTATTTGATGCATATATTATTTTTAATTAATTAAATACTATTTTGAGTCATTTGATTCTCCATTGGCTTAGACATTTCACCATAGCTTGATATTTTGGTATGTTATTACCTCTGTCTTAGGAGACCTTCCTTGATTTTTCCAAAGTCTGAGGAGACCTCTAGATAAAGATCTCTATTTTTCAAGTTATCATGTATGTTTTGGTAAAATATTTATAAAAAATAAAATATTAATAAGCAAATTGCAAGATAAATTTTGGTAAGTTACTTATGACCAGGGGACCCTAGAAAAAATAAAAACTTGGTTTAACTCATTAAGTACAACCCTAATGGTAATTATGACCTAAACATGAAATAAAAATAAATTGGACTAAGCATAAATGAAAATAAATTGGTTTTTGTTCTACATTGTAATTTAAGGTTAGAGGAATCCCCTATAAAAATTTTAGGTCAAATGGAATTAATTTAAATACCTAAATGAATTTTTTAATTTAAATCACATTTTTGGAAATTAAATTATTATAATAATTAAAATACACTTAAAAAAATTCACCATATTAATTTTGGGAGTTCTTTGAGATCATATGAGCCTTTAAAAAATAAAAGTGTAATTAAAATAAAATTTTTATTTTTGAGCGTTATTTTAATATTTAAATAATTAAAAATTCACAAAAATCACAAAATTAATAAAATGGTTGGAAATGTTTTAATTTGTCTCCTAAGCAGTTAGGATCAATTGAGATATTTTTCCTAATTTCCTAAGAAAAGATATTAATTTTTAAATGGTTAAAATCAATTTTTAAAGGCTAAAATGGAAATTCCCTAATTTTTCACCAAAATAATTTCAATAATTAAAGGAAATATTAGAAAAATATAAATTTGGTTCTCTAAGTTTCCTGACCTCAGAGAGATTTAAGAAAGATACAAAACTTAATTTTCAACCTAAATGATATTTTATCCTTAATTAATACTCCAAAAATTAAAATAATTCTAATAATTAAATTAAAGCACAAAAAATCATGAAATTTGGTCCAAGTAGTCCTTTGGTCTAGGCCTACCTCTGATAAAAATTTCAAAGTCAAAGGATTTGTATTGGACAAGTTATTGAATCTTCATTGAAAATTTCTATTTTTGCATTAAAATAAATATATAAATTAAATTAAAATTTGAAAAATCACATTTTCTCCTCTGATGTTTTAATTAACCCATAAGTGGAGTCACATAAAAATCTTAAAGTCATTTGAGTTAAACTTAATGAATTATGAAGTGATAGATGCCTTTAGGGGTAAAATTGTAATTTTGAAGAATTTAACCTTAATCAATATTTAGGCTTAATCAAAGTGGGAAAGGGGAATAAATGATCTTAATCATTATGTTTGAATGATTGAAATATAAAGGGATAAATGGTAGAAACCCATCTCATTTTGTCTCATTAAAAGGATAAGTTTATAATTTAATTAATCATTATAATTTGGAAGAAAATTAAATTAAGTGATCCTTAAGGTTAGGGGTTGATTTTGGAAGTTGATAATTCACTAATTTAATACCCCTATTTGAATTTGATAAGAATCATAATCATGAAAAGTCAACTTAATTTTCTTTTATAAAGACATAAATATACCCACAAAAATCTTAAGGGCTTAGTAGTGAGCTAGACTTAATTGAAAAATCGACTAGTGAGAAATAGGAAAGGAAATATAGTTAATCCAAAAATACTCTTGAAACATTACGAGCATATCAAAAATCAATAAATTCTTCCATAAATTAAGTTTCCCTCTAAAGGCCCCCACTTACATAATTCATAAGTGAAATATCATATGATAATTACCCCACCTTTTGGGATGATTAAAACATTGGCTCGCTGAACATAAGGATATAAAACGAATGAACCATTTAATAATGATGATGAGTTCAAATTAACTCAAGGAAGCTCAAAAGTATCGTGAAATGTCTAGGTATATCCTAGGCCAGTTTCACAAACCTTCTGGACTCCTTGTAGGGCAACTGCACCTATCACATTTATTAAATGAAGAACTCTTAAATAAATGACTAGGACCCACCAAGTTATGACATAGAGTTTGGTAGGCCTGTGACGAACCTATCCATAGGGTTTTAATTTCCTGCAAAATAAAAATGTTTATTGCAAAAATACTAAAGTCTCAGGTGGAGGAACGAGAAGACTCACCAGGTACACTTTTATAGTTTACAACACTTTCTTTTCCTGCACTTTCTTTACTTTTTCTTGCTTATAAGCTTGCATGTTAAACAAAAATGTCACCCTACATGAAAACCAAAAATTCTAGGATAGCCACAAAACCAAAAAAAAAAAAAAAATCAAAATTAAGCCAAAACAAAACAAGATAAAATCTACTGCCACAACATTCAAAATATAATACAACTCAAAATTTAATCACAAAGGAAACAAAATTATAATTGCAACTAAATTAAAACATCTCATTGGATGATCGGAAATCCCTCGAAGGAGGTAACCTACGTGTTGATAAATGGTTTTCCCATGGTCTAAATGAAAGTATGGAACTCATTAAGTTGAGTTTAGTAAATTCATTTGGACTAAGTGAATCTGATGAAAATAATGGTGTTGGAATGATGGAACCGTGGGATCTTAACCAGTGTCACTATAATCAACTTTAATATTCCCTAATAAGACATTAAGACATCTCAATTTAAAACCTTTCTGAAACATGAAACTTTTCTCATCTACTCCATTGACACTTCTTTAAACTAAACCTTCTAACGAGGTGCTCAGAGCATGAATGGTGGGCAGCACAGCCATCTTCAACAAAAAAACTACTTAGAAATTAAAACAACAAGCCATAGGACTTCGAGGTAGCTTAATTAAGTGCATCATAAGCTTTCACTTCATCTCTTTATGCATTTGGATAACCATATTGTGCAATATAAGCCTTAACCCGCCTTATGATTCCGAGGTTTACATCGGGTATGACGTAAACCCTCCTATCTTCCAGGCTATTCACATGATCAGTATCAAGTGAATGTAAGCCCTAAATAATAAAATTTACATGATGAAACATCAAATAAACATCTTAAATTGAAGCCATACCATAGGATAGTTTGGGAAAACACCAATATCTCTCTTGGATTTAGGCCTTTCCCCTAGTCTTTCTTTTCGTTGGCTTCCTACAAAAACTTTTCCAAAATTTGAGCCATTCACCTGTAGGATTTCCTACTACCACATTTTCTTGAAGAACCCTACTCTTTGGAGGTCATGAGTACAATATTTCTTGGTCTATATCAAGAGTTTTCTTAGCTGACTTCGGCTACCTAAGATGTAATTAATTATAGGGGCTTGCCTTTATAGGAAACTTAAAGACCCCAGAATAATATAAATCTTATCTGATTCCTTCATATTAGATAGGGGAAATTATCAGTCAACAAAAGTTCAAAAATCAAACATATTTCATGAATTATTTAGTTTATTTGATCAAGCCTCACCCCCAAGTAATGTATCTATTCTTCGGGATAGATACATGTCTTGTGGTGAAATGCTTAATTATTTTAAACCATCGAATATATGAGATCGGTTTGATTTCATATTTTTTAAATTTAAAATAATATTTTCAAAAATCCATATATATATATTAAATTAAGTCAAAAATTCTATTTTTATAAAACTATATTTTACACTTTACAAAAAAAGTTTCAAATCTCCTAACGACTTACTTTAATGACCGACAGTTTTTCTGGCAACTCTGTTGGGGATAAGTTTCTCTTTTCATTAAGATCAGGAAATATTGTATTCATACATCGGTAATGAGTTCATGTCCCTCATGAACTAGATTACCATTATTTCATTGATATACTTCACCCATTTCTTTATTGGGAAAGTACGATCAGTTTCCTCGATTTCAAGACCATATATTTAACCATCCTTAAACAAAAGGGTTCATGAATCTTTTAGGATTCTTCTTAATTTTGTGGGGTCGAACCCCAAATAGGCGTGTTGGTAAATAAGTTTTACCAGGGCAATGTGCATCGTGAAGGGGATCCCGGATGGGGTCTCACACTTCACCTCCTCTTTGTGCCTCTCGGGTTCAATCCTCCCCTCGGCAGATTGGCCCATCCCTCTTTTAAATATTAAGATCCCTTTTAACAAAAATATCTAAAAATAAGATAATAATAATAATAATAATAAATATTAAGATGAAATGAAATTGTGCCTAGTTCATAGAAAACTTTCCTTTTCGTAGTGTCTGCACTATGATTAAAAGGTTTAGGCCTTGGCTAACTTCCAAAATTCTTTTCCTTTGACAGTCAAGATGTCAACCCCTATGCTGACTTTATCCTGCAACTTGCACTCCTCCCGCGAGGCCTGCCTTGCAGCACCAATGATTCAATTTGGTACTGGCTTCAATGAGTTTGAAGTCATACTTGGAAAAGCCCCTTTCGTGGTCGTGAAAGTTGCCACCCCAGAAGTTCAAGAGCCATATGTTAAATTTGACTTGAACTCCCACCAAGATTTCCCTTCCATAATTTAATCACTTCATCATTTAAAGAAAAAAGATAAAGAAAACTATTCAGAATCCATGGAGAAAACGCAATCACAACTTGGTTTGAAAGTTGAAATCATAGTGAAAACACAAAAAGTTTTAATTTAAAACCAAATGTAAAACAAAGTTAAACACTTATATGAAAATCCTCTCCACAAGACTCTTGAAGTTCCTTTACAACTTTGTTTTCCCTTTACAAGACACAATAGAGGTTGGTGCCCAACTCCGTAGAATCCAAATCTTTATTCTTCTCTTAATAAAAATTAGATACAATTGATAATAAAAATGGTGAAGTGGAAATGTGTGCTCTTAACAACTCTCTAACATAAACTTGACTCTTAACACTAATCACACCCTCCAACAACAACTCTTTTTCTGATCTTCAAGTCTTCTTTTTAAAATTTTCTAAAGGATGCCTTGGTGTCTCTTGAAAATATGTCCAGATTCAATGTATCCACCAAGAATGCATCAATCCATTCAAATTTTAAATGAGTTTTGGGCTTATGGGAAGTTAGTGAAGTTTAAACCAAAGGATGCTTTAAAAATTCCTTCAAATTCGTGTAAAAATCAAATAAAATTCTTCACCTTAACTGTGGCGCCTATGCGCCAACCATCCGCGCTTAGGCGCCAGAGGCCAATTTTGCACAACTTTCAATTTTTGCTCCAAATTTGATCCTTTATTGATCCTTTCATCATAGTTAGACATTTTAATCATACCTACAAGAAAAACAAAAAAATATCTTCCATGCAATATCATAAAAAATAGGTATAAAAATGTGCTTAAAAACACTATATATTTTAGGTACAACAAAATTCCCCAAACTTAAAATGTTATTTGTCCTCAAGTGACACTTGCTCACATAGAAAATCTTAACATGCAAGTTATGTAAATGAGTTTCTTTAGGAAGGTTTCAAAATTTTGTTCTATAAATGAAAACAGTCCAATTTAGAAATTTTTTTGTAAATGAGACAAACTTAAAGTTTAGAAGGTTCTTAAGTAAAGGATAATGAAAATTATTAGTTTCTATCTAATTCAGAAATACTTGTAGATTTTTCAAAATATAGGATTCAAACCTTTCATCTTCCTCACTTAAAAATTTTCATTTGGAAACAATTTTACTTACTATATTATAACCTTAAGCTTTATATTTTTTCAAAACTTATATTTTAAACTTTAGGTATGGAACCAATTTTTGATTAGGCCCTTAAATCCTCAAGCTTCTCCTTCCTTCTAACATACTTTTTTTTTTCTTTTTCTTTTTCATTTTTTTTCTTTATTTTTATATGTGGTATGGATTACTGTATATGAAGGCCTGATATATATCCTTCACATAAAAATCATAATAATAGTGTTGAAAACTATTTATCAATAAAAGAAATTTAAGCTTTGAAAAATAAAAGTCAAATCTTCCATTTATTCAAAAATATAACACGTCTTACTAAATATAGTTTAATTATATTTAACATTTCATTACTAAGAAAATTTTAACTTTATAATTTTCATCATTACTAAAAATTTTAACTAAATTCTCTTATTCATTTATATATTCAAAATTTTGCTCCCCTAATATAACTTCATATACATAATTATTTTCAATCAAAAATCAAATTTTATTTAAATATTCTTGAGACAAATAAAGTTTTTAATTTTTAAAAGATTTTTTTAAAATTCACTCCAAACTCTAATTTTTTAGTAGGATAAAACATTTAAGCATAAGAAATGTACATGGGTAAGAATTAAATAAACTAGAATAACATACTTGCAAGAATCTTAATATTCTAAATATGCAAATATAACAGTTTAAAAACAATGAGTAAAAAGAAATCAAATTCACTTTTTAAGTTTTTCATAAAATAGAAATTTCAAAATTTTAAAGAACTTTTACAATAGTGAAGGTTTTCAAAGCAAATACACACCAACACAAATCACAACATATTAGAAAATAAATGGTAGCAAATTTTGAAAAGTTTAAACACGCTATATAAATAGTGGTTTATAATAGTGTTCTAAGTTTTTCTAATATTTATAGGAATCAAATTAGACACTACTAAAAACTTAAACACTATAAAAACGTAAAAATATTTAGTACCACAATACATCACATATTACATCATAAAACCTCAATCCAACACATAAACATCTGAATGTGCATAGAAGAAATAATCCCAACAATGCTCTACACAATATCAGAGTTCATAGAAAAATACATCACATCACATATGAAAACATTAAATAAAAGCATTACAACACATAAAAAAATCACATAACAACCTCACAAACTCAACACAACAATCCTAATCATCATCCTCATCATCATCATCTTTATTCCAGTCTCTGGATGGAACATAAGGTATATGAAAATGATGATGGGGCATCTCAGCATTGTGATCTCCTCTAATCACTCTGTCCATGTATTGTTGATAATTCTTCTTATATTCATCATGTTTTACAATATACCTTTCAATATTTTCAATCTTACCATCCATATCTCTAACATGCTCCCAAGTAAGACCCACCTTCTTCAAAATCTTATGTAATAATCCAGTTTGTGAATCTCTGGAAGATGATGCATGTGCAATAGAAGCAGAGAAGTAGAAGCAGCAGTAGAAGCACTGAAAGCTCTAACAGATCGTCCTTTCCAGCCAAATATTGAATGTACAGTGTAATTATTTACATTTACACTGGTAATAAGTCCAAGGAGCTGAAGAACTTCTTCCCATGTTTCAGACTTAACACCAAACTGCACACAAAGTGAATAAATCAGAGATGGAAATCTCATACCTGCAACAGTAGCACCTCTGGCACAGTCAAAATATAATAAAGAATAATAGCCCCAATATCTAAAGGCTTTCCCTGCCAAATAAAATGGTTCAAAACAGCTCTCTCCCTTGTAACTTCACTGACATGACTTGAAGGTAGAAGCTTCGATGAGATAAAATAATGCCATGCATTTGAAGTGACATTCAATTTAGAGGCTTGAAAATTCACTCTTCTGTCATTTGTAATCTTCCACAAACCTCTTCCATCAGTAAGAAAGGTCATAATCTCATCTAACTCTCCCTCAGAAGGATGAAAATTCACATAAAAATAAAACATCCTAGGAGGTAATTGATAAAAAAGTATTAATTACCGCAGATGAAAAATCCACTTGTTGCCTCTAACCATCACCAAATTGTCTTCTGCTGTTGGCAAGTTAGAATAGAACTCTCTTCCCATAGAAACAACTGTAATAGCGGAGAAGCAACAATATCTTTCCCAATTCCTTCTAGTAATCATCTCCTCAATTTCTTATCCTGGCTTACTAAAAACTTACTCTGGAATCAATTTCTGTGATGCGAGTGCATCAACGTAATGATTCTCTGCTTTAAAACTGACAAATTTATCGAAAATAAATTTTTTTTTTCTTTTGAGTGTTTTGACTTTGGATCCATCTCTAAAAATTTACAAAAAAATCACCTTAAATTCCAAATTTATACTAAACTTGTTAACTCAACTTCCAAAGGCAAACTCCACTAAATCTAAGCAATTTCTCATTCTTTTCTCAAATTTTCATTATGAATAGTGATTTTTAGAATTTTCAATAATGTGCTCAAAATACATGGTGAAAATAAAAAATTCTTACTTAGTAGTAGTGATCATACCTTAAGGAACTCAAATCCAACAAATTTGATGAAATCGGCTCTGAAATGATCCAAATAGTGATGCCCTTGGCTCCTATTTCGTGAAACTGAGAGGGTGAAGGTGATGAGGATATTAAAAATGGCAAATTTCATGTTTTTAACCACCAAAAATCAGTTTTCACGAATTGACGCCTATGCATGAGGCATACGGCTCATAGCCGTGAAAACTTGCGCTTAGGTGCCAGTGCCCAAATTTTGATAATTAAGTTAATTCCATCAAAAGCCTGAGTTAATTACCTTTAAATAATTATTTCTCCCATAAGATCTTCTAATATTGAAAAATTACTCTTTAATTTCAAATGATTCCACACAAATTTCACGCAAACACAAACTTATATTCAATTAAATATTAAAACACACTTAATACAAACTACAAATTTCTATCTAAATACTTTCGATGAAATTCTCCAAATACTTAAGTTCAAACACATGTAATTAAACACAAACTTACATCATTGAGATGTAACAAACATATGTAAAGTGTAACAAACACAAACTTAAATTAAAATCACACTTAAAACACTAAACACACATAATCAAACCACAAGATCACACATAATTTAATTCCAATCTCCATTAGGTGGAATATATCCAGAACCACCATTAGTTCCCTTTGAACCATCTGGAATGAAAATCTGATAAAATGAACGATGATTAAAAGCTCATACATCTTCTTCTTCCATCCATTTGTTCTTCAGATACATCGCTCTATTCGCTTCTTCCACATTACTTGTATGACTGAATTGCATTTTGAGTTGTCATCATATGCGAGCTAAATGAACATTAATTTTATTTACCTTTGCATCAATAGACTTCACATTGGCCTCGATCTTCGTAATCCTTTATGTTATTCCTTGGATACTCACAGCCAGAAATCCATTATATAAGTCTTGCGCACTATCACAAAAAAATTCTTCTTGTTGGCTTCTTCTTTCTTCTTGACTTCGCTCTCCCAAGAAGAAAATTTTGCACTCAAAATACTCTTTCAGAAGACTCAAGAATGAAAATAAGAACTGGGGCAAGTATTTCATAAATTCAGGGCCTTTTTATAGAATTGGGAAGATGCAAAACCGACCCTAGATGTGTTAAAACTCCTTAATAATTCCAAAAACTACCCACCCACAATTTTGTCTTCTAGAACCTCATTTTTTATGTTTTTTTATAATTGTGGCACCTATGCGCCAACCAGCGGTGCATATCCGCCAGTGCACATTTTTGCACAGTTCTTCCAAATGTCAAAATCTTCATTCTGATACCTCTAAGTCATTAAATAAGGTCAAATAAACTTCACTATAACATAAAACATCCAAAATGCTACCACATTTCTCAAATCAAACCAAATAATAACATACAAAGCAAACATAAAACAAAACACACCAATAAATATGTGTTACCTCCCATAAAGTGCTTGGTTTAACATCATCAGCTTGACATATCTAGAGCTTATTCTGAGTGACCCAATATCAGATTCTCATCAGTTTTAGATTGATCGACTGAAAAGTAAGGTTTAAGTTTATGGCCATTCACTTTAAATATTTTTCCAGTCTTAGGATCTTGAATATCCACAGCTCTATATGAATAAACTTTCATCACAATAAATGGTCCTGTCCACCTGGACTTAAGTTTTCTAGAAAAAATTCTCAATCTAGCATTATATAGCAAAAATTTTTTCCCTGGCTCAAGATTTTTAGTAAGAATCTTCTGATCATGCGATAGCTTCATCTTTTCTTTATAAATGTTAGCATTTTCATAAGATTCACTCCTTGTCTCTTCAAGCTCATTTAATTGCAACAATATCTTTTCTCCAACATCATTCAAATTAAAATTGAACTCTTTAATAGCTCAATAAACTTGATGCTCAAGTTCAACTGGTAAATGAAAAGCCTTTCCAAAAATTAATCTATATGGGGACATTCCTATAAGAGTTCTGTAAGCAGTCCTATAGGTCCACAAAGCATAATCCAATTTGATTGACCAATCCTTTATGTTTGGATTAACAGTCTTTTCCAATATTCTTGTAATTTCACGATTGGATAATTCAACCAAACCACTTGTCTGCGGATGATAAGCAGTAGCGATGCAATGGTTAATATGATATTTCTTTACAAACTTCTCCATAATCACATTTCTAAAATGACTTCCCCCATCAGTTATGATTACTCTTGGTATTCCAAATATGCAAAATATATTCTTTTTTAAAAACTTTGCAACACTTTGAGCATCACATCTAGGTAAAGCAACAACTTTTATCAATTTAGATACATAGTCTACTACTATCAAAATGTATGCATTTCCAAAAGATGGTATAAATGGTCCCATGAAATCTAATGCCCAAACGTCAAATATTTCAACTTCCAACATATAATTGAAAGGCATCTCATTTCTTCTAGAAATATTGCCTACACGTTGACATTGATCACAATTTTTAATATAAACTTTAACATCCTTAAAAATTTTAGGGCAATAAAATTCAGATTGTAAGATTTTATATGTAGTTTTATCAACTCCAAAATGTCCCCATAATCAGAATATGACATTTTTGAATAATTTCATAAGTTTGTTTTAAAGGCACACATCTTCGAATAATCAAATTCTTTCCTTGTTTTATAAAAACATGTCATCCCAAAAATAAGTCTTAGCTTCAGATACAAATTTCTTTCTTTCCTAGTATGTCAAACGATAGGGTAAAATATCACTGATAATAAAGTTTACAATGTCAGCATACCACGGAATACACCACTCATTAACATCGAACAATTTTTCATCAGGAAAATTTTCATTAATTTCTTTAACATCACAGAGAGATTTTTTAGTTTCAAGCCGGAGCAGATGATCAAAAATTTGATTATCAGGACCCTTCCTATCAACTATCTCAAAATCAAATTCTTGCAAAAGAAGAATCCATGTAATCAATCGTGGTTTTGCATCCTTCTTCTTCATTAAATACTTAATAACAGAATGATCAGTATGCACCACACATTTAGTTCCAATTAAATATGATCTAAATTTATCAAAGGCAAATACTATAGCTAATAACTCTTCCTCAGTAGTGGTATAATTAATTTGAGATTCATTAAGAGTTTTACTAGCATAGAAAATCACTTTGAAAATTTTATCATATTTCTGACCTAAAATAGCTCCAATAGCATAATCACTACTATCACACATTAATTCAAAATATTTTTCCCAATTAGGTGAAACTATAAAAGGTTCAGTGATTAATTTTTCTTTTAAAGTTTCAAAAGCTTTTAGGAAATCTTCATCAAAGTTAAAAATTACATATTTTCCCACTAAACAGCATAAAGGCTTCGAAATTTTTGAAAAGTCTTTAATATAACGCCTGTAAAATCCAACATGTCCTAGAAAACTTCTAATTCCCCTTACATTAGTTGGGCAAGGTAAATTAGAGATCACTTCAATTTTTGTAGGATCTACTTCCATACCATTTTCTGATATACGATGTCCCAAAATAATTCCTCCTGCTACCATAAATTGGCATTTCTCCCAGTTAAGGACCAAATTAGTTTTTTCACAGCATTTTCAGAACTTTAGATAGATGTTCTAAACATGATTCAAATAAAATTCCAAACACTGAAAAGTCATTCATAAAAACTTCAATTCCTTTTTCTATTAAATCACATAAAATTTCCATCTATCATCTCTGAAATGTAGCAGGGACATTACATATACCAAAGGGCATTCTTCTAAAAGAAAATGTATCATAAGGACTGGTAAATGTTGTTTTTTTTATCCTCAAGAGCAATTTAAATTTGGTGGTAACTAGTATATCCATCCTGAAAACAAAAGTATTTATGCCCAACCAGTCTATCCAACTTCTGATCTAAAAAAGGAAGTAGAAAATGATCTTTCTTGGTGGCAAGGTTTAATTTTCTATAATCAATGCAAATTCGCCATCTTGTAACTTGTCTTACTGGTATTATTTCATTCTTTTCATTCACAGTCATAGTAACTCCTTCTTTTTAGGAACACAGTGAATAGGACTAACCCATGCACTATTTGAAATATGGTAGATAATGTCATCATCCAACCAATTTAAAATTTCTTTCTTAACAACTTCTTTCATGATAGGATTTAATCTCCTTTGATGATCAGCCTGAGGTTTGTAGTTATCCTCCATAAGGATTCTATGTATACAAATTGAATGACTGATTCATTTAATATTAGCTATTATCCATCCAAAAGCTTTTTTATATTTCTTTAAAATTTCAAGCAAACTCTCTTCTTCTATTCCAATTAATTGAGAGGAAATTATAACTGACAAGGTTTAGGAATCCCCTAAAAAGGCATACTTTAAATGATTATGATCTTTAAATCAAGTTCTTGAGGTTTTTCAATTGATGGACCAAAAGATTCATCTTTTTCAGTCATGTCTAAATTTCAAAATTTTTATGAACATAATTTAAATCTTCCTCATGAAAATCTTAAGAATCTTGTAATTCCTCTTCTTGCTTGTGTTCCAATTCTTTAATTTCAGAATTTTCTTCATAAGTTGACTTGAAATGGCATACACTCAAATATTTGATAACGTCCATACTATAACATTTATCATCTTTACCTCTTGTAGTATATTTCATTGACTTTAAAATATTGAATGTAACAGTTTAATCATTAACTCACATCGTTAATTCCCCTTTTTGCACATCTATTATCGCTCTGCTTGTGGCTAGGAAAGGTCTCCCTAAAATTATGGGTATCTCTTTATTATCCTCCTTATCCAACACAATGAAATCAACAGGAAAAATAAATTGATCCACTTTCACCAAAACATCCTCTATAACTCCTTTAGGATATGTGATCGAATGATCAGCTAATTGCAAAGTGACTGTGGTAGGCGTTATTTCTCCTAATCCCAGTCTTCTGAACACTGATAGCAGCATAAGGTTAATGCTTGCACCCAAATCACATAAAGCTTTTCCAAAAAATCTATCTCTGATTGCACATAGAATTGTGAAACTTCCAGGATCTTTAAGTTTTTCAGGAAGCTTTTTCTGAATTATTGCACTGCACTCTTCACTAAGGGCAACCGTCTCATTATCTTCAAACTTCCTTTTTCTGTTGAGAATATCTTTCATAAATTTTACATAGCTTGGCATTTGCTCTAAGGCTTCAGCAAATGGAATGTTGATTGTAAGCTTCTTAAATATCTCCAAGAATTTTGAAAATTGCTTATCCAATTTTTGTTATCGAAGTCTCCGAGGAAATGGAACTGGTGGCTTTTCTAAATCAACCTTAAGTAGAGAAATATGTCTTTCCAAACCTTTCGGAGCGTCCTCTTTTGGTTTTTTAATTTCTTCTTTCTCTACTTCAGTCTCTTTTTGAACTCTACCTTCCAATTTTCTTCCATTTCTCAAATGAATAGCTTATACTTGCTCTTTATTTTTGTCTCTTGGATTTATCTCAGTATTACTAGAAAGCATTCCTTGGGATCTATTATTTAATGAATTGGTAATCTATCCCATTTGATTCTCAATATTTCTAATTGTAGTTCCTTGACTTTATAATTCATTTCCCATTTGTAACATCACTTCTTTAGTAGACAACTTATTCTCTTTAAATTGTGAAGTATAGTTAAAACTTGGAGGATACGTTGGTTTATAATTATTATTCCCTTGGTTGTTCCAATTTCTCAATGAGTTTACTTGGTTGTTCCCCCATTGTTAATTACTACCACCCTGATTATTGGTATTCCAGTTAAAGTTCAGATGGTTTTTCCAATCTGGGTTATATTAATTGGAATATGAGTTATTAGGCTTATTTATAGCATTCAAAGTTTCAGGTGAAGTTTGAGAAACAACCATTTGGCCTAATGAATTTTATTCAATCATGAAAGTTGGCTGATAAAAATTCATCCCAAATTGGTCCATCTTCATTGAAATTGCAGCAACTTGATTTGTTAGCATTGTAAAAACATCATTTTCATGAATGTTGGCTACCTTTTTAGGATTTAACCTTTCAGAAGGCCATTGAAAATTATTAGTAGCTATTTCTTCAATTAAAGCATAAGCATCAGCAAAATTTTTAGACATCAATGAAACCATTAGCGACATCGATATTAGATCTAAGAGATCTAACTAATCCATTATAAAAGGTCTGAATTATTAACCAATCTGGTATCAAATGATGTGGGCACTTTCTTAAGAGATCTTTAAAACGTTCCCATGCTTCATATATAGATTCCCCTTCAAACTGACAAAAAGATGTGATATCATTTCTAAGCTTCACAGTCTTCAATGGTGGAAAATATTCAGCAAGGAATTTTTATGCTAAATTACCCCAAGTTCTGATAGATCTAGGTTTTAACAAATTTAACCAAATCTTAGATTTATCCCTCAGTGAAAAAGGAAAAAGTCTAATAGCATCATCTGAAATATCATCGTATTTAAAAATAGCGCATAATTCTAGAAAATTAGCAAGATGTAAATTAGGATCTTCAGTTGGTGCTTGACCGGGACGATTTATAGACTTTTATATTGCAAGAATTTATGAACTCAAATTTATATATGTTTATATGATTTTGTCAAGTCCAAGCACTCAATGCAAGTATACGTATTGTATCAAGTAATACATGGTTCTAATGGATTCCTGATTATCGATCCCACAGGGAAGTTACGAAGTAGAAGAAAGTGTTTCACGATAGATAATGTAGCACTGAAATCCGATAGTCAAATTGCACTTAAAGTTTAATACTTACTTATACTACCACTATGCAGAAAACAGTAACAATTAATCAAACTACAGTTACTTTTAATAACTTTGAAAACAGAATTAACTAACAGACACACAGAACTATGTAATTGAAAGGTTTTCGGTATATGAGAAAAGTATCTTTCCTCTTGTAATGAGAATATGATGTGTGGATGATATGGAACAAATATCTATATTATTGTGCCAAATAAAAGCATAAATGTTTCTTTACCCTTAAAAGAGTACCCCCTCTTCCAATCATGAAAAGAACATTGACATTTCCTAAGTTTAGTCACTAAATCTAAGGCTAGGCTGAGAGGATACCGGCTCTCACTACGGAGCTCCCGCTCACCCTTCACCTAAAGGCTAACCTTCGAGTTTAGTTACTACTCTTAGAACCAATTTGGGGATCTCAGTCTGTCACCCTGAAACCTCCAAATTGAAGTCCATCAAAACACACTTCCCTATTTATTTGCACTCAATTCCCATGAACTACGCAATTCATCCATGGAAACTGAATGGATTCTTCATTATTGTTGTAGGACACTAAATCCTTTCAGAATTAATGTTTAACAACATATTTTAACAATTCAATTAGCCAAATCGAAAAGTAAAGTAAGTTCGAAATGAAAAACCATCACAATTTATTCAATACATTAAAAGCACGTCAAATCCACATCAATTCATCATCACATCCCTATGCAAGAAGAAAGACAAAGGAGACTACTCAAAATTCATGAAAAAGATACAATAAAACATGGATTTTATATATAAAAGAAAAGTCATACAAACCACAAAAGAAAATACAACTTATCTCTTTCTCTTCCCCAATGCAATTCCCTTGAAGTTCCTTTGAATCTTTTTCTCTCTACTTTACAACACTTAATTACCTTTTTAGAATGGAAAGGAAGAAGAAATCTCTCACTTTACTTCTTCTCCTTCACTCCTTAGAGAAGAATTCCTCTCAAATCCTCACTTCTACACACTCTTCTCCTAAGCCCTAACACTTAACACACACCAAGACTACTACAATACACAAGACACACACCTATTTTCATCCAAAAACAGTTACTTATAAGTTAGAAACGAAATCCCAAGAGTTTCCATAAGCATCCCTTCAAAAATTTGCCAAAACTCTTCAAATTTGAATTCCACCGACATTGGGCGCCGGCGGCGCTCTATCGTCCCAATAATGCAGAGTTCTCTAGAAAATGACGCCGACAGTGCCAGGACCTGTTTTCCTCCTTTTTGTTCCTTTTTGCTCTGAATTCGTTCCTTTTCGCTTCTTTTCGCTCCAATCACCTAAAATCATCCTACCTGCAAAAAATCATGAAAAATATATTTCCTTAAAGTGCAATACACCAAAAATGGGTAAAATTACATAACAAAAATAGTATATATTTTTGGTGTATCAAAATCCCCCAAACTTAACTATTACTTGTCATCTAGTAATCCTTTTACTACATAAAATATAACTCTAGGCAATGTACTTTTCAAATGTAGGACAATAAAATTTTTCATTCAAAAGAATATATTGGTAAGACTTTTAGAAATAAATTCAGTAACTCAGGTCAACATTACAGGTATAAGAATATTCAACAATCAAGTCTAAGGGTTCTAGTCTTCTATTTATTTCAAGATAAACCATAATTTATCATATTAAGAGTGCCTTGAAAGACTGTGAAAAAAGAGTTCATGCAAACTTCATCAGAATGTAGGCCAATACTTCAAATATAAATTCAGAAATGAAATCAAGTTCTCCCTTTAGGGTGACTCAAGTGAGGTCAATTTTTGATTAGGCATCTCCTCAAGCTTCTCCTCATAAATATTTTTCTTTCTTTTTCTTTTCTTTTTCTTCTTTCTCTCTTTCTTTTCGAGATTATTTTTCAATCCTTCTTTTATTTTCTTTTCTTTCATTTTTCTTCTCTTTTTTTAATGAGGATTACTATATCTGGATAGCCTTTAATGATTTTTTACTCACTCTCCTCTTTCTAAAGTTCAAACTTGAGACACTTTCTTACTTTATAATTAAGTACAAGCATTATTATTCATCATAAAGTCACAATCTTTTCTTAACACACAATACTTTAAGTGCCTTAACAATTCAAAAATATAGTTTGCTTTACTTTAAATAGTTAACTATAATCAAATCCTTTCATACCAAATATCTTACCCTTATAAAATTAATCTTTATTACTAAAAACTTTCATCCAATCCTTCCATAATATTCAACTGAAATAAAAAGTTTTAGTTACCTATAGTAAGGTTCAACTGCCAGAAGTTATGCTAATAATTTTTGAAAATATAATAATTGAGAACAAATAAAAGTTAACTTTTTTCTACCATCCCCCAAACTTAAAATTTTCAGTAAATTTGAAACAGTAGAGAGTAAAAGAAAACTAACCTTTTTGTGCTGGGATTTTGAAATCTTCAACAGCTATCTGGTATTAGTCAAAATTTACAACAAGCAAGCATGAAACAATTCGTAACAGTGATATAAATATTTTAAACATTTGCATGGGTAAAGAGAAATTAATTTTAAACATCTAAACATTCAACAAAACACCATAACTACTAAACAACTATCACAACATTACACAGTCCAGCTAACAATTTCAGTGTTTCAATACAACATAACAGTACACCAACAGGGTTACACATCACATGAAAAACAAATAACTACTACATCACAACAGTACAACACAACACAATAAGAACAAAAGAAATAGAAACAAACAATCTACCAATCTCCATCACCAGGATCATCATCAGGGTCATTTGTAGGGTCATCAGTAGGGTCAGGTCTATATGGTGTATAGCTGGGGCAAGTAGGAAATATCACATATGACTCCCCCCTCATAAATCTGACCTGAGCATCATAATAGGAAATATTGAACTCAACTCTCCTCTGTAGATAATTTCATTCACATCACTCCTGGCCTCAAACACATCCATCCTACCATGGAGTCTATCCACACTAGCACTCCGTAATCTCAGTTGTTCCATAATATCAGATAAGGTAGGCGGCTCAGATGTAGATGGAACATCATAACTCGTAGTAGGAATATTAACACTCCTACTCTCAACTCGGGCTCCCACATGAGACTCGTAAGTACGGATAATAGTCTTTGTAATTGATCTCAATGGTATAGCCACTTCTTCAGAACTATTGAACTCTACTTCAGACTGAACACACAGTGCATGAATTAAGGCAGGATGCCCTAATCCACTAGTGGTCTCGCCTCTAGCAATAGTCTGAATGTTCTTGTAGACAATAGCTCCAATATCAATCTTTTCCATCTTCTGAATACAGTAGTTCAGAATTACTCTATCCCTTGTAACTTCACTGTGGTGATAAGAAGGTAATAGTCTTGCAGAGATGAAATAATCCCAAACTTTTGATGTGACATTCGATGTAGAAGCGGGGAAGTTAATAATCTATTTTTGACTTGTCTTCCATTCCCCTCTTCCATCCGTCAGAAAAGCAATCACTTCTCTCATATTTTCCCCTCGAGTATCAAAATTTTCATATTCAGAAGCAAATGGTTCCTGAGTCTGATAGAAATCATTGATACGCTGAGGAGTAAACTCAACCATTTTTCCTCTAACTGACGCATACTCAGTCTCAGTCCAGGGCACATTAGGATAGAACTCTCTAACAATTCCCATAACAACATTCGCAGTAAAATAACAAAATCGTTCTTAGTTCCGCTCTGCAATTAATTGCTCTACAGATCCACCAGGACTATGGAAAGCTCGATCCTGGATACACTTCTTATTGTAAAGGTAAGAGTTAAAGCAAAATTGTGCTTTAATATTAACAAATTTTTCTTCATCAAAATCAAATTTTCTCTTCCCTTTACTCAACCTTGGAGCCATGTGAATTTCTAAAATTTGTAAGAAAATTTCAATAAATCCCAAATTCACAATGTAACAAACTCCAAATACTATTCTAAACAAGTAAGAGCAAATTTCATCATGGAAATCTCAAAATCTCTTTAAAACTCCAAAAATTCCAACCTAAGTAATGTGAGAGATTTCAATGGTGAAAATAAAAATTTTTTATCTTAAAGTGAAACTCTTACCAAGAGAAGTGTAGATACGGCCTCGAAAAGCTTTGAAATCACCTCAAATATGAGATCTAGCAAGCCCTAGGTCTTCAAAATTGTAAAAATGGAGGAGGACGACGAAAGCAATGGAAAAATCTGCAGGTCCCAGGGTAAAAATTACAAAATTGAGGG
Organism: Papilionanthe hookeriana x Papilionanthe teres; assembly: GCA_022702705.1. Classification (NCBI taxonomy): domain Eukaryota; kingdom Viridiplantae; phylum Streptophyta; class Magnoliopsida; order Asparagales; family Orchidaceae; genus Papilionanthe; species Papilionanthe hookeriana x Papilionanthe teres. The sequence goes on along the minus strand of CM040425.1, from coordinate 37,361,592 downwards.
TTTTTAGCCTCGAGTGCCGCCGGCGCTCTATTTATTAAATAGGTCTAAACTCTCTGGATTTGGGCACCGGCGGCGTCAGTCCATAATTTTGATCATTTTGACTTCCACAGTGATGTTTGACACTTCAATAAGAATCTACTTCATCTCACAAGTAATAATTAACACAATTCTTTACACAAACAATACACATCAAACTTATATATATAAAATCTAAGTTACAACATAAACACCAAATATGTTCATTCAAACCAAACCAACAACTCTTAGATGTTTAGTGTTGCAAGTACTCTACGATAAGCAAACACTAAAATATAAGAACACAATGAAAGTAAGCATATCCAAATCCAAATTCAAATTATAAAGCAAAGTAAAGTAAATACTACACACACCAAGCATAATTAAGCAAAGTAAACTAAACACGCAATAAACATAAGTAGAATCCAATAATTATTCCACATCGGTTTCAGAACTACCCTCTCCTCTAATGTCCCCAATTGATTGCTGATGAACGAAAAAATTATAGAATGGGCAAAATGGAAATTCATTAGATGAATCCTCAGCAATCACTGCATTCTTCTTCATCAGATTAATCAAGCCCATCTCAATTCGACCAGTGTGATTAAATTGCTCCTCATTCTCCAATCTATATGATTAAATAAATCAGAAATGTTATTGATTGCATTCTTAACATTCTATACCTCTTTCTCCAACTGTTTGATCCTCTTCAATATCATTCTAGAACCTTCAGGAAAATAAGGTTGAATCGGTTGTGAAGTATGTGTTGGTTGACCAGCAAGCAAATTCATATCATCTTCATCTCCCACTGTTTGGTAGTCATAAGGATTAGTTGGATCAATAGGCTTCCATGGAAGAAGAACCTTTTCCCAACTCTCATATGGAACTTATGATTGACTACATATATGGTGGACGGGTGTCCAAGCCCGTATTTAGATCCATGAACAATTAATATCAAAACTGATTTCACAATTATATTACCAATGTCAATCGGCCTCCCAGTTTGAATACAAAAATTCAAAATGGCACTTTCTAGTTACCTTGCTAATCTTTAATGTTGGAAATAACTTTGCCGAAATAAAGTAGTGCCACTGCTTTGACACTGGATTTAGAGATACAGATGGGAAACTAATATATCCATTTTCTCTAATTTCCTAATCCTCATTCTCATCCGTCAAATAACGATACACATCATTCATATTATCACTCATGGCATTGAAATTAGAATAATGGAAAATAAGTACATTCTCAATCATAAAGAGATTGTTAATTCTTACAAGAGTGAATTACACAGACCTACCTTGGACAAATATGAACCCATGGTTGATCCCGTGAAGATTTGCATAGAATTCTTTCACCGAAACAACTACGGCAGCGATAGTGTAGGAAAGCACTTCCCAACGTCTCTCCTTAATTATTTCTTCAATTCTAGTAGTAGGATTATCCATACCTCGATTTATAAAGCCCCATTCCTTGATAATCATCCTCTTCATCATTACTTTGTTGAAAAATCACCGCGCCTCAAAACTTATGAACTTCCTTCAGTTAAAAATGCGAGATCGAGGGGTTTCTATAGAGTAGGACTCCATGGGATGCGAATTAGGAATGACAGTTTTCATTTTTCTGAAGTTAGGAAGTCTAAAATGGAGTTTAGGGAGTGATAACGACGAAGATCCCACTCAAAACTGCCAAAACTTGCATTTTGAAACTTCAAAAACCATCAACAGGTTTTGGGCACTGGCGGCGCTCGATAGGGCGCTGGCGGCGCTCAAACCTGTAAGTTCAGTATTACTCTGTGATAGGGCGCCGGCAGCGCCAGTGGTAAAAAATTCTCACTGAACTTCATTTGGCCCAAAATATTTCAATATCTCAATTCGATCCATTATTTATCAATTTTAAAAGTATTTAGAAGTAATTAGGATTCAAAATAAACAATCTAAAAAGTACAACTACATCGACCAAACAAACACACCACAAAAGATACATATGGGTTGCCTCCCATAAAGCGCTTGGTTTAATGTCGTCAGCCCGACAAACCATTCAGTTAATCGGGATGACTCAACATTAAAACCTCTTTGAAGTCAGGTTGAAACCAGTCAAAGTAAGGCTTTAATCGGTGACCATTAACTTTGAAAATCTTTCTATTATCTGGATCTTTAATATCAACAGCTCCAAAAGAATGAACTTTTACAACTGTAAAAGGTCCTAACCATCTAGACTGGAGCTTTCCAGGAAATAACTTCAATCTTGTGTTGTATCCAATTTCTTTCTCAATATCTTCCGATTATGCCACAATTTCATTTTCTCTTTATAGATCCTATCATTGTGATAAGATGCATTTCTAATTTCTTCTAATTCATTCAATTGCATAAATCTTTTTTCTCTAGCATTTTTCAAATTAAAATTCAACTCTTTTATCGCCTAGTATGCTTTATGCTCCAATTCAATCGGTAAATGGCAAGTCTTACCAAACACTAATCTATAAGGAGACATTCCAATAGAGGTTTTAAAAGCTGTCCTATAAGCCCATAAAGCAGTATCTAATCGAGCAGACCAATCTAATTTATGATTATCCATAGTTTTCTTCAAAATTCTTTTAATTTCACGATTAGACACTTCTGCTAAACCACTAGTCTGGGGATGATAAGCAGTAGAGATTCTATGAATAATATTATATTTCTTATTCAATCTCTTAATTTGATTATTCCTGAAATGGGATCCACCATCAATTATGATCACTCTCGGCATTCCATATCTTGTAAATATATTTTTCTTTAAAAATTTTGAAACACTCAGAGCATCACATCTAGGTAAAGCAATAGCTTTAATTTATTTCGATATATAATCAATGACAACCAATATATATAAATTTCTAAATGAAGGAGTAAATAGTCCCATAAAATCTAATCCACACACGTAAAAAATTTCAACTTCCAAATTATAATTTAGAGGCATCTCATTTCTTTTAGAGATATTACCTACCCTCTGACATCGATCACATGATTTAATAGATCTATAAACATCTCTTAAAAGAGTAGGCCAATAAAATCCAGATTGTAAAATCTTAAAAACAGTTTTATCAGCACCAAAATGACCTCCAAATTCAGAATCATGACATCATTGAATAATCAAATTCGTTTCTTCTTGTGGCACACATTTCCTAATAATCAGATACTTACATTGTTTATATAGATAGGGCTCATCCTAAAAATAAAATCTAGAATCATATTTAAACTTCTTTTGTTGTTGCCTTGTTAAATCAGATGGTACAATATCACTTACAATATAATTCACAATATCAACATACCAAGGTAAATTGCTTCCCATAACAGTATAAAGTTGCTCATCAGGGAAAATTTCTGTAACTTCCTTCACAAATTCAGATAATTTATCATACTCTAATCTTGACAGATGATCAACTATATGGTTATCAGCTCCCTTCATATTAACTATCATAAAATCAAATTCTTGCAGAAGAAGTATCCATCTAATTAGTCTAGGTTTCGTATCCTTCTTTTGCATTAAATATTTGATAGCCGAATGGTCTGTATGCACAATACTTTTAGCTCCAATTAAATAAGGTCGAAACTTTTCAAAAGCAAATACTATAGCTAATAACTCTCTTTTAGTTGTGGTATAATTAATTTCAGCCTCATTAAGAGTTTTACTAGCATAGTAAATGACTTTGAAAATTTTATCATGCCTTTGCCCCAATGCTACTCCCATCACATAATCACTCGTATCACACATAAGTTCAAATAGTTTCTCCCAATATGGTGAAACAATTATAGGTACAATGATTAATTTCTCTTTCAATAATTCGAAAGCACTCAAGCATTCATCATTAAAATCAAATTTTCTATCATTTTCTAAAAGTCGGCTCAATGGTTTAGTAATTTTAGAAAAATCTTTAATATATCGCCTGTAAAATCCAGCATGTTCTAAAAAACTCCTCACCTCTCTCACAATAGTGGGTGGCGGCAATCTCTCAATCACTCTAATTTTAGCAGATCGACCTCCATACAATGTTCAAAAATTTTATACCCAAGCACAATTCATCCTGCAACCATAATTTGACATTTCTCCCAATTCAGAACTAGATTTGTTTTCTCGCAGAGCTCTAAAACTTTTGCTAAGTTTTTCAGAAAAATTTCAACCGAAGTCCCAAATACAAAGAAATCATCCATAAAAACTTCTATTTCAATATCTATTAAACTACTAAAGATAGACATCATACATCTCTGAAATGTTGCAGGTGCATTACACAGTCGAAAAGGCATTCTTCGAAAAGCAAATGTTCCATAAGGGCTAGTAAATGTTGTCTTTTCTTGATCCCCAGGGGCAATAGGTATTTGATGGTAACCAGTATATCCATCCAAAAAGTAGTAGTACTTATGTCCAACAAGTCTATCTAGCATTTGATTGAGAAAAGGAAGAGGGAAGTGATCTTTTCTGGTGGTGGCATTTAATTTCCTATAATCAATACAAATTCATCATCCATTAATTTGTCTTGTGGGTATAATTTCATTACATTCATTCACTTCAACAGTCACTCCTCCCTTTTTCGGTACACAATGTATTGGACTCACCCAAGCACTATCCGAAATAGGATAAATAAATCTAGCATCCAGCCATTTTAAAATCTCTTTCTTAACAACTTATTTCATTATTGGATTCAATCTCCTTTGCGGATAAACTCTCGGTTTATGTTATTCATCTAATAAAATTCTGTGCTTAAAAATCGAAGGACTAAGTCCTTTAATATTTGCCAAAGTCCATCCAAAAGATTTCTTGTATCTTTTTAAAGTTTTCAACAACTTCTGTTCTTGATAATCGTTTAACTCCGAAGATACAATAACTGGCAGGGTAGATGATTCTCTTAAAAACATATACTTTAAATGATTAGGGAGAATTTTCATCTTAAGTTTAGGAGGTTTTATTATAGATGGAATTAAGCTTTTATTTCCACCTTCCATAATGTCTAATACTTCGAATCTCTCCTGAACATACTCCAAATCTTCATTCTTCTTACTATCTGAATTTTCTTCATCTTTAATTTCTTCTTCAAACATATTTTCATACTCTACTTCTTTTTCAAATTTATTTTCAAAATAATCGTTTCTCAAATTTTCATAGACCTCCATCCTAAAACATTCATTATCTTTTTCCATTGAGGGATTCTTTATAGATTTCAAAATATTAAAGGTCACCTCTTGATCATTAACTCTCATAGTTAATTCTCCTTTTGAACATCAATCACTACTCTTCTAGTAGCAAGGAATGGTCTTCCCAAAATGATTGGAATTTCTTTATCTTCCTCCATATCAAGTACAATAAAATCACAGGAAAGATAAATTTATTCATTTTTACTAACACATCTTCCACCACTCCTTTAAGGTAAGTAATGGAATGATCGATCAACTGAAAGGTCACAGATGTAGGAGAAATTTATCCTAATTCTAATCTTTTGAAAGTTGGTAAAGGCATAAGATTAATACTAGCTCCCATTTCACATAAGGCTTTTCCGAAAAATTTTTCACTTATAGCACACGAAATAGTGAAACTACCAGGATCTTTAAGTTTTTCTGGAAGCTTCTTCTGAATAATTACACTACGCTCTCCACTAAGTGCAACAGTTTCATCATCTATAAAATTTCTTTTCTATCTCAAGATATCCTTCATAAACTTGGCATAGTCCGACATCTGTTCTAATGCTTTAACAAAAGGAATATTTATCGTTAATTTCTTAAGGATCTCAAAAAATTTTCCAAATCTATTATCCCTGTTTTATTTCTTCAATCTTTGAGGAAATGGAGTTGGTGGTTTTTCAACAGTTATCTTCATTGGCTCAAGAGGATAATCTAAGTTTAGATAAATCTTGTTTGAACCTTTTTCAATTTCCACCTTCTCCTTTTCTGTTTCAACTTGTTTTTGCACTTTAGTTTCCAATTCTTTTCCACTCTTTAATTGAATAGACTTAAGTTGTTCCTTGATTTGATATTTTAGATTGATCTCAACATTACTTGGAAGTGTTCCAGAAGGTCTATTATTAAGTGCAGTGAAATTATGCCCCAATTGATTTTTAATATTTTTCATAGCAACACCTTGAGCTTGTAATTGATTTCCCATATTCATAATCATTTCTTCAGTAGACAACTTCTTATCCTTAAATTGCGGGTTACTATTGAATCCAGGAGGATAAGATAGTCTAAATTTGGTATTTCCTTGATTGTTCAAATTTCCAATTGGATTTATAGAACTGTTACCCCAATGTGGGTTAACATTAGCACTACTATCATTCCAATTGAAATTTGGGTGATTCTTCCAACTAGGATTATAATAATTCGAATCATGATTGTTAGGTCTATTAATAGCATTTAAAGTCTCATAAGGTGTTTTAGATTCTGTTATCTATCCAAATGAATTTTCCTCCAACACTTGAGGTGGTTGGAATAATTCATTCCATATTGATCTATTTTCTTAGAAAGGGCTATTTGAGAAACTACCATAGTCATCATATCTGAATTATGAACACTAGCTACTCCCTTAGGATTTACCCGTTCAGAGGGCCATAGAAAATTATTAGTAGCCATTTCTTCAATTAATGCGTATGCTTCATCAAAAGGTTTTGACATTAACGATCCACCAGTAGCAACATTTATAATAGATCTCAATGATCCCACTAATCCATTATAAAATGTTTGAATTATTAACCAATCTGGTAAAGCATGATGTGGGCACTTCCTAAGAAGATATTTAAATCTCTCCCAAGCTTCATATATTGACTCTCCTTCAAACTGAAAAAAAAGCTATAATACCATTTCTTAGTTTAGCAGTCTTTGATGGAGGGAAATATTTTGATAGAAACTTCTGAGATAATTCTCCCCAAGTTCTAATAGATCCAGTTGCTAACGAGTTTAACCATGCCTTGACTTTATCCCTTAATGAAAAAGGAAAAAGTCTAAGTCTAACAGCGTCACTAGACACTCCTTCATATTTAAAAGTGGCACATAGTTCTAAACAACTAGCGAGATGTAAATTTTGATGCTCATTAGGTGTTCTTCTGAATTCATTATTTTGTACCATTTAGATAATAGCAGGTTTAAGTTCAAATGAATTAGCAACAACATCAGGATTTTGAATAGTTATGTGAATTTCATCTGCTGTTGGGTTAGCATAATCTCTTAAAGGTGTTGACAAATTTCCAATATCATTTCTCTAATTATCTCGATTATTCAACATTTCACAAGGTTGTTCAATTTGTTTTTGTTGTTTTCTAATTTTTCCGACAGTACGCTCTAACTCTGAATTGTAAGGCACTAAATCTATAGATCCACTACTACACATATACAATCACACAAATATATATATATATATATATATATATATATATATATATATATATATATATATATATATATATATATATATATATCGGCAAAAAGGAAAGTTCATTAAAATTGAAAAATCAAGTACATCTCGTAAAGGGAAGAGTAAGAGAGTCCCCCAAAAGTAAAAGCCTTAAAGGCTCGAAGGTGTAGCAGAAAACAAGTACAATACAATTTAAAGTGGCAGCTTTGGCCAACCAATTAGCAGGTTGGTTACCTTCTCGATAAATATGAGACCATTTGAGTTGAGTAAAACCAGAAGCAGATTGAATGGCTCTATGTAAATAAACCAAGTTCCAAGGAGGAGGAGAAGTGCCTTGCATAATGTGGATAGCCTGTTGAGAATCAGCCTCAACCTAAACATATTTCAGTTGAAAAGCTTTGGTAGTAATTAAGGCCCAATAAACTGTAAGAAGCTCTGATTCCAAAGCTGAGGAAGAAATAACAGGTGCATGGAAGTACCATACGAGCTGTCCTAAATGATTCCTGCAAACAACACCAATTCCAGTAGATGAAGAAGTAAAATTCCCATCAATGTTAATTTTAAGCCATGGCTGGGAAGGGAGTACCCAATGCAACAAAACAGCTTTTCTTTTAGGTAATATAATCAACTCAGAATGCTTGTTAAGAAAACTACAACAATTCACAACCATAGCTTTGACCAAACAAAGTTTGCTTTCATATTTAGCCTGATTTCTAGCCATCCATATAAACCAGCTGATGACCAAAGGAATTGTGGAATTTTGCTCCTTCCAATCTGTCCAGCAAGAATCAAAAGTTTGCCAATTATGCCTATGTTGAGAGAGCTTTAGATAATGTAGAACATCAGTCCACACTTGTTGAGTGATAGAACAATGTAGGAAAAGGTGAGTAAAAGTTTCCTCATCAGAATGACAAAGCCAGCATTTAGAAGCAGTCCTTAAGCCTTTTAACTTCAGAATATCATCCAGAGGAAGGAATTTGTGAAATAATCTCCAGCTAAAAAAAGACTTTGAGGGAGATAAGTTTCTGTGCCAAATCTTATCACCCCAATGGGCATCCTGCCAATGAGTATAGGATTGATGAATAAAACTGTTCAGAGAGTGGTTAGAGAAATGCTTGAGTAGAATTTTATCGGGTCTAGTTGTATCAATGGGGATTGAAATGATATTTTGCACAGTATCCTCATCATGTACCTTGTTCAGATAATCCACATTCCATTTATCATGAATCCAGAAATCTGAGACTGTTAGCTGGGGCTTATAATCAATGGAAGAAGAAATAGGACCATCTGGCAGCCAGTTATCCAAATAGAAGTTAATATTGCCAGTACCCACCTCCCAACAAAAAAGAGTTTTGGCAAAGTCTCTAACCTTCAGCAAGCTTTTCTAATGTTTGGAATCACCCAATTTAGGAGTAACAACATTAGGATGTAGTTTCTTACAGTACTTCTCTTGCAAATACCTAGCCCACAATGTATCTTGTTGCCTGAACTTGATCCATTGTTTACAATAATAGAGGTGACTCATTTGTTGAAAACTTTTAAAGCCCAGTCCACCAGCTTTAGTAGGTTTACACAGTTTATTCCAAACTGTCCAATGTGGTTTTTTGTACTGCCCATCCCAGAGGAATTTGTTAAAAAGAGTTTCAAGCATTCTTTGAGTGCTTCTTTTCATCTTCACCATCTGCATAGTGTAAAGGGGGAAAGTAGATAGGATGCTTTTGAGCAGTGTCACTCTTCCTCCATTAGAAAGGAAACTATTAGTCCAACGGTTAATAGTTGAGGAAATCTTATTAACAACTTCATCATATTGTGATTGTTTTTTCCTCCCTTTAATCAACTGCACCCCCAAGTACTTTAAAGGCATATCAGCAGCAGGAAAACCAGTTAAATCTTTCAGAAAAAGTGTAAGTTTATAATGTTTCCCAGCCAAGAACTGACATTTCCTCTTATCGAGCTCAAGTCCAACCACTTGGGAAAGATGATCTAGAATTTGTAGAGTTTTCTTTATTGCGTGTTTGTTGCCATTAGTAAAAAGGATTACATCATCTGCATAAGCCAGGTGACTAATCATCTGAGAAGAGCTATGTTTATAATTAAGATAATAATATTTGATATGAGCAGCATTGAGAATTCTAGAAAAATAATCAAATGCCAGGATAAAAATGGTAGGAGACAAGGGGTCTCCCTGTTTAAGGCCCCTTCTAGCAGTGAAGAAACCATTACTACTACCATTGACCAATATACTATAGTAGGCACTTGAAAGCCATCTCTGAATTAAGTTACAGAAGGAAGGGTTAAAACCTCTGGCCTTAAGAACTTGCACAATAAAAGTCCAGCTGAGTGAGTCATAGGCCTTCTTATGATCCAGCTTAAAGATAAGATTCTGCCCTCTACAAGACTTGTCAATGTCAAGTAACAACTCCTGAGCAAGCAAACAGTTTTCTGTAATATTTCTCCCCTGCAAAAAAGCTGATTGATTAGAACTAATAAGCTATTGGAGATGTGGTTGAAGTCTACTAACAATGATCTTGCTAATAATTTTAGTTAATGTGCTGGTAAGGCATATAGGTCTGAAATCAGTCCAGCTGGATTTGTTATTGTCTTTTGGAATAAGAGCAATACTTGTAGCAGCAAAGTACTTAGGAAGTTCGGCTTCCGAGAAAAAGACCGAATGACCATAACAAGGTCGGGACCCACAATGTCCCAAGCTTTAATATAAAAAGTGGAAGTAAACCCATCGGGCCAGCGAGTCTTATTCCCATCTATACTCTTCGAGTACATTCGAATTTTAGTTTCATCAGGTAATATGGTTAGTTGGAGCTGCTGTGCATAATTAAAGTCATCATGGAATACTTCAGATATAAAGGAAGAAGTAGAAGTAGGGGAAGCAGCTAAATGTGATTGAAAAAAGTTCACTGCACTTTGTAAGATTAAATGAGGTTCATTCACCCAGCTGCCATCAGATTCCTTGATTTCGAAAATGGTATTAATCTGCCTTCTGTATTTAATAACAGCATGAAAAAATTTAGTATTCCTGTCACCATATAAGTGTCTATTTATAGCAGCTTTTTTTTTCAAGAAAAGTTCTTCCCTTTCCAAAGCATGTAGAAGCTGAGTTTATGCATCAATTAACTCCTGAGCATGAGACCCATCCTAATCATGCATGGTTTTCAGCACCCGGACTTGATGATCAACATCAATCACTTGTTGAAAAACATTACCAAAACTAGTTTTATTCCAAAGCCTTAACTGGCATGCCACATTTTTCTGAAGTCTCCAAATTTTGACAATAGGATTCATAACAGTAAAGGTTGGAACATTACAAGCTTCCTTTATCACCTCTAAAAAATTTGCATGTTCAGTCGAAACATTTAAAAATCTGAAAGGTGAGACACCAGCTTTAGGAAAGAAGGAAATCTGAATTAATAAAGGAGAGTAATCAGATGTATATCTGTGTAGATGATGGATTTGAGTTATAGAGAAAGTGTTCAGCCAAGAGTCATTAGCTAGAAATCTGTCAATTCTTTCCAAAAGATTACCCCTTTGCCAAGTGAAAGGTGAACCAATAAAGCCAAGATCAAATAAGCCTGCACTAGTAATATTCTGCAAAAAGTGTAACATTGACTGTAGATCAGGATTTCTGCCTCCCAGCTTCTCACTGGGATCCCTAATGCAGTTCAAATCACCACCAGCAATCCAATTGTTGTTAATAGCAGCATTGATACTAAGTAAATCAGCCCATAAGGAAGATTTATCTGTATTAGAACAGCCAGCATATACAAAGGTAGCAAAGCCAGTAAATTGCTCCACCCCAAATTGAAGATGCATAAATTGGTAATTATCAATGACAACAGTACAATTCAACTCTTTTCTGCTAAAGACCCAAATCTTGTTGTTACAGTTAGCATGAAAGTGAAAACCAGGGAATCTCTTTGTGAATTTAGAAATATTTTTATATACCATAGGTTCTAACAAAGCAAAGAGCCAAAGTTTATGAGTCCTGTTTAAGAAAAGGAGTCTATCAAGGGTGCCAGGACCAGCCACACCCCTGACATTCCAGCATAGTAGATTAATCCTGATGAATGGCTCTTACCGTACCCTAGTTAACCTAGGGGGAGGGGCTGAAGAGCTTTCCATACCAATGATATTAGTTAGAGATAAATTTTGTAGTTCAAGAGCATCCTTTCTTCTTCTTCTTCTACTTTTTTGTTGGGACCAAACTCCCTCCATTTTATTAGTAAGCCCATCTAAGATAATATTAGCAGCATCCTTCTCCATTGGATCTGGTGGAGTTATAAAAGTGTCATCTACTTAAGAACTCAAAGGGAGAGCATCCCCCCCAAGAGACTCATTGTCCCCACCAGTGGGATCTCTTATTTCAAGCACCTGACCAGAAATGGTCCCAACATCAAAGTTCTCAGTAGCACCTCTGGAGTGGACTGGATTTTTGTCTGGCTACGGCAGTCTGTGTTCTGTCTGAATGGTATTAGTCAACACTTCCGTAGATTGGGTGTCTAAAGCCATCTGACCAGGAGTTGGAGCCTTTGGATGAGAGGTTGAGGGATTTGATTGAGCAACAGTTTTTTTCCTTTGTGCAACTTTGTAAGGCCTAAGTTCAGGATGTAGATTGAAACATTGATCCATGGTATGCCCAAATATGTGACAGTGTTTACAATATAAAGGTTAATACTCCATAACTATAGGCTGCCAATACCCATTATTAGCAGTGCCTAACCAAACTCCATCCAGATAAGGTAGGGTAATTTCCCTTTCCACAAGAAAACTTGCCTTAGAAATTCTTGTGACATTTGCAAATGACATATCTAACTTAAGTGGCCTTCCCATTGAGTCAGCTATGCCATAAATAACTCTGTGATTATTATAAGGCAGCTTAAGATTAGGTAGATTGAACCACACAGGTACAATTGGGGGTTCCTAGGAAGGATCAAAATCCAAGGTCCACTTCAATAGTTTCATGGGTTTCCCATCTATCATTATAACCTTCTTAGAAAAGATTTGTGCATAATCCTCCTCCAAAGAAAGTTGCAACATTATATGCCTGCTGTCAAAAACTCCCACTTTCCAGCTACCGCTTTTCAACAGTTTCATGACAAATTCCACAAGGAACCTTGCCTTGGAAAGTAGGCTGGGAGGATACAAGCTCTCACTACAGAGCTCCCACTCACCCTTCACCTGAAGGCTAACCTTCGAGTTTAGTTACTAATCTTAGAACCAATTTGGGGATTTCAGCATGTCACCCTGAAACCTCCAAATTGAAGTCCATCAAAACACATTTCCCTATTTATTTGCACTCAATTCTCATGAACTACGCAATTCATCCATGGAAATTGATTGGATTCTTCATTAATGTTTTATGACACTAAATCCTTTCAGAATTAATGTTCAACAACATATTTTAACTATTCAATTAGCCAAATCGAAAAGTAAATTAAGTCCGAAATGAAAAACCATCACAATTTCTTAAATACGTTAAAAGTACGTCAAATCCACATCAATCCATCATCACATCTCTATGCAAGAAGAAACACAAAGGAGACTACTCAGAATTCATAAAGAAGATACAATAAAACATGAATTTTATATATAAAAGAAAAGTCATACAGACCACAAAAGAAAATATAACTTATCTCTTTCTCTTCCCTAATGCAATTCCCTTGAAGTTCTTTTGAATATTTTTCTCTCTTCTTTACAGCACTTAATTCCCTCTTTAGAATGGAAAGGAAGAAGCAATCTCTCACTTCACTTTATCTGCTTCACTCCTTAGAGAAAATTCCTCTCAAATCTTCACTTCTACACACTTTGCTCCTAAACCCTAACACTTAACACACACCAAGATCACTACAATACACAAGACACACGTATTTTCGTCCAAAAATAGTTACTTATAAGTTAGAAACAAAATCCCAAGAGTTTCCATAGACATCCCTTAAAAAAGTCGCCAAAACTCCTCAAATTTGAATTCCACCGACATTGGGTGCTGGCGGCACCTGATAGGGCGCCGGTGACGCTCTATCGTCCCAATAATGCAGAGTTCTCTGGAAAATGGTGTCGGTGGCACCCATTCTAGCGTCGGCGGTGCCAGAACCTGTTTTCCTCTTTTTTTCTCCTTTTTGTTCTGAAATCTTTCCTTTTCTATTCTTTTCGCTCCAATCAACTAAAATCATCACATCTGCAACAAATCATGAAAAATACCTTTCTTTAAAGTGCAATATCACCAAAATAGGTAAAATTACATAGCAAAAATAATATATATATTTTTGGTGCATCAATGCTTCCCCAAACTGATTATTAGATACCATCTGGATAATAACTGGTTTAAGTTCAAATGAATTAACAGCTACAACAGGGTGTTGAATACTACCATGAAGTTCATCCACTGTAGGGTTAGCATAATCTCTTAAAGGTCTAAATTCTTGATGGATTTCAACATTTTGATGAACTTGATTTACCATTTCTTGAATATTTTTATCTTTTTCTAAATTTTAATTTTTTTCATTTTGATTTTTCTGATAGTTCTCTCTAATTCAAAATCGTAAGGTACAAGTTCTTCAGTACCTGAACTATGCATACAAAATTAACAAAATAAAATAAAACACACTAATAAAAAACAATGAAAAGTAAAAACTTAATTTTTCTTGAATTTTATTTAAATGAAATTTTAATTAATTTCCCCGACAACGACGCCAAAAACTTGATCCCCAAATATTTACCCTTAATTTTTATATATGAAATTATACTTTAATTATTTATAATATGGGATACTACGCAAGTGTACGTATCGTTTATCAAGTAATATATGACTTTTTGATTAAACCCTGAATATCGAACCTACAGGGAGATGTCTTAAAATTTAAAGAAATAAGAAAAAAAAAGCTTTTTAATTTTTAAAATGATTTTGTAAAGTATGTTTTAAGATATAAAGTTTTTCAAATTTATTTTTAGTATTTTCTGAATAAAAAGTAAAGCAAACAACTAAAGTTAACACAACTATAAAATTGTATGAAAGTAGATGAGAATAAAATATCTTTTTCCACTTTCAATCAATTAGTAATAATTATGGAATTTCGTTGTGGAAGTATCTAAAATATGTTGTGCCAAATAGAAGCAATTATATTCTTTACCCTTACTTGGTTCTATATAGAACATTGGTTAATTTGGTGATTTGAAATCTTGTAGATGGGTTAGGCAGGGAAGATACTAGCTCTCACTGTAGAGTTCGATCGATTCCCTCCACCTGGAGGCTAACATCTCATAACAAAAATTTTCACATCAAATCAAATTAGGGGGCTTTAGCCTGTCACTCTAAAGTCCTTTAATTTTACTCCCCATTATAAGTATATCTTCCAATTTATTTGCACCCAACAATATGGACTACAATTCTCATCCATACAATTGCATGTGATTCTTTCCAATTGTTGATTGAGACAATACCGCAATGGATCTTACATAATCTCTCAACAAATTTTACCATCTTAATTGGTCAAATCAAGAAGTAAATGAAGTGCAAGGTAGTGAATCATCACAACTTCTTCCAACATTGAAATCCTATACTTCACACAACTTTCTTCCATAATTTAATTACTCCATCATTTAAAAGGAAAAAGATAAAGAAAACTACTCACAATCACAACTTGATTTGAAAGTAGAAATTATAGTGAGAACACAAAAAGTTTTACTTTAAAACCAAATGTAAAACAAAGTTAAACACTTATCTAAAAATCCTCTCCACAAGACTTTTGAAGTTCCTTTGAAACTTTGCTTTCCCTTTACAAGACACAATCGAGGTTGGCGCCCAACTCCGTAGACTATAAATCTCTATTCTACTCTTAATAAAAACTAGATATAAGTGATAATAAAAGTGGTGAAGTGGAAAGGTGTGCTCTTAACAAATCTCTAACATAAACTTGACTCTTAACACTAATCACACCCTCTAACAACAACCTTTTTTCTGATCTTCAAGTCTTCTTTTTAAATTTTCCAAAAGGTGCCTTGGTGTCTCTTCAAAATATGTCCAGATTCAATGTATCCATCAAGAATGCATCCATCCGTTCAAATTTTACTTGAGTTTTGGCGTTGATGGGAACTTAGTGAAGTTTAAACTAAAGGATTCTTTAAAACCCCATCAAATTCACGCTAAAATCAAACAAAATTCGTCACCTTAACTGTGGCGCCTATGTGCTAACCATCCGACACTTAGGTGCCAGAGGCCATTTTTGCTCATCTTTCAATTTTTGCTCCAAATTTGATCTTTTATTGCTCCTTTCATCATAGTCAATTATTTTAATCATACCTACAAGAAAAACACAAAAATACCTTCCATTAAAGTGCAATATCATCAAAAATAGGTATAAAAATGTGCTCAAAACACTATGTATTTTAGGTATATCATGAAGCATTATAGTTCTGACAGTTCATCAGTAGCTTGTCAGGGATTGCATTTGATTAGTATGACGAGCTTCTTAATGGATCAGTGAAAAAATTTGCAGAAATGGAGAGCAAGTTCATGAAGAGATTCGCAAGTGCCCAATACCATGTTACCATAGGAGATCTCGTGATAGAGTGGCAGAAGCCCGACGAGACTTTAGTCGATTACATATTGAGATGGAGAAACTTAAGCATGAAGTGTGAACCTCAACTACAAAAACAACATGTGATTGAGATACTACTCAAGTGTGTCCATGGTCCCTTATTGATAAGAGTACGGAGGTCAAGGAAGTCCATAATGATGGTTTTAAACCAATCAAGTTTTATAAAGCTTCTCCTTTTACTTCTGAACGTTGTGTAATTCTCGAAAAAATGATTCTAATGAATTAATGGAATTACCTTTTGGTTACTTTTCTCCATGTGTACAAAATTTAATTCAACAAGGACATGTGTCAAAGCAAATGCGAAGGGATAAGCTACAATCATTTGAAAAATTATGGAATACAAAAGGAAGGAAAATCAATTTAAGAGAAGGTCTTGGGTTTGGTACGATCGAACCCGTCGATGACTCGGGATTTTGCATACTTGTTACCAGTCAGCCAGCGGAAGATTGCCTAGACATTCAAGATGAATTCGAAGATCAACAATTAGAAGATGCTCCGCCAGAGTTTGAAGAAGAAATCATGTCAAGTGTAAATGAATTAAAAGAAATCATCCTCGGGACTGTGGAACAGCCCCGACCAACCTTCATAAGTTTGTTAATCAACAAAGAAGAGTTTACAGACTTTGTTAAGTTACTGTCAGAATTTAAGGACTGCTTCGCTTGGAATTATGACAAAATGTCTGGACTATCTCCAGAGGTTGCAATTCACTCACTAGGAGTGGATCAAAGTACAACGTCAGTAAAGCAAGCTCCTAGGAGAATGCACCTCAAAATAGAACAACAAGTTATAGTAGAAATAAAGAAATTAATAGACGCCAACTTTTTCCGAGAAGAACAATAACTGACATGGTTGGCTAACGTCATACTCGTTAAGAAGAAAAATGGACAGATACAAGTATGTGTCGACTTCAGGGACTTAAATAAAGCATGTCCAAAGGATGAATTCCCGTTACCAATACCGGAATTAATGGTGGACATTGCATCATCACATGCAATTTTATCCTTCATGGATGGATCATCGAGTTACAATCAAATCAAGCTGGCTCCAGAAGATGCAACACTTACAGGCTTCAGAACTCCAATTGGGATCCACTGCTACACTGTGATGCCGTTCAGATTAAAGAATTCCAGAGCTATCTACCAAAGAGAATTGAAAAAAATCTTCGATGACCTCATTCACAACCAAGTGGAATGCTACGTGGATAATTTGGTCATTAAGAGAAAAGTAAAGGAAAATCATCTGTATGATTTGAGGATCATATTTGAACGATTACGGTAATACAATCTTAAGATGAATCCCTTAAAATACGCCTTTAGCGTTACCTCCAGGAAATTTTTGGGATTCGTTGTCCGTCATCGGGGAATCGAAATCGACCCATAGAAGATAAAAGATATCTTAGAAATGCCTCCTCCCAGAGCCTTGAAACAACTAGGTTCTTTTTAAAGAAAATTGACATACTTAAGACGCTTCATATCTAATCTATCAGGAAGGTCTCTAAGCTTTTCAAACTTACTCCAAAAGGATGTCACGTTCATTTGGGGGGAGCCGTGTTAACAGGCTTTCGAAGATAATAAATGATATTTAATGACACCACCTTTCTTAGCAGCTCCTATCCTGGGTAAACTGTTGATACTTTTTATCGCGGCTTTAGATGAGTCCCTCGGAGCCTTACTTGCCCAAGTCAATGATGAAGGTTAGGAGAACACACTCTACTACCTGAGTCGACGTCTAATACCTGAGGAAGTAAAGTATTCCCTATTGAGAAACATTATCTAGCTTTGGTTTTTGCCGCTCAAAATTTTAGACAATACATGTTGTCTCATAAGGTCAACCTGATCTCAAAAGTTAATCCATTGCAATATTTGATGACCCGACCAACACTTTCCAGATGCTTAGCAAGGTGGTCGATGATATTATTGTAATTTAATATAACTTTTGTGCCCCTTCGCGCTATCAAGGGACAAATTCTCATGGATTTTCTTATAGCGCACCCACTGTCAGCGGGGTCCCCTCTCAATGATGATCTACCAGATGAACAAATAATGCAAGTGGAAGGTCCCAACACTCGATGTTGGGAAATGTACTTCGATGAAGCATCATCAGCCAGAAGAAACAAAGGACAATAGACAGTGATACCCGATAAAGCAAGAGTTGATCTAATCTTTGTGACACCAGATTAGGCCACACTAAGGTATTCCTACCACCTGACTGAGCCATGTACCAATAACAAAGCAGAATGTGAAGATCTAATCACCAGTTTAGACTTGGTAATATTAATTGAGATTACAGACATTGCAATGTATGGTGACTCATAACTCGTCATCCAACAAGTGGCAGGACAGTATAAAATTTTGAAACTTAGATAAGAAGAATAACATCAGTACACGATGAAATTATTGGAGTAGATTCTGAGTGTGACACTGTATAGGATTCCTCAAGAAAACAATGCCCGGGTGGACACCTTAGCTAAGCTTGCTAAGGAGTTGGCTTGTCCACCTGAAGATTCTATAGATATTACCATGCAAGGGAGTCAAGTTTTGTCGCAGATCGACCTCGACAGCTTGCACAATATTGGAAAAGAAGAAATAACAACTGTTGTGTCATATGATATAGAAGATTGGCGTCAACCGATAATAGAATATCTGCAAACAGGAAGATTTCTGGATGAAAAGTCAGTGGCACATCAAATTCAGAAGAGGGCTATCTCATATGCCTTAATTGATAATGTTCTGTACAAGAGATCCTTCGATCAGATGTAGCTCAAATGTCTCAACAGAGCAAAACTACAGAAAATCATCAAAGAAGTACATAACGGATTATGTGGAGCTCACCAGTCAGGGCCAAAAATGAAGATGAACATCAAAAGACTCGGATATTATTGGTCTGTAATGATAACTGACTGCATGGACATAGTTAAGAAATGTCATCAGTGCCAAGTGCACGAAGTGGTCTTACACCAACCTTCGAATGTTCTACACCTCACGATTGCCTCGTGGCCATTTGAGTGTTGGGGCACAGATATAGTGGGTCCGATAGACCATCCATCTTCTAAAGGACACAAATTTATACTAGCTGCTACAAATTACTTCTCTAAATGGGCAGAGGCAATGCCGCTAAGGGAAGTTACAACACAACATGTTCTATAGTTTTTCAGGAATCAGGTTGTCTACTGCTTCGGTGTTCCTCGAAGGATCATCTCTAATAATGGGTCTGCTTTCAAGAGCACAGAGATCAATAATTTCATTAAAATACACAAAATAGATTAAAGATACTGTACAATCTATTACCCCAGAGTGAACGGTTTGGCAGAACCATTCAACAAAATACTTGTACATATCTAAAAGAAGACACTCGATGACAATAAAAGAGGATGACACGAGAAGTTACTGGAAGCTTTGTGGATTACAGGACGTCAATAAAAAATTTTAGGCCTTTAGAGAAAAAGTAAGCGAAAATGAACAAATTTGGAGCGAAAAAGGACAAAAGTGCGTTTATTGAACTAGCACCGAACAATGTTGTCACCAGCGCCAGACAACTCCAGTTTACAGAGAGTTATGACATTTTGGTGGAATAATGCAGCGCCAGACAGCGCCCTATCGCGAATTCAATCTAGATTTAATGTATTTGGCCGAATTTTGAAGGGTTACTTGAGGAAACTCTTGGGAATTTAGTTTTGGCCGAATTTAAACACTTTTGGAGCCAAGTTTGAAGGAGGGAAAAAGGGAAGAAAAGAGTTTAGAGTATAGAGAGAGTTTCTGTCCATTTTGTGTAGGAAGTTAGGTTTTGTGTTTTCTCTTCTAAGGAGTGTGAGAGAAGAGGGAAAGTGAGAGATTTCTTCTTCCTTACTCATCTAAAGAAAGAATTGTGTGTTGTTGTGAAGAAAGAAGAGAAGTCAAAAGAACTCCTTGAGATTCACTTGGGGAAGAGTTTGAGATAAGTTGTCTTTACTTTACTCTGTTTGTACGACGTTGTTTTTATAATTAGAATCCATGTTTTGTTATCTTTTCCTCATGAGTCTTGAGTAAATTTCTTTGTCTTTCTCCTTTTCATGTGATGTGCTGATGTTGTGAAATAGAAATGATGTGCCAATTTATTATGGAGAATTTGTGATGACCTTTTAACTTAGAACTTCATTTATTTTTTGATCTGGCCAATTGAATTGTTAGAACTTGTTAGGAAACATATGTTCCTTAAGGATTATGAGTTCCACAAAAAAAGTGAAGGTCACATTTAATGTCCATGAATAAGAGACGTAGTTCATAGGGATTGAGTGCAAATAAATAGGGAAATATACTTTGATGGGTGTAGAATTGGAGATTTCAGAGTGACAGGCTAAAATTCTCAACTTAGTCCTAATGTTTAGAAACTGAAGCGAGAGTTAGCCTTCATGTGAAAGGGAAGTGGGAGCTCTGGAGTGAGAGCCAGTATCCTCCTAGCCTAACCACAGATTTAGGGACTAAACTTTGGATTATGCAATGTTCTTTATATGCTGAAATATGGGTAAAGAATAGAAATGCTCCTCTTTGGCACAATACATTTACATCACTGATCTATGTCATAATAATCATCACATTATGATTGGAAAGGAGGAAGACTCTTTCTTATAACTGAACTTTGTTATAAATTTAATCTTGTGTTAGTTTAACTTGTTAGGGTCTAGAACGTACTTTAGTAGAAATAGTAATTTAATCTATTTTTCTTTACATTAAGAATTAAACCTCTTGCAATTGTACTGTGATTCGATTAGTGATTTCTGTACTATGCCATAAAATTAAGCCTCCCTGTGGGATCGATAACCAGGACTCCACTAGAGCACTGTATTAGTTGAGTGATACATATACTTACATTAATTTTATGACTTATTATTAAACTAAATCAATATATAAATCTAAATATGAGTTCATTAATTTTTACAAATTAAAGAACTCGCACCAAGATTTTGCACCGTTGTCGGGGAGGAAAGGTATAAAAGTTTGGTAGAAAAAGGGTAACTATTAAAATTTAATTTTGTAGTATTTGAAATCTTATATTTGAATTTCAAGTCATAATTGTGTGTGTCTGTATATTGCTAGTGTGTTTATTGTGTTTGCATGCGTAGTATCGGATATATGGTTTAGTGCCTTACGATTCTGAATTAGAGCGTACTATTAGAAAAATTCGAAAACAACAAAAACAATCTGTTAATCCTCACAAAATGGTGAACCACTTAAACAATCAAACCAAAAATATACCAGGACCTTTTAAAGATTATGCTAATCTAACAACAGATGAAATTCACTTAACTATTCAAATTTCTGATGTTGCTGCTAATTCATTTAAGCTTAAACCTGCCATTATCCAAATATTACAAAATAATCAATCTGGAGGAACACCTAATGAAGATCCTAACTTACATATCACTAGTTTTCTAGAACCGTGTGCTACTTTTAAGTATGATGGAGTATCAAACGATGAGTTAGGCTTAGACTTTTTCCTGTTTCATTAAGGGATAAGGCTAAGGAGTGATTAAATACATTAGCACCTGGATCTATTAGAACTTGGGGAGAGCTTTCACAAAAGTTTCTATCAAAATATTTTCCTCCTTCCAAAACTGCTAAGCTGAGGAATGATATCACATCTTTTAATTAGTTTGATGGAGAATCCATATATGAAGCTTGGGAAAAATTTTGATAATCTTCTGAGGAAGTGTACACACCATGCTTTACCAGACTGGTTAATAGTTCAAACCTTTTATAATGGATTAGTGGGATCTTTAAGATCGATTATCGATGCTGCAGCTGGTGAATCTTTAATGTCAAAACCTTTTGATGAAGCATATTCATTGATTGAAGAGATGGCTACTAATAATTTTCATTGGCCCTCTGAGCAAGTAAACTCTAAGAGAGTAGCTAGTATTCATGATTCTGATGCGATAACTATGATAGTCTCTCAAATTGCTGCACTTTCTAAGAAAATAGATCAATATGGAATGAATTATTCTCCAACACTCCCAGTGTTAGAAGAAAATTAATCAGGACAGATGATAGAGTCTCAAATGTCTTATGAAACCTTGAATGCTATAAATAACAAATTCCATAATACTTATTCGAATTGTTATAATCCTAGTTGGAGGAATCATCCGAACTTTAACTGGAATAACACCAATGTTGTTGTTAATCTGAAATGGGGAAACAATCCTATGAATCAAGTTGGAAATCTGAACAACCAAGAAAATACCAATTATAAAACTTCTTATCCTCCTGGTTTTAATAGTAATCAATAATTTAAGGAAAAGAAGTTGTCTACTGAAGAAATGATTCTGAATATGGGTAATCAAATTCAAACTCAAAATGTTGCAATGAAGAACATTAAGAATCAATTGGGACATATCTTTACTACGCTTAATAATAGACCTTTTGGGAATCTTCCTAGCAATGTTGAGATCGACCCGAAAGATCAAAACAAGGAGCAGATTAAGGCTATTCAATTAAGGAGTGGAAAAGAATTGGAACCAAAAGTTCACAAAAGAAGTCTAAGTTGAAATAGAGGAAGTGAACATAGAGAAAGGTTCTAATAAGATATATCCAGACGAGTATCCACTAGAACCAATGAAGATAACTATTGAAAAACTACCTCCTCCTTTTCCTCAAAGACTAAAGAAACAGAACAGTGATAACAAATTTGCAAATTTTTTAGAAATTCTTGAGAAATTAAAGATTAATATTCCCTTTGTTGAAGCATTAGAGCAGATGCCTGATTATGCAAAATTTATGAAAGATGTACTTACAAAGAAAACAAAGTTTAAAGATCAAAAGACTGTTGCACTTAGCGGTTCAGAAAAAACTTCCTAAAAAACTTAAAGACCCTGGTAGTTTCACTATCCTGTATGCTATAGGTGAGAAATTTTTCGAAAGAGCTTTATGTGATCTTGGTGCTAGTATTAATCTTATGCTTTTATCAACTTTCGAAAGATTGGGAATAGGAGAAATTTTACCAACATCTGTGACTCTTCAACTGGCTGATCGTTCTATCACTTATCCTAAAGGAGTTGTGTAAGATGTATTAGTAAAGGTGGATAAATTTATATTTCCTGTGAACTTTATTGTATTAGATACAGAGGAAGATAAAGAAATTTCAATTATTTTGGGAAGACCATTCCTTGCTACTGGGAGAGCTGATCGATGTTCAAAAAGGAGAGTTAACTATGAGAGTCAATGACCAAGAGGTAACTTTCAACAGTATGAAATCTATGAAGTACCCTTCAACTAAAAAAGATGATGAGTGTTATCGAATGGAAGCCTGCGATTATTTGAGAGAATATCATTTTAAAGAAGTATTTGAAGAAAATTTGGAATGTGAGGATGAATATAAAAGTGAAAATGAAGATGATTTTGATGATATGAAGAATGAAAAGTTAGAATTTGTTCAAGAAAATTTTGAAAGATTGGATACTATGGAAAATGGAGATAAAATTTTATTTCCATCTATCATTAAACCCCCTGAACTTGAGCTGAAAATTCTTCCTAATCATTTAAAGTACTTGTTTTTAGGAGAATCATCTACTTTTCCAGTCATTGTATTTTCGGATTTAAATGAATATCAAGAACAAAAATTATTGGAAACTTTAAAAAGATACAAAAAGGCTTTTGGTTGGTCCATAGCTGATATTAAAGGAATCAGTCCTTCGATCTGTATGCACATAATTTTGTTAAATGAACAACACAAACCAAGAGTTGATCCACAAAGGAGACTGAGCCCAATAATGAAAGAAGTAGTCAAAAAGAGATTTTAAAGTGGTTAGATGCTGGCGTTATAATCCTATTTCTGATAGTGTTTGGGTGAGCCCCATTTATTGTGTTTCTAAGAAAGGAGGAGTGACTGTTGATGTAAATGATCGAAATGAAAATATACCGACAAGACAAGTCACTAGTTGGCAAATTTGTATTGATTATAGAAAATTAAACACCACCACCAGAAAAGATCACTTTCCTTTACCTTTTTTAGACAAAATGCTAGACAGACTTGCTGGACACAAGTAATATTACCTTCCAGATAGATATACCTTTTATCACGAAATACCTATTGCTCCTGAGGATTAGGAGAAGAATACATTCATTAGCCCTTATGGAACTTTTGCTTTTAGAAGAATGCCCTTTGGAATATGTAATGCACCTGCAACATTTCAAAGATGTATGACATCCAAATTTAGCAAATTAGGAATAGAAGTATTTATTGATGATTTCTCAGTATTTGGAGATTCATTTGATGCATACCTATGCAACTTAGAAAAAGTTTTAGAGGTATACAAAAGAACAAATTTACTCCTAAACTGGGAAAAGTGTCAACTTATGGTTGCAGGAGGAATTGTGCTTGGGCATAAGATATCTTAATATGACATGGAAGTAGATCCTCCAAAGATTCAAATTATAGAAAAATTACCACCTCCAACAACTGTGAGAGGGGTAAAAAGCTTTTTGGGACATGTAAGATTCTACAGGCGATATATTAAAGATTTTTCAAAAATGTTTAAGCCTCTATGCCAACTTTTGGAAAAAGATAGAAAGTTTGATTTTAACGATGAATGCTTAAAAGCTTTCGATTTTTTGAAAGGAAAACTAATTGCTACCCCTATAATAGTTTCACCTGACTGGGAGAAACCATTTAAGTTAATGTGCGATGCTAGCGATTATGCTATTGGAGTTGTTTTAGGGCAAAGACATGACAAAATCTTTAAAGCTATATACTATGCTAGTAAGACTCTTACTCATGCTCAAATTAATTACACTACTACTGAAAGAGAGTTATTAGAGATTGTATATGCTTTTGAAAAATTTAGATCTTACTTAATTGGAGCTAAATGTATAGTGCATACTGATCATTCTGCTATTAAATACTTAATGTAAAGGAAGGATTCAAAACCAAGACTGATTTGATGGATGCTTTTAATGCAAGAATTTGATTTTGAGATCGTTAATAGAAAGGGGGTCGATAATAAAATAACTGATCATTTATCTGGACTTGAACAACCTAATTTGGATGATTTTGAAAAAGAAATCACTGAAACTTTTCCTGATGAGCAATTATATAATATTGAAGGAAATTTACTGTGGTATGCTGATATTGTGAAATACATTGTTAGTAATATTTTACCACCTGATTTAACAATGCAACAACATAAAAAATTTAAGCATTATGCTAAATTTTATTTCTGGGATGATCCATATCTGTATAAGCAATGTAAATATATTATTATTAGAAGATGTGTGCCTTATGAAGAAACTGAAAAAATTATTCGAGAATGTCATGATTCTGAATTTGGAGGACATTTTGGAATTAATAGAACTACACATAAGATTTTGCAATCTTGATTTTATTGGCCTACACTTTTCAGAGATGTTTATAGATTTACAAAAACTTGTGATCGATGTCAGAGAATAGGCAATATATCTAGAAGAAATAAAATGCCTCTTAATTTCACTTTGGAAGTCAAAATTTTTGATGCTTAAGGATTAGATTTTATTGGACCATTTATGCCTTTATTTGGAAATATATCTATACTGATTGCTGTTGATTATGTGTCAAAATAGATTGAGGTAATAGCTTTACCTTGGTGTGATGCTAAAATTTTTTTGAGGTTTTTAATGAAAAAATAATTTCACATGATATGAAATGTCTAGAGTAATCATTACTGATGGAGGATCCCATTTCAAGAATAATCTAATTCACAGATTGGTGAAAAAAAATATAATATAGTGCATAGAATCTCTACTGCTGATCATCCCCAAACTAATGGTTTAGCAGAGATATCTAATCGTGAAATTAAACGAATTTTGGAGAAAATCATTAATCCTAAGAAATTGGATTGGACTGTTAGATTTTATACTGCTTTATGGGCATACATAACTGCTTATAAAACACCTATAGGAATGTCCTCTTACGGATTAATCTTTGGAAAAACTTGTCATTTGCCAGTTGAATTAGAATATAAAGCATATTGGGTGATAAAGAAATTAAAGATGCTAGTGAGAAGGACTGTTGCAATTGAATGAATTGGAAGAAATCAGAAATGAATCATATGATAATGATAGAATATATAAGGAAGGAAGTAAAATATGGCATGATCAGAAGATTTTCAAAAAGGAATTTGAACCAGGACAAAAAGTTTTACTATACAATACAAGAGTGAAATTATTTCTTGGGAAACTAAAATCTAGATGGACAGGACCTTTCATTGTCATAAAAGTATATCAGTTTGGAGTTGTGATTATCAAAGATCTAAAATATGGAAGAATATTCAAAGTTAATGACCAACCATATTTTGAAGGAAATAGACATAATTTTAAAGAGGTTTTAATGTTGGATAAACCTGAATAACGGAAAGTTATGTTGGGCTGACGACGTTAAACCAAATGCTTTGTGGGAGGCAATCGATAGTTATTGAGTGTTTGCTTTGTTTTATATGCTATTTGCACTTTTTTGTTACTTAATTAATCTTATTCTTCCTTAATTATCATTAATAACATTTAAGAAATTAGTCAAATTGAAATTTGAAAAAAATTTAAACGAAGTGAAGTTTGGCGAAATTTGAACTAGCGTCGAACGACGCTGTTATCAGCACCGGACAGCGCTGCTGTTCAGAAAACCATTTCTCGTCTTTAAATTTAAGTTTTGGCTGTTCTAGGCGGTACATCCTCCATTAGAACTCCAAAAAAATGTCCCTAGACGTAGGAACTGTCAATGCAACGAAGAGGAAGACCCAAATTCTTGTCCAAATGGATTCCAACTCGATGAAAACTCAAGGATTTCAAGTGTTCAACCATAGAAAGTTCATAAGTTTTGAGGCGTAGTGGCTATTGAACAAAAATATCTTGAAAATGAGGTTGATTAAGGGGCGAGGCTTTTTGAATCGAGGTCAAATTCTCCTATGACTAAAATTGATGAAATTTTTGTTCAGAGACATTGGTAAGTATTGTGTTGTATTACTACCGCTGTAGTTGTTCCGGTTGTGAAGGAGTTTTATGCAAATATTCATGGAATTAACCAAGGATTAGTCTATGTGCCATGGAGGTTTGTCACATTTACTCCTGCAAAAATTAATGATTTATACATGACTGAGAATGTGCCAATCTGCCACTATTCGAATTTTGCCCCGATGAAGAACAATATGAATGATATATACAGATATCTGATGGATGAAAGTAATGAATGGGAATTAAGAGATAACATGTATGTAAGTTTCTCGACCACGTTGTTAAATTCTACGTCGAAATACTTACATTATTTCATATGTGCAAAATTTCTCTCAACAATGAAAATTAGTAAGGTAACTAAGGAGTGTGTTATTCTGAATTATTGTATTCAAATGAGGATTTCTATTGATGTTAGTTTGAAAATTGTTAAGTCTATTTTGGGATTGATCGTTCATGGATCAAAGTATGGGCTTAGAAATCCTTCCACCATATTTCTCCTCTGCAGTTAATCACAAGTGCCATATGAGAACTAGGAAAGAGTACTTCTACCTTGGAAGTCTATAGAACCAGAAGATGCATATAGTAACCAGACAGTTGGTGATTTGAATGACATGAACATCATTGAAGATCAACCATCTCAAAATTTAGCACATATTCCTTTTTATTTTCCTGAATGTTCACAGATTATCGTGAAGAAAATTAAGAAATTGGAGAAAGAAGTACAAGATCTAATGAATGCAATCAACAATCTTCTGATTCCTTTTATCATCTGGATTGGAGAATAAAGGAGCATTTTGATCATTTTGGATATTTTGAAGGAAGTTTAATGCGATTGATGAAAAGAAAAGGATGGATTGAAGAGGATTCTACTGAAGAATTTCTATTTCGTCCATTCTACAATTTATTTGTTCATGCTCAATCAATGGGAGATCTTAGAATTGATGATAGTTCGGAGGAAGAATGAAAACTTTATTATTATATTTTTGTGTTTGTGTATCAGATTACATTGCTTTTGCTTTGCTTTATTTGACATGAATGTTATATTTGGACATGCTTGTTTGTTTAGTTTTCAGCGTTATTGTGTTGTGGTTGAGTGCGACGCTGAATTTAAGATTATATGGCTTGATGATGTGTAATGTTTAGTGTTATGTGTATATGTCTGACACATAGATTTTATATATAAAAGTAATATTATGTGTTTTTTGTGTTAAAAATATCATTTAACAAGGCTTTAGAGTGTTATTCAATGCTTAATTAGACTAATTAGACGTCAGAGCGGGCTTGAAAAGATCAAAACTACAAAAGAAAGTCGGAAGCCCAGTTTTTGAATTTGAGCCGAACGGCGCTGTCACCAGCGCCGGACAGCGCCAAAAGTTAGAGTTTAGCCATTTTAGCAGAATAATGCGTCGAACGGCGCTGCTGCTAGCGTCAGACTGCGTTCGAACGGGAAAAATGCCCGAAACTCTAAATTTTTGTGATTTAACCCTGGGACCTGCCGTTTTTGCCCAAACCATTGTCTTTTACCTCCAGCTAACGTCTATTTTCGCACCTAGGACTCAATAGCATTTGAATTTGAAGCGATTTTGTGGCCATAAAAGTTCAGATTTCATCTTCTCTTGGTAAGAGCTACACTTTAACCTAAATTTTTTTAATTTTGACCGTGAAAATCTCCTGCATTAGGAAGATTTGAAATTTTAAAGTTTTTGGAGAAAATTTGGAGATTTTTCGTGGATTTTGAGTTCTTATCTTTTTAAATTTACCTTGGATTCCATTGCATTGTAATTTTAAAATTAATTTGGAAAAAATTGATATTTTTAGACAAATGGCTCCAAGAATGGCTAAGGGGAAGATGAAATTTGAATATGGTAAAAGTAAATTTGTGAGTTTCAAAGCCTATTCACGCTTTAGTACATTTCAAAGCCTATTCACTCTCCGAATAATATAGATTTGAAAATCCTGGAGGTATAATTGAAGAACTGATTGCTAATCGTCAATGGGAGATTTTTTGTTATTTCACTGCTGATGCAATGCTGGGAATTGTTAGATAATTTTATGCAAATCTATATTATTCTGAGAGTGAATATATTCTGGTTAGAGGCTAAATGGTTGAATTCACCCTTACCAGCATAAATGCATTTTATCAGTTAAGAGAACATTTTTCTTATGAATACAAAAAATTTTCTATTACAAATGAAGAATTGGATATGATTGTGAACTTTTTGACTAATGGAAATGGGGAATGAAAGATTAAGCAAAGACTAAAAGTTAACTTCCCCCTTTCTACTTTGAATCCTGTGTCGAACGCCTAGCATTATTTTATTTCTGCAAGACTGTTGCCTACCAACTATCACAGTGATGTTACTGTTGATAAAGCTGTTCTGAATTACTGTATTCAGAACATGAAAATATAAATATTGGGGCTATTATTCATAAAAGTATTTTGACAAGCCCAAAAGGAGAGACTACAGGAGGACTAGGACACTCCAGTCTGATTCATGCCTTGTGCATTCAGTCAGGAATAGTAATTGAAGATAATGATGAGGTAGTCCATCCTTTAAAACCCGTTACTAAACTAAATCTGAAAACTTATGAAGCCCATGTAGGATGTAAATGGAGTAAGAAAGCTGATGAGCCTTCTTCTAGTCATGATAGACTACATCTAGGGAGCCTACTCTGCATGATGTTATGGATCAGTTGGAAAGGTTGAACAACAGAGTAGAGGGACTAGAAGTAAGGAATAAGATTAATGATGATTATCAAGTGCGGTGGAGAGAATATGAGATAGCTTATCATGACACACATATGAGATTTTTCAGGGGAGACACTAGTGCTATATTTCCTACTTACCCTGAGTATACTCCATACCAGCCTAAAGAACCTGATGATGGTGGAGCTCCTGCAGATGAAGATTGGTAGTTTGTGTATTTTTATTTTTATTTTTCATTAAACTTTGTTACGTATTTGTGTTTTGATTTTGTGATGTACCTGAGACTCCTTATGATTTGTATTTGTGATGTTATATGTGTATTTGGATGTACTTGTAGTAGACTTTATTGTTGATTTGTGATGTATGTGATGTGGTAGTAGAGTTTTTATATGTTTGGTTTGCTAGTTTAATATGTAATAGTAACAATTAAATGTTAATGTTATGTGCACTGTTTATATTAAATGTTTTTAAACTTCTTCTTTATAAATTTCTAACCCATAATTGTGTATAGAAATGTTTCTTAATTATTCCAGGCCTACTGTTCTACTTTATGAAGAAAAACCTGCTTAAACTCAAAGGTATGAAAAGCCTAACTTATTGAGGTATGAGTTATATATTTATATCTTTTCTTTCTTCCATGTTAATTATATTAAAAAATCTAAGTTTGGGGGATGGAAGAATTAACTGTTAATTGTTCTCATTTAGAATTATTTTCAAAATTAGTAACACGATCTCCTGTAAAAGAACTTAATTTCAGATAACTATATTTTGATTTTACTAAAGTATTTTATAAAGTTGAATGAAAGTATTTGAAAATGAAAAGTAATTTTGTAAGGTAAGATATTTGGTATAAGAGAATAGGATTATAGTCAACTATTCAAAGTAAGAAAAACTGTATGTTTGAAATATTAAGAATCTTAAAATTTTATGTGATAGGAAAGGATTGAGACTCTATGATGAATCATTAATAAGCTAAGAAATGCCTATAAGGTAAAGGAATGTGGTAAGTTTCAAATTTAGGGTGAGAAGTGTAAAGTTCAAAATCATTAAATGCTATCCAGATACAGTGATCCTCACTGAAATGAAAAGAAAAGAAAAGAAAAGAAAAGCAAAAGGAAAAAGAAAAGAAAAGAAAATAAAAAGAGAAGTGAGGAGAAGCTTGAGGAGATGCCTAATCAAAAATTGACTTCAGTTGGACCTACCTAAAGGGAAAAACTTAATTACTTTTCTAAACTTATAGGTATGGATTTGCATTTTTACTAATAATGTTCTCATAAACTTCTTTTCATGTAATCCTTTTAAGTACCTTAATAGGATAATCGACAGTCATTTTTGAAATGAATAGAAGGCTAAAACTCTTAGACTTGATTACTATATATTCTTACACCTGTAGAATTTACTTGAACTATTCAAAGATCTTTCTTAAAATTTTACTATTGTACTTATCTAAATCAAAATTATGGTATTCTAGAAAGAAAGTTCATTGCGGTGGATCATAATTTAATGTATTAACTAAAATTACTTGAGGATAAGTAATAGTTAAGTTTGGGGGATCTTAATCCACTAAAAATTTGATAGTTTTTATTGTCTATTTCATACCTATTTTTGATGATATTGCATTTTAAAGAAAGTTATTTTTCATAATTTCATGCACGTTCAATGATTTTAGGCATTTGGAGCAAAAGGAAGCAAAAAGGAGCAAATTTGAGCGAAAAAGGACACAAGTGCATTTTATTGAACTAGCGCCGAAGAACACTGTCACCAGCACCGGACAACGCCAGTTTACACAGAGTTACGATGTTTTGGTAGAATAATGCGCCAGACGACGCTCCTACCAATGCCAGACAGCTCTCTATCCCAAATTCAAACTAGATTCAATGTATTTGGCTGGATTTTGAAGGGTTTCTTGAGGAAACTCTTGGAAATTTGTTTTGGCCAAATTTAAACACTTTTGGAGCCAAGTTTGAAGGGGGGAAAGAAAGGAAGAAAAGTGTTTGGAGTTTAAAGAGAGTTTCTTTCCATTTTGTGTAGGAATTTAGGTTTTGTGTTTTCTCTTCTAAGGGGTGTGAGAGAAGAGGGAAAGTGAGAGATTTCTTCTTCCTTACTCATCTAAAGAGAGAATTATGTGTTGTTGTGAAGAAAGAAGAGGAGTCAAAGGAATTCCTTGGGATTCGCTTGGGGAAGAGTTTGAGATAAGTTGTCTGTACTTTACTCTATTTGTATGACATTGTTTTTATATAAAAAATCCATGTTTTGTCATCTTTTCCTCATGAGTCTTGAGTAGATTTCTCTGTCTTTCTCCTTTTCATGTGATGTGTTGATGTTGTGAAATGGAAATGATGTGCCAATTTATTACGGAGAATTTGTGATGACCTTTTTACTTAGAACTTCATTTACTTTTTGATATGGCTAATTGAATTGTTAAAACTTGTTGGGAAACATATGTTCCGAAAGGATTATGAGTTCCACAACAAAAGGGAAGGTTACATTCAATGTCCATGAATGAGAGACGTACATTGATGGGTGTAGAATTGGAGATTTCAGAGTGACTGGCTGAAATCCTTAATTTGGTCCTAATGTTTAGAAATTGAAGCGAGAGTTAGGCTTCAGGTGAAGGGAAGTGGGAGCTCTAGAGTGAGAGCCAGTATACTCCTAGCCTAACCACGAATTTGGGGACTAAACTTAGGATTAGCCAATATTCTTTATACGCTGAACTATGGGTAAAGAATAAGAATGCTCCTATTTGGTGCAATACATTTGCAACACTGATCTATGTCACAATAATTATCACATTATGATTGGAAAGGAGGAAGACTCTTTCTTACAACTGAACTTTGTTATAAATTTAGTCTTGTGTCAGTTTAACTTGTTAGAATCTAGAATGTACTTTGGTAGAAATAGTAATTGAATCTGTTTGTATTTACATTAAGAATTAAACCAATTGCAATTGTCTTGTGATTCGATTAGTGATTTCTGTGCTACGCCATAAAATTAAAGCCTCTCTGTGGGATCAATAACTAGGACTCCACTAGAGCCCTGTATTGCTTGAGTGAAATGTATACTTGCATTAATTGTGTGGCTCATTATTAAACTAAATCAACATATAAATCTAAATATGAGTTCATTAATTTTTGCAAATTAAAAAATTTGCACCACTCTACCAAGAGTAAATGATTTAAGCCCACGATAAATTGGTTCGCCCGAGGTCGTGCAAAATCGGTGACCTCGTACTCGTTCTCAGAAGGCCTATTCTTGCACACCGCAAGATAGTTGGAAAATTTAAACTGACCTGGGAAGGACCATTTGTGGTAGAATAAGTTTTCTCTAGCGGGTCGTACAAGTTCGTAGATTCTCGAGGGGATAGACCCATGTTACCGATAAATGGACGATATCTAAAGAAATGTTACACAACGTGATAAAGCTAAAGAGGTAATATAAATTTTGCTGTAACTGTTGACCTCATTTTTTGTGAGGTCTTTTCTTTTTCTTAGTGTTTAGGATCTAGCCATAGGACTTCTCCTTGACTATCCTAGAGGACTAGAATTGGGACCCACCCTTTAGCAATTCAGCTACTTCTTAACTCCTCTTGAGACCCCACTTGGATGGTTGCAAACCTCTAAATCACCTTGGAAGGTTAAAACCACCATATGGGCAACCAGCGAATCGTTTCACGAATGTAATCAAAAAACATATTGATTTATTATGAAAGTGGATTTCTTTGGATGGGCGTAAAATTTTTTAGTCTGAAGTACTTTGAATACTATTGTAAGTGTTGTACATGTTCTTCCTCTAAATGACTATATACCAGTATGTCATCAAAGTAGACTATGACGAACTTCTCGATGAAGTGAAATATTTGATTCATTGATTTCATGAAATTGCTTGGTGAGTTTGAAAGACCGAAGGGCATGGGCATAAATGTCCACTCGTATATTTCATCGTTTTTTTTTAAGGCAAACTTACATTTGTCGCTTGGTTTTATTCGTATCTGGTGGTATGCACTGCATAAGTCAATCTTTGATAACAGAGTGGCTCCGTGCAACTGGTCCAAGAGATCGTCTAGTCAAGGTATAGGGAATCTGTACTTGATCATTATTTTATTGATGCCTTCGCTGTCGATACATATTTTCTATGATCCATCTTTCTTGGATGCCATCAAGGCAAGCACAACGCATGGACTCGTACTTTCTCTAACTAGCCATCTGGTGATGAGATCTTGCACTTTTTGCTGAAGTTTCTAGTATTCTATCATTCTTAGCCTGTATGCAAATCGATTTGGAAGGATTGGTCCTGGTATAAGGTCTATAACAATTTGAATGACCCTTAGTGGTGGTAGTCCTTCTAGCAGATTGTCTATCATGACGTTCTGGAAGTCTTGTAGTAGTGGTTGTAGGCATTTTTGCCTCCGTTCCTCGGCTTCAGCGGCTGTTTTTGCCTCCATTCCTCGGCTTTGGCTGCCACACTTGCCTCCGCTCCTTAGCTTTGACCACCATTTTTGCCGACTCCGGATTCCAGCCTTCAACGATGTTTGCCGCTTATTCCGGTTGCGGTCCGTCGCCTCAACGAGCACTGACTTGCAGCACTGCTTCTCCCGAGTCGCTCCAC
The DNA here is from genome assembly GCA_022702705.1 of Papilionanthe hookeriana x Papilionanthe teres. Classification (NCBI taxonomy): domain Eukaryota; kingdom Viridiplantae; phylum Streptophyta; class Magnoliopsida; order Asparagales; family Orchidaceae; genus Papilionanthe; species Papilionanthe hookeriana x Papilionanthe teres. The sequence goes on along the minus strand of CM040425.1, from coordinate 37,327,336 downwards.
ATTGCTCCGGCCTTCACCGTAGCCGGACAAAATGGGAAACCTCATCGAACGCTAGAATCCAGAGGCGACAAGAATGGCGGCCAAAGCCGAGGAGCAGAGGCAAGAGTGGAAGCTGAGAAACGGAGGCAAGAACGGTGGCTAAAGCCGAGGAACGGAGGCAAGAATAATAGTGGTCAAAGCCGAGGATTGGAGGCAAAGATGGTGACCAAAGCCGAAGTGCAGAGGCAGAGATGGTGGTCGAAACCGAGGAACGAATGCGCTGCCGCCTGCAAAGAAGCTGAAAGGGAGAACCAGAGGAATCAGCTGGAGGTTATAGTCTGTTGAATGAGAGGGGAGGGGTGCCGAGAGGAATCTGGAAGCTAAAGCGTAGCCGGCAGCCTGCAAGGAAGCTGCAGGGTGGCGCAGGAAGGAACAATACTGGAGCCTGTGGAAAACTGCTATATAAGAGCCTGGATAGTGGAGTCGGTGACCTGCAGGGGAGTTGCAGATGGTGCGACAAGGAGGAACACTGTTGCGGCCTATAGGAGACCATAGAAGAGACGCCTAAATAGTGGAGTAGCGTCCTGTAAGGGAGCTACAGGTGGTGCGGTAGGGAGGAACAATGAAGATAAATACCACCTCGGACGGGGTTACAGCCGAAGCACCGTCCTCGTCATAGGATACAATCCTTATGAGGAAAAGTACTCAAATAAAATTGAAATCAGATTTCAAAATCAAGACGCCTAACTCTAGGATACATCAACTCCTATATAAGAGACTTGATTCAATTTAGGAAACATTTAAATTAAGAAAGGAGAATCAAGATCTCACATTTTTAGAAAAGGTTTTTATTAAGGAAGGAATATAAAATCAGAATTTAGGCTTTTAGAAAATGATTTAAATTAGGAAAAGGACTATGAAAGAAAATGAAATGAGGAAGAAAGGAAAGGACTCACATGCTGAATCCAAGCCACTAATCCTGGATTAAGATGGCTAAAGTCAATATGTGAAGGATCATAAAGTGGTTACCATTTGGCTAGACTTGGTCCCAAAGTGGTTGGACTTAGCTAAGTCCATGGCTCATGCTTCCAAACCCTAATTCCATTCCAAATCAGTTTTTACTCAATATTGAATCCACCAAAATGGTCTCATTCTTCCTTATTTGAAACCCATTTGTTTTGCCAAAATTTCTGGTTTTGACATTGGGTCCCATAAACCTACCTAAAACTACCTAAATTGCCCCCACAACCACCAAATCATCAAAAAATTACCAAAATTGCCCAAAATTCTTAAAAATCCTAAGAATCATTTTGAAACAATTCCCACCTTTTAAATCCACCAAAACACCCCAATACCCTCTAAATAACCTCCAAATACCCTAAATACCCCTTTTGGCCCAAAATTCCAAAAATTCCAAAAATTTCTAGAAAATTCTAAAAAATCCCAAATATTCTCAATTTCATTTTATTCAACTAAACCATAAGCTAATTTTGTCAAAATAACCCACTTTTATTAAAATCTCCAATTTAACCCATTTTTAACCCATGTGGACCCAATGTCAAATCAAGTCAACTCAATTGACCTCAATTTTGCCCAAACTCAATTCTAAACTTCAATTCAACATCTCCAATACCAATCTAAACCAAATGCAAGCCCAATTTGGTCCACATTTGAGTTCAATTTCAACTTTAAACCAAAACCCCAATTTTAACCTATGACCCAAACTTACCCAAATTCGACCCAATTCAACTCAATTTCCCCCCAAATCAACTCCAAACTCTCCCTAATACATTCCTACACCAAAAAAACATCAATTGGCTCTCAAGTTGAAACCAAAACTAACTCAAAATTCATTTGAAATCAAAATCCCCAAATTTGCCCTAAAGTTGTCACCTACCCCTAAATCTCCAAATTGAATCCCCTAAGCCCAAAATTTCCACCCAATTTCTATCCTAAACCCTTCCTAACAATCATTTGAAACATTTTGGACCATAAATTGGCCTTGAACCAAACTCTAGCCAAACCTAAACCCAACCTAACCCATGGTGACCAAAATTGACCAAGACCCCAAAATCCTCCAAATTGAAATCCCAAATGAACTCTAATCCACTTCATGTTTTCATGAAAAATCTTCCTTAAAATCATCTACATAATGTTGACCAATCAATTTGATCCAATTCAAACCAAAACTTAAGTTAGCCCAACTCAAACCCATGTGAACCCATGCGTACACATGAACCAAATTGAACCAACCCAAACCAAATTTGACCAAACCAACCTCTTAGCTGCCAACCCAAGGCCGCCTAGGGTGGGTTTGACATGACCTAACCCATGCCTCATTAGCCATGGAACAATGTTCCATCACTTTGGACCAAGGGACCAAGCCACATGGCTAAGGCTAAGTCCCATCCTCCAACTCTCCTTAAGCAAGCTCCCTGTCCAAATTAATTGAGCTAAACTCCTCCTCCACTCCTCCTCAGCCTGCTCAGCCTCCTGACCGTCCTTGCCAGCCACCCCAACCACCGGAACAGTCAAGCCTGAGCAGCCCATGTGTCCTTGAAACCCAAAATTTGGCCTTGGCAGTGGGCAGTCCCCTCTCCAGCCACCTAGCCTGCTCAGCCCTCACCCTAAGCGGCCTAAACCACTCATTGCCTGGCCCTGAGCTTCCCTCTCCAGCCATGGTTATAAAATCCCCACCTTTTGGCCTCGCCAAAGGTGCTGAAAATTTATTCACTAATCCCTCCCAAATTGCTCCCAGAGTTCCTCCTAGCCAAGAGAACTTGATCCCCACTGTCCTTCAGCCCTGAAACACACCAGCCGAGTCCAATTTCTTAGCTAAAAATCAGGCCAGAAACAGGACAACTCCTGAACGTCCACCAAAACCAAATTAAACTCACCCACACCTTCACAGCATCAAGAGAAGGAGTTCCCCAGTGAAAGCCCCCTCTCCTAGCCTCCCAGTTGCTCTATCAACCAGAGCTTAGAATCGGGCTTGGTCGAAGTCACACCTAGGCAGCTCACCAGGACCAGAGACTTCATCCGGAGGCTCCTCTCACCCCAATGAACGTGCCGAGCATCTCTGATTGACGCTTCACTTCTCAGAGCCAAGGTATTGACCTCTCCTCCCTCCCGAGCTTCCAACAATTCTCCATTTTGTTCTGTGCAATTTCAATGCATGTTAGCCGTATGGATAGCTTTGTCTAGGCTAGACACATCGATAGAGACCAACCACGCATGATTTGGTTGAGTCTAGAGCGAGATCTTAGGTCTGGAAGGTGGACGGCTCTCGGGTTGAACCAGACGGAGACGATGACCAGCGACCGTCCGATCGCGCGTGTATCAGATGGACGACAAAGATGGAGTCGGACGGAGCCGTGGAACGAAAAGCGCGTGCCGAGTCAGATGGAGGCGCCGAATGGGAGCGCGCCACGTGTATCTTCGACCCGCCGTAGGTTGAGGTGGCGCCACGTCGGATAAGTAGAAAAATAGGGATTTTCTAATTTATTTAAATTCCTGAACTTTAAAAAATGCATAACTTTGTATAGAAAAATCCTAAAAATAAACTAAATATACCCTCTTGCTCAGTGAACAGAGGAGAATAATGTGGAAAAAGAATTGATCTATTTTGTTGAATATTTTATTTTTAATTAATTTAATACTATTCTGAGTATTTTAATTCTCCATCCATGCATACAATTCACCATGGCATGAGACCATAGGGTTTTTGTAGCCTCTGATCTTGGGAACATTCCCTGAATTTTCCAAGGCCAGAGGCTATCTCTGTGACAAGTTATCTATTTTCCAATTTTATGTGTCTGTTTTGGTATTTTAATTCCAATAATTAGCATGTTGATTGATAAAATCTAGAAAAGTTAGAGGAAGTATCTCTGGACTAGAGGACCCTAGGAAAATTATGGTTTGACTTAATTCATTTAAATGAACCCTAATTTGGCCAAAACCTTAAAATTAAGATTAAATTAATTTATGCAACCATTCATTAAAATAGCACAAAATCAATTCTTCACTGATTCTTAGGGTTAGAGGAGTTTCACATAAAAATTTGAAACCAATTAAAAATGATTCAACCTACTAAGTGGATAATTTAAGTCTTATGGCCACTTTTAAACTTTAAAAATTCATAAAATCCAAAATATATTTTAAAAATTCACTAAACTCATTTTGAGGCATCTCTGATATCAGAGAGGTCTAAGAAAATTAAAATTGAAATTTTTCTAAAATTTTCTTTTTCAACCTATTTTTGAATATTTTAATAATTAAAAAAATAAAAAATCACAAAAATATTAAAAATCATAAAAATGTCACATTTTACTTCCTAATCATCTAGGAACCAACCAAATATTTTTCCTAAGTCCCTAGGTTGAGATATTGAATTTTAAAGGCTTAATGCAATTTTTAATATTAAAAAAATGGATTTTTAACCTTTCCCACTAAAATAATTCTAAAAATTCAAAGAAAAATTAGAAAAATATAAAATTTATTTCTCTGAGTTCCTTGAGGTCAGAGAGACTTAAGAAAAATATAAAACTTAATTTTCAACTTTAATTTTATTTTATAATTAATTAATACTCTAAAACTTAAAATAATTATAATAAATAAATTATAATTCAAAAAATCACCAAAATTGGTCCAAGTGGTCCTCTGGTCAGTAGGAACAAACCATAATTTTTCTAAGGACATAAACTTTAGCTTGGTCATATTGTTGAATTTTCATTGAAAATCCTTATTTTTCGTTGAAATAAATATATAAATTAAATTAAAAATGGAAAAAATCACTTTATTCTCCTTTAATGTCTTAATTGACATGTGAGTGGAGTGACATAAAAAATTCAAGTTCATTTGAGCTTAACTTAATGAGTTATGAAGTGAACAAGCTTAAGAGGGTGTAAAGGTAATGAATGGATTTTAACCCTAATTAATACTTTGGGCTTAATGAAAGGGAGGGTAAAATATTTGATCTTAACTTTCTCGTGGATGATTGAAACTTAGGAAATTAAGGGGTAGAAACCCATTGATCATCCACAACATCAAAAATGAAATCCTAATTAATTAATTCATTTAAATTTTGGAAGAATAATAAAAGTTTGGATTATTAAAATTGGGGATGTGACTTAAGAGGATATCAATTCTTTAATGTAAAGTCCCTAAATGGATCAATTAATAACATTCAACTCTTAATTGACTAAAATGATGATTGAAATTATTAATTAAAAGAAAACAACTCTTAATTAAATATTTAAAATTTAAATGATTTAATAATTTAAAATAAACTTGAAACATTAAAATTAATTTGAAATCACTTGCAACTTAACTCAAAACAAACTTGAAATGTTAAAAATTAATTAATCTCAAAACAATTTACAATCAAGATGTGATAATTAAAATCACTCTAAAATACTTAAAGCAAATTTGAATCACCAAAATTTAATGAAATTAATTAGTTTAAACACCTCTTTAATTTAAACAATTTTAAAACATTTAAAAAGAAAGGCAATTTGAAATTCCATAACTAAACTAAACTGTTTTGAAATAATAATTCAATCTTAGCGGTTAAATCCCTTAACAAACTGATTTTCCCCCGAAGGCTTCCACCTTATAACCCTTAGGTGGAGTATGAAATGAAATGTCACTTTACTCATCAGATAATCAAATGTTCGAGTTCACTGAGCAAGAAACAAAATTCAACTAAATTCTTTCGTGCAAAATCGTATCCATCGCAGGATGTAGTCCACCAAAGTTTTGTTTGGTTTCTGTTGCTCGACCACAAGATCACCGATGGTGATGTGGTGCTGAGCTCCAGCGAATCGTTTCACGAATAGGTTTTCCAATTCTGCGGATGTCTTTACTAAGCCGTTGGGCAGCTCCACATACCAGTCAAAGGCATTTCCTAAAAGGCTGCTAACAAACTGGCGGAACAACAAAGCATCACTTTCCCCGCGTTGCAGCAACTTGTGCGGAAGTGTGCAACATGCTGTCGAGGGTTTCCCGTTCCATCAAAAGTCTTGAACAGAGGCGGTACGAAGCCTTTAGGGTATTGCACAGTATCAAATTCTTCGGTGTATGGTCTACCCTTTAGAATCAATGCCCCGCCTTTAGATTGGGCTAAAGCTTCTCGCACCTGCTGTTCTACCATATTCTTAATGTCCTTTTCTGGTATTAGACTCTAAGTGGAATCCTTCTTCAGTTGCTCATCTCCATTAACGGACGTGACTTCCTTTCCTCCGTCGGCAATGTGAATGACTTCTGGGGGTGTTTCCTTTGGGGGCTAAGGCTGACTCTGAAGCATGGCTAAAGCAGTCGCCATTTCCTCTATTTTCTTTTCCATTCGGTGAATTATATCGTCCTTTTCTCGAAGACGGAGCTTCATCGCCTCTGGATTTTATCCTTCTGTAGCTGCTGGAGCTCCCAATAGAGCTGATGATGCTCGGGTCTCGACCACGTTGATTTCAGCAATATCCTCGTCCATGTATCCTGACAAGTCTTCTTCATTCTCTAATCTTTCCTTTTGTTCTTTGGCTAACTACTGAATGTCTGATCTCAACCTTTCCAGAGTGACCTCAAGTGACTTTCCTCTAACGGTCCTACGGCTGGTGGACTGCAGTTGGTGAACCTCATTTTTTGGAGTTGTCTCTAAGACAGCAGTATTCCTTTTAGCTCTGGACTCGACATCATAACTTCTTATTTCTGGCTGCTCTATCAGTATTGGCTCCGCGACTTTAGGTCTCCACACCATCCTTTTTGCAATTGGGTGCCTAGAACCGGATGTTTTGTCAGCGGTAGGTTAAAAGGTGGTGTGCCTTCTAAGATGCGGACCAGATACCACGGCTGGTAACTTCTTGATGTTCAGTTTCCTCTTCTTCAGTGGAAGTTCCTTTTGGACGGTAGGGGAAAGCACCCTCGATCCGAGACGTGCCTTGGCAGGTATTCTCCCCATCCTCCTCAAGATCTCAGACACAGAGCAATTATCTTTTCTTGCTAGCTTTTTTATTATCGTCTGTAATCGAGTGAGTGGTGTATTTCTTGCTTTTCCTCCTTTATGTTCATCGTAGTATGTCAGTCGGGGTAACGCGGTAGCGATCTTCTGAGCACTTTCTTCCTCAGGAGCGGCAGAAAGCGGGTAAAATATGTTTCCTTCCAACAGAGGTGAATGTTCTGGTAGTTCTTCTTCTTCCTCTGGAATTTCCTCAGGAATGGCAACCTCAGCGCCTTTAGCTTTAGCCGCTTTTCTGTTCTTATTCCTTCTCTGAGACTTAGTCAAGGGTGCCATCCTTGAGCTGGACCCTATCTCGAAGACTGGTGGTATTGCAGCAAAAGTCGTACCCTCCACAGTAACAGGTTCATAACTGGTCTGGATTTTCTTGCCCTTCCATTTAGCAGGGTTAGGTGTTTTAATGACTAGACCAGCGGGGGTAGCGACAACAATTCAGAGGCAATCCTGTCAACTTTGATGGCCAATCTCTTACAAGCAATGGTGTTCCTCCCAGTAGGGACCCTTTTTAGGGGAGGAAACTCCTGATTTGAGTTCAAGCTAAACTCAACTATAGGTTCTACAGATTAAGGTGTCTTGGACCTCAGTAAGGCGATAGTATTGTCCCCGAACTTAATGTCCGTCTCATCTAACCCTTGTCCAAAACCGATGACTACGTTGTCAGGCAATCCATCCCGGCTGATTGCCAAGTCAGTTCCGGTAGCAAAGGAAAAGATCTGCTTCGATGTAGACATCTTCTGCAAAAAAGATGCGAGTTAGAGCTACGCTATACTTCCCTTATCATCACAACGATCTTTGGACGAAAGAAGAAAGATTTAAGGCAAAAGTCTGAACAAGTTTGTTAATTTCATTTAGATTTCGTTTGTTTATTTCGTAAAACTTTTCAGGTTTCGTGGGTTTTATTCGTTCGTAGTTAATTTAGAGGAATCGGGAAACAGAAGGTTGATAAAGACTCGATTGAGGGTAGAAAGCTGCGGGACCTTTATCTTGAATTTAGGAAAGGTAAAACCCCGTAGGAAACTCAATTCGGTGGATTGGTCTTAAATCACACCTATTGGGGGTCTCACCTCGCCTCTATGGGGAGGTGAAAAAGGAGGATTTCAGAACCTCTCTTTTTAGGGGTGTCTAAACAGTGGCTCCAAAATCCAAAAGGGTAAATCGTATCTGTTCAAGACAAAAATGAACGAGATACGTCAACGTGAGAATGATAGTTTGATCCATAAGGGATATGGATTTACTACCGATTTATGCAAGCAAAACCATCTTATCAAAATGGAGAGAGGAACTAGTCCCCTGTGGAGTCGCGAGAAGCTGTCGGCATATTTTTAGGTTATGTGTTTTTAAAAAAGGGGGTCGCCGAGAGAAATTGTCGGCGAATTTTTTAGATTTTTTATTTAATTTAAATATATATATATATATATATATATAATTTGAAAGGTAGCATTTGATTTTTTGAAAATAATTTTAAGTTTGAAAATTTTAAGATATGAAATGAAACCGATCTAACATCCCAAATAGTTTATATAAACGAGCACCACACCACAAACCATGTATCTATCCCGAAGAATAGACACACTGCTTGATGATGGGGCTCGATTAAATAAACTAGAAGATTTGTGACATCCGTTTGGTCTGCATACCAATTTTATAAGCCGACAAGTTCCCCTGCTTAATATAAAGGAATTAAGCAGGGTTTATATTACCTGGGTTTTGAAAGTTCCCTATAATGGCAAGCCCCTATAGTTAGTTACATTCTAAATGTCCGAAGACACTTAAGAAAACTTTCGATAATGATCAGTGGTTTTGCTCTCAAGAATTTCAAAGTTTAAGGTTTTCAAACAATTGGACTTTGGAAATTTCAAAAGGTAATAGCTCAAATTTGGAGCAGTTATTTTGAGAGTCCAACGGAAGAGAAGTAGGAGAAGCTGCGGATCCAAGAAGAATGTTGGCAACTTCCTAAACTATCCTATTGTTTGGCTTCAATTTGAGAGAATTTATTTAATGTTCAAATCCTGCCAATTTTAATTAATTAGGACTTATATATGTATGACATAATCATGCAAATAGCCTCGAAGATGTGAGGGTTTATGTCGTACCAAACGACTACCTCGGAGTCCTAAGACCGGTTAGGGCTTAATTTGCATAACAAAATTATGCAAATGCCTAACAAAGAGGTTGAGGATTTAAGTTGCACTAGGCAAACTACCTCGAAATCCTATGGCTTGGTTATTTAAGCTAAAGAAAGGTTTTGCTGAAGTAGACACAAGTTTTGTTGACGAAGATGGTCGTGCTGCCCACTGTGCTCCAAGCTCCTTGTTGTTGCAGAGGTTTAGTTTTAGAAAGTGGCAATCAGGTGATGAGAGAAGTGTTTTGGTTTAGAAATGTCTTAAGGTTCAGATGTCTTTATGTATTAATTAAAACAAATCTTAAAGTTGACAAAGCAGAACTGATTAAGATCCCACGGTTTCGTCATCCCGGCACCGGTATTTTCATCGGATTCACTTAGTCCAAATGAATTTTCCAAACTCAACTGAATGAGTTCCACATTTCATTTAGACCGTCGGAAATCTCGTTAGCAACATGTGGGTTACATCATCCGAGGGATTCCCGCTCATCCAATGAAATGTTTTAATTTAGTTGTAGTTGTAGTTTTTATTGTTCTGTTTGTGATTAAATTTTGAGTTGTTTTATCTTTTAAATGTTGTGGCGGTGAATTTTATCTTGTTGTGACTTTTAATTTAGTTTTGGGTTTCAGTTTTGTGACTATCCTAAAAGCTTTCATTTTTTATGCAGGGTGGCATTCTTGCTTAACATGCAAGTTTTGCAGGAAAGAAAAAACAGCGCAGGTAAATAAATGGCTATAAAATAAAAGCGTACCTGGAGTGTCTTCTCATCATTTCAAGATACACTTAAAAGACATGTTAAGGCATTTAAAGATTTGCAAGAAATACCTAGGTAAAGCTTAAGGGAAGGTTCTGGTTGTCTACCAAAATCCTAATCCTATTGCTAGTCAATTCCTATGACGTCTAGGTTCTTGTGTTTTATTAAGGATGATTTTCTTCACCAAAGAACAATTAAGTTCAATTGGTCTTCTAAAACATCCCATCATATTGAGAAAGTGCTCAGAACGAATGCTGAACATCTTTTCAATGCTTCTGGGATTATTTCGAGTCCAAATGAATTTCATTGTACAAGTGAGTAAATCATCCAAGAATTTAGTTGAATTTTGTTTACAGGAGGAAGCAAAACAACTCAGCTTCACCGATAAGATCGATAAGCAGAAGCCAGTCAGAGCCCTCGAGAAGAAGTCCGGGACCATCGCAGCGGTAGACAAGGGCAAACAACCAATGCAAATAAGGACGGAATGACCTCAGCAGAGCTATCAACAACCTCCACCGAGTTATCAACTGGCTCAGCAGAGCTATCAGTCGTCACAACAATATGGCCACCAGTCATCTCAACAATACAACCAGCAGCCGTTTCAGCAAAACCGTAGCCTGGCAGAACTTCTGAAGAAGGAGTACCCTTTCAAGAATGAAGCAGCCGACAGGATGTTCCATATTCTGATCAAGAAGGACAGATACCATTTGCCAGAGCCTAGGAGGCTGGAAGAAGTTGACAAGAAAGACCATTCGTTATACTACCCTTACCACCGGATGATTGAACACAAGATCGAGGACTGCTTCATAAGAGTTGGTTCGAGCACAACCTTCGGCAAGGGAACATAACGATCCCGAAATAGTACATGAAGGAGCCTCAGAAAGAAGGTTCCATTAATGTTATTTCGGTAGATCCTATTGTTCTGATAGACCCGTACGCAACCGACGATGGATGGAGTACAGTTTGGACAAAGTCTTCAAAGAAAATTTTGGATCACATTCAAACCGCTTCGGTGCACGTATCGATTCAAAGTGCAAAATCTGTCGAGCCGGCACTATCAATTGCAATCGAGGAACCACCCCAGAAGGAGGAGAAGATCGCAGAAGAAATGAAGACCGAGGCTCCGAAGAGTAGAGTACGGGCTGCTTTTCCTAGGATGGTTGTTTCTGATTTGGGGGAGAATCCCTCGAACCTCTGACTCTGTATGATTATTTGCTCGCCCCGACAGGATATTATAATGATAAGAGTTACGGCGTTGGTTACGTTTTGACTGTTTCTAACGATTACGTAACTGACGACAACCAACCTAATCCGAATATCGATTTAGAAATGAATAAGGATTCTCAAATCATACAAAACCTCGACGATAGCGATTCCAGTGATCTGGAAGATGATGAACCCATCTATGAATTCCAAGGATCTCCTATCGCGATTGAGCTTGAGTTCTCAGATACCAAAGTGACTCCAGAAGAATCTGCTGTTCCGATTCAGAAAAAGGAAGCGTCAGCTAATCCAGAATCAAACCTAGGAGAAGAGATAACGGAGGTCAACCTAAGAAGCGGAAAGATTCTACTCCCGAGAATGGGTCTGAAAGATAAAAAAAAGCAGGTGGTTGCTCAGGAAGAGCCTAACCCAACAGAAGAGTCGCCTGTTCGAGAAGAAGCTGAAAGACCAGACAATAAAGTGGAATATAATGTGCAAGCCCATCTTCAAAAGTTGCCCACCAAACTGAGCATCTACGATGCTTTAATCCTTTCAAAAGAGATGAGAGAAACTCTGGTCAAGGCCTTACTTGATCCAGAAATTTGCTTAGCTCAAATGGCTGACAACTCCTTAGATGAGGTTTGCTCTTTAAGAGAACAGTTTGGTGTTACTTTCACGGACAGTGACTTGCTACTTGGGACATCCGATCACAACCGATCCTTGTACATTTCAGTCGCCATCAGAAAGTTCACGCTCTCTAGAGTATTAGTTAATTCGGGAGCATCAATCAATATAATGAACCTTCGGACGTTAGCCTACTTGGAAATTGATGCCCGCGAACTTCAAGCAGACAAAATTTTACTAAGAGGCTTCAACCAGAAAGGACAAAGAGCTCTTGGATCAATAACACTGTCAATGAAGATTGGTGATTTAACAAGGACAACCACGAATTCTACATAATCGACTCTAAAATGTCATTCAACGCTCTACTGGGTCGACCATGGATCCATGAAAACCAGGTGGTACCGTTGTCTCTACACCAGTGTATAAAATATTACGAAGGAGGACAAGAATAGTGCATCAAAGGTGACTTAAAATCATTTTCCGTGCACAAAAATGGAATACATGAAGATGCTGCCTACTACGCACCTCTGAAGAAGACAATTGTTGACCTCATTTTTGATGAGGTCTTCTCTTCTTCTCTTTAGTACTTAGGATCTAGCCTTAGGCTTTTCCTTTGACTATCTTAGAGGACTAGAATTGGGATTCACCATCTAGAATTTTAAACCACTTCTTAACTCCCCGCAAACTCCACAAACTCGACCGTAGACCCCTAATCACCTAGAGGGTTGAAATCGAGTGTGGAAGTTTAAAGGATGAGTTCCTATGGGACTCTTTGGCCTTAGGACCGCTCCAGGTGGCCCGGTCCGACGAAGGGGCTGACTTACACACACACTACACTCATACACTACACTTCCATACACCTCCTAAAACACACCCATACCCAATTTGACCTCCTGACTCATGCAGGTGATTCACATGGATGGTCCTTAACCCCTAAGCCCTTGGCTAATAGGGTTAGGAACAACATAGTGGGTGCCTCAAATGAGTCCCTTCATGGCTCATGTGGGTTTGATATGGCTTCATGGCTCAACCAAAATGATTTTATTCCACTTATATTCACCCAATCTTCAATTTTCCAAATTTTCAATTTCTGACCCCCGGGACCCTACACCCGCCAAGCCTACCAAATGCCCTTGAAATTGCCCAAAAATTTCCAAAATCACCTAAATTACCCAAAATTCCTCAAGACCAATCCTAAACATTTTCTCCCCACTCAAATTGATCATCCATAACCAAAAATACCAAAAATTCCAAAAATACCTCCCAATACCCTCCAAATACCCAAAATACCCCTCTTGGCCAAAAAATCCAAAAATTCAGAAAATTCCCAGAAAATTCCATAAAATCCCAAATATTCCCAATTTCATTTTGTTCAACTACACCATGGGCCAATTTTGTCAATTTACTCCACTTTTATAAAAATCCCCAATTTGACCCATTTTAACCCAAAGTAAACCCAATGTCAAACCTAGCCTACCCAATTGACCTAAATTCTGGTCCAATTCAATTCTAAACTTCAATTCAACATCCCCAACACCAATCTAGACCAAATCCAAGCCCAATTTGATTGGCATTGGGATCCAATTTCACTTTTGGCCTTAAAGCCCAATTTGGACCTATGACCCAAACCTAACCCAAACTCACCCAATTCAACTCCAATTAACCCCAAATCTTTTCTAAATCTTCCTTAACATCCCCATAAACAAAACACTAACATGATTTGCCCAAAATTTAGACCCAAACCCCACTCAAATTCAACCCAAAATCAAAAAACCCAATTTCGACCTAAACCTAAACCTAGCCCAAATGAGCCCAAACCTCAAAATCAAAACTTAACCTAAGCCAAAACCTCTTTGAAACACTCCCATAAACATTTCCCAACATTAATTTTACATCAATTTCAACTCTAGCCCAACTTTGGCCCATGGTAGCCCATTTTGGCCCACCTTAGCCTCTTTACCAAAAATGCCCATATCCAACCCAATTCAAACCCAAATCACCTCAAATTTGTTTCAAACCACTCATGAAGCATCCCTAAACCAAAACCAACAATTATTTGGCCCAAAATTTTACAAAAAATTCTCATCTATGAACACATTCTTAAACTTAAAAGCCCACTTCCCTTAAACCTTCCTAAAAGCCCATTTCCTTCAAAATTCAAAAAGCCCAAATCATCCTAAAGCCCATATGACATTTCCCCTCATCATACTTTCAATTAAACTCAATACCTAAGTCCTAAATTCATCATCAAATCATTCCAAATCAAGTTCCATACAAATTTCCATCAAATTACCAAAAATTCCTATAATCCATTTTCATGAAATTGACCAAGTTTTCCCCAAGCCAAAGGTGAGCCATGAAGCCATGCATGAGCCACATGTGAGCCATGAGAGCCTTGGACACTCCACCATACCATATTGGGTAGGAAGGAGGGACCCTTTCCTTAATCCCTAAAGCTCATTAGCCTTAATCATGATTCACACTAAACCTAAATTTAATCCAAATATATTTGGATGGAGACTTCTCCATGCCAAACCAGCTGATCCCTTTGATCCCCCATAAGCACCCAAAGCCACCTTGAAGGGTGAACCAAGCCCAAATGGGTGGGTTGACCCATTTAGACCCAAAACTAGCCATGCCCCATTCTACTTTGGATCAAAGCCTTTACACTCGGCCATTGCCGATCGCTTGCACAAACACCCAGCCACGACCCACCCGACCACGAGGGTGACCCTTGCTCACTGGCCAGCCATCCCGATCGCCGGAAAACACCATGGTCGAGAGCTCACATGTGAGCCAACTTTGGAATTCTCACTCGCCGAGCCGCCCCATCCCCGATGGCCATTGTGGTCGTTCTTCACATGCCGGGAGCAGTCGATCCCGACCCTCAACACCCCCGGGAGAGCCTCCAGCCATGCCTATTTAAACCCCTCACTCTCTCGGCCATGAGAGGTGCCGAACCTAACCTTAAGGAAACTCTGCCAAAATCATTCCGCATCACTCTCCACACATAGAGCATTTGATCCCCACCGAATTCCAGCCCCGATTCCCTCCAGGTCGAGCTCGATTTCGAGCTCAAACTTTAGCTCTAAAAACCGGGACACTTCTCCACGATGAGCCAATCCCCAAATTGATTGGTTCTACACCTTCACCGGACCGAGGGAAGGTGTCCACCAGCTAAAAGCCCCATCTCCGAGCCACCCGGTTGCTCCAGCCTCCAAGCTTTGTGATCGGCTGTGGTCGAAGTCCAACCTAGACAATTCACCAGACCAGGAGACTTCATCTGGAGCTTGCTAGGATCCAATCGAAGGTGCAACAACTCTCAGATCGAAGCTTCACTTCTCTGAGCAAAGGTATGGACTCCCTCTTCTTCCCGAGCTTCCAGAGATTCTCATTTTAATTTGAGTCAATTTAAATGCATGTTTACCGTATGGATGTGTTCGTCTCTTCAAGACGAATCCATAGAGCATAAGAACACGAAAATCCATCGAGAATCGAGTGAGTTCTTAGGGTTAGAGTGTGGACGGTCACGGGATCGCACCGGTCGTAGACGATGACCGAGAGCCGTTGGATCGCGCGTGTATCGAGCGGACGGTTCGGATTGCGCCGGACCGGGGAATGATACGTGAACCGCGGGTCCCGGGATGGGCGACTCGGATGGCGGCGCCCAATCACAGCGCGACACGTACCCCTTCGGAGTCGCCGATGTTTCACTGGCGCGCGCGTGGATAAGTAGATAAATAGGGTATTTAATGTATTTATTAAATATCGAAACTTTAAAAATTCATAACTTTATGTAGCAAAATCAGAAAAATAAAATAAAAATACCCTCTCGCTTCGATGAACGAGAGGAGAATAATGTGGAAAAGAAATCATTTAATTTCATCAAGTATTTTATTTTTTATAATTTATTTACTCTCTGCATACATTTAATTCTCCATGCATGTATACAATTCACCATGGCATGAGACCATAGGGCTTTTGAAGCCTCCGAATTTGGGAACATTCCCCGAATTTTCCAAAGTCGAGGTCATCCTATGAAGAGTTATTGATTTTTCAAATTCATGTCATCGTTTTGAGTATTTTAATTCCAGTAAATAGCATGTTGTGAAATAAATTCTAAGAAAATTTGGTGATGTTCCTTATGACCAGAGAGCCCTAGGAAAAATAGGTTTTGAAAGTTAGTTCATTTTAGACAACCCTAATCGGCTTAAACACTCAAAATAGATCTCTAATTAATTAGAGCTACCATACATCAAATTGACTTCAAATCAACTCTCCATTGACCTTTAGGGTCAGAAGAACCCACCATAAAAATTTGAGGTCAATTGGACTTGGTTAGCCCTATTAATTGGGTTGATTAAGCCATTTAGTCATTTTAAACTTTAAAAATTCATAACTTTCAAAATATCTTTCAAAAATTCACCAAATTGGTTTTGGAACCTCTCTGATATCAGGGGAATTTAAGAAAATTAAAATTTCAATTTTCTAAAAAAGTTGATTTTTAATATTATTTTAATATTTTTAATAATTAAAAAATAATAAAAATCACAAAAATAATAAAATTCACCAAAATGTCACATTTTGAATTTTAATCACTTAGGAACAAACCCCATATTTTTCTTAGGCCTATTTGGTGAGATATTAATTTTTAAAAGCTCTAGGGTAATTTTAAAATTAAAAAATGTATTTTCTAGCATTTTCACTAAAATAATTGTAATAAATCATAGAAAAATCAGAAAATTGTAAAATTTGCTTCTCTGATTTCCTTGATATCAGAGAGATTTTTGAAAAACATAAAATTCATTTTTCAACATTTATTTTATTTTTAAATTAATTAACACTCCAGAACTTAAAATATTTATTTTATTTTTAAATTAATTATCACCAAAATTGGTCCAAGTGGTCCCCTGGTCATTAGGAATGTCCCCTAATTTTCTTAAGGACAGAAACTTTCCCTTGGTCATGTTATTAAATTTTCCTTGGAAATCTCTATTTTCTACCAAAAATAATTATATAAATAAATTAAATACAGTAAAAATCACATTTTCTCCTCTCATGTCTTTATTGACATATGAGTGAAGTCACATAAAAATTTCAAGTTCATTTGAGTTCAATTTAGTGAGTTATGAAATTATTAAGCTTAAAGGGTAAAGTGGTAATTAAATTTTTTTTAATCCTTAATTAAAACTTTAGGTTTAATAAAAAATTAACAAGTAAAATATTTGATCCTAATCTGATTTGGATGATTGAAATTTAATAATTGAAGGGTAGAAACCCATTAAGCAATTTAAAATGATTAAACTTTAATTAAATAATTGATTAAATTTGGAAGAATAATAAAATTGGAATTATTAAAATAGGGATATTATTAGGAAGAGATTTATTCTTTAATTTAAAAAATCCCTAAATTAATCATTTCATTAGTGTTTAATTCCTAATTAAAATGATAATTCAAATTTAAAATATTAAAAGACTTAATCATTAAACTAAAATTAAATTATTGAATTCTTTTAAAATTTTAATTAAAATTAAAATGAATAAAATTAAATTAAATTAAAAATTAAATTAAATCAAATTAAATCAAATTAAAAATTAAATTAAAAATTAAATTAAATTGAAAATTAAATTAAATTAAATTAAATTAAATTAAAAATTAAATTAAATTAAATAAATTAAATTAAATTAAATTAAATTAAATCAAATTAAATAAAAAAATTAATTAAATTAAATCAAATTAATTCAATGTAACATCAAATCAAACTAAATTGAATTAAATTGAATTAAATTAAATTAAATTAAATTAAATTAAATTGAATTAAGTTAAATTAAATAACATCACCTAACACATAAAGAAATAAGCCTAAAATAACTTGAACACTATTCCAAATTTAAACCCTTCAATCGAAATTAAGCTAAATCACAAACCATTCGAACACCAATTTACCCTCAAAAGCTTTAGTTATCATAACTCCTAAACGTAATATTAAATGAAATGTTACTTCACTTATAGTGACATTCAAATATCCTAGTTCACCGAGCAAGTTAACAAAACTTGAAAACCTCGGACGATCGATTCATTTACATAATTAAATTCATTTGGACTTAAAATAATCCTAGAAATATTGAAAAGATGTTTAAGATTCTTCTTAAGCACTTCCTCAATATGATAGGATATTTATAAGAACAATCGAACTTAGTTGTTCTTCGATGAAGAAAATCGTCTTCAAACCAAAAACACAAGGAACCTAGACGTCATAGGAAATGACTAGCTATGTGATTAGGAATTTGGTAGAAAACCATAACCCTTACCTTAGCTTTACCTAGGAACTTGCTTAAATATTTCTAACTGTGTTTTAAGTGCAGCTTGGGATGACGGGAAGACCCTCCAGGTACGCTTTTATTTTATTGCGATTTACTTTACGGTAATTTATTTAATCGCATCGCACTTATTTCTCTTGCATGATAAACAACAGTTGCATGAAAACCTACACCTTTAGGACGTAAACCAAAACCGAAACCCATAACTAAATTAAAAGACACTACAAGATAAAATTCACCTCCACAACATTTCAAAATATAAGACAACTCAAAATTTAATCACAAACGTAATACAAAACTACAATTACAACCGAATTAAAACGTCCTGTTGGATGATCGGGAATACCTCGGATGATGTAACCTACGTGTTGCTAACGGGATTTCCCACGTGTCTAAATGAAAGTGTGGAACTCATTCAGTTGAGTTTAGCAAATTCATCCGGACTAAGTGAATCCGATAAAAATAATGATGCCGGAAGGATGGAACCGCGGGATCTTAACCGGTGTTGTTATAATCAACTTTAAGATTTGTTTTAATTAAAACACAAAAAACACTTGGAAAGTAAGACTTCTCTAAACCAAACACTTCTCTCATCTCCTGATTTATGATTTCTAAAACTAAACCTCCGCAACAACAAGGAGCTCGGAGCATGGTGGGCAAGACGACCATCGTCGTCAAGAAAACTCGAACCTACTTCAAAGAAACTTTCCTAGAATTAAACAACAAAGCCATAGGACTTCGAGGTAGTTTGCCTAGTGCAACATAAATCCTCAACTCTTCGTTAGGCATTTGCATTGCAAATTAAGCCCTAACCGGTCTTAGGATTCCGAGGTAGTCGTCCGATACGACATAAACCCTCATATCTTCCGATGCTATTTGTATGATTCTATCATATAAATATAAGCCCTAATTAATTAAAATTGGCAAGATTAAAACATTAAATAAACATTAGGACTTTCCTAAATCCAAGCCAAACAATAGGATAGTCGGGAGATTATCGAAGTTCACTTCGAATCCGTAATTTCTCCTACTTTTCTTCCTTTGAATTCCCAAAATAAAATGTTCCAAACTCGATCCATTCCCTATCGAGATTCAAAAATTCAATTCTTCGAAAACTTAAACTTTGAAATTCTTGAGAGCGTAACTATCGATTATTATCGAGAGTTTTCTTAGGTGATTCCCGTCACTTAAGATGTAATTAACTATAGGGGCTTGCCCTTATAAGGAATTTTAAAGAACCTAGTGTAATATAAACCCCGTTTAATGTTTTCATATTAAGCTGTGGAATTTGTCTGCTTATAAAATTGGTTCGCATACCAAACGGATGTCACAAACCTTTCTAGTTTATTTAATCGAGCCCCATTATCAAGCGATGTGTCTATTCTTCGGGATAGATACACGATTTGTGGTGCGGCGCTCGTTTATATAAACTATTCGGGATGCGAGATCGGTTTGATTTCATATCTTAAAATCTTCAAATTTAAAATTATTTTCAAAATCAAATACTACTTTCTAAATTATATCTATATTTAAATTAAATTTAAAATTCGCCGACAACTTCTGTAGGCGACCCCTTTTAAAAAAAATATACAACACTCAACTTAAAAATATGCCGACAATTTCTGACGACTCCGCTGGGGACAGTTCCTCTCTCCATTCTAATCAGACAATTCTGCTTTCAAAAATCGGTAGTGTATCCATGTCCCTTATGGATCAAACTACCCTTCTTTCCGTTGGGATACTATGTTCATTTCCACCTTGAACAAGTATAACCAACATTCTCTCTGGATTTAGGAGCCACCGTTTAGACACCCCTAAACAGAGAGGTTCCGAGATCCTTTTACCTCATTTCCGAGGTGGGGTGGACCCCCAACAGGTGTTAGTTTAGGAGTGATCCTTCGAGTCGAGAAGTCTTGCTTAAGACTCTCTTTTCCTTTCCAACTCCGATTCAGATTCCTTACCTTCTCTACACCTTTGAACACTCCGTTCTAAATAAACAAACCCTCTAATAAGTGATTCTTTTAATAAGTGATTCCTTCTTATAAATACATGAACAAGAATGAGTTCGGACTCTTTTATATTCCTTTCTTTTCGTCCTAAAGAAAAGAAGCATAACTTGGGACCGACAACCTGAATCTACCTCGCGTAAATGGAAGCCCCGAAACCGATTTTATCTTTTACCAATGGATCGGACTTCGCCGTCTATAAGGATGAGCCGCCCGACAATGGAATCATCCGATTTGGACAAGGATTTGAAAACACGAACGTCAAGATCACCGACGTCTCCCTCTTTGCACCGACGAACAAGGTATCCGAAGCCGAGGAGCCGCCGCTCGAGTTCAACCTTAGGTCGACCCAAGAATTCCCTCCTCTGCAAAGGATCCCGACTAAGAGGAATACTGCTGTCCGCAGGAGGACTATTCTTACTACCCCCACTGGTCTAGTTGTTTCTGCACCTACCCCGACTTATGCCAAATCAAAGGGGAAAGAAATCCAGAATTATGATGGACTACGTTACGCGGAGGGTACAGATCTTCTCGTAAGACCTTCTCGTTTTCGAAATCGGGTCCAGCTTCAAAGATTCCGTCACCGACAAGGACCCAAAGAAGAAACGAAGTAGAAGGATCGCTAGAGAAGCCGTAGCCGCCGAAATTGCTTTCCTAGAGGAAATTCCGGAATCGCCGTAATATACACCGCCGCTCGAATACATACCACTCTTGGGAGGAAGCGTGTTTCATCCCCTGTCCGCCGCAGAAGATGAAGAAAATATTCACAAGATTGCCGCCACATTACCACAGACCCGCATATTACAACGATAGCCGCAAGAAAAGAACTAGAACTACGCCGTTTGCTCGACCGCAAACTTTGGTAGAAAAGTTAGCAAAGAAGGAAAACCGCCCGTATCGGAAATTCTACGAAGGATAGGGCGGGTGCCGCTCAAATCCCGTCTTGGGCCCCGAGTAGAACCCGCCATCATGACGAAAAGCCAAGTAAAAGAATGAAGGCTAGTCCGCCCGTTGTCGTCTCGGGATTACAAATTAGGGAGGATACCACCTTCCAAGCATTTGGCCGACGCACCATCCGGTCCTAGCACCTTCCGTCGTTAGAAGGATGGTATGGCGTCCCACTACCGGCGACTGAGATCGAAACGACGAGCTCGAGAAAGAAAGTCTCGCCAGGAGACTTGAATCCGAAGAAAGTGCTACCGCGATGAA
Organism: Papilionanthe hookeriana x Papilionanthe teres; assembly: GCA_022702705.1. Classification (NCBI taxonomy): domain Eukaryota; kingdom Viridiplantae; phylum Streptophyta; class Magnoliopsida; order Asparagales; family Orchidaceae; genus Papilionanthe; species Papilionanthe hookeriana x Papilionanthe teres. The sequence goes on along the minus strand of CM040425.1, from coordinate 37,306,108 downwards.
GGGGACTCGTGAGAAGGGGACCCAGCAGCTATCGCACGACAACCACGAAGACACACGTAAAGCCCCGCCGGAAGATGCCATGGAAAAGTCGAGAACCGATATCCGACGATTGGCAAAATAAAGAGAAGAAAAGTTCGGAGACGAGATTGATTCATCGGAATTCATGGACGACGAATACGCGAAATCAACATGGCCGAGACACGAGCTTCATCGCCTTCGCAAGGTGTTCCCGCACCGCAGAAGAGAGGAGCCGAACCGATGAGAAGGCAGCTTCAGGAAAAGACGACACGATCGCTCAAATGGCGAAAAGGATGGAAGAGATGGCCGTAGCTCCGGCCACTCTCCGCAGTCAAGTACAACCACATAGAGAGACACCCCCGCAGGTCATTCACATCGTAGACGGAGGAAAGGAGATTACGTCCGTCAATGGGGATGATCACCGAAAAGGATACAACACGGAGTATGATTCCCGAAAAGGATATCAAGAACTTGGTGGAACGAAGAAGTGCGAGAAGCCTTAGCACAATCGAAGAGCGGGACATCCATTCGGACGAGTAGACCTTACCTGCAAGAATTCGACGCCGTCCAATACCCGAAAGGCTTCGTACCACCTCTCGTTCAAGACCTTCGACGGAACCGGGAACCCCCGACAAGCATGTGGCACACTTTCGTGCCGCTTGTTGCAATGCCGGCGGGAGCGATGCATTACTCTTCCGACAGCTCGTCGGCAGTCCGTCGGAATCGCCTTCGACCGGTATGCGAATTACCAAATGGTTCGGTGAAGACGTTCTCGAGCTAGAGAACCTCTTCATCAAGCGATTCGCCGGAGCTCGAGCACCACATCACTATAGGTGATTTAGTGGTAGAGAAACAAAAGCCGAATGAAACTTTGGTGGATTACATACTTCGATGGAGGAACTTAAGCATGAAGTGTGAACCACAACTGCAAGAACAGCACGCAGTCGGCATTTTACTAAAAAGCATCCATGGCCCGATAGCACTTCTCCTCAAGGGATTTACTATTAAGACTTTCGAGAAGTTGTTAAGCAAGGCCGGAAGCTTGCAAGAGGAGGCAAAGCAATTATGTTTCACCGATAAAACGGATAAACAAAAGCCCGTAAAGACTTTTGAAAAGAAATCCGGGATCGTTGCAGAGAGTTGACAAAGGCAAGCAACCGATGCAAATACCACCGTAACCGCCGCAAAGAACCACAACAGAATTACCAAGCAACCCCGGCCCAGCTATCGACTCATCTCCGCAAGTATGAACAACCACCTCGTCCGCAACGTACATTAAGGGAGCTTTTGAGCGGAGAATATCCGTTCAAGAATGAAGCAAGAGCCGAAAATGTTTCGCAGCTTGATGAAGACCCCGCATTTCCAACTACCGTAACCTAAGAGACCGAAGAGGTCGACAAGAAAGGTGATCCCAACCTTTGCCCTTACCACCGGATGCTCGGGCACAAGATAGAAGATTGTATTACCTTCAAAAGTTGGCTCAATGACAACCTGCGTGAAAGGGAATATAACGATCCCGAAGGAGTACATGAAGGAACCCCAAAAAGAGGTTCCGTCAATGTTGTCTCGACCGATCCCATCATTCCGATAGATCCCTATACGACCGACGATGGATGGACTACCGCTCGGACGAGGTCTTCGAAAAAGATTTTAGACAAGCATCCAAACCGCTTCGGTGCGAGCTTCAATTCGAAGTTCGAAACCCGTTAAGCCGGTACTATCACTTGCGATAGAAGAACCACCTCAACAGAGACGATCGAAGAGAAGAAGAAAATTGACGAAGGAGAGAAGACCGAGGCACCTAAGGCTAGACTAGGGGCCGCTTATCCTAGGATAGTTGTTTCCGATTCGGGGGAGAAATCCCTCGAACCTCCGACTCGTATGATTATCTGCTCACTTCGGTGGGATCATATAATGATAAGGGTGATGGCGTTGGCTACGTTTTGACTGTTTCTAACGATTACGTAACTAACGATAATCCGGATATCGATTTCGATACCAATGACAATTCTCAAATCATACACAATCTCGACGATCACAATGATGAAGAAGACATCCATCAAGGAGGCTACGAGAGTTCAACAAGCAACGAATCTATCTGCGAGTTTCGAGGAGCTCCAGTCACGATAGAGTTAGAGCCTTCAGACTCGAAGCTAATCCGGAAGAGCCTCGTCATTCCGATTCAAGAAGAGACACCGGCAAGCTCAACAATAGATTCGCAGGAAATTACGAAGTCAACTTAAGAAGTGGAAAAGTTCTACCTCCGAGAATGGGTCCAAAGGACAAAGGAAAGCGGTGGTTGTTCATGAAGAACCAACCCTAGCAGAAGAAATACCCATTCGAGAAGAAGCAGAGACACATGAAAATAAAGTGGACTACAACGTGCTAGCCCATCTTAGGAAACTACCGCCAAACTAAGCATTTATGATGCTCTCATCTTATCAAAGGAGATGAGAGAAGCTCGATCAAGGTCTTACTCGATCCGGAAATTTGCTTAGCTCAAATGGCCGGGAGATTCCTTAGATGAGGTTTGCTCGTTAAAGGAACAACGAGGTGTTACCTTCACGGACGATGACCTACTACTTGGAACGACGAGATCACAACCGATCGTTGTACATTTCGACTTACAATCGGAAAATTTACACTCTCCGCAGTATTGGTGGATCCAGGAGCATCAATCAATATAATGAATCTTCGAACGCTAAGCATACTTGGAAATTGATGCTCGCGAGCTCGAGGCGGACAAAATGTTATTAAGAGGATTCAACCGTAGAAGGAGAAAGAGCCCTCGGCTCAATAACACTACTAATGAAGACCGGTGACTTAGCAAAGACAACCGCGAAATTTCACATAATCGATTCGAAACGTCGTTCAACGCTCTACCTGGGCCGACCATGGATACATGAAAACAGGATGGTACCATCATCTCTACATCAATGCATCAAATACTACGATGGAGGGAACGAGTGCATCAAAGGTGACTTACAACCATTCTCCGTACATGAAATTGGAATCCACGAGTATGCAGCTTTATTATGCACCACCGAAGAAAACGATCTTCTCCGTAGATACCATAACAAATGAAGCAAAGAAAGTTCGGGACAACGAAGAACCCGAAGTTCTAGTCCAACAACTACTCACCACTCCCTTACGGCGAGATGGTGAAGGTTTCTCCACAACTCGCATCCGAGGACGAGGCCGGGGACGAGGTCGTGGCAGAGACGTTAGGACGATTGGACAGAGGAAACCGACCATCAATGTCGATTGGGAAGATAGTTCTGAAGAAGAAAAAGAAATCAAACAAGAAGCAGCGATAATAAGTCGAAAGAAGCCGCAATTCAAAATCCCTATTGAAGATGAAAGAAACGAAGAATATAAATCGATGTACGAGAAGATTAACCACTATGTACATACTATGACCCTGACCCCGATCCATTCTAATAAGATCGAGGGTATGGAGGTCAAAGAGGTACGTAGCGGTGGTGCAAAACCCATCAAATTTTACCGTGGTGCTCCTTCCTCCAAAACTGAAAATAATGTACAACTTGAAGATGCTACTTCATCGAATTAATGGAATTGCCTTTCGAGTGGTACTCTCCCCGTGTTCAAAATTTAATTCGGCCGTGGTTTCTTACCTCGACAATGGACAAAAGGTCAATCACAACGTTTTGAAAATTTATGGAATAACTCCGGCCGTCCACCCAACTCAAAGCATGGTCTCGGATTCGGCACGATAGGATCGCCGATGATACCGAATTTTGCTTGGTTGTCACTTGCGAATCTAATGAAAACTGCATGGAAACTACGGACGAACTCGAAGATTTACAAATCGGAGACGCTCCACCGAATTCGAAGAAGAAATCAAATCTACGATAGATGAGTTAACTGAAGTTAACTTAGGTACTAGCGAAGAGCCTAGACCTACCTTTGTTAGCTCCTTACTCAATAAAGAAGACTCGAAGAAATAATCAAGTTATTAATGGAATTCAAAGACTCGTTTTGCTTGGAGCTACGATGAGATGCCGTGTTTAGCTCCGGAGGTCGCAATCCATAAGCTGTGGGTGGATCCTACTTCGCTCCACGTACAAGGTCCCGTAAGAATGCGTCTAGAAATCGAACAACAAGTCATAACTGAAGTTAAAAAGCTAATAGACGCTAAATTTGTCCGTGAAGAACAATACCCGACTTGGTTAGCCAACGTGGTACCGATCGAGAAGAAGAATGGTCGAATCGGAATTTGTGTGGATTTCGGAGATTTAAACAAGGCATGCCCGAAAGATGAATTCCCTCTACCGATCCCGGAATTAATGATCGACATTGCTTCGACACATGAAATATTCTCGTTCATGGATGGATCTTCGGGATACAACCGGATAAAAATGGCTCCGTAAGATGAAAAGCTTACGGCATTCGTAACACCGATCGGAGTATATTGCTACACAAAGTGATGCCATTCGGATCGAAGAACGCAGGAGCAACCTACCAAAGAGCAATGACAAGAATTTTTGATGATCTCATCCATAATCAAGTCGAATGCTACGTGGATGATGTGGTCATCAAAAGCAAAGTAAAGGACAATCACTTGTATGATTTGAGAATTGTTTTCGAACGATTAAGACAATTTAACCTTAAGATGAATCCCTTAAAATGCGCCTTCGGCGTCACCTCCGGAAATTCTTAGGATTCGTTGTCCGACATCGTGGAATCGAAATCGACCCGGAAAAGATTAAAGCCATCTTAGAAATGCCGCCTCCCAAAACCTTAAAACAACTACGATCTTTTCAAGGGAAGCTGGCATATCTTCGACGCTTTATCTCAAACTCTGTCGGTAGGTGTCAGCCTTTCTCGGCACTAGTTAAAAAGGACGCCAAATTTATTCGGGAAGAGAAATGCCGGAGGGCCTTCGAGGACATTAAACAATACTTAATGACACCTCCCGTCTTAGCAGCCCCGGCCTCGTGTAGACCGCTAATACTTTATACCGCGGCTTTAGACGACTCTCTCGGAGCCTCGTTAGCCTAGTGTCAATGATGAGGGTAAAGAAAATGCTCTTTATTACCTAAGTCGTCGTTTCATCGCCGACGGAAATAAGGTATCCAGCAATTGAAAAGCATTGTTTGGCCCTGATCTTCGTCGCTCAAAAGCTCAAGCACTACATGTTTTCTCATAAGGTCAACCTGATCTCGAAGTTTAATCCATTGCAATACTTGACGACTCGTCCAACGCTTTCCGGCGGACTTGCCGGATGGTCAATGATATTATTGCAATTCGATATAACTTTCGTGCCTCTTCGTGCCGTAAAGGGACAAGTCTTAGCGAGACTTCCTTGCAGAGCACACCCTTTGCCGGCGAATCTCCTCTCAATGACGATCCGCGGATGAACAAATAATGAACCTAGAAGACCATGATGATCGACGTTGGGAATTATATTTCGACGGAGCATCTTCAGCACATAAAGACGAAGAATCGCAAGTGATAGTGCCCGGTAAGGCAAGGATCGGACTAATCTTTATAACACCGGAGCGGGGGATGTTAAGATACTCCTACCACTTGACGGAACCATGTACAAACAACGAAGCGGAATACGAAGCCCTCATAACGGGATCTGGAATTAACCATTCGAATGGGGATAACGAGACATCAACATCTACGGGGATTCACGGTTAATCATTCAACGGATCGCGGACAGATACAGAATTTTAAAGCCAAGACTCGAACAACACTTCCAAGTATGCCATACGAACTGTTGGAACGGATTCCAAATGTGACAATCTACAAAATTCCTAAAAGAAAACGCTTTAGCAGATGCGCTAGCCCGTCTCGCAAAAGAATTTGCCTGTTTGCAAGATGAATCGAGTAGAAGTGTCGGCTCACGGACTTCGAGTCCTATCACGGCTCGACATAGACACAATACACAAATCGAAAAAGAAAAAGAATCAATTGCAACAGAGGATGTAAAACACGTAAGATCGGCGACAACCATAGATGGATCACCCGCAAACAGGAAAGCTACCGTGACGATAGGTCGCTAGCCCATCGTATCAAGAAAAGAACTGCGTCCTACGCATTAATAAACAACACGTTATACGTAAGGTCTTTCGATCAAATGCGGCTAAGGTGCCTAAGCGGGTCCGAGGCCCGTGAAATTGTTAAGGAGGTGCATTCGGGACTCGTGGCGCTCACCGATCGGGCCCGAAGATGAAAATGAAAATTAAAAGACTAGGGTACTACCGGCCCTCGATGATGACCGACCGCATGAAAATCGCCAAGAGTCGTCATCAGTGCCAAGTGCACGGAGTGGTTCTACACCAACCTCCAAATGTGCTACATCCGACAATTGCATCGTGGCCATTTGAATGTTGGGGCACAGATATAGTGGGTCCAATATAACCACCGTCGTCAAAAGGACATCGCTTCATTCTTGCGGCTACAGATTACTTTTCCAAGTGGGCAGAGGCAGTTCCACTCAGAGAGGTGAAAGCACATCACGTGCTGCAATTTTTCAAGAACCAAGTTGTCTACCGTTTCGGGGTGCCGCGCAGGATCATCTCGGATAATGGGTCAGCATTCAGAAGCACGCAAATCAATAATTTTGTCAGGAGACATGGAATCGACTGGCGATATTTGACGATTTACTACCCAAGAGCAAACGGCCTCGTCGAGGCTTTTAATAAAACTCTCGTTCAAATTTTAAAGAAAACCTTGGACGATAATAAGAGAAATTGGCACGAGAAGTTGTTAGAAGCCTTATGGGCCTACCGGACAACCTTCAGAACACCTACTCAAGCTACACCTTACGCTCTGGTGTATGGGTCCGAGGCAGTGTTACCCTTAGAAGTCCAGCTTCCTTCACTCAGGATTGCAGTTGCAAACAAAATCACGACAGAAGAGAATGCTAAATTACGACTAGAAGAATTGGAAAGCCTGGAAGAGAAAAGACTTGCAGCGCAACAAAATTTAGAACTATACCAAGCTAAGATGGTTCAAGCCCATGATAAACTGGTCCGCCCAAGAACCTTCAAGGTTGGTGATTTAGTTCTCGTTCTCAAAAGACCTATTCTTGCACACCGCAAGATAGGAGGAAAATTTGAACACACTTGGGAAGGACCGTTTGTGGTCGAGCAAGTATACTCGGGAGGTTCCTACCGCCTAGTGAATTGCCGAGGAGAACGACATATGCTTCCGATCAACGGACGATACTTGAAAAAGTATTACGCTACCTCGATGTTTCGAAGGAATGAACTTTCCATCCCTAGAAGCACGGGTGAAGTGATTACTTATGACTGGGTCCGAACCAAAAAATAATAAAATGTGCTAAAATAAATAAAATCCTGATAATAAAATTTTCCTTGTTTTCTTTTCCAAAAAAAAAAAAAAAAAATCTAAAAAAAAAATGACAAACACCAAATTCACATGAACATTAAATAAATGATAAAATAAAATTTGAATCATTAAAAGATAAACAAAATCAACATAAATGTTAAATCAAATTCTCAATCAAATTTCAAATGTGATCTTCCAAATTTCAAATCAAATCTTAAATCAAATTTCAACCGAGTTCAAACTCATCCTTCCAAATTTCAAATTCAATCTTTCCGCATTCCAAATCTCTATCAAATCTCAAATTCGATCTTTCCGGATCTCACATCAAGCCTCGATCAAATTCAAACTCTTGGGTCGAGGATTTTACATCCAAGATCTACCGCTTTAGGATTCTTTCCCTATCGCACCTGAAATACATCAAATTCAAACTTTTGGGTCGAGGATTTTACATCCAAGACCGCACTCGCTTTAGGATTCTTTCCTATCGCACCGAAATACATTAAATTCAACTTTCCGAGGTCGAGGATTTTACATCCAAGACTCGCACTCGCTTTAGGATTCTTTCCCTATTGCACCGAAATACATCAAATTCAAACTTTTGGGTCGAGGACTTTACATCCAAGACCGCACTCGCTTTAGGATTCTTTCCCTATCAGCACCGAAATACATCAAAATCAACTTTTTGAGGTCGAGGATTTTACATCCAAGATCGCATCGCTTTAGGATTCTTTCCCTATCGCACCGAAATACATCAAATTCAAACTTTTGGGTCGAGGATTTTACATCCAAGACCGCATCGCTTTAGGATTCTTTCCTATTGCACTCGAAATACATCAAATTCAAACTCTTGGGTCGAGGATTTTACATCCAAGACCGCACCGCTTTAGGATTCTTTCCCTATTGCATCTGAAATACATCAAATTCAAACTTTTGGGTCGAGGATTTTACATCCAAGATCGCACTGCTTTAGGATTCTTTCCCTATTGCATCGAAATACATCAAATTCAAACTTTTGGGTCGAGGATTTTACATCCAAGATCGCACCGCTTTAGGATTCTTTCCCTATTGCACCGAAATACATCAAATTCAAACTCTTGGGTCGAGGATTTTACATCCAAGATCGCATCGCTTTAGGATTCTTTCCCTATCGCACTGAAATACATCAAATTCAAACTTTTGGGTCGAGGATTTTACATCCAAGATCGCACTCGCTTTAGGATTCTTTCCCTATTGCACTTCGAAATACATCAAATTCAAACTCTTGGGTCGAGGATTTTACATCCAAGACCGCACCGCTTTAGGATTCTTTCCTATTGCACTGAAATACATCAAATTCAAACTTTTGGGTCGAGGATTTTACATCCAAGACTCGCATCTGCTTTAGGATTCTTTCCCTATTGCACTCGAAATACATCAAATTCAAACTCTTGGGTCGAGGATTTTACATCCAAGACCGCACTCGCTTTAGGATTCTTTCCTATCGCACCGAAATACATCAAATTCAAACTTTTGGGTCGAGGATTTTACATCCAAGACTCGCATCGCTTTAGGATTCTTTCCCTATCGCACCGAAATACATCAAATTCAAACTCTTGGGTCGAGGATTTTACATCCAAGACCGCACTCGCTTTAGGATTCTTTCCCTATCGCACCGAAATACATCAAATTCAAACTTTTGGGTCGAGGATTTTACATCCAAGATCGCACTCGCTTTAGGATTCTTTCCCTATCGCACCGAAATACATCAAATTCAAACTCTTGGGTCGAGGATTTTACATCCAAGACCGCACCGCTTTAGGATTCTTTCCCTATTGCACTCGAAATACATCAAATTCAAACTTTCGAGTCGAGGATTTTGCATCCAAGATCGCACTCTGCTTTAGGATTCTTTCCTTATCGCACCGAAATACATCAAAATCAAACTCTTGAGGTTAAGGATTTTACATCCAATACCGCATTACTCTGAGATCTTTCCTCATTGTAATGATCCAATCCAATCGATTCGATCTTCTTTTGGGGTTGAAGATGTTACATCTAAAACTTCAAAATTCCAATTTTCATTTCAAATCAAATCCCTTCAAATTAATCTCGACGGACTTCAATCTAAATTGAAACTCGAGTTGAAATCGAATTCACACATCAAAACTTAGATCGAAACAAAGATTTAAGTCGAAATTTCCCTGGATCTTGTGATTTGGAATTCACCTCCTTTTCCTTTCCCCGGCGAGAGTTCGGGAATCTCCAGTCTTAGAGATATACTCGACACTCCCCAGCGGAAACTCTTCTACTTCGTCCTAAGTTTGTTACTTGGACATCCGTGTTGGTTTTGTTGATTGCTTCGGTCAACACCAATACGCGCGGTGTGCTCCGTCGACCACCACACCTATTGGGGGTCCATTTGTTGACCTCATTTTCGATGAGGTCTTCTTTTCTTCTCTTTAGTACTTAGGATCTAGCACTTCAGGCTTTTCCTTTCGACTATCTTAGAGGACTAGAATTGGGATTCACCATCTAGAATTTTAAACCACTTCTTAACTCCCCGCAAACTCCACAAACTTGATCGTAGACCCCTAATCACCTAGAGGGTTGAAATCAAGTGTGGAAGTTTAAAGGATGAGTTCCTATAGGACTCTTTGGCCTTAGGATCGCCTTCGGGTGGCTCGGTCCGATGAAGGGGCCGACTTACACACACACTACACTCATACACTACACTTCCATACACCTCCTAAAACACACCCATACCCAATTTGACCTCCCGACTCATGCAGGTGATTCACATGGATGGTCCTTAACCCCTAAGCCCTCGGCTAAGGGTTAGGAACAACATAGTGAGTGCCTCAAATGAGTCCCTTCATGGCTCATGTGGGTTTGATATGGCTTCATGGCTCAACCAAAATGATTTTATTCCACTTATATTCACCCAATCTTCAATTTTCCAAATTTTCAATTTCGACCCCGGACCCTACACCCGCCAAGCCTACCAAATGCCTCGAAATTGCCCAAAAATTTCCAAAATCACCTAAATTACCCAAAATTCCTCAAGACCAATCCTAAACATTTTCTCCCCACTCAAATTGATCATCCATAACCAAAAATACCAAAAATTCCAAAAATACCTCCCAATACCCTCCAAATACCCAAAATACCCCTCTTGGCCAAAAAATCCAAAAATTCAGAAAATTCCCAGAAAATTCCATAAAATCCCAAATATTCCCAATTTCATTTTGTTCAACTACAACATGGGCCAATTTTGTCAATTTACCCCACTTTTATCAAAATCCCCAATTTGACCCATTTTAACCCAAAGTAAACCCAATGTCAAACCTAGCCTACCCAATTGACCTAAATTCTGGTCCAATTCAATTCTAAACTTCAATTCAACATCCCCAACACCAATCTAGACCAAATCCAAGCCCAATTTGATTGGCATTGGGATCCAATTTCACTTTTGGCCTTAAAGCCCAATTTGGACCTATGACCCAAACCTAACCCAAACTCACCCAATTCAACTCCAATTAACCCCAAATCTTTTCTAAATCTTCCTTAACATCCCCATAAACAAAACACTAACATGATTTGCCCAAAATTTAGACCCAAACCCCACTCAAATTCAACCCAAAATCAAAAAACCCAATTTTGACCTAAACCTAAACCTAGCCCAAATGAGCCCAAACCTCAAAATCAAAACTTAACCTAAGCCAAAACCTCTTTGAAACACTCCCATAAACATTTCCCAACATTAATTTTACATCAATTTCAACTCTAGCCCAACTTTGGCCCATGGTAGCCCATTTTGGCCCACCTTAGCCTCTTTACCAAAAAGGCCCATATCCAACCCAATTCAAACCCAAATCACCTCAAATTTGTTTCAAACCACTCATGAAGCATCCCTAAACCAAAACCAACAATTATTTGGCCCAAAATTTTACAAAAAATTCTCATCTATGAACACATTCTTAAACTTAAAAGCCCACTTCCCTTAAACCTTCCTAAAAGCCCATTTCCTTCAAAATTCAAAAAGCCCAAATCATCCTAAAGCCCATATGACATTTCCCCTCATCATACTTTCAATTAAACTCAATACCTAAGTCCTAAATTCATCATCAAATCATTCCAAATCAAGTTCCATACAAATTTCCATCAAATTACCAAAAAATTCCTATAATCCATTTTCATGAAATTGACCAAGCTTTCCCCAAGCCAAAGGTGAGCCATGAAGCCATGCATGAGCCACATGTGAGCCATGAGAGCCTTGGACACTCCACCATACCATATTAGGTAGGAAGGAGGGACCCTTTCCTTAATCCCTAAAGCTCATTAGCCTTAATCATGATTCACCTAAACCTAAATTTAATCCAAATATATTTGGATGGAGACTTCTCCATGCCAAACCAGTCGATCCCTTTGATCCCCCACAAGCACCCAAAGCCACCTCGAAGGGTGCACCAAGCCCAAATGGGTGGGTTGACCCATTTAGACCCAAAACTAGCCATGCCCCATTCTACTTTGGATCAAAGCCTTTACACTTGGCCATTGCCAATTGCTTGCACAAACACCTGCCCCCGACCCACCCGACCACGAGGGTGACCCTGCCTGCCTGGCCGCCCACCCTGATCGCCGGAAAACACCATGGCCGAGAGCTCACATGTGAGCCAACTTTGGAATTCTCACCTGCTGAGCTGCCCCATCCCCAGTGGCCATTGTGGTTGTTCTTCACATGCCAGGAGCAGCTGATCCCAGCCCTCAACACCCCCTGGGAGAGCCTCCAGCCATGCCTATTTAAACCCCTCACTCTCTCGGCCATGAGAGGTGCTGAACCTAACCTTAAGGAAACTCTGCCAAAATCATTCCAGATCACTCTCCACACATAGAGCATTTGATCCCCACTGAATTCCAGCCCCAATTCCCTCCAGCTGAGCTCAATTTTGAGCTCAAACTTTAGCCTAAAACCAGGACACTTCTCCACAGTGAGCCAATCCCCAAATTGATTGGTTCTACACCTTCACCAGACCAAGGGAAGGTGTCCACCAAGAAAGCCCCATCTCCGAGGCCACCCGGTTGCTCCGGCCTCCAAGCTTTGTGATCGGCCGTGGTCGAAGTCCAACCTGAGACAATTCACTGCGACTCAGGAGACTTCATCCGGAGCTTGCTAAGATCCAATCGAAGGTGCAACAACTCTCGCATCGAAGCTTCACTTCTCCGAGCAAAGGTATGGACTCCCTCTTCTTCCCGAGCTTCCAGAGATTCTCATTTTAATTTGAGTCAATTTAAATGCATGTTTACCGTATGGATGTGTTCGTCTCTTCAAGACGAATCCATAGAGCATAAGAACACGAAAATCCATCGAGAATCGAGTGAGTTCTTAGTGGTTAGAGTGTGGACGGTCACGGGATCGCACCGGTCGTAGACGATGACCGGAGCCGTTGGATCGCGCGTGTATCGAGCGGACGGTTCGCATTGCGCCGGACTGGGGAATGATACGTGAACCGCGGGTCCCGGACGGCCGACTCGGATGGCGGCGCCCAATCACAGCGCGACACGTACCCCTTCGGAGCCGCCGATGTTCTCGCCGGCGCCGCGTGGATAAGTAGATAAATAGGGTATTTAATGTATTTATTAAATATCGAAACTTTAAAAATTCATAACTTTATGTAGGAAAATCGGAAAAATAAAATAAAAATACCCTCTTGCTCGAGTGAACGAGAGGAGAATAATGTGGAAAAGAAATCATTTAATTTCATCAAGTATTTTATTTTTTATAATTTATTTACTCTCTGCATACATTTAATTCTCCATGCATGTATACAATTCACCATGGCATGAGACCATAGGGCTTTTGAAGCCTCTAAATTTGGGAACATTCCCCGAATTTTCCAAAGTCGAGGTCATCCCTATGAAGAGTTATTGATTTTTCAAATTCATGTCATCGTTTTCGAGTATTTTAATTCCAGTAAATAGCATGTTGTGAAATAAATTCTAGGAAAATTTGGTGATGTTCCTTATGACCAGAGAGCCCTAGGAAAAATAGGTTTTGAGTTAGTTCATTTTAGACAACCCTAATTGGCTTAAACACTCAAAATAGATCTCTAATTAATTAGAGCTAACCATACATCAAATTGACTTCAAATCAACTCTCCATTGACCTTTAGGGTCAGAAGAACCCACCATAAAAATTTGAGGTCAATTGGACTTGGTTAGCCCTATTAATTGGGTTGATTAAGCCATTTAGTCATTTTAAACTTTAAAAATTCATAACTTTCAAAATATCTTTCAAAAATTCACCAAATTAGTTTTGGAACCTCTCTGATATCAGGGGAATTTAAGAAAATTAAAATTTCAATTTTCTAAAAAAGTTGATTTTTAATATTATTTTAATATTTTTAATAATTAAAAAATAATAAAAATCACAAAAATAATAAAATTCACCAAAATGTCACATTTTGAATTTTAATCACTTAGGAACAAACCCCATATTTTTCTTAGGCCTATTTGGTGAGATATTAATTTTTAAAAGCTCTAGGGTAATTTTAAAATTAAAAAATGTATTTTCTAGCATTTTCACTAAAATAATTGTAATAAATCATAGAAAAATCAGAAAATTATAAAATTTGTTTCTCTGATTTCCTTGATATCAGAGAGATTTTTGAAAAACATAAAATTCATTTTTAAACATTTATTTTATTTTTAAATTAATTAACACTCCAGAACTTAAAATATTTATAATAAAAATAATATAATTCAAAAAATCACCAAAATTGGTCCAAGTGGTCCCTTGGTCATTAGGAATGTTCCCTAATTTTCTTAAGGACAGAAACTTTCCCTTGGTCATGTTATTAAATTTTCCTTGGAAATCTCTATTTTCTAACAAAAATAATTATATAAATAAATTAAATACAGAAAAATCACATTTTCTCCTCTCATGTCTTTATTGACATATGAGTGAAGTCACATAAAAATTTTAAGTTCATTTGAGTTCAATTTAGTGAGTTATGAAATTATTAAGCTTAAAGGGTAAAGTGGTAATTAAATTTTTTTTAATCCTTAATTAAAACTTTAGGTTTAATAAAAAATTAACAAGTAAAATATTTGATCCTAATCTGATTTGGATGATTGAAATTTAATAATTGAAGGGTAGAAACCCATTAAGCAATTTAAAATGATTAAACTTTAATTAAATAATTGATTAAATTTGGAAGAATAATAAAATTGGAATTATTAAAATAGGGATATTATTAGGAAGAGATTTATTCTTTAATTTAAAAAATCCCTAAATTAATCATTTCATTAGTGTTTAATTCCTAATTAAAATGATAATTCAAATTTAAAATATTAAAAGACTTAATCATTAAACTAAAATTAAATTATTGAATTCTTTTAAAATTTTAATTAAAATTAAAATGAATAAAATTAAATTAAATTAAAAATTAAATTAAATCAAATTAAATCAAATTAAAAATTAAATTAAAAATTAAATTAAATTGAAAATTAAATTAAATTAAATTAAATTAAATTAAAAATTAAATTAAATTAAATAAATTAAATTAAATTAAATTAAATTAAATCAAATTAAATAAAAAAAATTAATTAAATTAAATCAAATTAATTCAATGTAACATCAAATCAAACTAAATTGAATTAAATTGAATTAAATTAAATTAAATTAAATTAAATTAAATTGAATTAAGTTAAATTAAATAACATCACCTAACACATAAAGAAATAAGCCTAAAATAACTTGAACACTATTCCAAATTTAAACCCTTCAATTGAAATTAAGCTAAATCACAAACCATTTGAACACCAATTTACCCTCAAAAGCTTTAGTTATCATAACTCCTAAACGGAATATTAAATGAAATGTTACTTCACTTATAGGACATTCAAATATCCTAGTTCATCTGAGCAAGTTAACAAAACTTGAAAACCTCGGACGATCGATTCATTTACATAATTAAATTCATTTGGACTTAAAATAATCCTAGAAATATTGAAAAGATGTTTAAGATTCTTCTTAAGCACTTCCTCAATATGATAGGATATTTATAAGAACAATTGAACTTAGTTGTTCTTTGATGAAGAAAATCGTCTTCAAACCAAAAACACAAGGAACCTAGACGTCATAGGAAATGACTAGCTATAGGATTAGGAATTTGGTAGAAAACCATAACCCTTACCTTAGCTTTACCTAGGAACTTGCTTAAATATTTCTAACTGTGTTTTAAGTGCAGCTTGGGATGACGGGAAGACCCTCCAGGTACGCTTTTATTTTATTGTGATTTACTTTACGATAATTTATTTAATCGCATCGCACTTATTTCTCTTGCATGATAAACAACAGTTGCATGAAAACCTACACCTTTAGGACGTAAACCAAAACCGAAACCCATAACTAAATTAAAAGACACTACAAGATAAAATTCACCTCCACAACATTTCAAAATATAAGACAACTCAAAATTTAATCACAAACAGAATACAAAACTACAATTACAACTCGAATTAAAACGTCCCGTTGGATGATCGGGAATACCTCGGATGATGTAACCTACGTGTTGCTAACGGGATTTCCCACGGTCTAAATGAAAGTGTGGAACTCATTCAGTTGAGTTTAGCAAATTCATCTGGACTAAGTGAATCCGATAAAAATAATGATGCCGGAAGGATGGAACCGTGGGATCTTAACCGGTGTTGTTATAATCAACTTTAAGATTTGTTTTAATTAAAACACAAAAAACACTTGGAAATTAAGACTTCTCTAAACCAAACACTTCTCTCATCTCCTGATTTATGATTTCTAAAACTAAACCTCTGCAACAACAAGGAGCTCGGAGCATGGTGGGCAGCACGACCATCGTCGTCAGCAAAACTTGAACCTACTTTAGCAAAACTTTCCTAGAATTAAACAACAAAGCCATAGGACTTCGAGGTAGTTTGCCTAGTGCAACATAAATCCTCAACTCTTCGTTAGGCATTTGCATTGCAAATTAAGCCCTAACCGGTCTTAGGATTCCGAGGTAGTCGTCCGATACGACATAAACCCTCATATCTTCCGAGCTATTTGTATGATTCTATCATATAAATATAAGCCCTAATTAATTAAAATTGGCAAGATTAAAACATTAAATAAACATTAGGACTTTCCTAAATCCAAGCCAAACAATAGGATAGTCGGGAGATTATCGAAGTTCACTTCGAATCCGTAATTTCTCCTACTTTTCTTCCTTTGAATTCCCAAAATAAAATGTTCCAAACTTGATCCATTCCCTATTGAGATTCAAAAAATTCAATTCTTTGAAAACTTAAACTTTGAAATTCTTGAGAGCGAATTATTGATTATTATCGAGAGTTTTCTTAGGTGATTCCCGTCACTTAAGATGTAATTAACTATAGGGGCTTGCCCTTATAGGGAATTTTAAAGAACCCGAGTAATATAAACCCTGTTTAATGCTTTCATATTAAGCAGGGGAATTTGTCGGCTTATAAAATTGGTTAGCAGACCAAACGGATGTCACAAACCTTTCTAGTTTATTTAATCGAGCCCCATTATCAAGCAGCGTGTCTATTCTTCGGGATAGATACACGATTTGTGGTGCGGCGCTCGTTTATATAAACTATTCGGGATGTGAGATAGGTTTGATTTCATATCTTAAAATCTTCAAATTTAAAATTATTTTCAAAATCAAATACTACTTTCTAAATTATATCTATATTTAAATTAAATTTAAAATTCGCCGACAACTTCTGTAGGCGACCCCTTTTAAAAAAAATATACAACACTCAACTTAAAAATATGTCGACAACAATTTTCTCTAGAAATGACATGCCAAGTGGAGTAAAGGAAACTAAAGACGACGAAGAACCTGAAATTCTAGTTCAACAATTACTCACCACTCCCTTACGGCGAGATGGTGAAGGTTTCTCCAGAGCTCGCATCCGAGGTTGAGGCCGAGGACGAGGTCGAGGTAGAAACGGTGGAATAGTTGAACAAAAGAATCCAGTTATTAAAGTTGATTGGGAAGACAATTCCGAAGAAGAAGAAAAAGAAATCAAGAAAGAAGCAACAACAATAAGTCAGAAGAAACCTCAATTCAAGATCTCACTAGAAGATGAAAAGAATGAAGAATACAAAGTGATGTACGAAAATATTAACCACTATGTGCAGACTATGAACATAACCCTGATTTATCCTAGTAAGATTGAGGGTCTGGTGGTCAAGGAAGTATATGGTAGAGGTGCTAAGCCAATTAAATTCTACTATGGTGCTTCTTCTTCCAAAATTGAAAATGATGTAAAATTTGAAGATGTTGCTTCATCTGAATTAATGGAATTGCCTTTTGAGTGGTATTCTTTGTGTGTTCAAAATTTGGTTCAACGTGGTGTCTTACCTAAGCAATGGTCAAAAGATCAATCACACCGCTTTGAAAAGTTATGGAGTAATGCCAGAAGGCCTCCCAACTCAAAACATGGTCTCCGATTTGACACGGTAGGGCCAACCGATGATTCAGAATTTTGCTTGGTTATCACTTGAGAGTCTAATGAAGACTGCCTGGAAGCTTTAGATGATCTCGAGGATCTGCCAATCGGAGATGCTCCTCCATAATTTGAAGAAGAGATTAAATCTACCATAGACGAGTTAATTGAAGTTAACTTAGGTACTAGCGAAGAGCCTAGGCCGACCTTTGGTAGCTCCTTACTCAACAAATAAGACTCCAAAAACATGATCAAGCTATTAATGGAATTTAAGGACTGTTTTTCTTGGAGTTATGACAAAATGCCGGGATTAGCTCCAGAGGTCGCTGTTCACAGGCTAGGAGTGGATCCCACAGCTGTTCCAATCAGACAAGCTCCGAGAAGAATGCGTCTGGAAATTGAAAAACAAGTTATAGCTGAAGTTAAGAAACTAATCGACGCTAAATTTGTCCGTGAAGAACAATACCTGACTTGTCAGAAAGAAGAATGGTCAGATCAGAATCTGCGTGGATTTCAGGGATTTAAACAAAGCATGCCCAAAGGATGAGTTTATGCTACCAATTCCATAATTGATGATCGACATTGCTTCGACACACGAAGTCTTCTCTTTATGGATGGATCATCAAAATACAACCAGATAAAGATGGCACCAGAAGATGAGAAGCTCATAGCCTTCAGAACACCAATATGAGTATACTGCTACATAGTAATGCCATTCAGACTGAAGAATGCAAGAGCAACTTACCAAAGAGCAATGACAAGAATTTTTGATGATCTCATTCACAACCAAGTCAAGTGCTATGTGGATGATGTGTTCATCATAAGAAAACTGAAGGAAGATCACTTGTATGATTTGAGAATTTTTTTCAAGTGATTGAGGCAATTTAACCTTAAGATGAACCCCTTGAAATGCACCTTCGACGTTACCTCCAGGAAATTCTTAGGATTTGTTGTCCGACATCACGAAATTGAAATCGATCCGGAGAAGATTAAAGCTATCTTAGAAATACCGCCACCCAAAACCTTAAAGCAACTACGATCCTTTTAAGGGAAATTGGCATATCTTCGACGCTTTATTTCAAAATTTTCAGGAAGGTGTCAGCCTTTTTCTGCTTTGGTTAAGAAGGATGCCAAGTTTACTTGGGTCTCCAAATGTCAACACGCCTTCGATGACGTCAAACAATACTTAATGACACCTCCTGTCTTAGCAGCCCTGGTCTCGGGTAGACCATTGATACTTTATACCGCGGGTTTAGACGACTCCCTTGGAGCCTTGCTAGCCCAGGTCAATGACGAGGGTAAAGAAAACACTCTCTACTACTTAAGTCGTCGCCTAATTCCGACGGAAGTAAAGTATCCTTCAATTGAGAAGCATTGTTTGGTCTTGGTCTTTGCAGCCCAAAAGCTCAGGCATTACATGCTTTCTCATAAGGTCAACCTTATTTCGAGAGTTAATCCATTACAATACTTGATGACCTGATCGACGCTTTCTGGCAGACTTGCCAGGTGGTCGATGATACTATTGCAATTTGATATAACTTTCGTTCCTCTTCATGCCGTAAAGGGACAAGTCCTAGCCAACTTCCTTGCAGCACACCCTTTACTGGCAGAGTCGCCTCTCAATGATGACTTGCCAGACGAACAGATAATGAGCTTAGAAGAGCTCGATGATCGACGTTGGGAACTGTACTTCGACGGAGCATCATCAGCACAATGAGACGAATAAGTGC
The DNA here is from genome assembly GCA_022702705.1 of Papilionanthe hookeriana x Papilionanthe teres. NCBI lineage: Eukaryota > Viridiplantae > Streptophyta > Magnoliopsida > Asparagales > Orchidaceae > Papilionanthe > Papilionanthe hookeriana x Papilionanthe teres. Next base: position 37,286,567 of record CM040425.1, on the reverse strand, counting down.
AAGCGATAGTGCCCGGTAAGACACGAATCAGACTAATCTTTATAACACCAGAGCGGGGAATGTTAAGGTACTCCTACCATTTGACAGATCCGCGTACGAACAATGAAGCAGGATATGAGCCCTTATAACATGATTAGAATTGACCATGCAGATGGGTATAATAGATATCAACATCTACAGTGATTCGCAGTTGATCATACAGCAAGTTGCAGAATAATACAAGATTTTGAAACCAAGACTCGAGCAGTATTTTCAATATACAATGAAGTTGCTAGAGCAGATTCCGAATGTGACAATATACAAAATTCCCAGAAAAGAAAATGCCCTTGCAGACGCTTTGGCCCGACTTGCAAAAGAGTTCGCGTGTCTACAGGAAGAGTCAGTTGCAGTGACAGTGCAGGGACGACAGGTCCTATCGCAGATTGACATAGACACTTTGCACAGACTGGGAAATGAAGAAACAGTTGCAGCGGTAGCAGAAACTACAGAAGATTGGCGGCAGCCATTAATAGACTACCTGCAAACAGGAAGCCTACCGGACGATAAGTCGTTAGCCCATCAAATTAAGAAAAGAACTCTATCATACGTGTTAATAAACAATACGTTATACAGAAGGTCTTTCGACCAGATGTGGCTAAGGTGCCTGAGTGGGTCCGAGGCTCGTGAAATTGTTAAAGAAGTGCACTCAGAACTTTGTGGCGCTCATCAGTCGGGTTTGAAGATGAAAATGAAAATTAAAAGTCTAGGGTACTACTGGCCTTTAATGATGACCTTCTGCATGAAAGTTACCAAAAGCTGTCACCAGTGCCAAGTGCATGAAGTTGTTCTACATCAACCTCCAAATGTGCTACATCCGACAATCGCGTCGTGACCATTTGAATGTTGGGGCACAGATATTGTGGGTTCGATAGAACTGCCTTCTTCAAGAGGACATCGTTTCATCCTTGCAGCGATGGATTACTTCTCAAAATGGGCAGAAGTAGTACCGCTCAGAGATGTGAAAGCACATCACGTGTTACAGTTCTTCAAGAATCAAGTCGTCTACTGTTTTGGGGTACCGCGCAGAATTATCTCAGATAATGGTTCTGCTTTCAAAAGTACAAAGATCAACAGTTTTGTCAAAAGGCACGGGATCAACTGGTGCTATTCGACGATCTACTACCCAAGAGCAAACAGCTTGACCGAGGCTTTTAATAAAACTCTCGTCCAAATCCTAAAGAAAACTTTGGACGATAACAAGAGAAATTGGCACGAGAAGTTAGGACAACTTTCAGAATGCCTACTCAGTCTACACCTTACGCTCTAGTGTACGGATCTGAAGCTATCTTACCCTTAGAGGTCCATCTCCCGTCACTCAGAATTGCAGTCGCAAATAAGATCACTACAGAAGAGAATGCCAAACTACGACTAGAAGAATTGGAAGGCTTGGAAGGAAAACGACTTTCAGCACAGCAAAATCTCGAACTGTATCAAGCCAAGATGATTCAGGCCCACGACAAACTGGTCCGCCCAAGAACTTTCAGAATTGGTGAATCAGTTCTCGTTCTCAGATGACCTATTCTTGCACACCGCAAGATAGGAGGTAAATTTGAACCAACTCGGGAGGGACCGTTTGTAGTCAAGAAAGTCTACTCAGGAGACTCTTACCAACTCGTGGATTGCCGTGGAGAGCGACCAATGCTTCCCATCAACGGACGATATCTAAAGAAGTATTACGCGACGTGATGTTTTGAAGAGCGGGCCTTTCGCTCGTAGAAGCACCAGCGTGATAATTGTGTGCAACTGGGTCCGAAGCCAAAATAATAATAACAATAATAAATTTTAAACTAAAATCCAAAAGAAATTTTCTAAAATAAAATAAAAATCAAAACTTGTTCCGATTTTAAAAAATCAAATCTTTCATTCTCCTAATAAACTTACAAAATAAAATAAATTACAATGAATTTGGCATTCTTATTGTTCTCGTTCTTCTTTGGTTTGTCCCCTGATCTCTTCCTTGTCTTTGCAGGAAGATGTCAAGCGGGAGGCTGGTCCTTTCTTTCATAGATGGCTTAAGTCTTGCACTTGACGGAGAAGAGCTGAAAGCTGGGGCTGTGATCGAGGTTGACTCAGACTTTGCGCAACTGAAGTTAGAATATGAAGAAACCGCTTGGACCACTGTAGACCTCAGGGAGTCCCACGGGAAAACAGTGATGAAACTCAGTGAAAAGGTTCAGCATACTGCAAACCAGAAAAGGAAGATCGATGCGATCAACGACCTCAAAATGAAATCAGTGATAACTGCCACAGAAGGGAAGCTTGTCAGTGCTGTCCCTACCAAAATCCAAGGGGAGAGGAGAGCTACTCTGACCCCAACTCAAAGAAGAAACAAGAACCGCCATATCGCTAAGATGCTGAAGAAACTGACAGAAGAACAAAACAAGGAAGAAATTCTGACGACCGCAGTAGTTGTCCCAAGGAGGCCATCCCTCAGGAGCACCATAGCAGAGGTTGTTCTGGAGAAGGTTACTACAGAGCCTGCACCTGAGACAGTGATGATTCCAGGAGAGCGTGCTGGCGTGGAGCCGTACATCCCTTAGTACGTCACTATACCCAGACAGTTCCAAATAATTCCAGAACACGAGTTGGAGACGATCCAGAGGGTGCGGAAACAGAATTTTGAATACTTTCAGAGAATCCGAGGTAGATATGTCAACATCCTTGAAGGATTGGAGTTGCATGCGGACGTCTTCTCTCACTAAGAGCATAGTGAGATTGTGGACTACGTCGACGAGCTGAAGAAGAAGGGTCGTGCAAGACTACTACGAAGCAAGACCTACTCTGAGCCAAAGAAATGGAAACGAGGCAAGGGGAGGATCACGATCCAATTCGGATGCTGTTACAACTTTGCTGATGACAAGAAAGGAAATCCGCCAGGGATACTCCGCTACAATGAAGTGGATCCACTGCCGGTTCTGATTAAGAAAATGATAAAGAGGATGGTGGCTTGGTGAGTCTTACCCGCTAATTGCATACCAAACAGCTGCATAATCAACATTTATGCAGTAGGAGACTGCATTCCACCTCACGTGGATCACCAATTTTGTGAGGACCTTTTGCACCGTTTCCTTCATCAACCAATACAACATTATGTTCAGGACGAAACTCTGGATACTCGGCCCCGGAGAATTCTGAGGGCCAGTAGAGATACCCTTACCGGTAGGCTCTGTCCTCGTACTCCATGGAAATTGTGTAGATGTGGCAAAGCATTGCATCCCAGAGGTTCCTACGAGCGGATCTCCATCATCTTCAGGAGGATGGATGAGAGCAAGTCCCGCTCTACTTCAATCCAGATCCAGAATTAGAGAATTTGCAGCCCTACGAGCTGTAAGCTACATAGTAGTAGCACACCTCTAAAGCACACTTACGTGGGATTCTCCTCCGGAAAGTGGCTTAGAAGGTGATGTTATTACCTATGCAGTTTACTTTTCAGACATGGATGGATCAGACAGACAATTTTGTCAGACAACATGAAGATATCAGTACAGTCTGTGTTCAGATATACGTGAATTTTGTAAAAGTCTATTTTCAGAAAGATGTCGTCAGAAATGTTTTGATGGAATCACCTGATGTACTTTCGACACTTTTAATGGAAACGACTATGTCGTACTTTTGCCTTCAATCTTGTGCAATTGACTGCAAGCGCCATTAAATCTGAGTTTGACTCAATTTAAAGAAAAATTGAACGAAGAATGATTTGAATGAAATAATAATAACCAAAAAAATGAAAATTCAAATTCAAAATCTAAATAAAATACGAAACAGAAACTCAAAGCGAATCAACTTAAAATCTCAAATTGTAAACTAAAATAAATGAATTAAACCCTAAATCAAAATGAAATTTCAAACGAAACTTAAAAAATCAAAACAAAACTAAATCACTAAAAACAACAAAAAACAAACAATGAAAATGATTCTTCGAATCTGAAATCCCCAGCCTCCGGCTGTCCTCAAATCTTTCGACTCCTCGCAATTCATATCCTCTTTTGAGAAGGTCGACTGAGTCTACTGACACAGAACCACGAAATTTTTTATTTGGTTCTGATGGCATGGATTCATATCCTTCGCCAAATAATCAAACTTTTATCAACTCTTTCGGGATTTGAAGTGCTTTCATGTCTCATTCCAATCCTCTACTATACCTAAATTTCCGTGGAATCTTTAAAACCAAATCAATGCCAACTTTTGGGATTGGTACCTAAATTCTAGTTCCCTTTCTAAGAGCAGTACCTAAATTCTGACTCTCATTCTTTTCGAGGTCGGTACCTAAATTCCAACTCTCCCCTGAGACTGGTGCCTAAATTCCAGTTCTATTTTCGAGATCGATACTTAAATTTTGATTCTCTTCTCTGAATTGCCACCAAAATTTTACATTCTATCCGAGAAACGTTTTTGCATTCTAATCCTCTGAGCTAGGTGTGAGACCAACAAGGCATCCTATTCTCCGAGCCGCCAACCCCGCATTCTATCCGAGAAACTTTACCGTATTCTAATCCTCTGAGCTAGGTGTGAGACCAACAAGGCATCCTATTCTCTAAGCTGCCAACCTCACATTCTATCTGAGAAACGTTTCCACATCCTAATCCTCCAACTTGAGTATGAGACCAACAAGGCATCCTAACTTTGGTGATCGCCAATCTCACACTCTTTCTGAGAGTTTTTTTTCTGCACTCCTAAAATCTTGGGGTCAGTACCTAAATTCTGATTCCCATCCTGACGGAAAGGTAGTCATTTCCTCGATTAGATCCAGGTCGGACATAATCTCCTGAATGGTAGCCCGAGCTAGTATAGTCTTTTTTTGAGGTCGGTACCTAAATTCTGACTCTCATCTTTCCGAGATCGATACCTAAATTTCGATTCTCACTCCGAGACTGGTACCTAAATTCCAGTTCTCTTCTTCCGAGGTCAGTACCTAAATTCTGACTCTCATCTTCCCGAGATCGATACCTAAATTTTGATTCTCATTTCGAGGCTGGTACCTAAATTCTAGTTCTCTCCTTTCTGAGATCAGTACCTAAATTCTGATTCTCATCCTTTTTCGATCGGTACCTAAATTCCGATCCTTACCTCCGAGGCTGGTACCTAAATTCCAGTCCTCATCCCTTTTCCAATTTGGACTCTGCTTTTGTCAATTCCTAGTTCCTTTTCGATCCTAATCTCAAGTCAATTCAATTAAAATTCAAAATCCAAAATCAAATTTCAACCAACTTCAAAATTAATCATTAACCAAACTTTAATCAAACTCCCAAATCAATTTAAACCAATCAAAATTTCAAAATTCAAAATTCAAGACAAACTGAAAGCTCGAAATCAAAATCGAAGTTTGAAACTTCAACCTTGTTCAATCTTGAAGCCAATCAGCTTGAACTTCACCCCTTCCTCCCCAGCGAGAGTTTGAGAATCTTTAGCTTCGGATATTTACCTGATACTCTCCAGCAGTAACCTTTTCTTCTTCTGCTCTATTCCAAGTATGTGGACTTGGACTGTCTGTGTTGGTCGGTTGATCTTTTCAGTCATCGCCAATACGCGCGGTGTGCTTGGTCAGCACACCACACCTATTGGGGGTCCATTTGTTAACCTTATTTATGATGATGTCTTTTCTTTTTCTTAGTGCTTAGGATCTAGCCATAGGACTTCTCCTTGACTATCCAAGTGGACTAGAATTGGGACCCACCCTTTAGCAATTCAGCTACTTCTTAACTCCTCTTGAGACCCCACTTGGATGGTTGTAAACCTCTAAATCACCTAGGAAGGTTAAAACCACCATATGGGCAACCAAAAGTGAGTTCTTATAGGATTGTTTGGACTTAGGGTGCCCTTAGGTGACTTAGGCTTCTCTTGCACACACACACACCCCTAAGACACTTAACCTAAACCTTGAACCCTTACCTTGAACCCCTAAAATCATTTTGAAACAATTCTCACCTTTTAAATCCACCAAAATACCACAATACCCTCTAAATAACCTCCAAATACCCTAAATACCCCTTTTGGCCCAAAATTCCAAAAATTCCCAGAAAATTCCAGAAAATCTCAATTATTCCCAATTTCATTTTGTTCAACTACACCATAAGCTAATTTTGTCCAAATAACCCACTTTTATCAAAATCCCCAATTTGACCCATCTTTAACCCATGTGGACCCAATGTCAAACCAAGTCAACTCAATTGACCTCAATTTTGCCCAAACTCAATTCTAAACTTCAGTTCAACATCTCTAATACCAATATAAAATAAATCCAAGCCCAATTTAGTCCACATTTGAGTTCAATTTCAACTATAAACCAAAACCCCAATTTTAACCTACGACCCAAATGTACCCAAATTCGACCCAATTCAACTTAATTTCCCCCCAAATTAACTCCAAACTCTCCCTAATACATTCCTATACCAAAAACAACATCAATTGGCTCTCAATTTGAACCCAAACCCAACTCAAAATTCATTTGAAATCAAAACCCCCAAATTTGCCCTAAAGTTGTCACCTACCCCTAAATCTCCAAATTGAATCCCCTAAGCCCAAAATTTCTACCCAATTTCTATCCTAAAACCTTCTTAACAATCATTTGAAACATTTTGGACCATCAATTGGTCTTGAACAAAATTCTAGCCAAACCTAAACCCAACCTAACCCATGGTGACCAAAATTGACCAAGACCCCAAAATCCTCCAAATTGAAACACCAAATGAACTCAAATCCACTTCATGACTTCATGAAAAATCTTCCTTACACACATCTACATAATGTTGACCAATCAATTTGATCAAATTCAAACCCAAAGTCAAGTTAGCCCAACTCAAACCCATGTGAACCCATGTGTACACATGAACCAAATTGAACCAAACCAAACCAAATTTGACCAAACCAACCTCTTGGCTGCCAACCCTATGCCTCCTAGTGTGGGTTTGACCTGACCTAACCCATGCCCCATGAGCCATGGACCAATGGTCCACCACGTTGGACCAAGAGACCAAGCCACATGGCTAAGGCTAAGTCCCATCCTTCAACTCTCCTTAAGCAAGCTCCCTATCCAAATTAATTGAGCTAAACTTCTCCTCCATTCCACCTTAGCCTGTCCAGCCGCCTGACCGTCCTTGCCAGCCGCCGGAATAGTCACGCTCTAGCAGCCCATGTGTCATTCAAACCCAAAATTTAAGCCTTGCAGTGGGCAATCCCCTCTCCAGCCACCTGTCCTGCTCAGCCCTCACCCTAAGCGTCCTTAACCACTCATTGCCTGGCCCTGAGCTTCCCTCTCCAGCCATAGGTATAAAATCCCCACCTTTAGGCCTCACCAAAGGTGCTGAAAATTTCTTCACGAATCCCTCCTAAATTACTCACAGAGTTCCTCCTAGCCAAGAGAACTTGATTCCCACTGTCCTTCTGCCCTAAAACCCACCAGTCGAGTCCAATTTCTCAGCTAAAAATCAGGCCAGAAACAGGACATCTCCTGAACCTCCACCAAAACTAAATTAAACTCACCCACACCTTCACAACATCAAGAGAAGGAGTTTCCTAGTGAAAGCCCCCTCTCCTAGCTTCCCAGTTGCTCTATCTGCCAAAGCTTGGAATCGGGCTTGGTCGAAGTCACACCTCGGCAGCTCACCAGGACCAGAGACTTCATCCTGAGGCTCCTCTCACCCCAACGAACGTGCCGAGCATCTCTGATTGAAGCTTTATTTCTCAAAGCTAAGGTATTGACCTCTCTTCCCACCCGAGCTTCCAGCAATTCTCCATTTTTTTTGTGCAATTTCAATGCATGTTAGTCGTATGGATAGCTTCGTCTAGGCTTGACGTGTCGATAGAGACCAACCACGCATGATTTGGTTGATTCTAGAGTGAGATCTTAGGTCAAGAAGATGGACGGCTCTCGGGTCGAACCAGACAGAGACGATGACCAGCGACCGTTCGATCACGCGTGTATCGGATGGACGGCAAAGATGGAGTCGGACGGAGCCATGGAATGAAAAATGCGTGTCGAGTCAGATGGCGGCATCAAATGGGACCGCGTCGCGTGTATCTTCGACCCGCCGTAGTTTGAGGTGGCGCCGCGTCGTATAAGTAGAAAAATATAGATTTTTGAATTTATTTAAATGCCTGAACTTTAAAAAATACATAACTTTGCATAGAAAAATCCTAAAAATAAACTAAAAATACCCGCTTGCTCAGTGAACAGAGGAGAATAATGTGGAAAAAGAATTGATCTATTTTGTTGAGTATTTTATTTTTAATTAATTTAATACTGTTCTGAGTATTTTAATTCTCCATCTATGCAATAATTCACCATGACATGGGACCATAGGGTTTTTGTAGCTTCTGATCTTGGGAACATTCCCTGAATTTTCCAAGGCCAGAGGCTATCTTTGTGACAAGTTATCTATTTTCCAATTTTATGTGCCTGTTTTGGAATTTTAATTCTAATAATTAACATGTTGATTGATAAAATCTAGAAAAATTAGAGGAAGTATCTCTGGACTGGAGGACCCTAAGAAAATTATGGTTTGACTTAATTCATTTAAATGAACCCTAATTTGGCCAAAACCTTAAAATTAAGATTAAATTAATTTGAAGCAACCACTCATTAAAATAACACAAAATCAATTCTTCACTGATCATTAGGGTTAGAGGAGTTTCACATAAAAATTTGAAACCAATTAAAAATGATTCAACCCACTAAATGGATTATTTAATTCATATAGCCACTTTTAAACTTTAAAAATTCATAAAATCCAAAATACATTTAAAAAATTCACTAAACTCATTTTGAGGCATCTCTGATATCAGAGAGGTCTAAGAAAATTAAAATTGGAATTTTTTTAAATTTTCTTTTTTAACCTATTTTTGAATATTTTAATAATTAAAAAAATAAAAAAATCACAAAAATATTAAAAATCATAAAAATGTCACATTTTTCTTCCTAATCATCTAGAAACCAACCAAATATTTTTCCTAAGTCCCTAGGTTGAGATATTGAATTTTAAAGGCTTAATACAATTTTTAATATTAAAAAATGGATTTTTAACCTTTCCCACTAAAATAATTCTAAAAATTCAAAAACAAAATTAGAAAAATATAAAGTTTGTTTCTCTGAGTTCCTTGAAGTCAGAGAGACTTAAAAAAATATAAAAATTAATTTTTAACTTTAAATTTATTTTATAATTAATTAATAATCCAAAAATTAAAATAATTATAATAAATAAAATATAATTCAAAAAATCACCAAAATTGGTTCAAGTGGTCCTCTGGTCAGTAGGAACATCCCATAATTTTCCAAAAGACATAAACTTTAACTTGGTCATGTTGTTGAATTTTCATTGAAAATCTTTATTTTTCATTGAAATAAATATAAAAATTAAATTAAAAATGGAAAAATCACTTTTTCTCCTCTAATGTCTTAATTGACATGTGAGTGGAGTGACATAAAAATTTTAAGTTCATTTGAGCTCAACTTAATGAGTTATGAAGTGAACAAGCTTAAGAGGGTATAAAGGTAATTAAGGGATTTTAACCCTAATTAATACTTTAGGCTTAATCAAAGGTAGGGTAAAATATTTGATCTTAACTTTCTCTTGGATGATTGAAACTTAAAATGAAATCCTAATTAATTAATTCATTTAAATTTTGGAAGAATATTTAAAGTTTGGATTATTAAAATTGGAGATGTGACTTAAGAAGGTAACAATTCTTTAATTTAAAGTCCCTAAATGGATCAATTAATAACATTCAACTCTTAATTGACTAAAATGATGATTGAAATTATTAATTAAAAGAAAGCAACTCTTAATTAAATATTTAAAAAATTAAATGATTTAATAATTTAAAATAAACTTAAAACATTAAAATTAATTTGAAATCACTTACAACTTAACTCAAAATAAACTTGAAATGTTAAAAATTAATTAATCTCAAAACAATTTACAATCAAGATGTGATAATTAAAATCACTCTAAAATACTTAAAGCAAATTTGAATCACCAAAATTTAATGAAATTAATTAGTTTAAACACCTCTTTAGTTTAAAAAATTTTAAAACATTTAAAAAGAAAGGCAATTTGAAATTCCATAACTAAACTAAACTGTTTTGAAATAATAATTCAATCTTACAGTTAAATCCCTTAACAAACTGATTTGCCCCCGAAGGCTTCCACCTTATAACCCTTAGGTGGAGTATCAAATGAACTGTCACTTTACTCATCGGATAATCAAATGTCTGAGTTCACTGAGCAAGAAACAAAATACAACTAAATTCTTGGATGATTAACTCGTACAATGAAATTCATCTGGACTTGAAATAATCCCAGAAGCATTGAAAAGATGTTCAGGATTCCTCCTGAGCACTTTCTCTATATGATGGGATGTTTTAGAAGAACAATTGAAGTTAATTGTTCTTTGGTGAAGAAAATCATTCTTAATAAAACACAAGAACCTAGACGTCATAGGAATTGACTAGCAGTAGGATTAGGATTTTGGTAGACAACCAGAACCTTCCCTTAAGCTTTACCTAGGTATTTCTTGCAAATATTAATATGCCTTAACATGTGTTTTAAGTGCAGCTTGAAATGACGAGAAGACACTCCAGGTACGCTTTTATTTTATAGCAATTTATTTACCTGCGCTGTTCTTTCTTTCCTGCAAAACTTACATGTTAAACAAGAATGCACCCTGCATGAAAACTGAAACCTTTTAGGATAGCCAAAAAACTGAAACCCAAAACTAAATTAAAAGTCATAACAAGATAAAATTTATTGCCACAACATTCAAAAGATAAAACAACTCAAAATTTAATCACAAACAGAACAACACAAACCACAACTACAACTAAATTAAAACGTCTCGTTGGATGATCGGGAATCCATCGGATGATGTAACCCACGTGTTGCTAACGAGATTTCCCACAGTCTAAATGAAATTGTGGAACTCATTCAATTGAGTTTAGAAAATTCATTTGGACTAAGTGAATCCGATGAACATAGAGGTGCCGGGATGACGGAACCGTGGGATCTTAATCGGTTCTGCTTAATCAAGTTTAAGATTTGTTTTAATTAAAAAATTAAGACATCTTAACCTTAAGACTTTTCTAAAACAAAACACTTCTCTCATCTCCTGATAGCCACTTTCTAAAATTAAACCTCTGCAACAACAAGGAGCTTGCAGCACAGTGGGCAACACAACCATCTTCGTCAGCAAAACTTGTCTCTACTTCAGCAAAACCTTTCTTTAGCTTAAATAACCAAGCCATAGGATTTCGAGGTAGTTTGCCTAGTGCAACATAAATCCTCAACCTCTTTGTTAGGCATTTTCATAATTGTGTTATGCAAAATAAGTCCTAACCGGTCTTAGGACTCCGAGGTAGTCGTTTGGTACGACATAAACTCTCACATCTTTGAGGCTATTTGCATGATTATGTCACACAAATATAAGTCCTAATTAATTAAAATTGGCAGGATTGAAATATTAAATAAATTCTCTTAAATTGAAGCCAAACAATAAGATAGTTTGGGAAGTTGCCAAGATTCTTCTTGAATCCTCAGCTTCTTCTACTTGTCTTCCGTTGGACTATGAAAATAATTGCTCCAAATTTGAGCTATTCCCTTTTGAAATTTCCAAAGTCCAATTGTTTGATAACCTTAAACTTTGAAATTCTTGAGAGCAAAACCACGGATCATTATCGAGAGTTTTCTTAAGTGTCTTCGGACATTTAGGATGTAATTAACTATAGGGGCATGCCCTTATAGGGAACTTTAAGAACCTAGGTAATATAAACCCTGCTTAATTCCTTTATATTAAGCAGGGGAACTTGTCGGCTTATAAAATTTGTAACGGATGTTATAAATCTTCCAGTTTATTTAATCAAACCCCATCATCAAGCAGTATGTCTATTCTTTGGGATAGATACACGGTTTGTGGTGTGGTGCTCGTTTATATAAACTATTTAGGATGTGAGATCGGTTTGATTTCATATCTTAAAATTTTCAAACTTAAAATTATTTTCAAAAAATCAAATGCTACCTTTCAAATTATATATATATATATATATATATATATATATATATATATATATTAAATAATAAAATCTAAAAAATTCGCCGACAATTTCGTAGGCGACCCCCTTTAAAAACATATAACCTAAAAATATGCCGATAGTAACCATGTGGCCGATGTCATGTATTCGGGTCCGAACTTTGTAATAAAATGAAAATTAATGGAATAAAATAAATTTTCTCACAAACAAAGTACACTCGTTAAATTTCTAATTTTAAATCTTATAAAAACATATTAAATAAGATAATGACATTAAAATAATTATGAAAGAATTGTTAAATAAATAATAAGAATAAGTCTCTTATTGTTCTTCTTCGTGCAAAGTGTCAGCCACTGACATTTCTCCTATCTTCGTATGCAGGAAGTGTCAGGTCGCGTGGCATTTGCTTTCAAAGACAGATTGGACCTTGCGTTATAAAGAAAGAGAAGGGATACATACAAGAAGGCTGCAGATATGAAATCAATGATGAAATGTGATAGCAGAGAGACCGAACAGATGTAAAGACATGGTGGCACAAGAGGTTTCATTGACTCACACCTCATCGCCAAGAGACACAGTCAGGTTCCGTCTATGATCACTACTCCAGAGGGTGATCTTGTTGTCGCTTCAGTTAAAAGAGTTGCAGATGCGACGTTGGCACGTACAAAAAGAAGAAATGCAAATAGCCGTAAGCATCGCCTCCTATACAGGATGGAGAGAGACAAGCACCGGAGTTAGCCGCTAAGCTATCCCATATTCCAAAAGAATTTTACCAACTAGAAATGAAAGAGACCGACGATAGCGCACTGCGCACAGATACTGAGCCAGAGACCGCTGAGGATCCCACGCCAACATTGGATCCGATAGAAGAAATCTTTACTGGGTGTCCGACTTACAGCTCAGGTTTACCTAGACTACCTTCAGTGACAAGAGAATTTTCAGAGTGCCCATAGTGTCATGTTCTACAGTTAGAGGAGTATGGCACATTCGAGACATATGCACTCGCTTCGATGCTACTCAGGTGTAGGGAACATCCTGATGTAGAGCCATACGTACCGCAGTTCATTCTGCCACCGCCACCGCAAATAGTTGCAGATTACGTCATGGTAAAGATCAGGAGAGTTAGAAAAAAAATAATTTCAACACTATGAAGAAATACAAGGAAAGTTCGTTTACATCTTAGAAGGCCTCGAGCTATGCACTGACGTATTTTCGAGCAATGATCAAGAAAAGATTCTGGATTGTGTCTTCGCTCTCTAAGACATGGGCAGAGCAGACCTACTGAAGCAAAGGAAATATACATAGCCGACGAAATGGAAAAAGAGGAAAGGGCAGAGTCACGATTTAGTGTGGATGCTGTTACAATTTTATAAAGGACAGACAAGGCAATCCCCCAGGGATTTTGCAGCACGACGAGGTGGATTAAATGTCATCGTAGATCAACAAGATGATAAAAAAAGTATGGTTGAGTGGCATGTCTTGCCCATAGACTATATCCCGAACAGCTGCATAATAAATATCTATGAGGACGAGGACCGCATCCCACCTCATATCGACCACCATGACTTTGTAAGGCCCTTTTGCACGGTCCCCTTTGTAAGTGAAAGTAATATTTTGTTTGGAAGAGAAATCTAGATTGTCGGACCGGGAGAGTTCCGAGGTTTTGTTGAAATCCCTCTACTAGTCGGATCAGGTGGGTGTTGAAAGGAAACAGGGCAGATCTTGCAAAGCACTGCATCCCAAGAGTTACAGGATAAAGGCTGTCAGTTACCTTCAAAATAATGGATGAGGATAAAGCGTCGTTTTACTACGAGCTAGATCTAGAATTAGAAAACCTTCGTCCCTTGCCGTTGCGACAACAGTACCTCAGGGTGTTCACAAGGGGACTTGGTTCTGGAGCGTAGCCTTGGCAGGTTGGCTTGTTCACGGAACAGCCTCAGATGACAGATATCTACTACCTTCTACAACGGGTTTCAGCAGTTGTAACCACTTTTCTACCATCCGGATATGATATGATATTTTTTGTTCATTTTTGTACGCTTGATCAACTTTTGGATGCTTGTCAGCATATGACTAGTTGTACTACTACGTTCAACAAAGATTAATGAAGATTTCTATTTCAGTTTACCAAACTTGTCAGAAATGTCTCTTTTTTACGTGACGGTCGAGAGCTGCAGGACCATACATCGATCCCAATTTAAAACAAACAAAGAATGATACCCTAAACCCTAAACCCTAAACCCTAAAAATATTAAAAAAATAATAAAATAAAAAAATAACAACAAAACAAAAAGAGTCAAAATAAAATCAAAATGAAATCTAATGAAACAAAATTAAAAGAAAATTTAATCTGAAACTGAATTAAACAAAATGAAATAAAATGAAATGAAATCAAATGAAACAAATTAAAAAAAAGATAAATTGAAAAACAATGATAAGCTAACTTTTTCTCTCTCGAGACTCTGAGTCCTTGTACTCACCCTCAAGTTCTTCATCCCCAAAAGCACTCCATAATGTTTAGCACTTTACACAACATCACTTCCCACAAATTCGAAATGTCACAAAACTCTACAAATCTGACAAAGGCTACCAGTCTTGGTCGAATTGCACAATCCTACTTTCTTCAAAAGTCAACATCAAAATTTCTCCAAATCTTTGAAATTTTGGAATCAGTACCTAAATTCTGTTTCCATTTTCTCAACTCTGGGATTAGATGAAAGTCTCTGTGCATTCCTTTCTAATGTGACACTCTGCTACCTTTGAGCTGGATATGAGTCCCTGAGCTTTACTCCTCAATGTGGTAATGATTCCTCAAATTCCCTATATTTTCTTTTTTCTTCCGAGAAAATTTTCCACCTTCCATGAAATTCCAAGATCAGAGCTTAGTCGTCTGATTCCTTAAAATTCCCTAAATTTCCATTTTCTTTCTGAGAAATTTTTTCGCCTTCCATAAAATTCCAGAGTCAGAGCTTAGTTGTTTGATTTCTTAAAATTCCTTAAATTTTCATTTTTCTTCCGAGAAATTTTTCCGCCTTCCATGAAATTCCAGGGTTGGAGCTTAGTCGTTTGATTCCTTAAAATTCCCTAAATTTCCATTTTCCTTCCAAGAAATTTTTCCTCCTTTTATGAAATTTCAGGATTGGTGCTTAGTCGTCCGATTCCTTAAAATTCACTAAATTTTCATTTTCTTTCTGAGAAAATTTTTCACCTTCCATGAAATTCCAGGGTCGGAGCTTAGTCATCAGATTCCTTAGAATTCCCTAAATTTTCATTTTCCTTACGATAAACTTTTTCGCCTTCCATGAAATTGCAGGGTCGGAGCTTAGTCATCTGATTCCTTATAATTCCCTAAATTTTCATTTTCCTTTCGAGATATTTTTCCACCTTCCATGAAATTCTAGGATAAGAGCTTAGTCGTCTGATTTCTTAAAATTCCCTAAATTTCCATTTTCCTTTCGAGAAATTTTCCACATCCACAAAATTCTGAGGTCGGTACCAAAATTTCGATTCTCATTCCTGAGACTGGTACCAAAATTTTAATTTTCATCCTTCAGGATCAGTACTTAAATTCTGACTCCCACCTTCCGAGATCGGTACTGAAATTCCGATTTCCCCTCTGCACTCACTTAAAACTCAAAATTTCCCATGAAATTAAAATTTTCAAATTCAAAATTCCACAAATCCTGAAATTTCCATAAATTCCATAAAACTCAAAATTAAACCCAAATTCAAACTCAAACTCAAATTAAATATGAAATAAAATCAAATCCTAACTCTAATTTCCAAATCCTAAATTCAAATCAATTCAGATCGAACTCATTCAGAGTTTGGAGGCTTGAAATTCATAGCTCCTCTCATGATGGTATTCCACTTTCCTTCGCCAGCAGGAGTTCCCGGGACTTGAAGGTTTCAACCAAATAATCCCCAGCAGAAACTTCCTCGCTAAATTCCATGTTTTGTCTTGTGTTTTGACTCAGACAGTCGTGTTGGTTTGGTTGATCTCGTCGGTCAACACCAATACGTGCAGTGGGCTTGCCCAACACACTGACCTATTGGGGGTCCATTTGTTGACCTCAATTTTGGTTGAGGTCTAGTCTCTCTTTAGATAGCCATAGGACTCCTAGTGCCTTTCTTAGAAGACTAGTCTCAGAACCATCCCCCTTAGAAATTCAAACTTTTCTCACTTCACTGGGAGTTTTCATATGTTTAAAGGCTAACCTCCAGCTTTTGGGAGGAAGAGAACAAGCATAACGAAGCCCAGGGAAAGTGTCCTATAGGTGGTCAGACCTTAAAATTTACCCTGGAAGTTCTTTAGCTTACTCACATTTCACACTCACAACCCTAAACAAAGCACATTTCACTCTGACCTCCTAACTCTTTGGAAACTCAAGTGTGTGGTTTTCTCCAGGCTCTTAGCCCCAAGCTGAGGTTTAATTAGTACCAACACATAGAGGACCAAATGAGCATTACCCCTGGTCTATGGCTTAATCTAAACAATCCCATACTACTTACTCCTCACCAACCTCAACTTTTCCAAAATTTCAATTTTTGACCCCTTGCCCCTAAATCTACCCAAAATACCCCTAAACCCTAAAGTTCCCAAAATTTCCAAAATTACCTAAATTACCCATTTTCCTCCAAGAACTAAATATTCCCTGCCACTCATTTTGACCAAAATTACCTAAATTTTCAAAAATACCCAAAATACCCCCAAAATTTGCAAAATTATCAAAATGCCCCTCTTAGCCCAAAATCTAAAAATTCCAAAAATTCCCAAAACCTCCCAAATATTCTCAATTTCATTTCTCTCAACTACCACATGACCCAATTTGACCAATTTAGCCTAATTTGACCAAAAACCCTAATTTGACCCATTTAACCCAAAAGCGCCCAAATCAAACCCAACGTCCACCCATTTGACCCCAATCTTGCCTAATTTCAATTCCAAACTTTAATTCAACATATGTAGCCTCAATATAAACCAAATCTAAACTCAATTTGACCCACATTTGAGTTCAATTTCACTTAAAATCCAAAATCCCCAATTTTTCCTAAGTGACCCAAATCCTCCAAATTGACTCAATGACAAACAATTCTCTCCCAATCAATGTTGTAAACTCTTTATAACACTCCCCTAAACAAAATTGAACCATAAATTGCCTTCAATTTAGCCTAAGCCTCACCTAAACCTATTTGAGCTAAATTTCCCAATTTTTGACCCAAACATGTCATATGCCCAAAATCCACCAAATTGAGTACCCTAACCCTAAAATTTCCACCCAATTAATGTTGGGAACTCTTTATAACATCCCCCTAGACCATTTGGAATCTTCAATTGGCCTTGGACCCAACCCTAGCCTAACCTAAACCCAAGTTAACCCAACTTGTCCCAAATTGACCAAAATCTTAAATCAAGCTAAATTGAACCCCCAAACCTATTCAAAACCACTCGAATCCCCTTCCAAAAACATTGTGACAATCACATACATCACTTTGAACAATCAATTGGGTCTAACCCAAGCCCAAACCAAACCTAGCGCAACATAAACCCAATGTGACCTAAATTAAACCCATGACCCAATATCACTTAAATTAAAACAAATTGACCAAATCAACTTCATGACAACCCACCTTAGGACCCTTAGGATTGGTCTGACCCAACCTAACCAAAGCTCATTGAGACATGTACCAAAGGTCCCTCACTAGCCCGTTTTGGCTAGCCCAAGCATCCCCCTTAACCATTTAATAAACAACCATCATGCTTAATTAAATGCAATGTGGTCTTCCTTACATCCCCATGCTTCTGCCAACCACCTTCCCTGTCCTTGCTGGCCGCCCTAGCCGCCGGAATGGCTCAGCTCGAGCGACCCCATATCCTTAGTAATCAATGACACTGCTCAACCCTCACCCTAAAAGGCCAAAAACACCCAAATTCAAGCCCTGAGCTTAGGCAAATGACCATGGCTATAAAAGCCACCCTTCATGGCCCAAATCCAGGTGCTGAAAAATTTCCAAAGTAAACTCTGCCAAAACCTCACCAGAGCCTCTCCAGACCTCCCTAAGCTCATTTCAACCATTTTCTCCCTCTAATTCCCCCCTGTCTGAGAGCAATTTCTCCATTAAAATCTTAGTCAAAACAAGGACAAACTCCACCACAGCTCTACAGTGCACCAAACTCAAATTAATTGCACCCACACCTTCACAGCATCAGAAGAAGAAGATCCACTATCAAAGCCCCATCACAAAGAGCCTCTGCACCAGACTTTGATCAACTCCTGAAATCGACCTTGGTCAAATTCAGGTTCAGACATTTCCCTACATCATAAGGCTCCATCTGGAGGTTTGTTGGGACCAATCGAAGTTGTCACAACCATCTGATTCAGGCCTCCCCTTTCAGATAATGGTATTGAACTCATTCTTTTCCTCGAGCTTGTTCTGAACTTATACATGTGTAGACCATATTTCATATCGTATAAACCGTATAGATAGGTTTTTCTAGGGCAGAGCTTTGGGAACAAACCCCATGTGATTTAGTTGAGTCTAGCTCGTGTTCCTAGGTCTAGAAGGTGGACGACTCTTGAGATGAACCAGTCAAAGATGATGAAGGAACACCGTAAGATTGCTCATGTAATGCTTGGACAGCCAGGATGGAGTCAGAGGAAGATCATATACATAAAGCGCGACCACGTGGACAACCAGTCAGAGGGAGGCATTGAATAAGAGCGCACTGCGTGGTCTTTTGGAATGGCTAAGGATGACATGGCGCCGCACTAGATAAGTACAGAATTAGGTTTATTTTTGAATTATTTAAATCAGTGAAATTTAAAAATCCATAACTTGGTGTCAAAAATCATAAAAATGAAAGAAAAAATACCTTAGTGCTCAGTGAATAGAGGAGAATAATATGGAAATTGTTTGAATTTTATTTGATGCATAATTTATTTTTAATTAATTAAATACTATCCGGAGTCATTTGATTCTCCATTGGCTTAGACATTTCACCATAGCTTGATATTTTGATATGTTGTTGCCTTTGCCTTAGGGGACCTTCACTGATTTTTTCCAAAGTCAGAGGAGACCTCTAAACAGAGATCTCTATTTTTCAATTTATCATGTTCATTTTGGTAAAATAATTATAATAAATAAAATATTAATCAGAAAATTGTAAGATAAATTTTGGTAAGTTACTTATAACCAGGGGACCCTAGGAAAATACAAATTTGGTTTAATGCATTAAGTATATCCCTAATGGTAATTAAGAGCAAAAAATTAAACAAAAATAAATTGGACTAAGCATAAATGAAAATAACTTGATTTTTGTTCTTCATTGTAATTTAAGATCAGAGGAACACCCTATAAAAATTTTTAAGTTAAATTACATTTTTGGCAACTAAATAATTATAATAATTAAAATACATTTCAAAAATTTACCAAATTAATTTTGGGAGTTTTCTGAGATCGGAGGAGTCTTTAAAAATAAAAGTGTAATTAAAATAAAATTTTCATTTTTGAGCATTATTTTAATATTTAAATAATTAAAAATTCACAAAAATCACAAAATTAATAAAATGGTTGGATGTTCTAAATTGTCTCCTAAGCTTCTTAAGGAAAGATATTAATTTTTAAAGGGTTAAAATCAATTTTTAAAGGCAAAAATGGAAATTCCCTAATTTTTCAACAAAATAATTCCAATAATTAAAAGAAAAATTAGAAAAATATAAAATTTAGTTCTCTGATTTTCTTGACCTCAGAGAGATTTAAGAAAAATACAAAACTGAATTTTCAACCTAAATGGTATTTTATCCTTAATTAATACTCCAAAATTAAAAATAATTATAATAATTAAATTTAAGCACAAAAAATCATGAAATTTGGTTCAAGTGGTCCTCTGGTCTAGGCCTACCTTCAATAAAAATTTCAAAGTCAAAGGATTTGTTTTGGACAAGTTATTGAATCTTCATTGAAAATATCTATTTTTTGCATTAAAATAAATATATAAATTAAATTAAAATTTGAAAAATCACATTTTCTCCTCTAATGTTTTAATTAATCCATAAGCGGAATCACATAAAAATATCAAAGTCATTTGAGTTAAACTTAATGAATTATGAAGTGATAAATGGTAGTAATTGTAATTTAGAAGAATTTAGTCTTTATCAATATTTAGGCTTAATCAAAGTGGGAAAAGGGGAATAAATGATCTTAATCATTATGTTTGAATGATTGAAATATATAGGGATAAATGGTAGAAACCCATCCCATTTTGTCACATTAAAAGGATAAGTTTATAATTTAATTAATCATTATAATTTGGAAGAAAATTAAATTAAGTGATCCTTAAGGTTAGGGGTTGATTTTGGAAGTTGACAATTCACTAATTTAATAACGCTATTTGAATGATAATTCAATATCTTGATAAGAATAGTAATCATGAAAAGTAAACTTAACTTTCTTTTCTAAAGACATAAATATACCCACCAAAATCTTAAGGGCTTAGTAGTGAGCTAGGCTTAATTGAAAAATTGACTAACGAGAAATAGAAAAGGAAACATAGGTAATCCAAAAATACTATTGAAACATTACGAGCCCATCAAAATTTGATAAATTCTTCCATAAATTAAGTTTCCCTCTAAAGGTCCCCACGTACATACTCCATAAGTGAAATATCAAATGATAACTACCCCACCTTTCGGGATGATTAAAACATTGACTCGCTGAGTATAATGATATAAAATGAATGAATCATTTAATAATGATGATGAGTTAAAATGAACTCAAGGAAGCTCAAAAGGATTTTGAAATGACTAGGAATATCCTAGACCCGTTTCACAAGCCTTTTGGACACCTTGCAGGACAACTGCACCTATCACATTTATTAAATGAAGAAATATCTTAAATAATTGAACAGGACCCACCAAGTTATGACATAGAGATTGGTAGACCTGTGATGAACCTATCCATAGAGTTTTACTTTACTGCAAAATATAAAGGTTTATTGCAAAAATACTAAAGTCTCAGGTGGAAGAACGAGAAGAATCTCCTGGTACGCTTTTATAGTTTACAACGCTTTCTTTTTCTACACTTTCCTCACTTTTTCTTGTTTATAAGCTTGCATGTTAAACAAAAATGTCACCCTGCATGAAAACCAAAACTTCTAGGATGGCCACAAAACTAAAATAGAAAAAATCAAAATTAAGTAAAAACAAAACAAGATAAAGTCTTCCGCCACAACAATCAAAATATAAGATAACTCAAAATTTAATCACAAACAAAACAAAAATCATAATTGCAACTAAATTAAAACGTCTAGTCGGATGATCGGGAATCCCTCGGAGGAGGTAACCTACGTGTTGCTAATGGGGTTTTTCCACAGTCTAAATGAAAGTATGAAACTCATTAAGTTGAGTTCAGTAAATTCATTTGGACTAAGATAATCTGATGAAAATAGTGGTGTCGGGATGATGGATCTGTGGGATCTTAACCGGGTGTCGCTATAATAAATTTTAATATTCCCCTAATATGAAATTAAGACATCTTGATTTAAACCCTTTATGAAACATGACACTTTTCTCATCTACTCAATTGACACTTCCTTAAACTGAACCTGCTACTGCGAAGAGCTCAGAGCATACATGGTAGGAAGCATGACCATCTTCAATAACAAAACTCCTTAGAAATTAAATCAACAAGCCATAGGACTTCGAGGTAGCTTGCTTGATTACAACATAAACCCTCACTTAATCTCTTTAGGCATTTCCAAAACCATGTTATGCAATATAAGCCCTAACGTGCCTTAGGATTCCGACGTTGTTATCAGGTATGACGTAAACCCTCCTATCTTCCAAGCTATTCACATGATCGATATCAAGTGAATGTAAGCCCTAAATAATAAAATTGACAGGATGAAACATCAAATAAACATCTTAAATTGAAGCCAAACCATAGGATAGTTTGGGAAAACACCACGTTCTCTCTTGGATTTAGGCCTTTCCCCTAGTTTTTCTTTCCTTTGGCTTCCTACAAAAACTGTTCTAAAATTTAGGCTGTTCACCTATTGGATTTCCTACTACCACATTTTCTTGAAGAACCTACCTTTTGGAGGTCATGAGTACAATATTTTCTGATATATATCAAGATTTTTCTTAGGTGACTTCGGCTACCTAAGATGTAATTAACTAGAGGGGTCTTCCCTTATAGGAAACTTAAAGACCACAGATTAATATAAATCCTATCTGATTCCTTCATATTAGATAGGTGAAATTTTTAGTCAACAATGGTTTTCACACAAAATGGATTTCATGAATTATTTAGTTTATTTGATCAAGCCTCACCCCCAATCAATGTATCTATTCTTCGGGATAGATACAGGTCTTGTGGTGAAATGCTTGATTATTTTAAACTATCGATTATATGAGATCGGTTTGATTTCATATTTTTTAAATTTAAAATAATATTTTCAAAAATCCATATATATATATATATATATATATATTATATATATATATATATATATATATATATATATATATATATATATATATTAAGTCAAAAATTCTATTTTTATAAAAACTACATTTTACACTTTCCACAAAAAGTTTCAAATTGCCCAACGACTCAGTTTAACGACCAACTCCGCTCTAGGAGATCTTCACGAAGGTGGACCTTGTTATCAATCAACTTGTACCAAACCTCTATCCCACTTTATGAATTCTTCAGAAAAATGAAGGAGATGTGCAAAATGATTATCTTGCCCTTAACCTTGGGGGAAGGAGAGGATAACACGCGACTTCGGTTGATACCATCATTATCGATGCCCTAGTGCATTCAACATCATCTTCAAGAGATCAATGATGAATTCTTACAAGGTATGAACATCAACTTAACATGTTGTTGGGAAGTTCTGATGTGTAAGAAATGTGAGGTGTTATTTTCTATGATTTTTGTGTTTTCTTGATTATTTATAACATTTTTATGCTTTTTTAGGTTATTTATACACATTTTTATAGGTTGTACAAGTCCAAGTTAAAAGGGGAGCATTTGGAACAAAAAGAACCAAAATATTATTCTGGAGACCTGACACACAAGTTGAAAATCTGACACTTAACGAGCCTCTTTTGATCAAGTAAAAATATTGAAGGTGAACATCCAATGCTCCACTCAGTGATCCAACTCTTGAATGATACCCATGCACAAACATGGAGGCTGGATACCCATCACTGCATCAAAAACACCAGTGCTCACTAGGGTATGAGTAACCTAACATCGCAGAGAGAAATCAATCTCTCACTCGGGTATGAGTGACTCGATGCCCACATGGAACCCGATGGCAGCCTTACTTGCCGCATACTCATGCTAGCCTGGGCAAATATAAACACAACGCTCTGAACTGACATATAGGAGTTACTTTAGTTTCTTGTTTATGTGGCTTAGTGAATTACTTAAATTTATTGCACTCGATCTCAAGTGGGGTGCCCAGTGTCATTAGAATGTCTAAAGCGTTGTGAGAACATGGAGGAAAGTTTGAAAGGGATCAAGAGTAACAGTTAGAGAGACTCTGTGAGAATATTTTATTTTTGTAATCTGTGAGAGTTTCCAAATGGATATTATTGTGTAAGGAAGAAAGTTTGGTGGCCAGCAATTCTTGGGAATGATGATGATCCTCTATCAGATTTTTCTTTTCTTTACTCTTATATTTATTTAGATTTGATAAATGAACTCATATTTTCAATGTTTAATATTATAAATAGAATTTAGATTTCTTTTTCCCTCTCAAACTAGTAATCTAGGAAACTAGATATTAACCAAGTTATGTGATTGATATAATTTTATGGAATCATGATATTTGACTTTATGTGCTTCATTTTCTTACAATTTGTCCTATTGATATGTTAAAAATACTTGTGATCCATGAGTTATGAAAGAAAACTTAGTGTAATGTTTAATTGAAAAGACAATGTCTTAGGAGAATAGAAATATTGCTACAAGCATAGTGCTGTTGACCTCACCTTTGTTGAGGTATAGTCTTTCTTCCTTAGGAGTCTAGGATCTAGCCATAGTACTTTCCTGTTGACTATCCTAGAGGATTAGTGATGGAACCCTACATATTAGAAATTCTAAATACCTCTTCACTCTTTTTGGAGTTCCACATGGTTGGTTTTGACCTCCAGCACTTAGTAGGATGAAACCAACATGAAGGAGCTTAAGTGGAGTCCCCATAGGATTGTCTGGCCTTAGGGTTAGCCTTGTGTACTGTGGTCTTGGTCATTCTTGCACACACACACACTTGAACCCCTCACTTTCACTCACAACCTAAAAGCCTAAACCAAACATGCTTAACCTATTTCCTTGCTCTTTTGGAAAATCACGTAGATGGTCCCCCAAAGCTCTAAGCCTTTAGCTAGGGTGGCTAGGACCAACACATGGAGGATCCAGAATGGGGATTTCCTTGGTCTCATGGCTTAAATAGAGTACTTGTATGATTAGCATTCTCAATTAATCCCAATTCCACCAGAATCTGCAATTTGACCTTTTACCCCTAAAATTTCCAAAATTACCAAAATGCACTAAAACCTTAATTTTCTCAAAATTTCCTAAATTGTCAAATGCTCTCCAAAAAATCATAGCAAATCATTCCAAACCACTCAAATTGACCAAAATATCTCATTTTCTTCAAAATTCTCAACATACCCTTAAATTTGCTAAAATTACCAAAATACTCATAATGCCATAAATTCCCCAAAATCTCTAAATTTAGTCCAAGTGCCTCTAAAATCAGTTTGAACCTCCCAATATCCCTAATTGTGCCCAAATCCACCAAAATTGGCCAAAAATTCCCAAATTGTCCCTAAATGCCTAAATTCCCCAAATCACCCCCAATTTCCACCTAATTGATTTCAAACTCTCACAATTTCAAATTCAAATCAAATTTCATCATGTCTAGACCCAATTTGAACCAAATCCTAGCCCAGTTAAACCCAATTCTAAGCCTTAAATCCAAGTCTAAATGAATTGCCCAAAATTGACATCACCTCCAAATTTACCAAATTCAACTCCATGACCAATCCAATTTCACCAACTACAAATCCTAAATTCTTCATGATAATTTCCTTACCAAACTGAACCCTCACATGACCCAAATTCAAGACCAAGTCAAGCCTTAAGATCCCATTTTGAACCTAAATCCAAATCCACCTCAAACCATTTGGATTAACTAAAGCTTAACCATTTCTGTCATACTTAAGCACCCTAGGATGTTATCACATCACTTAGTGACCCTAAATTGATGCCATGGACCAAGGGGCCTCCAAATTGAGGAACCCACTCCTAAATTTGGCTAAGTGACCCAACCTTGTCATCATCTAATTAAACCTCTATCCTAATCACATTTAAACTCTCCACTGACGTCCCTGCACCACCTAGTTACTACCTTAACCCTGGTCAGCCGGCCCAGTTGCCGGAAAATCCAAAACTAAGAAGACCTCCCCATGGCACCAACTCAAATTGCACCCATCCAATGTGGCTAGCCCCCACTGCTCAATTGCGCCATTCAGCCCTCCACCAAAGCAGCCATCTATACCCTCTCGCTTGACCAATAAAACCTTAAATCCATGGTTATTTAAACACCACCACCTCACGGCCAAACATAGAGAGCATCAATTTCTTGAGGAGACTATACCAAAATCTTTCCAGAGCTTCTCCAGACCTCCCTAAGCTCAGCACCACCATTTTAAGTCACCAAACCCCAATGTGCAGGCTCACTTTCATCTTTGAAATCTAAGGCATTTTTCTGTCATACCATAAACCTTCACCAATTTCCAAATTAAACTGCTCATAAGCTTCCCCAGACCTCACGAGGAAGATCCCCATCAAAATCCCCATCCCTAGAGTCCTTTACACCAGACTTCCACATAGGTCGCACCACCCTCAGGTGGAACTCTTACACAACTCCAACCTCTTCTCGAACTGTCACTTGGAGGAAGTTCTCCAGCTCACAAAAAAGCTTCAAAATACACTCAATTGAGGCCTCACCGCTTGGGTTAAGGTATACATTATTTCCCCTAAATCCGATCTCAGTTTGGGTCTTTACAAATAAACGTTTTATTTCATATGCATGTGACCATATAGATAGGTTTGTCTGGACTAGATAAAGGTGTAGAAACAAAACCCATGTGATTTGGTTAAGTTTTGAGTGCAATCTTAGGGTCTTAGTGTGGATGGTACTTAGCTTACACTAGTTGGGGACGAAGACCCAGAGCCGTTGGATCGCGCGTGTATCAGTTGGATGCTCTAGATTGCGCCGGATGGCATTTTGAACCACAGAGCTGACTCAGAGGGCAACGTCAAATGGGAGCACGCCATGCAGAGCTTCGAAGCCGTCGTAGGATTGCGTGGCGCCGACGTTGATAAGTAGAAAAATAGAGCTTTTTGATTTAAAATAATTCAGAAAATTTAAAAATCTATTACTTGGTGTAGAAAATTCATAAAAATAAAATAAAAATACCTTTGTACTCAGAAAATAGAGGAGAAAATGTGAAGTAAAAAATAAAGTATTTATATTGTATTTAATTTTAATTAATTAAATAAGCGAGAGCTTATTTTAATTTTATATAATTAAATATTAATTATCATGGCTTGAAATTTAGAGGATTGTTCCCCATGTGCTTAGGATTGTTCTCTGATTTTTCTAGGGTCAGAGAGCACCTCTCACATTCAAAGCCCCAATTTTTCATCTATATTACCCTTATTTTGATTAAAATAATTATATAAATTAAAATATAAATAAAAGAAGTATTAAAATGGGTTTGGTAGGTTCACTGTGGTTAGAGGAACTTAAGAAAAATAAAAATCAAGTTTCAAAAATTTAAAACCTATTTTTTCCTACTTCGAAATTATGAAAAATACCAATATTAAGAAATTATGAAATAATTCAAATAATCACCAAATTTAGCCAAAATGAGTGCGATTCTTACTAGTTGATTGAAGCTGTAGCCCTCTCAGATCTTATGGGTTCATAACAAATTTTAACAATATAACTGACCAAATTATAATTTAAATGAAGTTCAAAGGAAAAACCATCATAATCATTAAATGAAAATGATTCTTGTTGAATCTACTCCCTACACATGGTACTATCTTAGCACAAGAGGAAATAAAAAAGAAGATTACTCAGATTGCATGAAGAAAACAATAAAAGACATCATCTTACAACAAATTAATGTCAAATACTAGGAAATAATTTAATACAAGATAATGTAAAATAAATAAACTTATCTTCTTCTTTGAGAAATTAAAAGAAACACCACCCCAAATGTTATCCTTACAATCTAACAACAATTCCTTACAATACTCTCAAATATCTGAAAGTAAATACAAGAAAGAAAATGAGAACTCTCAATTTTATTCACTTTCCTGCACTGCTATATACTATTTAGACTTCCGCAAATGTTCTTCTCCTTCGTATGAATAGCCTTCCTATGACAAAAATCCCCCATTTTGTGTGCAAAACTGCTGAAAAACTGTCCAGAACTGTTATGGCACCTAGATGCCCAACTTTGGCACTTAGGCGCCCAACTTTGGCACCTAGGCATCACCTTCTATGTCAGTTGAGGAAAACAACTAGCACCTAGGCGCCAGTATGTGGCTCCTAAGCACCACTTTCTCAAGAAAAATGGTAGGGTATGGCGCATAAGCACTTGAATTTGGCGTCATGGCGCCATAGAGCGGAACCTATGAGTTAGAAGTTGGTTGTTGACCTCACTTTTGTGAGGATCATTTCTAAATCATCTTGAGACAGGAAGTCTACCAATATTGACTCCCTAAATCTCACTGATGGTCAATAAACCCTAAAGTCTAGGGTAGAACCCTAATGAAGCCTTTTTTATCCAAATATTAATAACATTCTTAAATGATCAAATCAACAATGACGAACCCTGATCTGATCAACCATTGACCAAACTGGTCAACCTTTGACTCAAATGGTCAGACTAGGTCAATCCATGATCGAATAACCACCCCATTGACCAAACTGGTCAACCTTTGACCCAAATGGTCAAATTAAGTCAAACTAGGTCAATCCATGACCCAATGACCACCCCATTGACCAAACTGGTCAACCATTGACTTAAATGGTCTAACTAGGTTAAAATGCTTAATCCATGACCCAATGACCACCCATTGACCAAACTGGTCAACCTTTCACCCAAATGGTCAAACTAGGTCAAAATAGTCAATCTGTGACCTAATGACCACCCCATTGACCAAATAGGTCAACATTTGACCCAAATGGTCAATCCTTTACCCAATGACCACCACATTGACGCTAACACTATTGACCACTAAGTCAACCTAGACACCAAATTGGTCAAACTTCACTTATTTAATCAATTTGAGACATTAAAAGGATCAAACATGATCATTTGTTCAACCATAGTCAAACCTAGGTACCATTACCAAAATTAATGACGCCATAATTAAATTAACCATGACAATGTTAAGCAAGTCACCTGGGTCAACCCTGACCTTGTACTAGTCAACCATGGTCAACTATGGTCAACTTTAGTCAAGTTTGGTCAAAATACTCAATTTTGAACCAAATTAAAAAAATTAATCAAATTATTAACCTCCAAAATCATGTTAATTTATTTATTGGTTAATATTATAATTTCATATACTTTTAATTAATTACATAATTAATTCAAAGTGGAATTATAAGAAAATAACCCTAAAATTCAAATTAAAGATGACATCATATATAACATGATAAATGGCCTCCAAATTTAAAACTCCACCATGACATTATAAATGACATCATGTGAGGTCATCAATGGGTCACCCATGACCCATGAGACTCATCACACATGGGTTAACACATTGAATAACCCATGACACACCATTTTAACCATGGTTAAAACACCGTCATGACACCATCATGAGCTTAAGGGATGACATGGTTGAGTCATCACTCACCTTACAAGCCATCCAATGTAAAAGTTGTTTGACTTAAGTCATCCCTACATCATGAAATGAGCTCATTATTACCAAATTTTGAAAATAATGAGAAACAAAAATTATGTGTCATTCTTTTATAAAATCATGGATGACATGTTAACTTAGGTGGATGAAGATTAACTAGCTCACATTAGAGTCACCATGCACCTCATCTCCCACCTAATAAACATGAGCAAAATATATGTCATCAAATGGAGACACCTCATCATGACATACCATGGAAGTAATGAAAGAGAAGGCTTATGTGTCATTCCCTCTTAAGTCCATTGAATGAGTTTGTGAACTTATATGGGGAAGGTTAATTCAACAAGTTTTAACCAGCCTTATCCACCTCATGAGCTAACCAATAGAGGGGAGCCAAAATAAATATTAAGCCTTCGCCATAGACGAGTTCAAAATGGAGTAACCTTAGGAAGTTCAACCATGGGTATCTCTAGCCAAGAAGTTTATCCTTATGCCATCATGAGGCTGTTAGCCTCATTCCCAAGCAAACTCCATACTCATCCAAGCTCCTCCATAGCCTCATCCATGGCTTTTTAAAGAGCTAACCCAAGAGCTCCAAGGAAGAGAGAAGACCCCTCTAAACTGCCCAATACCTAAATCTTTGAACATCAAAGTTCATCTCTAGGATCTAAGCAATTGATTCCCCATAGAATTAAGCCTTCAAATCCACTGCCTCCTCTCAATTTAACCATCCCGAAACACCCCAAAACAGGACACATTACAAGTCCAAAACAGACCTCTCCCAATCCTCAAATTAATTGTTCCTACACCTTCCCTGAAGTGTACGAAGAAGTTCCCAATCAAAATTGGGTCTTCCCGTGAGGTCAAACCTTGTTCTCCATGATGTCGTGAATCCATTTTGGTGAGTTCACAGTTCCATCCAATTTCATCCCAATTTGAGTATACCAGGAGCTTCGCATGGGGTTGACGATCGTTCCAAATAAACTTGATTGAAGCTTCACTTCATCAAGCTCAGGTATGGCCTCTTTGACTTAATCTTGGCTCGGGTTTGGTCTTTTGCGAATTAAACTATTTCACAACGCACACATCACTGTATGGATATGTTCGTCTCATTGAGATGAAGCCTTAGAAACAAATTTCATGAAAATCCATTTAGATTTGAGCGAGATTTTAAGGTTTGAGCATGGACGACTTACGGAACACACGAGGTTGGGGAAGATGCACGGATGCCTTCCATTTCTGTGTATTGGAAATGGACGACCAAGATTACTATGGACAGACTCCCTGTGGAGGGGAGAACAGCGGATTAGCTCTCCCGCAACAAAGATCCCGCCAATAGAATGACGCCGCGTGGTGTTTTGACGAATCTGATGATCCAGTCAGCGCCGCATGGAATTTCTTTTAATTAGGATTTAATTAAATCAAAAAATCCTATTTAACTTCAAAAATTCATATCTTGACATAGAAAAATTAGAATAATATGATAAAAATATCCCTGGATTCAGTAGAGCAAGGAGAAAATTATAAAAACAAAATTTTCAATTAATGAGTTATATTTAATTTTTAATTAATTAATTACTCTCTGTAGTAATTTAATTATTAAAAATTATTTATAAACTTAAAAAATATGAAATTTTCATAGAATAACTCTCCCATCCTTGGGAATATTCTAAGATTTTTCCAAGTCTAGGGGAAGTCTAATATACAATTTTCAACCATATTTTGTCATTATTTTTAAAAAATAATTACATTAATTAGGAATTTAAAAATAAATTTGGAAATCCTTAGAAACTTTAGGATGATGAATTTGGATCCTATAAATGACATTATATAACTCTTGAAAATTTGAAATGACATTTTTTACTTTTAGGATAAAATTTGTAAAATTGAGAATTATAAATTAAATCCTAAAAACTTTCATATTTCATGGAAGACATAATTAAGATTAACAAATCTTAATATCTAAGTTTAAATTAGTTTAAACTTAAGATGAACCCTCAAGTCCTAGTTAAGTTAGGTTTAAATACAACTTAAACCTTTTTAAAAAAATTTCTAATTAAACTTAATCACTTTCCTTAAGCCTTAACTACATTAGGCTTAATACAAATCTAACCCTCATTAGACCTAATTAATTCTATTAAACCTTAACTATATTAGGTTTAATACAAATTCAACCCTAATTAGGTCTAAGACATCAATTAGACCTGATTAAGCTCTGTTAAGCCTTAATCACATTAGGTTTAACACCATAAACCCTAATTAGGTCTAATACACCAATTAGACCTAATTAAACCAAGTTAGACCTTAATCACATTAGGTTAACTTAATAAATCCTAATCAGGTCTAATACACTATTTAGACCTAATTAAACCAAGTTAGACCTTAATCTCATTAAGTTTAACTTAATAAATCCTAATGAGGTCCAATACACTAATTAGACCTAATTAAACCAGGTTAAACCTTAATTACATTAACTTAATAAATCCTAATTAGGTATAAGACACCAATTAGACTTAAACCAAGTTAAACCTTAATCATATTATGTTTAACTTAATAAACACTAATTAGATCTAACCCTAATTAAGTCTAATTAAACAATTAAACCTTACCTAAATTAGATTTAATTAAATTTTAAACCTAATTAAGTCCAACTTTAGTTAGCTTAATTAACTCTTAAGCCTTACTTACATTAGGCTTAAGTAATCTTAAACCCTAATTAAGTCTAACCCTAATTAAACTTAATTAACTCTTAGGTCTTAATTACATTAGGCATAAGTAACCGTAAACACTAATTAAGTCTAATCCTAGTTATACTTAATTAACTCTTAAGTCTTACTTACATTAGGCTTAAGTAACCCTAAACCCTAATTAAGTCTAACCATAATTAGACTTAATTAACTCTTAAGCCTTACTTACATTAGGCTTAAGTAACCCTAAACCCCAATTAAGTCTAACCATAATTAGACTTAATTAACTCGTAAGCCTTACTTACATTAGACTTACTTGAGCTTAAACCCTAATTAATTCTAACCCTAATTAGACTTAATTAACTATAATTAAGTCTAACTCAAATTAGACTTAATTAACCCTTAAACTTTAATTACATTAGGTTTAAGAAAACCTAAACCTTAATTAAGTCTATATTTAATTAGACTTAAATCAACTTCTAACTTAGGTTCAACCTAACTTTAACCCAAGTTAACTCAAACTTAAGTTCAACCCATATTGAATTTAAGTCAAACTTGTAACTTATGTTCAACCCAACTTGAACCCAAGTTAACTAAATCTTTGGTTCAACCCATATTGAACCTAAATCAACTTTTAAACTTAGGTTCAACCTAACTTGAACCCAGGTTAACCAAAATTTAGGTTCAAACCATATTGAACCTAAATCAACTTCTAAATTAGGTTAAACCTAACTCGAACCCAAGTTAACCAAACCTTAGGTTCAACCTATTTTGAACCTAAATCAACTTATAACTTAGGTTTAACCTAACTTGAACCCAAGTTAATCAAACTTTAGATTCAACCCATATCGAACCTATATCAACTTTTAAACTTAGGTTCAACCTAACTTGAACCCAAGTTAACCAAATCTTAGGTTCAACTCATATTCAATCTAAATCAACTTTTAAATTTAGGTTCAACCTAACTTGAACCCAAGTTAACCAAAATTTAGGTTCAACTCTTATTGAACCTAAATCAACTTCTAACTTAGGTTCAACCTAACTTGAACCCAAGTTAACTCAAACTTTAGGTTTAACCCATATTGAACCTAAATAACCTTCTAACTTAGGTTCAACCTAACTTGAACCCAACTTAACCAAACATTATCTTTAACCCATATTGAACCTAAATCAACTTCTAACTTAGGTTCAACCTAACTTGAACCCAAGTTAACTCAAACTTTAAGTTCAATCCATAAAGAACCTAAATCAACTTCTAACTTAGGTTCAACCTAACTTGAACACAAGTTAACTCAAATTTAAGTTCAACCCATATTGAATTTAAGTTAAACTTCTAACTTAGGTTCAACCTAACTTGAGCCCAAATTAACTAAACCTTAGACTGAACCTAAATTGAACTAAAGTTAAAACTTAGTTTCAACCTAACTTGAACCTAAGTTAAACTTAACTTATACTTAGGTTCAACCCAATTTGGATCAAATTCTAAATCAAAACCAATTTAAGTTCAATCTACTTTAAAACCTAACCCAAACTTAAATTAGATTCAACCTACATTGAATTTAATTCAAATCTTACTTAGGTCCAATATTCCTAAGATAAATTCTTTAGATTCAACATATGTTGAATCTAAACTTAACTCAATTATCTTTAGATTCAAACAACACTGAATCTAAGATTTGATCTAAATATTTTTAGATTTAAATGACAAAAATTTAATCTAAACATCTTTAGATTAAAACGACATCGAATCTAAAACTTTACCCAATTTTAAGTCTAGCCAGACTTAATCAAATGGCTTTAGATGTAAAAGACATCGAATCTAAAAATTTTAAAATCTAACTCATTTTAGATTTTATCTCTAAATCTAAATAAAAACATTTTTATATTCAAACGACACTGAATCTAAAACTTTACCCAGTTTTACGTCTAGTCAAACTTAACTAAATGAATTCAGATTCAAATGACATCAAATCTAAATGTCTAACTTCTGTTAGATTTTATTTAAATCTAATCTATATTAGACTTAAAACCACTAAATTCAAATGACATTGAATTTAAACTTCTTAAACCTAACTCATATTAAAATCAACCAAAGAAATAAAGTCGAGATTATTTCTTTTGTGAGAAATACTCTGACATTATTCTTTCTTGCAGCTTGAAGACAAATTACACTTTAAATTTATTTTACATGTTATTTGCGTGTGCTAACTCTGTTTTGCAGGGCGACATTATAAAGATGGGACAAACAACAACAAAATAAAATATAATCAGAACAACATCAAAATAAAGATACTGACAAATAAAATAAAAATAAAACAAAATAAAATAAAAATGACAAACAATGAGTCCTAAAATTTTAGGATAATCAAAAAACCTAAATTTTTAGGATAGCCACCAAACAAATGACAAACTACAAGAAAAAAATGACAATAACATGACAAACAACAAAATAAAAATAAAACAGATATGTCAAATAACATTGACAAAATCAAACATTTAGGGTAGTACGTGACACTTAGAAACATATTACCCCTAGAATTAAACATTGTCATTTCTTTCATTATTCTTGAAATCTCTTAGAAAACAAGTGTTATTATTAATAAGAAGTCTTATTAGAAAAACTTAATTGTCTAAATTGTAATTAACTATAGGAGCTTGCTCCTATAGGAGATTTAAGAACTTAGACTAAGTATCACACTTAGAAATCTCAAGTTATCAAAATATCACATGTGATCTTCCTTATATAGATTTCTAGAATAAGGTATTCTAGAATCTCCTTGTGTTAATAACATCACTAACATTTCTTATTCTACTGTTTTCTATTTTATCAGCCTTTATTTTCTTTAATTTCTTATTATCTGAGGATCATTTACATGATCCAAAGAAATAAGATCTCTTAAAGATTAGGGCGATATGATAGATAAACAGAGTGACAAATCTAAACAATGACATCGACATCGACACTTGAAAATCTCGAGCAGCTCCGGATGCCACCACTGGCGTCTAGGCGCCAGTTCAGGGTTAAGCTCCAATACTATATTGATCTCTATTTTGCTCCATTTTGGCTCCAGATCGCTCCAATTTCATTACATAATATACCTTCAATAAAAAAACATAAAAAATATCTTTCATTAAAGTGTAATATCATCAAAAATAAGTTTTAAAAAGAGAAGTAAAATGAGGATGCTAAAGGATATGTCACTCTACAGGAAGAAGGGGATTCTGCCATGGATTCAGGGACTTCCATCGACTGTCATGGGCAAAAAAAGTTTGATGATCTTGTACACCGACCCCCTCATGGTGAACCGGCTGCTAAACCCTACCTAGTTTACCCCTGATGGGTCATATCTGCTAAGGTATAGGAAGAAAGGTAGCTTAAGAAAGCCCTGTAATTGGAGGGAGCTGATGAAGAAGAAAAGCAGTGCTTCCTCATCAAGTAGAGGAGAAGCTGAGGAAGAAAAGAACGGTAAGGCGAGCAGGATAGTTCCAAGTTTGGACATAATTCATTCTCTCTGAAATTACAACTATTATTCAAAACAAAGTCACCAACGAATTGATTTTGATCAAACAAAATTCTTATTTGATGAGTTTAGGGACTTTGAGGGATCGTCGCAAAGATAAGTCAAAACCAACTATCCTTGGATTTGACTCTGAATCCTCTGAGCATCCGTTGACTCATGCAACATTCCAGCTGTCTTGTTTGGGTTTTCTTCCCCTTTTTGAAAGAGGGGAGGCTAGTTGAACCACTCCATAGTTGCCAGATGCACTGCCTAAACAAATTGAGGAAAAATCTTAAAAGAATGTCTGGCTTAAGTAGAGCTTGAGCCAACATCTATTCCAAGTTGTGGGTCATCCGCTTATTGACCAACTGAACATTTGATAGCTTTCTAATGTCTATTTCATACCGATTTTTGATGATATTGCACTTTAAAGGAAGTTATTTTGTATGTTTTTTAATTTTAGCTAAAAAATGACTTTTGCAGGGAAAAAAATAAAAATGGTGCAATTTGGAGCAAAAACGAGCCAAAAAGTAAATTTTGGCCTAACACATTTTGATAAGTCTTTCTTTGCTTAATCTCTTTTACACTTCCTGCATATTTTTTTAATAAGATTACATTTTAAAGAAATATTTTTATGCTTATTTTTGTAGGGCTATCTTTTAGGAATGCAACACAACTGAAATGGGGCGAATCGGAGCTGAAACGGAGCCAAGCAAAGCAAAACGGTGGAGCTGTGCAGAGTAGGGAGCCGGACAGCGCCCTATCCAGCGCCGGACCGCGCCAGAGTCCAGAAAGCACCAAAAATTCATTGGAAATAGAGCCGGACAGTGCCCAGGCAACGGCGGACCGCGCCAGAAGCGGTTATGGCCGATATTCAACATATTTGGATGTTTTTTGAAAGGTTTCTTGTGGCAACTCTTCAAAAATTCATCCCCACACTTTAAATTAGTGATTTTATGTCAGAAAAAGTGTGTGTATGAGAGGAATGTTAGGAAAAATATGGAGAATATTGAGTGATCTTAGAATAGGAGTAGAGATGTAGATTTATACCTTTTTGGAGAGATTAGTGAGGGGATTTTGAGAGAATTTGTAAGGGAATGTTCTAGCATTGCATGGATCAGCGGGAGACTTTATGGGAGAAATTTTCATGTTTCTTTTAAGAAAAAAAAAAGCTAAGTATTGTGTTCTTCATTATCTTATGATTTTGTAAACTCTTATTTTGTAGATTTGCTTTGAAATGTGTTTTTCTGTTGTGCTTTCTTTGTGCTCTGTGATGTCTTTCTCTTATTTCTTCTTCTTATTTGGAAATAGTGACATAAGAAGATTATTCCATTGTTTTCATTTTACTTTTTATTTGCAATGAGTAGGATTCATGTTTAGGAAATTGTGATGCATGTTAGAAGTGGATTTAATTATAAATGTGATGATTTTTACTTGCACTTCATTTACATTACAGTAAGGGCCAGTTGTATTATTAAAATTTGTTGTAATTGCATTGTCCCAAAAGGGCAGTGTAATTCTCAACAAAGTGGAACCACATTTAATGTCCATGAATGAGTTACGTAGTTCATAGGAGTTGAGTGCAAATAAATAGGGAAAATTGGTTTGATGAGCGTAGAATTAGAGATTTTAAGGTGACATACTAAAATCCCCAATTTGGTCCTAATATTTAGAAACTAAAGCGAGAGTTAGCCTTCAGGTGAAGGGAAGTCAGAGCTCTAGAGTGAGAGCCAGTATCCTCCCAGCCTAACCATGGATCTAGGAACTAAACCTAGAATTAGCCAATGTTCTTTATGCACTCAGAAGAGGTTAAAGAATAAGATTGTTCCTATTTGGCACATACAATATTTAATGCATCTCATTCTTTTACATTATCCAATTCATTACTTGAGAATAGCAGTTTTTATTATCTCAAAATTCTCCAAACCAACTCATCCAGAAAGGTTATCTTTAGAAGTAATATTTTTATAATCATCTGCATTTAGGAGTAGTTACTTGATAAACACCACTTATATCGACCCTCCAATCTAAAGTCTGATAGTAGTAAACTAGAATTTGACTATGCACCTCCTACCTCGCTTCTATGTGGGATCGATAAACGGGAGTCCACAAGAGCCTTTTATTACTTGAGCGATACGAATACTTGCGTTTGAAATTGTGAATTTACAAAATAATTATAATTATATAAATTTGGGTTCATAAATTCTTGTATTAAAAAAAATCACATCAAGTTTTTGGCGTCATTACCGAGAAGCTTTAGAGTGTATTTTAGGAGAATTTTAGTTGAAAAAAATAATTAAGCTTAGAATTAGAAAACTTTAGTGTCGTAAAATTGTTTTTGTATGAAAAGTGTTTTTAGTATGAAAAAGTGTTATGAAAAAACTGTTTGTGTGAAAAATAAGGTGTTTACGAAAATGTTTTATTGTGTTGAATATATTTTTCGTTTTATTTGTTTTATTGTTAATGTATTGTTTGTTTTGTTATGTATGCAAAATAAAGGATCTGTAGGACTTGTGTTTTATGGTCCCGAGTTAGAAAAATGGAAGAAAATAAAAAAACAGAAAGGACTTGAAAGATTAGAAATAGAAATGGAAACATTCAAAATAATAAATTGGAAAATTATCATAAATCATTGAGGGATTATGTAAATCCTATGATAGATGTAATTCACTCAATTATACAAAATTCTCTCCTAGAAGCTGAATCGTTTGAACTAAATCCAGCGATTATCCAACTTGTGCAGAACGACCTGTTTGGGGGAACTCCTTGGGAAGATCCTTATTTATACTTATCTAGTTTTCTAGAACTTTGTGATACATTTCGTTATAACGGCATGTCAGACGATGCTGTTAGGCTAAGGCTTTTTCTTTTCTCACTAAGGGATAAGGATAAAATGTTGTTATAATCATTAGCACCTGGCTCTATTAAAAATTGGGAGGAGTTAACTCAGAAATCCTAGCTAAGTATTTTCCTCCTTCAAGGACTACTAAACTTAGAAACAATATTTTCTCATTTTGTCAGTATGAAGGGGAATCAATATACGAAGCCTGGGAAAGACTTAAGGAATTCCTAAGAAAGTGTCCACATCATGCTCTGCCAGATTGGTTAATCATTCAACATTTTTATAATAGGTTAGTAGAATCCCTTAGGTCCATTATTGATGCTGCTGGTAGTGGTTCATTAATGTCAAAATCATTTAATGAAGCATATGCATTAATTGAAGAAATGACTACAAATGAATTTCAATGGCCTCTACAATGGTAAATCCTAAAAATGTAGCTAGTATTCATGATACAGATGTGATTGCAAATCTTCCATCTCAGGTTGCTGTAACATCAAGGAAGTTGAACCAATTTGGAATGAACCAGCCTCAATTTACTCCTGTAAGTGAAGAAAGTTCATTAGGACATATGGTTGATTTCAACTTATTATATGAGACTTTAAAAACCATAAACAACCCGTATTCTAACTTGTACAACTCAAGTTGGAAGAACCATACTAATTTTAATTGGAATCACACTATTAAGGGTGTAAACCAACAATTAAAAAATAATTATGTAAATCTTAATGGAAGTTGGAATAATCTGGGGAACACAAGCTATAGACCTTCATATCCGCTGGACTCTAACAATGATCAACAATTTGAGGATGAGAATATGTCTATAGAATAAGTGGTATTGCAGATGGGAAACCAGTTGTAAAGTTAAAATGCTGTGATTAGAAACATAGAGAATCAACTGGGGCAAATTGCTAATTCACTTAGCAATATACCTCAAAGAACAATTTATAGCAACACTGAGATCAAACCTAAAGAGAACAATAATGAACAAGTATTCCTTGTTACTAGACAAGCTATGATAGATGTGCAAAAAGGAGAGTTGATTATGAATATTAATGACCAGGAAGTCACTTTTGATGTGCTAAAGAATATGAAATATCCAACTGAAAGAAAAGATGATGATTATTTTTGGATGGATGAAATTGATTATCTAAGTAACAACTATTTCCAAAAAAATTTTGAAAGTAAGTCGACAGATGAGATCGAAGTGAATTTTCATGATGAGTTGAAAGCGTTATCTAAAGAAGACTTTATGTATGTTCAGGAAAGGTGTGAGATGGATGCTACCAAAAATAGTGAACTTGTAATTCCATTTGGTGAAAATCTCATGAACTTAAGATGGTGTCCCCATACATTTTAAAGCCCACCTATTTAGGGAATTCATCTACACCATCAGTCTTTATATCTTTAGATTCGACTCAATCACAAGAAAAACCTGAATTGAATGATGAACAAGATAAAGATATTGAACTAAGACTTGGAAGAGAATTTGAGGATATATTTCAAAAGAACTTTGAGTTAAGAAAAGAGGATAAGGATATTGGAAGACCAATGGAAGAAATTCATAAGGAATTAGAAAAACATATTTCCTCAACTAAGATAGATATAGAAAGACCACCTCCATCATTTATTAATTATCAAGGCAAGGAATTGGAAAATAACTTGAAATAGAAGAGTGACATAGAAGAATTTGATCCTGAATCTGAACTATGTAGAGAAAATCTGATCCAAATTTTGGGAGATCTTGAATTATCATATAAAGATCCATTTCTTATAAATTTCAATGATGATATTAATATACAAATTCAGAAAATTAATAGAAGAATATTGGATCTAGAAAGAAATATGAGGAACAATGATATAAATCAATCTGAAAAGGAAGAACTGAATAAAAAATTAAAATTTGAGGATTTTGTAGGAATCCTTGGATCTAAAAATGATTGGACGATTGATCGATGATTGTCGGCATATTTTTTAGGTTATGTGTTTTATTTTGAAAAGGGAGTCGCCTACAAAAATTGTCGGCGAATTTTAATTTAATTTAAATAAATAATTTGAAAAGTAGTATTTGATTTTGAAAATAATTTTAAATTTGAAAATTTTAAGATATGAAATCAAGCCGATCTCACATCCACGAATAGTTTATATAAACGAGCGCCGCACCACAAACCGTGTATCTATCCCGAAGAATAGACACACTTTGCTTGATAATGGGGCTCGATTAAATAAACTAGAAAGGTTTGTGACATCCGTTTGGTTCGCGAACCAATTTTATAAGCCGACAAATTCCCCGCTTAATATGAAACTATTAAACGGGGTTTATATTACTCAGGTTCTTAAAGTTCCCTATAAGGGCAAGCCTCATAGTTAATTACATCTTAAGTGACGGGAATCACCTAAGAAAACTCTCGATAATAATCAATAATTCTGCTCTCAAGGATTTCAAAGTTTAAGTTTTCAAAAGGATTGAATTTTGGAAATTTCAATAGGGAATGGATCAAATTCAGAACATTTTTATTTTGGGAATCCAAAGGGAGAAAAGTAGGAGAGATCACGGATTCGAAGCAGACTTCGGTAATCTCCCGACTATCCTATTATTTGGCTTGGATTTAGGAAAGTCCTAATGTTTATTTAATGTTTTAATCTTGCCAATTTTAATTAATTAGGGCTTATATTTATATGATAGAATCATACAAATTGCCTAGAAGATATGAGGGTTTATGTCGTATCGGACGACTACCTCGGAATCCTAAGACCGGTTAGGGTTTAATTTGCAATGCAAATGCCTAACGAAGAGTTGAGGATTTATGTTGCACTATGCAAACTACCTCGAAGTCCTATGAATTTGTTATTTAATTCTAAGAAAGTTTTTTGAAGTAGGTTCGAAGTTTTCGCGACGACGATGGCCGTGCTGCCCACCATGCTCCGAGCTCCTTGTTGTTGCGAAGTTTAGTTTTGGAAATCATAAATCGGGAGATGAGAGAAGTGTTCCGGTTTAGAGAAGTCTTAATTTCCAAGTGTTTTTGTGTTTTAATTAAAACGGATCTTAAAGTTGATTAAACGAACCGATTAAGATCCCACGGTTCCGTCATCCCGACACCGTTATTTTCATCGAATTCACTTAGTCCGGATGAGTTTGCTAAACTCGACTAAATGAGTTCCGCACTTTCATTTAGACCGTGGGAAATCCCGTTAGCAACACGTGGGTTACATCATCCAGAGGTATTCCCGATCATTCAATGAGACGTTTTAATTTAGTTGTAGTTGTAGTTTTGTGTTCCGTTTGTGATTAAATTTTGAGTTGTCTTATATTTTGAAATGTTGTGGAGGTGGATTTTATCTTGTAGTGTCTTTTATTTTAATTTTGGGTTTCAGTTTTGGTTTACGTCCTAAAGGTGTCGGTTTTCATGCAATCGTTGTTTATCATGCAAGAAAAATAAAGTGCATTTGCAACAAAATAAAGCTGCAATAAAATAAAAGCGTACCGGAGGGTCTTCCCGTCATCTCAAGTTGCACTTAAAACACAGTTAGAATATTTAAACAAGTTCCTAGGTAAAGCTAAGGGAAAGGTTTATGGTTTTCTACCAAATTCCTAATCCTATAGCTAGTCATTTCCTATGACGTCTAGGTTCTTTGTGTTTTTGGTTTGAAGACGATTTTCTTCATCGAAGAACAATTAAGTTCGATTGTTCTTGTAAATATCCTATCATATTGAGGAAGTGCTTAAGAAGAATCTTAAACATCTTTTCAATATTTCTAGGATTGTTTCAAGTCCAAATAAATTTAATTGTGTAAATGAATCGATCGTCCGAGGTTTTCAAGTTTTGTTAACTTGCTCGGTGAACTAGGACCTTTGAATGTCACTATAAGTGAAGTAACATTTTAATGTTCTATTTAGGAGTTATGATAACTAAAGCTCCTAAGGGCAAAATGATTCTTAATGATTTGTGATTCAAATTTAAGTTCAAATTAATGATTTAAGTTTGGAATAGTGTTCAAGTTATCTTAGATTTATTCCTTCATGTCTTAAGTGAGGTTATTTATTTTAATTTAATTTATTTAATTTTAATTTAATTTATTTAATTTAATTTGATTTGATTTAATTTAATTCAATTTAATTTATTTGATTTAATTTCTTAATTTAATTTAATTTAATTTTAATTTAATTTAATTTAATTTTAATTTAATTTAATTTAATTTCATTTAATTTAATTTAATTTAATTTAATTTTATTTATTTATTTAATTTAATTTAATTTAATTTAATTTAATTTATTTATTTAATTTAATGTATTTAATTCATTTAATTTAATTTAATTTGTTTATTTAATTTAACTTAATTTTAATTTAATTTAATTCAACTTTTAATCTTAATTTAATTTAATTTAATTGAAATTTTTGAAAGAGTTTAATGATTTAATTTAATTTAATGATTAAGTCTTTTAATATTTTAAATTTGAGTTATCACTTTAATTAAGAATTGAGTATTAATGAGATGATTAATTTAGGGATTTTTAAATTAAAGAATAAATCTCTTCCTAATAATATCCCTATTTTAATAATTCCAAATTTATTATTCTTCCAAATTCAATTAATTATTTACTTAAAGTTTAATCATTTTAAATTACTTAATGGGTTTCTACCCTTCAATTATTTAAATTTCAATCATCCAAATCAGATTAGGATCAAAATATTTTACTTGTTAATTTTTATTAAACCTAAAGTTTTAATTAAGGGTTAAAATTTTAATTACCATTTTGCCCTTTAAGCCTAATAATTTCATAACTCACTAAATTGAACTCAAATGAACTTGAAATTTTTATGAGGCTTCACTCATATGTCAATAAAGACATGAGAGGAGAAAATGTGATTTTTCTGCATTTAATTTATTTATATAATTATTTTTAGTAGAAAATAGGAATTTCCAAGGAAAATTCAATGACATGACCAAGGGAAAGTTTCTGTCCTTAAGAAAATTAGGGGACATTCCTAATGACCATAGGACCACTTGGACCAAATTTTGTAATTTTTTGAATTATATTTTATTTATTAGAATTATTTTAAGTTCTGGAGTATTAATTAATTTAAAAATAACATAAATGTTGAAAAATGAATTTTATAATTTTTAAAATTCTCTCTGATATCAAGGATTCTAGAGAACCAAACTTTACAATTTTCTGATTTTTCTTTGATTTATTATAATTATTTTGGTGAAAATGCTAGAAAATATATTTTTTTAATTTTAAAATTACCCTAGAGCTTTAAAAATTAATATCTCACTAAATAGACCTAGGAAAAATATGGGACTTGTTCCTAAGTGATTGAAATTCAAAATATGACATTTTGGTGAATTTTATTATTTTTGTGATTTTTATTATTTTTTAATTATTAAAAATATTAAAATAATATTAAAAATCAACTTTTTTTAGAAAATTGAAATTTTAATTTTCTTAAACTCCCCTGATATCAGAGAGACTCCAAAACTAATTTGGTGAATTTTTGAAAGACATTTTGAAAGTTATGAATTTTTTAAAGTTTAAAATGGCTAAGTGGCTTAATTAACCCAATTAGTGGGGCTAACCAAGTCCAATTGACCTCAAATTTTTATGATGGGTTCCTCTGATCCTAAAGGTCAGTGGAGAATTGATTTCAAGTCAATTTGATCTATGGTTAACTCTAATTAATTAGGGGTCTATTTTGGGTGTTTAAGCCGATTAGGGTTAATCTAAGTGAATTAACTCAAATCCTATTTTTCCTAGGGTTCTCTGGTCATAAGGAACATCACCATATTTTCCTAGAATTTATTTCACAACATGCTAATTTTTGAAATTAAAATACTTAAAACGACAACATGCATTTGAAAAATCAATAACTTTTCACAGAGATGGCCTCGACCTTGGAAAATTCGGGGAATGTCCCTAAGTTCGGAGACTTCAAAAGCCCTATGGTCTCATGCCATGGTGAATTGTATACATGCATGGAGAATTAAAACAATGCAGGGAGTAAATAATTAATTAAAAATAAAATACTTGATGAAATTAAATGATTTCTTTTCCACATTATTCTCCTCCGTTCACTTCGAGCAAGAGGGTATTTTTATTTTATTTTTGTGATTTTTCTACACAAAGATATGGATTTTTAAAGTTACGGGAATTAAATAAATAGAAAATATTCCTATTTATCTACTTATCCACGCGGCGCCGCGTCGGCCTCGGCGGCTCCGAAATGCCGCGTGGCGCGCTCCCATTCGACGCCGCCATCCGAGTCGGCAACCCGGGCCCCGCGGTTCTCGTACCGTCTCCTGGTCCGACGCCATCCGAGCCGTCCGTCCGCGCGTGTATTAAATGGACGGCATCCGTTCATCGTCCATGACCGGTGTGATCCCGTGACCGTCCACACTCTAACCCTACAGAACTCGCTCGATTCTCGATGGATTTTCGTGTTCTTATGCTCTATGGATTCGTCTTGAAGAGACGAACACATCCATACGGTAAACATGCATTGAAATTAAGGCATTTGAAATGGAGAATCTCCGAAGCTCGGGATGAAGAATTAGCTCATACCTTTGCTCGGAGAAGTGAAGCTTCGATGCGAGAGTTGTTGCACCTTCGATTGGATCCGGCGAAGCTCCGGATGAAGTCTCACGAGTGCAGTGAATTATGCAGGTTGAACTTCGACCACGAGTCGATCACAAAGCTTGGAGTACGGAGCAGGCTGGGTGGCACTGGAGATGGGGCTTTTGCTTGGTGGACACCTTCCCTTGGTACGGTGAAGGTGTAGGACCAATCGATTTGGGGATTGGTTCACCGTGGGGAAGTGTCCTGGTTTTGGGCTTGGATTTCGACTACGAAATTGAGCT
This sequence comes from Papilionanthe hookeriana x Papilionanthe teres, assembly GCA_022702705.1. Lineage (NCBI taxonomy): Eukaryota > Viridiplantae > Streptophyta > Magnoliopsida > Asparagales > Orchidaceae > Papilionanthe > Papilionanthe hookeriana x Papilionanthe teres. The sequence goes on along the minus strand of CM040425.1, from coordinate 37,241,654 downwards.
CGCGAGAGAAGAAATGGCGGGGGGATCTCAGCTGGGGATCAAGTGCTCTGTGTATGAGGAGGGGTGCGGAACAATTTTGGCGAGTTTTGGCAAGGTTTGTGTAACTCTCCTTTCATGGCCGTGAGGGGTGGTGTTTAAATAGGCATGGGTCGGAGGGCCTCCCGGGGGGAGTTAGGGCTTGGGATCGAGTTTGCTGCGAGTGAGGAGAAGAACGGCCATGGTGACCACTTAGGCATGGGGCGGCTCGGCGAGGGAGAATTCCAAAGTTTGGCTCCTCCCGAGGTTTCGGCCATGGTGTTTTCCGGCGGCACGGTGGGCGGCCGGCCGAGCATCGGTCACCATCTTGTTCGGAGTGGGTCGGGGCGGGGGTTTGGTGTATTCGATTGAGGTTTGACATGTGTAAAGTGGTTGAATCAAAGTAGAAAGGGGAAGGGGCTATTTTAGCTTCAATTTGGTCAACCCATTGGTTTGGGTTGGGTGCACCTCCCCATGGCTCGATTTTGGGTCTGAGAGGATCGGTTAGGTCGAACTGCCATGGAATGGTGAAGTCTCCATCCATGGATTAGGTGGCAAAGCATGGTTTAGAGTGTGACATGCTTAAGGTAAAAAGGCTTAAGAAGGATTAGGAAAGGGGGTCCTCCTTTTTCCATTAATGGCTTGATCACATGTCAAACTCTCCATGGCTTCATGTGGCTTGTCCATGGCTTGCATGGCTTGTCTTTGGCTTAGGGAAAAGTTTAGTCAATTTTCATGAAAATGGGTTTTAAGAATTTTGGACATTTGGTGTAAAATTTGGATGGTTTGTCATATGGCTTTGTTTAGAAAGATTTGATTGCTGATTTAGGACTTAGGAATGATTTTAATTAAGTGAGGATGAGATGAGATTGTAATGTGGGCTTTAGGATGGGTTTGGGCTTTTGAGTTTGGTTTGGAATGGGCTTTTGAATGTCCTTTAGAAGTGGGCTTTTAGATGAAAATTTTGCAAAGGGCCATGCCAAATAAATGTTGGGTTTAGTCTAAGGATGTGTCATGAGTGATTTGAGACAAGTTTGAAGTGATTTGGGTTTGAATTGGTTTGACTTTGGGTTTAATTGGTAAGTGGGCTAAAGTGGGCCAAATTGGGCTAATTTGGGTCAATGTTGGGCTAGGGTTGAAATTGATGTAAAATTAATGTTGGGAAATGTTTATGGGAGTGTTTCAAAGAGGTTTCAACTTTGGTTGGGTTTTGGTTTTGGGGTTTGGGCTCATTTGGGCTAGGTTTAGGTTTAGGTCAAAATTGGGCTTTTTGATTTTGGGTTGAATTTGAGTGGGGTTTGGGTCTAAATTTTGAGCAAATCATGTTAGTGTTTTGTTCATGGGGATGTTAAGGAAGGTTTAGAAAAGATTTGGGGTTAATTGGAGTTGAAATGGGTGAGTTTGGGTTAGGTTTGGGTCATAGGTCCAAATTGGGCTTTAAGGCCAAAAGTGAAATTGGATCCCAATGCCAATCAAATTGGGCTTGTATTTGGTCTAGATTGGTGTTTGGGATGTTGAATTGAAATTTAGAATTGAATTGGACCAGAATTTGGGTCAATTGGGTAGGTTTGGTTTGACATTGGGTTTACTTTGGGTTAAAATGGAGTCGAGTGGGGGTTTTGACAAAAGTGGGGTAAACTGACAAAATTGGCCCATGGTGTAGTTGAACAAAATGAAATTGGGAATATTTGGGATTTTCTGGAATTTTCTGGGAATTTTCTGAATTTTTGGATTTTTGGGTCAAGAGGGGTATTTTGGGTATTTGGAGGGTATTGGGGGGTATTTTGGAATTTTTTGGCATTTTTGGGTATGGATGACCAATTTAAGTGATGTGGAAATGTTTGGGATTGATTTTGGAGAATTTTGGGTAATTTGGAAATTTTTGAGAAATTTGGGCTATTCAGGGCTTTTGGTAGGGTTGGTGGGTGTAGGGTCCGGGGGTCAAAATTGAAAATTTGGAAAATTGAAGATTGGGTGGATGTAAGTGAAATGAAATCATTTTTGTTGAGCCATGAAGCCATATCAAGCCCACATGAGCCATGAAGGGACTCATCCGAGGCATTCATCGTGTTGTTCCTAACCCTGCTTGCCGAGGGCTTAGGGGTTAAGGACCATCCATGTGAATCACCTACATGAGTCGGGAAGTCAAGTCGGGTATGGGTGTGTTTTTAGGAGGTGTGTGAAAGTGTAGTGTGTGTGCGAGTCGACCTTTCACCGGACCAGGCCACCGCGAGGCGATCCTAAGGCCAAAGAGTCCTATAGGAACTCATCCTTTAAACTTCCACATTTGATTTCAACCCTCTAGGTGATTAGGGGTTTATAGTCGAGTTTGTGGAGTTTGCGGGGAGTTAAGAAGTGGTTTGAATTTCTAAAAGGTGGGTCCCAATTCTAGTCCTCTAAGATAGTCAAAGGAAAAGCCTAAGGCTAGATCCTAAGTACTGAAGAGAAGAAGAGAAGACCTCATCAAAAATGAGGTCAACAATGATTACTTAATTGGAATTTAGATCCAGGATGAATCATTTATCGGGCTCACGACATTAAACCTAGCATTTTATGGGAGGCAACCCATAGTTATCAGTGTGTTTTGATTTAGTATGCTTGAGAGTCATGATTGTTAGTGTTGTATTGTGTTTGTTTTAGAGTGGATTGACTTGATCTTTATGTCATTATGAATTGATTAGTTTGATTGTTATTGGTGGATGTTTGGATTGTTAGTTGTTTGATTTGATCTTTGTGTTTCATGAGGGAGGTGATTCCTTAACTTCTTATTATGGTTAGATTTGTATGTTCTTTTGTAGTAGTTGGATTGATGAGTTCACTAACTCGGGTCTTACTCGGACTTAAGTTTTACAAGAGATATCATGAATTTGAGCAGTGATAGATCCATCTTAATTTTGTTACTTCCTTTCTCTAACTTTACTTTCATTTGGTAGTAGTCGCGAACCTATTTGATGAATAACATTAGGATGATCTTACACTACAATTTATAACAGTTAGAGGTGCTTAATTAAGGGGATTAGATGATGCCTGAGATTGGCGCATGTGAACCAATATATCAGGGATAATCTTAAATTTGGTATTATAATCTATAAAATCATTTTTAAAAATACCTGATTTATTAGTGTAGTGATTCTGTTAAAAATTGGAGGTAAGTAGTGAGATGTGATGAGTTAAAGGATAATTGACCTCATTTATTATGTGTGTTTGTGTTTGTGTTACAACTTTATATAAGACTTGAAGAAAATTTTTATATTCACATTTTGATACCTGCTATGCTAGTTAGAATTTTGTTTAGTCAATTTTATTCTGGTATGATTAGTTTAGATTTACTTTCTGCTGCATATTGTTCTATCCCAATGAATACTTGTAAATGGTTTTGATAGACATTTATGGTAGATAGAATTTCTAAACTGTTTTTTCTTCTTGCTTATATTTTCTGTACTAAATGCTATATATGTTAAAAATTAAGTTTGGGGGTAGGAAAAAAAAATAAAATTTTAAAGTGATAATACTTCCTTTGTGTAATTTTATTGCAAGCATGTTTTAGGCTAGATTTACTTTCTTTTGTAGTCATTTTATCCTAATTATACATGTATATGAATTTGATATAATGTTGTAGTAGCTAGTAAATTCAATTACTTTTTCTTCCTACCACATTCTATGGAATTAATTACAAAATATTTTAAAATTTAAGTTTGGGGGAAGGAAAGAATTAACTGTTAGTTGTTCTCATTTAAAAGAATTTTCAAAATTATTAACATGATTTCCTGTGATAGAGCTGAATTTCAAATAACTGTATTTTGATTTTATTTGAGTACTTTAGTGGACTTGAATGAAAGTTTTTAGTAATGAAAAGTAATTTTGTAGGCTAAGATATTTGGTATAAGAGAATAGGACTATAGTCAGCTATTCAAAGTAAGAAAAACTATATGTTTGAAATATTAAGAATTTTAAAAATTTATGTGAAAGGAAAGGATTGGGACTCTATGATGAATCAAAATAAGCTAAAGAAATGCCTATAAGGTAAATGATTGTGGTAAGTTTCGAATTTAGGGTGAGAATGGTGAAGTTCAAAATTATTAAAGGCTATCCATATATAGTAATCCTCACTTTAAAAGTGAAAAGCAAAAGAGAAAAAAAAAAGAAAAAGAGAAAAAAGAAAAAAAGAAAAGAAAAAGTGAGTAGAAGCTTGAGGAGATGCCTAATCAAAAATTGGCTTCACTTGGATCTACCTAAAGGGAATAACTTAATTACTTTCCTGAACTTATATGTATGGATCAGCATCTTTCCTAGTAGTGTTCTCATAAACTTCTTTTAATGTAATCCTTTTAAGTGCCTTAATAGAACAATCTACAGTCATTTTTGAAATGAATAGAAGACTATAACTCTTAGACTTGTGACTAGATAGCCTTACATCTGCAGAATTTATTTGAATTATTCAAAAATCTTTCTGAAAATTTTACTATTGTATTTATCTAAATTAAAATCATGGTATTCTAGAAATAAAGTTTATTGCAGTAGATCATTATTTTATGTATTAACTAAATTACTTGAGGAAAAGTAATAGTTTAAGTTTGGGGGATCATGATCCACTGAAAAATTGATAGTTTTTTAATATCTATTTCATACATAATTTTGATGATATTGCACCTTAAAGGAATGTATTTTGTATGTTTTTTTGGTTTTAGGTATAAGAAATGAATTTTGGAGAAAATAAAACAAAAATGGTGTAATTTGGAGCAAAAACGAGCCAAAAAGGAAATTTTGGTATGACACATTTTGATAAGTCTTCCTTTGTTTAATCTCTTTTACACTTTTTGCATATTTTTGAATGAGATTAAACTTTAAAGAAAGGTTGGTTTTGTGCTTTTTTTGTAGTGCTATCTGTTAGGAACGCAACACAACTGAAATGAGGCGAATCGGAGCTTAAATGGAGCCAAACAAAGCAAAATAGTGGAGCTGCGCAGAGTAGGGCGCCGGACGGCACCCTATCCAGCGTTAGACCGCGCCAGAGTCTAGAAAGCACAAAAAAATCATTGGAAATAGCGCCAGACAGTGTCCAGACAGCGCCAGACAGCGCCATAAGCGGTTACGGCCGATATTCAATGTATTTGGACGCTTTTTGAAAAGTTTCTTGTGACAACTCTTCAAAAATTCGTCCCCACACTTTAAATTAGCGATTTTAAGTCAAAAAAAATGTGTGTGAGAAAGAAATGTTAGGAAAAACGTGGAGAATGTTGAGAGATCTTAGAATAGGAGTCGAAATGTAGATTTCTATCTTTTTGGAGAGAATGGTGAGGGGATTTTGAGAGAATTTTTAAGGGAATGTTCTAGCATTGCATAGATCAGTGGCATACTTTATGGGAGAGATTTCCATCTTTCTTTTATGGGAAAAAAAGCTAAGTAATGTGTTCATCATTATCTTATGATTTTGTAAACACTTATTTTGTGGATTTGCTTTGAAATGTGATTTTCCGTTGTGCTTTCTTTGTGCTTTGTGATCTCTTTCTCTTATTCTTTCTTCTTATTTGGAAATAGTGGCATAAAAAGATTATTTCATTGTTTTCATTTTACTTTTCTTTTACAATGAGTAGGATTCATATTTAGGAAATTGTGATGCATGTTAGAAGTGGATTTAATGATAAATGTGATGGTTTTTACTTGCACTTCATTTACATTACAATAAGGGCTAGTTATATTGTTAAAATTTGTTGTAATTGCATTGTCCCAAAAGGGCAGTATAATTCTCAACAAAGTGGAATCACATTTAATGTCTATGAATGAGTTACGTAGTTCATGGGGGTTGAGTGCAAATAAATAGAGAAATTTGGTTTGATGAGCGTAGAATTGGAGATTTTAGGGTGACAGACTAAAATCCCCAATTTGGTCCTAATGTTTGGAAACTAAAGCGAGAGTTAGCCTTCAGGCGAAGGGAAGTCGAAGCTCTGAAGTGAGAGCCAGTATCCTCCCAGCCTAACCACGGATCTAGGGACTAAACCTAGGATTAGCCAATGTTCTTTATGTACTCGGAAGAGGGTAAATAATAGGATTGTTCCTATTTGACACATACAATATTTAATGCGTCTCATTCATTTACATTATCCAATTCATTACTTGAGAATATTAGTTTTTATTATCTCAAAATTCTCCACACCAATTCATCTGGAAAGGTTATCTTTAGAAGTAATATTTGTATTTAGGAATAGTTATTATTTTTACATATAATTATCTGTATTTAGAAGTAGTTGCTGGATAAAACAATACTTATATCGACTCTCCAATCTAAAGTCTGATAGTAGTAGACTAAAATTTGACTAAGGACCTCTTACCTCGCTTCCCTGTGGGATCGATTTATGGGACTCTACTAGAGCCTTGTATTACTTGAGCAATACGTATACTTGCGTTTGAAATTGTGACATTAAAAAATCATTATAAATATATAAACTTGTGTTCATTAATTCTTTCATATAAAAAAGTCGCATCACTTATGCAGAAGAGAAAATCTCTGAACCCCGATTCTGATGCTTCTCTTTCCTCACCTGCCGAGAAGAAACTAAATAATGGAGTGACAACCTTAAGAAGTATAGTTTGCTGAAAAATTGGTGTTGGAAGCAATGTGAATATTCTTAATGAATTCAGATCTTTGATCAACCCATATTAAAATGGCTCACTTTTATCAATATTTCATTGTGGAAGGACCTTTTGGAGAGTGCAATTATCGCTAGAGAACTAAAACAACAATTCTATGTAGGTTTGATTCAAACCTGAGCTCTTCAACACCTTTTGTGCCACACAACAGCTAAGGAGATCCCTCTATGATTGTGCTACTCTCTTTCATGCGCTTCTGGGTCGTACCTTTGCAGCATTACAAAAAATAATTATTTGAAGGGGAGTACAATATTACCGATTAGATCAGCAAACTAATATTTCACCCAAGAGGAGCTATTTCCTTTGAATATTTCATATTGCATTAAAATAATAAAAGGTTACAAAAATTTACAAAGAAGAGACAAACTATGACACGTAGGCATTTACAACATGTGCACCATCCTCCTGAAAAACCAAAGAGAGAAGATCATTATCATGAACATGATTCAAAGGAAAAGCACAATCTAAGGCTTTTCTAGCATAAGTATAGGCAGCTATGTTGCTATATGTATGGGCATGTGAAAAAAGAACATGCTTGAATTTAAGCAAGAAACCAATATTTGGATTTCTAGAACATTGTGTTGCCATCGTTTCTTGTCCATCGAGTGCTTGAAGAAATCAATGATGTTGGAGTTTTCACCTTCAATTATTATTCTTCACCTTCTGTCATCCAGTCCTCAATAATTGTGTGAAGTAATAAGATCGCAATCTTCTCTATCTGTGTGTTGTCCTAACGCATGAGGTTGTGACCAAGGGTTGTGATCAACTATCCCACCTCATCACAAATACTAATGCCAATGGCTGACATGTTAGAGGAATGGAGAGTCCCATCGACAGTTTCCTTAATCCAACTCGGACGGGGAGGGGTGTCAAAGTGGGCAGGAAGACAACCTACATGGTTGATTAGCGCCCCAGTGCTCCAGAATTGGAGAAGAGAGGAGCAATGCTCAAGTGGCTTTATAGAAGAAATTTTGGTGATGACCATTGCTGGCCTTTGCCTGTGTGATGAAGTTTAAGATTAAACTCATATTAAATTAAAATGTAAAGTTTTTAGAGAAGTCATTCGGTGCTTAGCCAATTGGGAAATACAAATTCCAACCTTTGACACTTTTTAGGAAACTATATCTGAGCTAATGAAATTAACCAACTCCCACGACCCAGAGGAGTAGACGCGCCCCCTCGTCCCTGCTACCAGATAAGTGATGACCGGTTTCTATTGTTTTGTTTTCCATCAAAGTTGGCATGCCCGGAACACGATAAAAATATAGCAAACCCTTCCGAACTCCTATCATCCTTGTATCCACCATTCTTTTGGTTACTGCTCAAGCTAATTCTTTCTTCACCTTAAAGCAATGAGATAAACCTCAAACCTTTTTGTTGTCTCTTTCTTGCAATTGGTAACCCTCCCTCCTCTTCGGGTTGGATTGGATTAACATTAACGGAGCTTTACTTTCTAATAACCTTGCTGACATAGGGATTGTTATTCGGGATGAAGCAGGTATGGCGCTTCATCCATCGGGACAACTCACAGGTTGAGCTTAAAGCCGTCCTTTTCCTCCGTCACCATTTGCATCCTTGAATGTATGAAACCAAGGGGATGATCATTTAAGGAGACAACAAAGTTATGATTGACTCTTTTTGGAAGAAGGCGAGGACTAAGGTATGGCAACATCAACTAGATAACAATCCAGATATAACTTTTCTTTTTTATTTCAAGCAAGTGCTATTCTTTTAGAGAATGTAACAAAGAAGCCCATTTTTGTGCTAAGTTTGCTTTAGGTAGGTCTTTTGCTTAGGATGTTCACTCTGGTGACTTCACTTTTTTTAGTATGGTGGAGATTGATGTCACCGACACTATGCATTTTGTGTAGCTTTTATAGCTTTTTCGTAACCGTTTGATTTTATATTAATGAAAAATGCACACCCTCACGAGAAGAAACTAAACTAGGACATCCATACGGTTAACATGCCATAAATTAAGCGAATTAAATGGAGGATTCACGAAGCTCGGAGGAAGGCGAGGAGTTCATGCCTTGGTTACGAGAGGTGACCTCGATCGAGATGCTTGGCACGTTCTTTGGAGTCCCGAGGAGGCTAGGGATGACACCGGAGCTGGGTAAATGCCTAGACTTTGATTTCCACCAGGCCGATCACAAAGCTTGGAGAAATTTGGAACAGCCCAGGTGGCTTTGGAGAGGGGCTTCCGCGGGAACTCCTTCTCGACCTGCGAGTAGTGTGGGAAAGTTAATTTTGATTTGGTGGGTTCGGAGAGTGTCTTATTTTTCGGCTGAAATTGAACTCGATAATTGAGTTCGGCTAGTGGGGGAGGAGCGGAAAGCGATGGCGAGAGCCTTCTCTTGGGCGGGAGCTGCGGGAGCAATTGGAGAACACGGTGAGAAAAATTCCTACACTTTGTCTATGGCCGAGAGGTGGTGTTTAAATGGCTAGGGCCATTCGGCGGTAGGATCAATTGAAGGTGGATTCAGTTGCTTGGGTGGAGGGCGATGAGGCTCCGATGTTTAATTTGGGCGAGGTGGCCATTTGGGGAGTTTGGGTGAGTTTAGGTGGGTGGTGGCTCTCGTTTTTGACCCCCTATGGCAGCTAGGCCGGCCGGCAAGGACGGGGGCTGGCCCACGAGGTCGGAGTGAGGCATGGAGATGTTTAATAGTGATTGGCGGTTGTGGGGATTTTTTGGGGTATGGCAAAGAGGATTTATGCATAAGGGAAGATATCCCTTAAAATAGGGAACCCTTGGTCATGGCTCCCTTGGCTTGGGCTAGGTGGATCTTGGGTGGTTCCTAGGGTTCACTTGGTGGGTTGTGGAAAGGTTGGTTTAGCCACACTTGGTTCAATTTTGTTTGGTCTAGGCCCTTAGGTTCAAATTGGCTCACTTGGGTTTGAGTTAGGCTAACTTGGGTTTGGGTTTGATTTAGGTCCAAGTGTCTTGAGCAACATTATAGAAATAATTTCCATGAAAAACTTTCATGAAGACATGGAATGGTTTTGAGTTCAATTGGAAGGTCAATTTGGTGGATTTTGGTATTTTGGTTAATTTAGACGAGTTGAATCAACTTGGGTCCAAGTTGGGATTGGGTGGGGTTTAGACCCCGATTGAAAATTTCAGATAATTACAGGGAATGTATTGAAGAGTTCCCAGCATCAATTGGGAAGAAATTTTAGGGTTTGGCTAATGTTAATTTGGTAAGGATTTAGAGCATGAATTCACTTTAGGCTAAAATGGGGGTATTTTGGTTTTTCAAATAGATTTAGGTTAAGCTTAGGCTCAAATTAGGGCAATTTAAGGTTGCATAGGTTTTATGGGCATGTTATGGAAAGTTTAGGATTGAAATTTGAGGACAAAAAAAAGTTGGTATTAGGTTAATTGGGGGTTTTAGCAATTAGGCAAAGGCGGGGATTTCTAGTTCAAATGGAATTGAACTCGAATATGGTCAATTGGGCTTGGATTTAGTTTTAGATTGATAGTAATGATGTTGAATTAAAGTTTAGAATTGAAATTGGGCAAAATTGAGGCCAAATGGGTTGGTTTGGTGTGACTTTGGGTCCATTTAATTAAAGTGGGTTATCTTGGAAAAATTGAGCTATGGTGTAGTTGAACAAAATGAAATTGGGAATATTTGGGATTTTATGGTATTTTTTAGGAATTATTTGATTTTTGGAATTTTGTGCAAAGGGTATTTTAGGGTATCAAGGGATTTGGAGGAGTATTAGGGTATTTTGGTGAATTTAAAAGGTGGGGGTTGTTTCAAAATGATCTTTAGGATTTTTGGGAATTTTAGGTAATTTTTGGAAGTTTTGAAAAAAATTGGGGCAATTAGGTAATTTTAGGTAGGTTTGAAGGACCCAATGTCAAAACTAGGCATTTTGGCAAAGTTGAATTTTGATCATGATGAAACTTAAAGTGAGCCATGGACCAAGAAATGTCCACCACCGAATATCTCATGAGTTGTTCCCCGACCCTCTTAGCCGAAGAGCTAGGGGCTTGGACTTAGCCACATGAGTGCTCAATGAACCAGGGGGAGAATTGGGTAAGGATGGTGTGTGTGAGAGTGTAATATGTGTAAGCGGACCTCACCGAGGACCGAGGCCACCGGGGGTAGTCTAAGGCTTGAACAACCTTATAGGAGCTCCTTTATTAGTTCTCGTATGATGTAGCAACTAAGGTGATTTAGAGGTTTGCAACCATAAAGTAGGATCAGGAGTCAAGTAATTTGAATTGCTAAAGGGTGGGTCTAGTGCTGATCCTCTAGGATAGTCAAGGAGAAAAACTATGGCGAATCCTAAGCACTAAAGGAGAGAAGAAAGACCTCACTAAAAATGAGATTCGACAAATGGACCCCCAATGAGTGTGGTGTGCGACGGAGCACAGCGTGTATTGGTGACGAAGAGATCAACCAGTAACACAGAGACGTCAAGTGACACACCTAGAACGGGCGGAAAAAAATTTTCGGCAGAGAGTGTCGAGCGAGATCTCTAAGATTAGAGAATCCATTTGAACTCTCGGCAGGGAAAAAGGAGGTGAATTCCAAATCAAAAGACTTGGAGAGATTAGATTTACGATTTGTTTCATTTATTTTAAGTTTCAATTTTGAGTTTGGGTTTAAATTGATTTGAGTTTAAATTTTAGATTAAAGTTCGATTTAAGATTGATTTTTAGGTGGTCATCGTTGAGATTAATTTGGAATGAGAATGGGGAACTGGGATTCTAACTCGAATTAAAGAGAAGTAGAATTTAGGCCCTAGTCTCGATGAAGAGAGTTGGAATTTAGGCTCAACCTCCAAAAAGAAGGTCGAAATTTGGGCATTCGAAAGGAATGAGGCAATTTAAATGTGACCTCGAAAAGTCGGGTAGGTACCCACGACCTGCAAGGATGAGAATCGAGAATTTAGGTGCGATCTCGAAAGAAATGAGAATTAAAATCTAAGTATCAATCTCAAAAAGAAGTCGAAATTTGGGTACCGACCTCACAAAGGATGAGAATCGGGGTAGGTACTGATCTCGAGATGAGGAGTAAAATTTAAGTATCAATCTCGAAAAGAGAGTCGGGGTGGGTACCGACCTGGAGATGAGAATCGGGGGTGAGTGTGATCTCGCAAAATTGAGAATTGAAATTTAGGTATCGATCTCGAAAAAGAAGAGAAGCTGAATTTAGGTACCGGTCTCGAAGAGAATCAGGGGTAGGTATCGATCTGAAAAGGAGAGTCGGAGATTTCGTCTGGGCCTCGAAAGGCCCAGGTGGGTACCCGGTCTCACCAAGAATCGAAATTTGGAGTATCGATCTGAAAAGAGAGTCGGAATTTGGTACCGACCTCGAAGAGTCGAAATTTGGGGTACCAATCTCGAAAGGAGAGAAGCTGGAATTTGAAATTGCCGGTCTCGCGGGGTGAGGAATTTAGAGTATCGATCTCGAGAAGAGAGTCGGAATTTAGGCTCTTGACCTCGAAGGAGAGAACTTGAATTTAGGTACCGATCTCATAAGAGAATCGAAATTTAGGTATCGATCTCGAAAAGAAGTCGGGAATTTAGGTACCGGTCTCGAAGGAGAGAACTGAAATTTAGGTACCGGTTTCGCGAGAATCGAAATTTAGGTATCGATCTCGGAAAGAGAGTCGAATTTAGATACCGACCTCGAAGCTGGGGTAGGTACCGATCTCGGAAAGGTTGACGATTGATTCGTGAAGATTTCAATGATTAGAAGCGTAGTAGAAGGTGGAATGGGACATGAAAGTGTTTCATGTCGAAGGATTTCATCGAAGGTTGAAAGTTTGGTGAAGGAAGTGAATCCGCGCCATCGGGAACCAAATCGAGAATCTCGTGGTTGTGTCGATGGGTCGGCCGACCTTCTCGAAGAGGAGAAATCACGGAGAGTCGAAAAGATTTCGAGAACGGCCAGAGGCTAAGGATATCGGATTCGGGAATTTGTTTTCATTATTCATTGCTTTTAGTGATTTGATTTTTTTAAGTTTCGTTTTTTGATTAAAATTTCACTTTGATTCGGATTTTCATTGATTTACTTGGTTCACATCTTGAAGTTTTAAGTTGATCTATTTGAGTTTTTGGTTTGTGTTTTATTCGGACTTTGAATTCAAATTTTATTTTGTTGTTATTATTTCATTTAAATCGTTCTTCGTCGACTTTCTTTTTAAACCGAGTTAAACTCGGATACGGTGGCATTTATAGTAAATTGCTAAAGCTGAAGGTAAAACACAAAGTTCATCTCACTAAAATGTCGAAGATACATCGAAGTGATTCCATCGAAATATTTCGATGACATCCTTAGAAATATTTATTACAAAAGTTCATATATATATACGAACACGGTACATTGATATCTCATGTACTCGACAAAATTGTACGATTTGATTCATCCATGTACGAAAAGTAAGCTACATAGGTAATAACATCACCTTCTAAACCACTTTCCGGAGGAGGGTCACGTAGGTGTATTTAGAGGTGTGCTACTACTATGTAACTACGATTCGTAGAGTTTGTAAATTCTACGGATTCGAATGCGGTAGGAAGTAGACCGAATTTTACTCTCATCCATCCTTCGAGGGTGATGGAGACTCGCTCGTAGGGAACTCCCGGTATGCGATTAGCAGCTACATACGCACCATTTCCTTGTAGTACGAGAACGAGCCTACGATGAGGTATCTCCCGCCGGCCCTCGGAATTCTCAGGAGCCGATTATCAGGACTTCGTCAAGACATAATGTTGCATTGGTTGATGAAGGAAATAGTACAAAAGGGCCTTACAAAATCATGATGATCTGTGTGAGTGGAATGCGGTCTCATACCGCATAGATGTTGATAATACGAGCATTCGATATGCGATCGGCGAGTAGGACTGTATTTTCATCACTTTTTATCGTTTTCTTAATTAAAACTAGCATTGGATCCTTCATCGCGACGGAGTATCACGAGCGGGTTTCCTTTTCTGTCATCGGCGAAGTTGTAACAACATCCAAATTGAATAGTAATCCTCCCCTTACCTCTTTTCCATTTCTTTGGCTCGGAGTAGGTCTGCTACGTAATCGTCTACCGACCTTGTTTCTTCGACGTTGGCGTGATGCAGTCTCACTCTACTCGTAGTGAGAGAAAACATTTGTATGTAACTCTAGTCCTTCTAGGATGTTGACATATCTGCCTACGATTCTGCGAAAGTATTCAAGAGTGCATTTCGCACCCTCACAGATCATCTCCGGTCGTGCTCTGAAATTATACGCGGTAATCGGATCTAGTGACGTACGTAGGATGTGGCTCCACATAGTCACGCTCTCTGGGATCGTCACTATCTCGGGCATAGGCTGCGTAGTAACCTTTTCCGGAGCAACATGCAACATGGTGCTCCGAGGGCCCGGCCTCCTTGGGGTAAACGCTACGGCGTCGAGCTTCTTCCTTGTTCGCACACATTAATTTCTTCGGCATCTTCGCGTACAACGATTCTTGTTTCTTCTGCGAGTTGAGGTCGGTGGCTCTCCTCTCTCCCTGGATCTCGGTAGAGCTGACCTTGACAAGCTTTCCTCTGTGAGCCCGGTATTCCTCCAACGATTTCATCTTATTTTCTCGATCATATTGATCTTCCTCTTCTTGTTTGCGGCTTGGGGAGCCTTCTTGTTGAGCCTCATCCTTTGTCTTCCCGCAGACGCAGGATCTGACGATCAGCCGATTTCCTCATATTCCAACTACGGTATTCGAGTTCGAGCCGGCCTACATCACGGCATCGGCTTTCGGCTCTTCTTTGTTAAGTGCGAGACTTACGCCATCCTTAAAGTTCGGGAACGGTCGCCGTTCAAATTTCCACCGAAAAAGAAAACAAGGAAATGATCAGGGGCTGCACTCGCGAGAACAATAAGAAAATTTACTTATTAAAAAAAACTTCTTATTTAATTATTTTGAATTTTATAATAGTAAGAGAAGATAGAGAAGATCGGGAGTGAGCTCGTCTCGAATGGAAGAGTCAAATTTTATTATTACTTCAATTGCATATGTTTTTCCTTTAACACATATTTTTTTATTTATGATTTTTTATCATTCATTTTCTTTCGGGTTCGGACAGTTATAAGTGATTACTTTACCCGTGCTTCTAGGAATGAAATTTCATTCTTGAGCATCGAGTTGCGTAATACTTCTTCAAATATCGTCGTGATTGGAAGCATAAATCGTTCTCCATGGCAATTCACACACTGGTAAGAACCTCACGAGTAGATTGTCTCGACCATGAACGACCCCTCCCCAGTCATTTCAATTTACCTCCTATCTTGCGGTGCACGAGATAGGACTTCGAGAACAGGACCGAGTCACCAACTTTGAATGTCCTTGGGCGGACCCCGTTGTCGGCAATCACGGATCATCTTAGCTTGATGCAGTTCCGGTCTGTTGCGGCACCGTCGCTTTCCTTAAGTTTTCCAATTCTTCAGTAGGTACTGCAGCATTTCTTTTATTGTGATCACATTATAGCGCAATTAAGTGATGGGGCCCCTTCCAAGGGTAGAACTGCCTCGGACCCGTACACTAGAGCGTAGGGCGTGGGCGGGTAGGAGTCCTAAAAGTTGTTACGTAGGCCCATAAGGCTTCCAACAACTTCTCGTGTCAATTCCTTTTGCTATCATCCAAAGTTTTCTTTAGAGATTTGGACGAGAGTTTATTAAAAGCCTCGGCAAAACCATTTGCTCTGGGGTAGTAGATTGTTGAATAGCGCCAATCGATCCCGTGTCTTCTAACAAAACTATTGATCTTCATGCTTTTAAATGCGGACCCATTGTACGAGATAATTACGCAGTGCTAGAAACGGTAAACATTTGATTTTAAGCCCCTTAGCATGTAGTGGCCTTCACTTCACGACGTCTTGCTTACGCCCACTTGGAAATGTAGTCATGGCGCAAGAATGGCGATGTCCTCTTGAGAAGCGGTTCATCGGACCCACAATATACGTACCCCAACATTCAAATGGCCACGCTTGCGGTGTCGGATGTAGCACATTTGGAGGTTGATGTAGAACCACTGCGTGCACTTGGCAGTGACAACTCTTGGCGACCTTCATGCGATCGGCCATCATTGAGAGCTAGTAGTACCTAGTCTTTTAATCTTCATTTTCATCTTCGGACACAGTAGGTAAACATGCACAAAGTCTGGTGTACTTCTTTAACTGTTCCGAGCCTCGGACGCTCGGGCACTTGTAATACATCGATCAAAAGACCTTGTATAACATATTATTTATCGATGCGTAAGACGAGTTCTTTCTTGATTTGATGGAGCTATCGACTTATTTGTAGGTAGATTTCTTGTTGCAGTAATCTATTAATGAGTCGATGCGGTAATGCATTTTCTATTGCGTACCTTCCTCTTCCTCTTTCTGATTAGGGTATTGCATTCATGTCGGCGCATGACTGTCGTCCACTGAAGCCCGGCCATTTCCAGCTGGTCCCATCACATTATCTCCGAGCAAACTCTTTTGCGAGGCGGGCTAACGCATGCGAAGAGCATTTTCTTTTAAGGAATCTTTGTAGATTATTACATTCAGAATTTGCTCCAATAGTTTCATGGCATCTTGAAAGTACTCGAACGTTTTGATGCATCTTTATCCGTGATCTATTTGAATGATCAGCTGCGAATCTCCATAGATGTTGATATACGTATACCCATCGAATGGATTAATTCCAATCTGTTATGAGCTTCGTATTCGCCGTTATTTGTACACGGTTCTGTTAGGTGATAGGAGTATCTCGACATCCCCTTCCGGTGTTATAAAGATTAGTCGATTCTGCCTTCACAGACACTAGTTTGCGATTCTACGTCTTTCGTGAAGATGCTCCATCAAAGTACGGTTCCCAACACGATCATTGGGATCTTAGCTCATTATACGCTCGTCGGCAAGTCGTCATTGAGAAGATTCTTCGGCTCCGCTGTCTTTGCGAGAAATTCTGTAGGACTTGTCTCTTTATGCTCGAAGACAAAGATATATCGGTGCTATATCATCGACCACCTAGCAAGTCGCCGGAAAACGTCAAGATTGAGTCCATCAAATATTGCAACGGATTAACTTTCGAGAAAAGGTTGACCTTATGAGAAACGTAAATACGGAAGCTTTTGAGCGGCGAAAGATCGAGACGAAACGATGCTTCTCACTGGAGGTAGTTTTCTTGGGCGTCGGGATTAGACGAAGACTTAAGTAGTAGAGAGCATTTTCTTTTCCGTCATTGACACCGGGATAACGGGGCTCGGGGTCGTCTAAAGGCGTGGTATAAAGTATCGACGGTGCACTTTGAGGCGGGGCACTAAGATAGGAGGTGTCATTAGATCTTTGCTTAATGTCCTCGAAGGCCCATTGGCATTTCTCTTCCCAAACGAATTTGGTGTCCTTTTTAATTCAATGCGGTAAACACCTGCGACAAATTCGAGATAACGCGTCGAATATGCCAATTTTCCTTGAAAGAATCGTAATTGCTTCAAGGTTTTGGGAGCGGCATTTCTAAGATAGCTTTAATCTTTCGTTTGGATCAATTTCAATTCCGCGATGTCGAATGACAAATCTAAGAACTTCCCGGTGATGCCAAAAGACGCATTTCGAAGTTCATCTTAAGATTAAATTGTCTTAATCGCTCGAAAATAATTCTCGGAAACATACGGTGATCTTCCTTGATTTTTGCTCTTGATGACCACATCATCCATGTAGCACTCGACTTAGTTGTGAATGAGATCATCATGAATCACTAATCAATTTACTTCTTTGTTAAAGTTGCTCTGTGTTCCTTCAAATCCAAAAGTCATTCTTGTGTAGCGATATATTCCGATTGGGCGTTAGAAATTTGTGAGCTTTTAAATGTCTGGTGCAATGCTTTGTCTGGTTGTATCTGAAGATCCATCCATGAGAAGATTTCGTGTGTTGACGTGATGTCGATCATTAATTCGAAGATCGGTGACGGAAACTCATCCTTCGGACATGCTTTATTCAAGTCTACGAAATCTACACAAATTACGATACGACCTTCTTTACGGCGGGTACCACGTTGGCTAACGAGTTGGGTATTGTTCTTCACGGACAAATTTAGCATCTATTAGCTTCTTAGCAGTATTACTTCTTTATTTTCAATCTCTAAACGCATTCTTTTGGGAGCTTGTGTCGTGGAACGGCGGTGATCCCTCTAACCATGGCTTCTGACCTACGGAGCTAATCCTGGCATTTCGTCATAACTCCAAGAAAAACAGTCCTTGAATTCCATTAATAGCTTGATTGTCAACCCGGAGTCTTATTTATTGAGTAAGGAGCTAACAAGGTTGGCCTAGGCTCTTCGCTAGTACCTAAGTTAACTTCCATTAACTGCGTGTTTATTGTAGATTTAATTTCTTCTTGGTACGGCGAAGCATCTCAGGGTTAATTGCAGATCTTCAAGATTGTACGAGGTTTCCAAGCAATCTTCATTAGGCTCACTAGCGACAACCAAGGAAAATCCTGTATCATCAGCGATCCTACTATGCAAATCCAAGACCATGTTTTGAATTGGGAGGCCGGCCCGACATTGTTCCGCTAACTTTTCCAAAGCGTTGTGATTGGCCTTTTGACCATTGCTTAGGCAAAATACCGCGTCGAATTAAATTTTGAACACGGGAGAATACCACTCAAACGGAAATTCCATTAATTCAGAAGAAGTAACATCTTCAAATTGTACATTATTTTCGAGTTTTGGAAGAAGAAGCACCACGGTAGAACTTGATTGGCTTAGCACCACCACCATGCACTTCATCGGCCACCATACCCTCGATCTTATTAGAATGGATCGGGGTCAGGGTCATAGTATGTATAGTGGTTAATCTTCTCGTACATTGCTTTGTATTCTTCATTCTTTTTATCTTCGAGAGAGATCTTGAGCTTGGAGTTTCCTTTGGTTTTACGTGCTTTGCTTCTTTCTTGATTTCTTCTTCTTCTTCGAGCTATTCTCCGTCAACATCGATGACGGGTTTCTTCGTTATTTACCATTTCTTCCTCGACCTCGTCCCGGCCTCGACCTCGGGTGCGAGTTACGGAGAAACATTCTGCATCTTGTCGTAAGGGAGTGGTGAGTAACTATTGAACGAGAATTTCGGGTCTTTGTCGTCTCGTGCTTCTTTTTCTTGATTTGGTATGGCATTTCTAGAGAAGACGGAGTTTCTTTGGGGGTGCGTAGTAAGCCGCATCTTCGTGGATTCGGATTTCATGCACGGAGAATGGTTGCAAATCACCTTTGATACAACATTCTTGTCCTCCATCATAGTACTTTTTACAACTGGTGTAGAGACGACGGTACCATCCGGTTCCTCGTAAGATCCATGACGACCCAGGTAGAGCGTTGAATGATGTCTCGAATCAATTATGTGGAACTTTGCGGTTGTCTTTGCTAAATCACGGTCTTCATTAAGAGTGTTATCGATCCGAAGCTCTTTCTCCTTTACGGTTAAACCTCTTAGCATCATCTTATGCACCTCGAGATCGCGGGCATCAATCTCTAAATAGGCTAGCGTTCGAAGGTTCATTATATTAATTGACACTCCTGGATCAACTAGCACCACCAGAGTATGAACTCAATGCGGCGAAATGTACAACGGTCGGTTGTGATGTTCTTTATTCCCGAGTAGTAAATCATCGTCCGTAAAGGTAACTGCGCGTCTTTGTCCTTTCGATGAGCAAACCTCGTCGGAAGGTACAGCCATTTGAGCTAAGCAAATTTGGATCAATCGAGGCCTTGACAAGTTACTCTCATCTCCTTTGATAGGATCGGACGTCGTAGATGCTTAGTTTAGCCGGTAGCTTCCTAAGATTGAAACTGCTTTATAGTCCACTTTGTTACCGAGTGATTTCTTTGAACGGGCGATTCTTCTTTGAGGTTGGCTCTTCTGAGCAACCACACCTTTTCCCTTGTCCTTTGGACCCGATCTCGGAGGTAAGACCTTTCGCTTCTCAGTTGACTTAGGTAATTTCCTGCGATCTACCGGTGTCTCTTCTTGAATCGGAAAGGCGGCCCTTAGAAGTCGCCTCGACGTACGACAACTCTAACTCTATCGTGATCGGAGCTCCTCGGAATTCACAAATAGACTCGTCACTTACGCTTTCGTAGCCATCTTTGACGAATGTCCTCCTCTTCGTCGTGGTTATCTAGGTTTTGTATGATTTGAGAATCGTTATTTGTATCGAAATCGAGATTCGGATTAGGTTGGTTGTCTTTAGTTATGTAATTGTTAAGCTTGATCAAAACGTATCAACACCATAACCTTATCATTATAAGATCCCGTAAAATGACAAATAATCATACGGATTCGAGTTTGATTTCTCCCAGGTCGAAACAACCATCCTGGGAAAAGCATTTTGATACACCTCTCGGAACCTCGGTCTTCTCTTCTTTAGCAGTCTTCTCTTTCTCTACAGGCGGTTCTTGATCACTAGCGATAGCGGCATGGCTTAGCGAGTTTCAAACTTTGAGTTGAAGCGTGCACCGAAGCGATTTGGATGTGATCCAAAATTTTCTTTGATCACTTCATCCAAGCGTATTCCATCGTTAATTCGTGTACGGGTTGATCGAAACAATAGGCTTCGTCGAGATAACGTGTGAGAACCTCCCTTTTGGGGTTCCTTCATGTATTCCTTTGGGATCGTTATGTTCCCTCTCCGAAGATTATCTTCCGGCCGGTTCTTGAAAGTGAAGCGGTCTTCGATTTTATGTTGAGGCATCTGTGGTAGGGACGGTAAGTTTGGATGATCCTTCTTGTCGACTTCCTCGGGCTTCTTGGGCTACGGCAACTAAAAGTCGGGCGTCTTCATCAATTTGCGAAACATCTTAGCCTTGCCTCGATCTTGAAGGGATATTCTTTGTTCAAAAGTTCCTTCAGGGGACGAAGCGAACGAGACAAAGCGGACGGCGGCGGGCGTCGTCCCGCGGTGATAACTCGGTCGAGGCCCAAAAACTCTCTTGAGGTTGATAATTACGGTGAGGTGTTGATAAGTCGTTGTGGTGGTTGATAACTCGGCTCGGTCGCTCTGGCCTTATTTGCCTTTGATACATTTACCTTTGACCAGGAAATTCTTTACGACGGTCCGGATTTCTTTTAAAAAACTTTCACGAGCTTCGCTATCGGTTTTATCGATGAAACTTAAACATTTTGCTTCCTCTTGCAAGCTCCCGGCCTTGCTAAGCAACTTCTCGAAAGTCTTAATGGTGAATCCCTTAAGAAGTGCTGTCGGGCCATAGATACTCTTATGCAAGATACCAACCGCATGCGCACATTCCGAAGCTGTGGTTCACACTTCATGCTCGGGTTCCTCCATCAAAGTATGTAATCCACCAAGGTTTTGTTCGGTTTACGCCCGCTCCACCACTAGATCACGCGATAGTGATGTAGTGGCGAACTTCGGCAAACCGCTTAACGAAGATTTTCAGATTAACGAGAATCTTGGCCAGTCCATTCGACAATTACATACCGGTCGAAGGCGATCCTTGACAAGCTTCGGCCAATGGCTTGTCGAAAAAATGAGCGTCGCTCCCGGCATTCGTGACGGCATGAAAATTGTGACATGTTGCGGGGTTTCTCATCTTGTCGAAAGTCTTAAACGAGTGGTACAAAGCCCTTCGGGTGATGGTACATCAGATTCTTCGGGGTAAGGTCTCGTACGAATAGATGTTTCACTCTTGGTGAGCTAGCTTCACCGCACACTGGAGTTCTACCATGCTCTTAATATCCTTTTCGGGAATCATGTTACGTGCAGAATCTTTCTTAATTTGAACATCATTCTTTCAGATGTAATCTCTTTTCCTCCATACGTAATATGGATGACCTCCGGGGATATCTCTTTACGGCGGGCGACTGCGGGAGAGTGGCTAAGGGCGGCGTTTGCCATCTCTTCCATCTTTTTCGCCATGCGGGAAATCGTGTCATCTCTTTCTGAAAGTATTGCTCTCATTAACTACGGCAGCTCATCTCTTTCTAAAGCTGGCGGAACTCCTGCCCAGTGGCTTGATGCTCGTGTCTCGACACGTTGACCTCATCATACTCTTCATCCAAGAATTCGACGAATCCACTTTGTCCCTTAATTCTTCTCAGCTTTCTCTTAGTTGCCCTATGACATCCTCGAAGTGGCCTTTTTGAATGAACTCATGGGTTGTCGAGCATTTGTTCGAACCTCTCTTTCGGGAGTTTCTTCTTTGCGACACTTTCTTGAAATGCAGGATCTTAATCGAGACTTCTCTTTCCGAACGTACGGTAGTATTAGTTCGACAATAATAGGCCGCCACACCATCCTTCTTGTAGTAGAAGGCATGGGGCCAAGGCTGATGCATCGGCGGTCTTGTCGTAGGTGGTGTCCTCCACAATATGGGGGCAGATACAACAACGGAGTGAGCCTTCCTCGCTAGCTCGCACCTTTTTCTTTGGTCGCTTTCGGGGACAATAGCCGAGGCTCGACTCACGGACCGAGGCGAGACTTAGCGGCACTCGTCCCATTCTTCTCGGAATCTACGATACAAGACATCCTTCTTTTCTATCTAATTTCTCGACTACGCACGCGATCGGGTAAACGATTGTAGCCTTGCTCCTCTTCTTCTTACGATCTTGTAATATACGAACGGGAATAGCAGTGGCAATCTTCCGGCATCATTTCAGCGGATGCGACGAGGAGAAGGGTGGAATCTATTTCCACTCAACGGTGGTAAGTATTTTGGCGAGTTCTTCCTCTTTCTCTTTGGGGATTTCTTGAAGACGGGCGGCTTCGGCTTCCGACCTTCTTGATCTTGGCAAACTTCCTGACCTTTTATTCCTCCTACGTAATCGGAGTTAAGAGACCTATACTTGGCTTGGACCCTATGCTGAAAACGAACGGTATCACAGGCAAAGTGCGAACCCTCTACGGTGACGGGCTATAGCGCTTGTACTTCCTTTCCATTCGATTTAGCGGGAACCGGGTAGGTGCGATGTGCGAGGCCGTGGGGAGTAGAACGACGATTCTCGGTCGCGATCGACTTCTGTGAGCAGTGTTCCTTTCAGTGGGGCCCTCTACGGGGGAGGAACTCTTGAGTCGACTTCGGAGTTAAACTCAATCATAGGCTCTTCGATCTCGGAGCACTTTGTTCATCGATGCGAAAAGTAACATCCGGCAAACTTAACATCCGTATTATCGAGCCTTGTCGAAGTGGATGATTGCCGCGCTAATGATTCATCTTGGTAAAAACCTGATCCGATCCATTGGCAAAGGAGAAAATCGGCTTGGGCGGACATCTTCTGTAAGTCAAGTTTCAATTATCGATCTGAATTATGCTTCCTTCGTCGGGACGAAAAAGAAAAAGAACTTGAAAAAGTCGAACACAATTTATTTAAGTTTTATTTATGCATTTATGATTTGAAGTTTGTTTGTTAAGTTAAATTTATTCGTTAAAAATGAGAGGAGATTAGAAAGGAGTAAGGACCCGATCCGAGCTTAGAAAGGAAGGGAAAATCTCGTGGGATTTTGACTCGAAGGACCGCTCCTAAACTAACACCTATTAAGGGTCTACCTCACCTCTTCGGAGAGGTATCAAAAGGAGGATTTTGGAATCTCCTGACTAGGAGTGTAAACGGTGGCTCGAAATCCGAAGAGTTATTTATGCCGTTTAAGACGAGAAATGAACGTGGTTGTCGGCGTATTTTAGGTTTGTGTTGTACTTTAGAAAAGTGCTTTAACATAAATTGTCGGCGAATTTTAGATTTTAAATTTGATTTAAATATATATATATATATATATATATATATATATATATATATATATATATATATATATATATATATATAATTTGAAAATAGCATTTAATTTTGAAAATAATTTTAAGTTTGAAAATTTTAAGATGTAAAATTAAACCAATCTCACATCGAATAGTTTATATAAACGAGCACCGCACCTGACAAGTATGTCTTTATCTAGAAGAACGAGACACCTTGATGATGAGGCTCGGTTAAATAAGCTAGAAGATTTGTGACATCCGTTTAATGCAAACCAATTTTATAAGCCGACGGAGTTCCTTTATATATAAAGAAATTAAACGAAGTTTTATATTACACAGGTTCTTAAAGTTCCCTATAAAGGCAAGCCCTATAGTTAATTACATCTTAAATAGCGGGAATATATTTAGAAAACTCTCGATAATGATCAGTTGTTTTGCTCTCAAGAATTTCAAAGTTTAAGGTTTTCGAAAGGATTGAATTTTAGGAAATTTCAATAGGGATTGGATTGAAATTTAAGAGCAGTTTATTTCAAGAATCCAAAGGAAGAAGAAGTAGGAGAAGGGATGCCGAAGAATCTTGGCAACTTCCCAGACTATCATATTGTTTGGCTTCAATTTGGAAGTTTATTTAATGTTGCAATCTTGCCCAATTTTATTTATTTGAGACTTATATTTGTATGACATAATCACACGAATAGCCTCGAATGTGAGGGTTTATGTCGTATCCAAGCAATACCTCGAAGTCTAAGACCGGTTAGGGCTTAATTTACATGACATGATCATGCAAATGCCTAACGAAGAGTTAAGGATTTATGTTACTAAACATTTTATAAAGTCTATGGCTTGGTTATTTAATTCTAGAAAGTTTTCTTTGAAGTAGATCCAGAGTTTCTTTGATAGCCGATGGCCGTCTTCCTTGTATGCTCGCTCCTTGTTACGAAGGTTAGTTTTAGAAGGTGAAAATCGGGGGATGAGAAAAGTGTCTTGGTTTAGAGAAAATCTTAAAAATCCAAGTGTTTTTAATATTTTAATTAAAACGAATCTTGGGGTGTTTAAACGAACGAATAAGATCCAGCGGTTCGAATCATCCCGGCACCGTTATTTTCATCGAATTCACTTGAATCCGAATGAATTTGCTAACTCCTTTGAATAGGATTCCACACTTTCATTTAGGCCGTGGAAAATCCGTTAGCGACACGTGGATTACATCATCGAGAGTATTCCCGTCATTCGATGAGACGTTTTAATTTAGTTACAATTGTAGTTTTGTTTTGTTTGTGATTAAATTTTGAGTTGATTTATATTTTGGAATGTTGTGGCGGTGAATTTTATCTTGCGATGACTTTTAATTTAGTTTTAGTTTTAGTTCGAGGACTATCCTAAAGGTTTTTGGTTTTCATGCAACGGTCTTATTTAACATGCAAGAAAAAAGTAAAGCGCAGTGCATGTAAGTAAATTGCAATAAAATAAAAGCGTACTGGAGGGTTTTCCCGTCATCCCAAAAGTTTGCATTTAAAACACATGTTAAAGCATTTAAACATATTTTTGCAAAATACCTAGGTAAAGCTAAGAAGGAGTTTTGGTTGTCTACCGGGAGTCTAATCCTATTACTAGCCGTTTCTATGACGTGTTTAGGTTGTTGGTTTGGTTTAAGGATGATTTTCTTCATCAAAGAACAATTAAATTCAATTATTCTTCTAAAACATCCCGTCATATTGAGGAAGTGCTTAGGACGAGTCCTAAACATCTTTTCAATATACGGGATTATTTTGAGTCCGAGTAAATTTAGTTGCACTTGTGAATTAATCATCAAGGTTTAGTTAAACTTTGTCTCTTGCTCGATTGAACTTAGGTATTTGATTACACGATGCTGAATGATGACATCTCACTTAATACTCTATTTAAGAGTTATAATAATTATTTTAAGGGTAAGTTGGTTTATTGAGAATTTTAATCATTCTTGATTTAAAGTTTGAGTTAATAGATTTAAAAAAGTGATTTAATTTAATTATGAGGTTTTAATTAATAATTTTAAGTTTGGAATAGTGTTCAAATTATTTTAGATTTAATTTAAATTTTTATACTTTCAATTATCTTAGTATTTCAGATTGATGTTTATGTTTTAAATTTACTTCGATAGAAAGAGGTGTTGAAATTATTGATGTGTTTTGATTTAACTCTTAATGATTTCATTTAGGTTTGTTGTTAAGTGATTTTAATTTAATTTAATTTAATTTAATTTGATTTAATTTAATTTAATTTAATTTTAATTTAATTTATTTTAATTTTTAATTTAATTTTAATTTAATTTAATTTAATTTTAATTTAATTTAATTTAATTTAATTTAATTTTTAGTTTTAATTTAATTTTAATTTAATTTAATTTTAGTTTCAATATTGCAATTTAATTTAATTTAATTGTTAAGGTGTTAATTTAATTTAATTTAAACTTTTACTTGACTTAATTTAATTTAATTCAAGATTTTAAATTTGATTTTTATTGGACCATTTGACATTTTTAAGCTTTAATTCATTTAAGGATTATCTTCTTTTAATTTTTAATTTATTTAATTTGGATTATTATTTTAATTTTTAATTAAGAACTAAATATTATTAAAGTGATTTATTTAGGGATTTTTAAATTAAAGAATAAATATCCTCTTAATAATATCCACACCATTTTAATAATCAAATTTTAAATATATTCTTCGAAAATTTAAAATTATTTAATTAATTAGAGTTTCATTTTAATATTTTCAAAGTGTTTAATGGGTTTCTACTATTTTAGTTTCCCTAAGTTTCAATCATCCAAGAGAAAGTTAAAATCAAATATTTTACCCTCCCATTTTTGAATTAAACTAAAGTTTTAATTAAAGTTAAAAAATTTTTAATTACCTCATTGTATGCCCTTTTAGGCTTATTTATTTCATTATTCACTAAATTGAGCTCAAATAGAAATTTGGGGTACATGTCACCTCACTCACATGTCAATTAAGACATTAGAAGAAAATGTGATTTTTCTGACTTTAATTTATTTATATAATTATTTTTAGTAGAAAATGAGGTTTTAAAGAAAATTCAACAACATGACCAAGGAAAAGTTTCTGTTCTTAAAAATTATGGGATGTTTCTAATGACTAGAGGACCATTTGGACTAATTTTTGTGATTTTTTGAATTATATTTTATTTATTATAATTATTTTGACTTTTAGAGTATTAATTAATTTTTAAAATAAAATAAAAATTGAAAAATAGATTTTTATATTTTTTTCTTAAATTTCTCAGCCTCCAGAGTCAGAGAAATAAATTTTATAATTTTCTGATTTTTCTTTGATTTATTAAGAATTATTTTAGTGAAAAAGGTTGAAAATTCATTTTTTAATATTAAAAATTACATTAAGCCTTTAAAACTCAATATCTTATCCTAGGGACTTAGGAAAAATATTTGGTTTTGTTCCTGAGTGATTAGGAGTCAAAATGTGACATTTTTATGATTTTTAATATTTTTTTGTGATTTTTATTATTTTTTAATTATTATTAAAATATTAAAATATTGTGAAAAATCGACTTTTTTAGAAAATTCCAATTTTAATTTTCTTAAGAACGCCTGATATCAAGGCTCCCAAAACCATTTTTGTGAATTTTGGAAAGGTATTTTCAGGTTATGAATTTTTAAAGTTCCATTTTGCTTATGAGGCTTAATCAATCCATTTGGTGGGGTTAATCGAGTCCGATTGATTTCAAAATTTTATTGGTTCTCTGACCCTAAAGAGCAATGGAGAATTGTTTTCTGATCAATTTGGTGTGGTTAACCCTAATTCAATTCAAATTGACTTTGGTAGTTTAGTGAGTCAAGGTTATTATGAATGAAGATTAACTCCAAAATATATTTTTCTTAGGGTCCCCTGGTTCTCGGAGAAACACCAAAATTTCCTAGAATTTATTTTACAACATGCTAATTATTAGATTAAAATACACAAAATAGTGACATGAACTTAAAAAATCAATAACTTTTCTGGAGATGGCTCGACCTTGAAAAATTCAGGGAATGTTCCCGAGCTCGGAGGGCTTGAAAATACATGGTCTCATGCCATGGTGAATTGTCTATGCGAATGGAGAATCAAAATATTGGAAACGATGATATTCTTAAAATAAAATACTCATCCAATTAACTGATTTCTTTTCCACATTATTGTCCTCGTTCCTTTGAGCAAGAGGGTATTTTATTTTATTTTTTTTGATTTTTCTATGCAAAGATATGAATTTTGAAGTTACGGTATTTATAAAATAAAATCCAAAAAAAATCTAATTTTCTACTTATCCGACTCGGCGCCGTGTCATCCTCGTCGGATCTAAAAGCCCACGCATCGCTGCGGCGATTCGGCGCCGCCATCTGACTCGGCGCTCCGGGGGCCCGCGGTTCGCGTAACATTCCACGGTACGGCACAATCGAACCGTCCGCTCGATACACGCGCGTCCAACGGCTCTTGGTGCCATTACACGGCTTGGTGTGCACCGTGTTGTCCACACTCGAGCCTAATATCTCCGATTCTCGATGGATTTCGAGTTCTTACTTACTCTATGGATTCGTCTTGAAGAGGTGAACACATTCATATGGTTTTATAAGCTATGAAATTAACCCAAACAAAATGGAGAATTGGAAGCTTGGGGAGGGAGAGGTCGTACCTTTGCTACGAGAAGTGAAGCTTGATTAGAGAGTTCTTTTTTAAGACTAATGGAGGTGCAGAATTGGTAACTACTAGGATACAATGGAGGAAACCATATGCACCTTGGATCAATGTTAACCCTAATGAAAGTTTCAACAGATGCAGGGATTGGTGGAGTATTCAGAGATCAGTCAGGAAAATGTCTTCTCTACCTTCAATCTCCAATATATATACAGGATGCACTTGAAGCTGAAGCAGTAGCTATTTTTGGACACTATAACTGAGCAATGGAAGAGCTGGAATTACTTGTACATTGAGTTAGATTCTCTGCTTCTTCTACAAATTCTTAAAGGTAAGGTGGTTGCCCTTGGCTTCTCGCCCACTGGGTAAACAAAATCACGTCATTAAGAATTAATTTTCACACCACTTGCTCCCGTATTCGTAGAGAAGGAAACATACCAGCTAATTGGTTGGCTATAATGGGAAATTATACAAAAAATGTAGTAGTCAGCCAATCCCCAAACTCCCCCCCTCTCTCTACTTTTGTATGGGGATAACATGGATATCCCCTATCTCAGAGTTTGAACTAAATAGTTTGATCAATATATATATATATATATATATATATATATATATATATATATATTAAATTAAGTTTTATTATCAAGTAGTTAGAACATTAATGTTGTATTCTATTAAATTTATCTTGTAAGTGATGGTTTAAAAAATATCAAATTTAAACAACAATTAAATTAGATCAAATAATTAATTTCATTGAAATTGAATACCCCATTCATAGGACATACCACATCTCATGATCTGAAAGTGTAACAGCTTATACAACTTTTCTATTGCTATCAGTTAGGTAATTAATGTTATAGATGACAGAAAGACAAGCTTGATCTATTATTCGAATATTTATCCTTCCAACCAAGGAGTTTACAGAAGGTTATAAAAATTAGATGCGACAATAGATCGAATGGAGATGTTTAAAGTATAAATGATCAAATAAGCAATTTTATAAATAGAAATTGTATATAATAGTATTATAATAACATTTTCTAAATCAATTTAACAAATAATATTTTAAAACAATTTTTAATTAAAATTTTATGATATGACAATTTCTAATTTTTTTATTTAAATTTATTATTTTGGCCATTGATTAAAACCAAATAATTAATATTTGACAACATTAGAATTGGTTTTTTAAAAATCAAGTTAGTTTGCTAGTCCATCAATTCAACTCTAGTTTTGATCAGTTCAATCTGATTATGCGCAAAAATAATTTTCAGTTTGAACCTTATGAATGGCTAATTAAAAGTTAAAATAGTCGAACTAGTCCACCCAATTCAGTTTTTAGTATTATGATTTGACATCTAAGTATTTGTAAATGTGTTCGGTGGTTGTATTTGTATTTTTTTTTAGAAAATTTGATCTAGTTTTCATTAAAAGAATCTTAGAATTAAATGAAAATATGACACTAAGGACACAATGGAGAAAAAGGATTCATCTAGCCGAACCCACTTAGTGGGATTACGATTTTGTTTTTGTAGCTGTTTCATTAGAAGAATTAAACCAAAATTACAAGTAATATTACCCAAGACGAAAAAAAAAAATTACAAGTAATATTTCCCAAGACGAAAAGAAACCAAAAACAATAAAAAACACATCCATAAAAAGAAACTCAAAACAAAAACTTAAAAACCAAAGCACTCGGATCCAAACCTGGGTGTACTTCAACAGACGAACAAACGATCAAACTTTTCGGAAAGTACACGCATTATGTTCGTTAGTACCAAAATTGGTGCATTAAAGAAATAGAAGAATCTAGAAGACTGAATAAATTATTAGAATGAAGGAAAAATGATTAAAAAAAATTGTGCTTATATTAAACCCTAGTAGCACGAAAGTAGTTCCCTCAAAGGATATCATATATCTTGTGTATAGGAAGTCCCAAAAATGCCAACTATATTTTATAAATCAACGCAAAATGGGTGTCAAACTAATTGGCACACATCAAACTGGTCGAACCACATTTTCTATTAGCTATCATCATAACATACCAATCTATTAAATTGCAATCTTAAAAATGCAAATATGTGAATCAAAGAGATGTATATGTAATCTATGTTTAAGACAACAAGGAGAGGATATCATAACTTTTAGTCCCACAACAAGTTAGAACCAAACCATCAATTGAATAATTGATTTGAAATAGTACCTAAATTCAAGTGAACAATTTTTAAAATGAACTTCCAAGGATATCCACAAGAAACAAAGTTGTATAACATAGAACTACCATAAAAAAGTTAGCAACTTGCGAAAAAAGCAAAGTATAAGTTGAAAAAAATAAGATTAAGATATCCAATAGAAACCCATAAACCCATCAGGTATAAAGTTGCATGATATTATTCAGTGAAATAAAGATTCTTGACCACCAAAGGTAACTTAGTTTTAAAAAAGTCGAATTGCATTCCTTTTCATATATTTAATAAGAAAACGAGGAAAGAGCATTTCAAAAGAAATTTCCATTCATTTTTAACCAATTAAAAATAAGGAGGAACTTAAATTCAAAGAAGAAAGAATCTCTTTAAAACTTACACTTGATATACTCAAAATAAAGGAAGAGACATGCTATATTGTACCCCAAAAGGAATAAGTCGCAATCAGGAGTAGAAAATCTCAATTTCCTTGAAAAATATTGGCATTCAAAAAGAAAATGAAAGTGATTTTATTCAAACATCCATAAATTATACAAAAAGCAACCGTTAAATTACTCTTTATCAAAGCATCCCTATTTTTCAGTCCTTCCACCACGATTTCCCAAAAAGAAAGATATAAATTTAAGGGAGTAACCCTTAAACCAAATAATTTTTCAGCAATAAAATATTTCTTGATATTAAAAAAGAAACTAATAAATGAATTCATGAGATTTTTTTTTATTTTTTTTTATCAAGCCACATACATCTTAGACCATCCTCTTTAATCTGAACAACAAAAATATGATATAAAAGTGAAGCAAAGTTGCCATGATGAACACAAAAATGACAGTTATTATTCATTATAAAGTATGAAACTTTACTTTCTAACTTCACACCAAATTGATTAACATATTGATCCCAAATGATCTATAAATGTAAATAACATTAATCTAAGGATCAAAAGAGAAAGAAATATTACTCATGCAAATAACTTGAAAATAATGTCCGCTCCTAAATTTAATAATAGTATTCATAATACTTCTCCAAAAGTAAAATAAATATTATTTTTAATCTTTTCCCAATGAGAAAAATAAGGAAAACACATCATTTTAAAAAAATCGAGTTAGAATTATAATGCCACCATGTAAGTTTAGTTTTACACTGTTGACTGTTGACCTCATTTTTGATGAGGTCTTCTCTTCCCTCTTTAGTGCTTAGGATCTAGCCTTAAGCTTTTCCCTTTGACTATCTTAGAGGACTAGAGATGGAACCTACCCCTTTAGAAACTCAACCACTTCTTAACTCCCTGCAAACCCCACAAGCTTGATTGTAAGCCCCTAATCACCTAGAGGGTTGAGATCAAATGTGGAGGTTTAAAGGATGAGTTCCCTATAGAACTCTTTGGCCTTAGGATCACCCCAGGTGGCCCAGTGCAGTGAGGGTTCACCCGCACACATTACACTTTTACACACATTCCAAATCCTAAAACTATTCATGCCTAGCTTGACTTCCTGACTCATGTAGATAATTCATATGGATGGGCCTTAACCTCTAAGCCCTTGGCTAAGAGGGTTAGGAACAACATAGTGAATTCCTCAAATGAGTCCTCTCATGGCTCCTATGGGCTTAATATGGCTTCATGGCTCAACCAAAATGATTCAATTTCACTCACACTTGCTCAATTTTTATTTTTCCAAAATTTCAATTTTTGACCCCAAGGCCCCGGACCCACCTAGCCTACCAAGAGCCCTTAAAATTACCCAGAACCACCAAAATTTCCAAATCACCCAAAACTTTTCCAAAATTAACCTTGAACATTTCCCCACCAATCAAATTGATCATTTACAGCCAAAAATACCAAAATTTCCAAAAATACCCCCAATACCCTCCAAATTACCAAAATGCCCCTCTTGACCCAAAAATCCAAAAATTCAGAAAATTCCCAGAAAATTCCAGAAAATCCCAAATATTCCTAATTTTATTTTGTTCAACTACACCATGGGCCAATTTTGCCAATCTATCCCACTTTTACCAAAACCCCCAATTTAGCCCATTTTAAACCCAAATGAACCCAATGTCAAACCAAATCACCCCAATTGACCTCAATTTTGGTCCAATTCAATTCTAAACTTCAATTCAATATCCCCAATATCAATCTAGACCAAATCCAAGCCCAATTTGATTGACATTTGAATTCAATTTCATTTTTAAGCTTAAAGCCCAATTTTGACCCATAACCCAAACTTAGCCCAAACCGACCCAATTCAACCCCAATTGGCCCCAAATCTTTTCTAAATCTTTCATAACATCCCCATAAACAAAAAACTAACATAATTGGCCCAAAATTTGAACCCAAACGCCACTCAAATTCAACCCAAACCCAAAATCCCCAATTTAGCCTAAACCCAAGCTTAACCCTAACTTAGCCCAAATCCCAAAATTGAACCCCAACCAAAGTTGAAAACTCTTTGTAACACACCTATAAACATTTCTAAACATCAATTGTACATCAATTTCAACATTAGCCCAACCCTAGTCTAAGTTAGCCTAATTGGCCCACCTTAGCCCCTTTACCAAATAAACCCAAATCCAATCCAATTCAATCCCAAATCACTCCAAATTTGTTTTAAATCACTCATGACATATCCTTAAACTAAACCCAACATTTATTTGGCATGGCCCTTTATAAATTTTTTGATTTAAAAGCCCATTTTGAAACATAGAAACCCATTCCCCTTAAACCATTTTTAAAGCCCACCTTTACCAAATTTTAAAAGCCCAAACCCATCCTAAAGCCTACATTGCAATCTCATCTCATCCTCACTCAATTAATATCACTCCCTAAGTGCTAAATCCATCATGAAAATCAAACCAAAATAGTATTATGATAATGTTGACCTCATTTTTGATGAGGCTTTCTCTTCTCTCTTTAGTACTTAGGATCTAGCCTTAGGCTTTTCCTTTGACTATCTTAGAGGACTAGAGATGGAACCTACCCCTTTAGAAGCTCAGCCACTTCTTAACTCCCTGCAAACCCAACAAGCTTGATTATAAAGCCCTAATCACCTAGAGGGTTGAAATCAAATGTGGAGGTTTAAAGGATGAGTTCCCTATACGACTCTTTGGCCTTAGGATCACCCTGGGTGGCTTGGTCTGGTGAGGGCTGATTTGCACATACATTACACTTTCACACACATTCCAAATCCTAAAACTATTCATGCCTAGCTTGACTTCCTGACTCATGTGGATAATTCATATAGATGGTCCTTAACCACTAAGCCCCTAACTAAGAGGGTTAGGAACAACATAGTGAATGCCTCAAATGAGTCCCCTCATGGCTCCTATGGGCTTAATATGGCTTCACGGCTCAACCAAAGTGATTCCATTTTACTCAAATTTGATTGATCTTCATTTTTCCAAAATTTCAATTTTTGACCCCCGGGGCCCCGGACCCACCAAACCTACTGAAAGCCCTTGGAACTACCCAAAACCACCAAAATTTCCAAATCACCCAAAACTTTCCAAAATCAACCTTGAACATTTGTCCACCAATCAAATTGATCATCTATAACCAAAAATACCAAAATTTCCAAAAATACCTCCAATACCCTCCAAATTACCAAAATGTCTCTCTTGACCCAAAAATTAAAAATTCCAAAAATTCCCAGAAAATTCCAGAAAATCCTAAATATTCTCAAGTTCATTTTGTTCAACTACACCATGGGCCAATTTTATCAATTTACCCTAATTTTAACAAAACCACCAATTTAGCCCATTTTAAACCCAAATGAACCCAATGTTAAACCAAATCACCCCAATTGACCTCAATTTTGGTCCAATTCTATTCTAAACTTCAATTCAATATCCCCAATATCAATCTAGACCAAATCCATGCCCAATTTGATTGGCATTTAAATCCAATTTCATTTTTAAGCTTAAAGCCCAATTTTGACCCATGACCCAAACTTAGCCCAAACAAACCCAATTCAATCCCAATTTGACCCAAATCTTTTCTAGAACCTTCCTAACATCCCCACAAACAAAACACTAACATAATTTGCCCAAAATTTGGACCCAAGCCCTACTCAAATTCAACCCAAACCCAAAATCCCTTAAATGGGCCTACACCCAAACCTAACCCAAATAGGCCCAAATCCCAAAATAAAAAACCCAACCAAAGATGAAACCTCTTTGAAACACTCCCATAAACATTTCTCAACATTAATTTTACATTAATTTCAACATTAGCCCAACCTTATCCCAAGTTAGTCCATTTTGAACTATTTTGACCCTATCACTAAAGAGACCCAATTTAGACTCAATTCAATTCCAAACCACCTCAAGCTTGATGCAAAATCACTCATGACACATCCTTAAACTAAACCCAAAATTTATTTGGCATGGCCCTTTGCAAAATTTTCATCTAAAAGCCCACTTCCAAAAGACATTCAAAAGCCCATTCATAACCAAACTCAAAAGCCCAAACCCATCCTAAAGCCCACACTACAATCTCATCTCATCCTCACTTAATTAAAATCATTCCTAAGTCCTAAATCAGCAATCAAACCTTTATAAACAAAGCCATATGACAAATCATCCAAATTTTACACCAAAATAACAAAATTCCTTAAACCCATTTCCATGAAACTAAGCCAAGCCATCTTAAGCCATAGGCAAGCCATAAAGCCATGCACAAGCCACATGGGAGCCATGAAAGCCACTTTACACCTCACCATCTCATTAATGGTAAAAGGAGGGCCTTCTTTCTTAAACCTCCCTTAAACCTTTTTAACCTTATTTATGCTACACACTAAACCAGGTTTAGCCACCTCACCATGGATAAGGACTTCACTACCCCAATTCAGCTGACCCAAATGATTCTCCCTCAGCCCAAGGTCAAGCCTTGGATGGTGAACCTAGCCCAAAACCAAGGGTTGACCCAAACCTATCCAAAATCACCCCTTTCCCATTCCATTTCAATTCACCCCCTTTACAGATGGCCAACTCCAATTGACTTCACCATTGCCAAGCCCTGCCCTCACCGGTCAAGATGGTGACCCATGCCCAGTCGGCCGACCACCCCGACCGCCGGAAAACCCCATGGCCGAGACCTTGGGAGGAGCCCAACATTGAAATTCTCCCTTGCTGAGCTGCCCCATGCCCAATGGCTGCCATGGCTGTTCTTCCCTTGACCTAAGCAGCTGATCCAAACCATCAAACCCCCCTGAGAGGCCCTCCAGCCACTCCTATTTAAACACCAACTCGTCTCGGCCAAGGGGGGCATTGAAAAAAAACCATATAGAAACTCTGCCAAAATCATTCCAGACTCTCCCCCACACCTGGAGAACTTGATCCCCACTGAAATCCCCCTGCCATTTCCTCTCTGTGAGCTCAATTTCAGAGTTGAAATTCAATCCCAAAACCAGGACACTTCACCACAGTGAGTCAATCCTCAAATTGATTGACCCTACACCTTCACCAGACTAAGAGTAGAAGTTTCCCAATAAAAGCCCCCTCACCAGGCCAGCCATTGCTTCCAGCCTCCAAGCTTTTTGATCGGCTGTGGTCACTTTTGTACCTAGGAAATTCACCGGAGCCAAGGGACTTCATCCGGAGCTTGCTTGGACCCAATCGAACATGACACAACTCTCGGATCGAAGCTTCACTTCTCCGAGCAAAGGTATGAGCTCTCTCTTCCTCCCGAGCTTCTGGAGATTCTCCATTTGATATGAATCGATTTCAATGCATGTTTACCATATGGATGTGTTCGTCTCTTCAAGACAATTCCATAGAGCATAAGAACACAAAAATCTATTGAGAATCGAGTGAGTTCTTAGGGTTTTAGTGTGGACGGTCACGGGTGCACACCAGTCGTAGACGATGACCAGGAGCCGTTGGATCGCGCGTGTATCGGATGGACGGCTCGGATCGCGTCGGACCGGAAGATGTTACGTGAAAGGTGGGCCCCGGGACGGCTGACTCAGATGGCGGCGCCCAATCACAGTGCGACACGCACCCCTTCGGAGCCGCCGAGGTTGACGCGGCGCCGCGTGGATAAGTAGAAAAATAGGGTTATTTTCCTATTTATTAAATACCCAGAACTTCAAAAATGCATAACTTTAGGTAGAAAAATCCTAAAAATAAAATAAAAATACCCTCTTGCTCAGTGAACAGAGGAGAATAACGTGGAAAAGAAATTAAGTCATTTCATCAAGTATTTTATTTTTAATGATTTATTTACTCTCTGTGGTATTTTAATTCTACATTTGCATAGACAATTCACCATGGCATGAGACCATAGGGCTTTTGAAGCCTCTGATCTAGGGAACACTCCCTGAATTTTCCAAGGTTAGAGGCCATCCCTATGAGAAGTTATTGATTTTCCAAGTTCATGTTACTGTTTTGAGTATTTTAATTCCAATAATTAGCATGTTGATAAATAAATTCTAGAAAAATTTGGTAATGTTTTTTATGACCAGAGGAACCTAAGAAAAATAGGTTTTGAGTTAATTCACTTGGAACAACCCTAATTGGCCTAAATACCTAAAATTAAACTTTAATTAATTAGGGTTAACCACACATCAAGTTAACATGAAAATAATTTTCCACTGATCTTTAGGATCAGAGGAACATCACATAAAAATTTGAAGTCAATTGGACTTGATTAACCCCACCAAATGGGTTGATTAAGCCTCTTAAGCAAAATGGATAAAATTAAACTTTAAAAATTCATAACTCACAAAAATACTTTTCAAAAATTCAAAAAAATGGTTTTAGAGTTTCTCTGATATCAGAAGAACTTAGGAAAATTAAAATTATAATTTTCTAAAAAAGTTGATTTTTATCATTATTTTAATATTTTTAATAATTAAAAATAATAAAAATCATAAAAATATTAAAACTCACCAAAATGTTACATTTTGAATTCTAACCACTTAGGAATAAACCAAATATTTTTTTAAGTCCCTAGGATAAGATATTGAATTTTAAAGGCTTAATGTAATTTTTAATATTAAAAAATGTATTTTCCAACCTTTTCACTAAAATAATTCTAATAAATCAAAGAAAAATCAGAAAAATTATAAAATTTATTTCTCTGGACTCCTTGAGGTCAGAGAGATTTAAGAAAAATACAAAATCCATTTTTCAACTTTAATTTTATTTTAAAATTAATTAATACTCCAAAACTCAAAATAATTCTAATAAATAAAATATAATGGTCCTCTGGTCATTAGGAACATCCTATAATTTTTTTAAGGACAGAAACATTTCCTTGGTCATGTTATTGAATTTTTTTTGAAAGCCCCTATTTTCCATGAAAAATAATTACATAAATAAATTAAATGCAGAAAAATCACATTTTCTCCTCTAATGTCTTAATTGACATGTGAGTGAGGTTACATAAAAATTTCAAGTTCATTTGAGCTTAATTTAGTGAGTTATAGAATTATTAAGCTTGAAGGGCAAAAGAGTAGTTAAAAAAATTTCAACCCTTAATTAAAATTTTAGGATTAATCAAAAAGGGGAGGGTAAAATATTTGACTTTAAACTGATTTTGGATGATTGAAACTTAAATGATTGAGGGTAGAAATCTACTAATCATTTCAAATATAATTAAAGTAAA
Organism: Papilionanthe hookeriana x Papilionanthe teres; assembly: GCA_022702705.1. Classification (NCBI taxonomy): domain Eukaryota; kingdom Viridiplantae; phylum Streptophyta; class Magnoliopsida; order Asparagales; family Orchidaceae; genus Papilionanthe; species Papilionanthe hookeriana x Papilionanthe teres. The sequence continues at coordinate 37,203,760 of CM040425.1, read as the reverse complement.
ACTTTAATTAATTAATTAATTGAAATTTTGGAAGAATAATAGAAATTGGAATTATTAAAGTAGGGATATTATTAAGATGATATTTATTCTTTAATTTAAAAATCCCAAAATAAATCACTTCAATAATACTTAATTCTTACTTAAAAAAAAATTAAAATAATAATCCAAATTAAAATTAAACTAAAATTAAATTAAATTAAATTAAATTAAATTAAATTAAATTAAATTAAATTAAATTAAAATTAAAGTAAATTAAATTAAAATTAAAATTAAATTAAAATTAAATTTAATATAAATTAAATTAAAAATTAAATTAAATTAAATTAAATTAAATTAAAATCAAAATTAAATTAAAATTAAATTAAAATTAAATTAAATTAAATTAAATTAAAATTAAATAAAAATTAAATTAAGTTAAATTAAATTAAATTAAATTAAATTAAATTAAATTAAATTAAATTAAATTAAATTAAATTAAATTAAAATCAAATTTTAATAATTAAAATTAAATTGAATTAAATTAAATTAAAATCATTTAACAACAAACCTAAATGAAATCATTAAGAATTAAATCTAAAATAACTTGAACACTATTCTAAACATAAACTAATTTTTTATAATTAAGTCGAAATTAAAAGTAAATCATTAAGTTTAAATCATTAAAATACTTAATAAGTTGATTTGCCCTTTTAAAGCTCTTATTATTAGAACTCTTAAATGAGGTATCAAGTGAAGTGCTACTTCACTTATAGGATATTCAAATGTCTTAGTTCACTGAGCAGGAGAACAAAACATAAACTCCTGGATGATTAATTCACTTGTTTAATTAAATTCTCTTGGACTTAAAACAATCCTAGAGGTATTGAAAAGATGTTTAAGACTCGTCTTAAGCACTTCCTCAATATGATGGGATGTTTATAAGAACAATTGAACTCAATTGTTCTTTGATGAAGAAAATCATCCTTAAACCAAAACACAAGGACCTAGACGTCATAGGAGATGACTAGTTATAGGATTAGGAATTTGGTAGACAACCAAAACCCTTTCCCTTAGCTTTACCTAGGTACTTGTTGAAACATTTAAATGTCTTAACATGTGTTTTAAGTGCAGCTTGGGATGACGGGAAGACCCTCCAGGTACGCCTTTATTTTATTGCAATATACTTTATAGCAATTTACTTACATGCACTGTACTTTACTTTTCTTGCATGATAAACAAGACTGTTGCATGAAAACTAAAACCTTTAGAATAGTCCCTAAACTGAAACCAAAACTAAATTAAAAGTCATTGCAAGATAAAATTCACCGCCACAACATTCCAAAATATAAAACAACTCAAAATTTTATCACAAACAGAACAACAAAACTACAATTATAACTAAATTAAATTGTCTCGTTGAATGATCGGGAAAACCTCGGATGATGTAACCCACGTGATGCTAACGGGATTTCCCACGGTCTAAATGAAAGTGTGGAACTCATTCAGTTGAGTTTAGCAAATTCATCTGGACTAAGTGAATTCGATGAAAATAACGGTGCCGGGATGACGGAACCGTGGGATCTTAACCGGTGTTGTTATAATCAACTTTAAGATTTGTTTTAATTAAAACATTAAAAACACTTGGATTTTAAGATTTCTAAACCAAAACACTTCTCTCACCTCCTGATTTATGACTTCTAAAACCAAACCTCTACAATAACAAGGAGCTTGGAGCATAGTGGGCGGCATGACCATCGTCATCAGCAAAACCTGAGTCTACTTTAGTAAAACTTTCCTTAGAATTAAATAACAAAGCCATAGGACTTCGAGGTAGTTTGCCTAGTGCAACATAAATCCTCAATTCTCCGTTAGGCATTTGCATGATCATGTCATGTAAATTAAGCCCTAACCGGTCTTAGGACTCCGAGGTAGTCGTTCGATACGACATAAACCCTCATATCTTCAAGGCTATTTGTATGATCATGTCATACAAATATAAGTCCTAATTAATTAAAATTGGCAAGATTGAAACATTAAGTAAATTCTCAAATCTAAGCCAAACAATAGGATAGTTTGGGAAGTTGCCAAGATTCCTCTTGGATCCTCAGCTTCTCCTACTTTTCTTCCTTTGAACTCCTGAAATTAACTGTTCCAAATTTGATCCATTCCCTATTGAAATTTCCAAAACTCAATCCTTTGAAAACCTTAAACTTTGAAATTTTTGAGAGCAAAAGCACTGATCATTATCGAGAGTTTTCTTAAATGATTCCCGTCATTTAAGATGTAATTAACTATAGGGGCTTGCCCTTATAAGAAACTTTAAGAACCAGGTAATATAAACCCTGCTTAATTCATTTATATTAAGTAGGGGAACTTGTCGGCTTATAAAATTGGTTCGCAGACCAAACAGATGTCACAAATCTTCTAGTTTATTTAACCGAGCCCCATCATCAAACAGTGTGTCTATCATTCGGGATAGATATACGGTTTGTGATGCGGTACTCGTTTATATAAACTATTTGGGATGTGAGATCGGTTTGATTTTTCATATCTTAAAATTTTCAAACTTAAAATTTCTTTCAAAATCAAATGCTACTTTCTAAATTATATATATATATATATATGTATATATATATATATATATATGTATACATATATATATATATATGTATACATATATATATATATATATATATATATATATATATATATATATATATATATATATATATATATATATATATATATTAAATTTAAAATCTAAAATTCGCAGACAACTTCTGTAGGCGACCCCTTTTTAAAATACAACACTCAACCTAAAAATATGCCGACAGACAAACCATCCAAATTTCACACCAAGGTACCAAAACTCCTAAAACCCTTTTCCATGAAAGTTGACTTGACTTTTCCCAAGCCATATAAGAGCCATGGAGCCATCCTTAAGCCCCATGTGAAGCCATGAAAGGTTTGACATGTGACCATACCACATTGGACAAATGGAGGAAGCTCTTTCTAGGTTCCCTTAAAGTCATTAGCCTTAACCATGATTACCCTTAACCCAAAATTAATCCAAATATGTTTGGATGTGGACTTCACTACACATGTGAGCCTGACCCACCTGACCTCCTCAGCCCAAAATCAGGCCATGGGGAGGTGAACCAAGCCCAAATACATGGGTTGACCTAAACCAAGCTAAAATCACCTCTTCCCCTTTGCATTTCAATTCATCCTCTTTACACATGGCATTTGATAATTGAACTCACAAACCTCAAGCACTGATCCTCCTGATCACAACACTGACCTGATCCTGGCCGGCCGGCCACCACACTCGCCGGAAAACACCAGGTCGAGAGGTCCAAATCAACCAAAAATTTCAATTCCCCATGGCTGAGCTGCCCCACTCCAAATGGCCATTGTAGCTGTTCTTCTCCTCACCAGAGTAGCTGATCCCAGCCCCTAACTCCCCTTAAGAGGCCATGGCCATGGCTATTTAAGCCAGCTAACCCCTCTCGGCCAAAAGGTTGACTGAACCAGACCTTCGTAGAATCCCTCCAAACTCCTCACAAAGCTTCCCCTAGCCAAGAGCAATCCATCTCCACTGTTCTCCTGCCCTAACTCCCACTGATTGAGCTCAATTTTGGAGCTCAATTCTCAGGCCAAAACAGGACACTCCCAAATACTCCACCAAAATCAAATTAAACTCACCCACACCTGCACAAGACCAAGAGAAAGAGTTCCCCAGTGAAAGCCCCTCTCCAGGCTACCCATTTATTCTAGCCTCCAAAGGTTGAAATCGGGTCTTGTGGAAATCAGGTCTAGGCAGTTCCTCAGGGCCAGAGACTTCATCTGGAGCTTGCTTGGACTCAATCGAAGGTGACACAACTCTCAGATCGAAGCTTCACTTCTTTGAGCAAAGGTATGAGCTCTCTCTTCTTCCTGAGCTTCTCAACATTCTCTATTTTGATTGGGTTAATTTCATGCCACATAAACCATATGGATATGTTCGTCTTTTCAAGACGAATCCATAGAGTATAAGAACATAAAAATCCATTGAGAATAGAGTGAGATCTTAGGGTTTTAGTGTGGACGGTCACGGGTGCACACCAGTCGTAGACAATGACCAGGAGCCGTTGGATCACGCGTGTATCGAGCGAACGGCTCAGATGGCGTCAGACCAGGAGATGGTACGTCAACCGCGGGCCCCGTGACAACTGACTCAGAAGGCGGCACCGAATCAAAACGCGCCGCGTGGCCTTTTGGAGCTGCCGAGGATTGCGTGGCGCCGCATGGATAAGTAGGAAAATAGGGTATTTTTCTATTTATTTAATTATCAGAACTTCAAAAATCCATAACTTTGTGTAGAAAAATCATAAAAATAAAAAAAAATACCCTCTTACTCAGTGAACAGAGGAGAATAATGTGGAAAAGAAATCAAGTAATTTCATTGAGTATTTTATTTTTAATGATTTATTTACTCTTTGCATTATTTTAATTCTCCATTTGCATAGTCAATTCACCATGGCATGAGACCATAGGGCTTTTGAAGCCTCTGAACTTGGTAACATTCCTCGAATTTTCCAAGGTCGGAGGCCATCCCTATGAGAAGTTATTGATTTTTCAATTGCATGTTACTGTTTTGAGTATTTTAATTCCAATAATTAACATGTTGAGAAATAAATTCTAGGAAAATTTGGTGATGTTTCTTATGACCAGAGAAACCTAGAAAAAATAGGTTTTGAGTTAATTCACATGAAACAACCTTAATTGGCCTAAACACCCAAAATTGAACTTTAATTAATTAGGGTTAACGACACATCAAATTAGCTTGAAAATAATTCTCCACTGATCTTTAGGATCAGAGGAACATCACATAAAAATTTGAAGTCAATTGGGTTTAATTAGTCTCACCAAATGGATTAATTAAGCCACATAACCAAAATTAAACTTTAAAAATTCATAACTCACAAAATACTTTTCAAAAATTCACAAAGATGGTTTTGGAGCTTCTCTGATATTAGAGGAACTTAGGAAAATTAAAATTGTAATTTTCTAAAAAAGTTAATTTTTATCATTATTTTAATATTTTAATAACAAAAAAATAATAAAAATCATAAAAATATTAAAAATCACCAAGATGTTACATTTTGAATTCTGATCACCTAGGAACAAACCAAATATTTTTCCTAAGTCTCTAGGGTAAGATATTAAATTTTAAAGGCTTAAAACAATTTTTGAATTAAAAAATGATTTTCTTTAACATTTCCACTAAAATAATTCCAATAAATCAAAGAAAAATAAAAAAAATATAAAATTTTGTTCTTTGACTTCCCTGATATCAGAGAGATTTTTGAAAAATCTAAAACCTATTTTTCAACTTCAATTTTATTTTTTAAATTAATTAATACTCCAAAACTCAGAATAATTCTAATAAATAAAATATAATACAAAACATCACCAAATTTGGTCTAAATGGTCCTCTGGTCATTAGGAATATCCCATAATTTTCTTAAGGATAGAAACATTTCGTTGGTCATGTTATTGAATTTTCCTTGAAAACCCCTATTTTCCATTAAAAATAATGACATAAATAAATTAAATACAGAAAAATCACATTTTCTCCTCTAATGTCTTAATTGACATGTGAGTGAGGTCACATAAAAATTTCAGTTTCATTTGAGCTTAGTTTAGTGAGTTATAGAATTATTAAGCTTGAAGGGCAAAAGGGTAATTAAAAAATTCAACCCTTAATTAAAATTTTAGGATTAATCAAAAAGGGGAGGGTAAAATATTTGATTTTAAACTGATTTTGGATGATTGAAACTTAAATGATTGAGAGTAGAAACCTACTAACCATTTCTAATATAATTAAAATAAAACTTTAATTAATTAATTAATTGAAATTTTGGAAGAATAATAAAAATTGGAATTATTAAAATAGGGATATTATTAAGAAGATATTTATTCTTTAATTTAAAAATCCCTAAATAAATCACTTCAATAATACTTAATTCTTAATTAAAAAAATTTAAAATAATAATCCAAATTAATAATTAAAACTAAAATTAAACTAAAATTAAATTAAATTTAAATTTAAACTAAATTAAAAATTAAATCAAATTAAAATTAAATTAAAATTAAACTGAACTAAATTAAATTAAATTAAAAATTAAATTAAAGTTAAAATTAAACTAAATTAAAATTAAGATTAAATTAAATTAAATTAAAATTAAAATTAGATTAAATTAAATTAAATTAAATTAAATTTAAATTTAAATTAAATTAAATTAAACGAAATTAAATTAAAATCAAAATCAAATCAAATTAAGTTAAAATTAAAATAAATTAAATTAAAATTAAGTTGAATTAAATTAAATCAATATCATTTAATAACAAACCTAAATGAAATCATTAAGAATAACTTGAACACTATTCCAAACTTAAACTAATTTCTATAATTAAGTCAAAATTGAAATTAAATCATTTTAAATCATCAAAATACCTAATTTTGCCCTTTTAAAGCTCTTATTATTATTATAACACTTAAATGAAGTATCAAGTGAAGTGTTACTTCACTTATAGGATATTCAAATGTCCTAGTTCACTGAGTAAGGGAACAAAACTTAAATCCTTGGATGATCAATTCATCCGTACAATAAAAATTCACTTGGACTCAAAACAATCCCCAAAATATTGAAAGATGTTTAGGACTCGTCCTATGCACTTCCTCAACATGACGGGATGTTTTAGAAGAACAATTGAATTTAATTGTTCTTTGATGAAGAAAATCATCCTTAAACCAAACTAAGAACCTAGACGTCATAGGAAATGACTAGTTATAGGATTAGGATTTTGGTAGACAACGAAAACCATTCCCTTAGCCTTACCTAGGTATTTCTTGCAAAATATTTAAATGCGTTAACATGTGTTTTAAGTGCAGCTTAGAATGACGGGAAGACCCTCCAGGTACGCTTTTATTTTAATTGCAATTTATTTTATTACAAATTACTTACATGCAGTGTACTTTACTTTTCTTGCATGTTGAACAAGACTGTTGCATGAAAACCAAAACCTTTAGGATAGTCCCTAAACTGAAACCAAGACTAAATTAAAAGTCATTGCAAGATAAAATTCACCGCCACAACATTCAAAATATAAAACAACTCAAAATTTTATCACAAACAGAACAACAAAACTACAATTATAACTAAATTAAAACGTCTCATTGAATGATCAGGAATACCTCGGATGATGTAACCCACGTGTTGCTAACGGGATTTCCCACGGTCTAATTGAAAGTGTGAAACTCATTCAGTTGAGTTTAGCAAATTCATCTGGACTAAGTGAATTCGATGAAAATAACGGTGCCGGGATGACGGAACCATGGGATCTTAATCGGTTCTGTTTAAATAACTTTAAGATTTGTTTTAATTAAAATATTAAAAAACACTTGGATTTTAAGATTTTCTCTAAAACCGAAACACTTCTCTCATCTCTTGATTTATGACTTCTAAAACTGAACCTCTGCAACAACAAAGAGCTTGGAGCATAGTGGGCAGCACGGCCATCGTCATCAGCAAAACAACTTTACATCAGCTAAACATTCCTAGAATTAAATAACCAAGCCATATGACTTCGAGGTAGTTTACCTAGTGCAACATAAATCCTCAACTCTTCGTTAGGCATTTGCATAATCATGTTATGTAAATTAAGCCCTAACCAGTCTTAGGATTCCGAGGTAGTCATTTGGTACGACATAAACCCTCACATCTTCGAGGCTATTTGTGTGATTATATCATATAAATATAAGTCCTAAATAAATAAAATTGGCAGGATTGCAATATTAAATAAATCCTCAAATTGAAGCCAAACAATAGGATAGTTTGGGAAGTTGCCAAGATTTCTTCTTGGATCCTCAGCTTCTCCTACTTCTCTTCCCTTGCATTCCCAAAATAAATTGTCCCAAATTTGATCCATTCCCTTTTGAAATTTCCAAAATCTAATCCTTTGAAAACCTTAAACTTTGAAATTCTTGAAAGCAAAACCACTGATCATTATCGAGAGTTTTCTTAAATGATTCCCGTCATTTAAGATGTAGTTAACTATAAGGGCTTGCCCTTATAGGGAACTTTAAGAACCCAAGTAATATAAACCCTGCTTAATTCTTTTATATTAAGCAGGAGAACTTGTCGGCTTATAAAATTGGTTCGCAGACCAAACGGATGTCACAAATCTTCTAGTTTATTTAATCGAGCCCCATCATCAAGCAGTGTGTCTATTCTTCGGGATGGATACACAGTTTGTGATGGTGTGCTCGTTTATATAAACTATTTGGGATGTGAGATCGGTTTGATTTCATTTTTTAAAATTTTAAAATTTAAAATTATTTTCAAAATCAAATACTAATTTCTAAATTATATATATTTAAATTAAATTTAAAATCTAAAATTTGTCGACAATTTCTGTAGGCGACCCTTTTTTTAAAATACAACACACAATCTAAAAAATATGCCGACATTGACCTCACTTTTGAGTGAGGTCTAGTCTCTCTTTAGCATAGCTTGGGGTCTAGCCATAGGACTCTCCTGTGACTTTCTTAGAAGACTAGCCATGGAACCCTTTCCTTTAGAAATTCAAACTTTTCTCTCTTCACTGGGATTTATCATATGCTTAAGGCCAAACCTCCAGTTTTTAGGAGGAAGAGACCAAGCATAAGGAAGCCCAGGGGAAGTCTCCTATAGGTGGTCAGACCTTAGGATCTACCCTAGGAGGTCTAGAGCTTACACACACTTACACTACACACTCACAACCCTAAACAAGGGACATCACCTTTGATCCCCTAACTCTTTGGAAACTCATGTAAGTGGTTTTCCCAAGCCATTAGCCTTAGGATAAGGTTTGGCTAGTACCAACACATAGAGAATCAAATAAGGGTGACCCTTGGTCCATGGCTCAACCTAAACAATGCCATATTACTCACTTCAACCAATCCCTATTTTCCTAAAGATTTCAAATTTCTAACCCCTTTACCCCAAGATACTCAAAATACCCAAAGTACCCAAAATACCCCAAAAAACCTTAAAATCCCCAAAATTTAAAAAATCACCCAAATTTCCCATAATTCTTCTTTCGAAAATACTCCCTACCACACAAATTAACCAAAATTACCCAAAATTGCTAAATTTTCCAAAAAAATCCCCAAAATACCCCTCTTAGCCCAAAATTCCAAAAATTGCCATAAATTATCTAAACCTCCCAAATATTCCTAATTTCATTTCTCTCAACTATCACATGAGCCAATTTGGCCAATTTAGTCCAATTTAACCATAAGCCCCAATTTGACCCATTTAACCCAAAAATGCCCAAATTAAACCCAATGTCTACTCAAATGACCCCAATCTTGCCCAATTTCAATTCCAAACTTTAATTAAACGTGTACAATGGCAATATAAACCAAATCCAAGCTCAATTTGACCCACATTTGAGTTCAATTTTACTTAAAATCCAAAATCCCCAATTTTGCCAAAGTGACCCAAATCCCCCAAATTGACCTAACACCAATCAATTTCTCCCCAATATGAATTCTATACTTCCTATGACACTGCACTAAACTAAATTTAGCCATAAATTGCCCCCAGTTTGAGTCCAAGCCTCACTCAAACCCACTTAAAGTCCAAAACCCCAAAATTTGACCCAAACATGCCATATGCCCAAAATTTGCCAAATTGACTGCTCTACTCCCAAAATTTCCACCCAATTGATGTTGGGAACTCTTTATGACATCTCCTTAGACCATTTGGAACCTTCAATTGGCCTTGGATTCAACCCTAGCCTAACCTAAACCCAAATTAACCCAACTTGCCTCAAATTGACCAAAATCCCAAAGCAAGCAAAATTGATCCCCCAAAACCAATCCAAAATCACTCCAATCCCTCCCTAAACCATTTATGGAAATCATATACACAATATTACTCAATCACTTGGGCTCAATTCAAGCTCTAACCCAAGTTAGCCTAATTTGGATACAAGGTGACCCAAATGAACCCATGACCAAATTTAATGAAATTGAACTAAATGTTACCAAACCAACCCCTTCACAGCCATAACGTTGACTCTAGGGACTGGGCTAGACCCACCAAGACCACACAAGTGGAGCCATGAACCAAAGGTCCCCTAAATTAGGGGATCTCCTCCTTTAAATGGTTAAACCTATGGTAGATTTGCCATAATTCATTAACCACTTAAGCTCATCCGATGATGGTCTGCCCACTAGCTCACCTGACTCACTGGCCACCTCCCTTGGCCAGCTGTCCTAGTCACCGGAAGAGTCCAAACCGAGAGCCACATCTTAGCCAAGTAAACCCAAACTCCACCCTATGGCCAACTCAGCCTAAATTTGCCATGGGAGCTCTTCAGCACTCCACCTAGGCAGTGCATTGCACTTGAATTGGAGCCCTGGCAGCCACCCCAGCCATGGCTATTTAAACCACCACCCTGGCCGTCCAAAAGTTTGGCTGAACTAGACCTTAACAGAACTCTACCTAAATCACTCCAAATCCTTCCCACAGCACAGAGAAGCCAATCCCCACCATTTTCCAGCCCCCAAATCCTCTGTCTGAGCTCAATTTTTGAGCTTAAAATTGAGCCCAAAATAGGACATCTCCCAAAACTCCACCAAAGTTAAATTAAAATCACCCACACCATCCCCAAAGCAATAGAATAAGTTCACCACTAAAAGCCCCATCACCAAGCCACTCCAACAGGGACCTCCATCAAAGCTCCAAATCACGTATAGTTACTTTCATACCTAAGAAATTTACTAGGGAAAGAGGCTTAATCCCTGAGCTTCTGGGTCTCCAATGAAGGTGTAGAGCATCTTTGATCGAAGCTTCACTTCTCAAAGCTAAGTTATTAACCTCTCCTTCTTCTCAAGCTTCTCTGAATTCTCCATGTATTGAGGGTTAATTTAAACCATTCTTAGTCATATGGATATGTTTGTCATGCTTAGACGAGTCCATAGGATCAAACCCGAAGTGATTTAATTAAGTATAGCTCGAGAAATTAGGATTTTAGTGTGGACCGTCATGGGATCACACCAGACGGGGATGAAGATGGGCAGCCGGTGGATCGCGTATGTTTCTTTTGGACGGCTCTGATCGTGCCGGACGAGAAGATGGAATGGAACAGTGGGCCGTGTGGCATCCCAGTCAGCTGGCGGCGTCAAATGAGAGCGCGCCGCGTGGAGACTTTGATCCGCCGTAGGTTGACGCGGCGCTGAGCTGGTTAAGTAGGAGAATATAGATTTTCTTAATTATTTAAATCACCTAAACTTTAAAAATCCATAAATTAGTGTAGAAAAATTATAAAAATAAAATAAAAATACCCTCTTGCTCAGTGAACAACATAGAATAATATGGAAATAGTTTGAAATTTATTTGATGCATGTATGCTTTTTAATTAGTTAAATACCCTCTGTTGTCTTTTAATTATCCATGCATTAGAACATCTCACCATGGCTTGCCATTTTAGCTTGTAGCCTCTGTCATGGGGATCTTCACTAAATTTTCCATGGTCAGGGGAGAACTCTATGAAGAGATCTATATTTTCCAAGTTTTTGCATCTGTTTTGAAAAATTAATTATAATAATTAGCTGGTTGATTAGAAAAATCCAGAAAAATTTTGGTAGGTTCCCTATGACCAGAGGACCCTAGTAAAAATAAAAATTTTATTTAAGTCACTAAAATTAACTCTAATGGTAATTAATACTTAAATATCAAATAAAAATAAATTGGATTATATATAAATGTAAATTACTCAAAAATAGTTCTTCACTAAACTTTAAATGTCAAAGAACACCCCATAAAAATTTCATGACATTTGGAGTTCATTTGGTCACCAAAATGAATTTTCTAAGTGAAATGATGATTTTGAACATTAAATTAGTTTTAATAATTAAAATACAACTAAAAAATTCACAAAATTAATTTTGAGAGTTCTTTTTTATTAGAGAAATTTTCTCAAAGTAAAATTGAAATTTTAATAAAATTTTCATTTTTAACTATATTTTAGATATTTAAATAATTAAAAAATAATAAAAATCACAAAAATATTAAAAAATTATCAAATTGTTAGATTTGGTCATCTAATCATTTAGGAACTATCCACATAATTTTTCTACGCCTCAAAAACTAAAATATTAATTTTAAAAGGCTTAAATTAATTTTTAAAAGGCTAAAAATGGATTTTCTTATTTTTTCACTAAAATAATTCTAATAATTAAAATAAAAATCAAAAAAATATAAAATTTATTTCTCTAGGTTCCCATATCTCAAACGGACTTAAAAAAATATAAAATTAAATTTTTAACTTTTAAAATATTTTATAATTAATTAAAACTCTAAAAATTAAAATAATTATAATAATTAAATTAAAACTAAAAAAAATTATGAAATTTAATCCAAGTGGTCCTCTATTCTAGGTCTATCTGAAATAAAAATTTAAAAGTCAAATGTCTTATTTTGGACAGGTTATTGAATTTTCATTGAAAACCCCTATTTTTTGCATTAAAATAGATATATAAATTAAACTTAAATTTAAAAAATCTCATTTTCTCCTCTAATGTTTTAATTAACCCATAAGTGGGGTCAAATAAAAGTTTTAAAGTCATTTGAGCTATATTTAATGAATTATGAAGTGATAAGGACCTTTAGAGGTAAAATTATAATTTTGAAAAATTTAACCTTAATCAATATTTAAGCTTAATTAAAATAGGAAAATGGCAATAAATGACCTTATTTATTATGTTTGGATGATTGAAACATCAAAGAATAAATGGTAGAAACCCATTCATTTTGCCACATTGAAAGACAAATTTATGATTTAATTAATCATCATAATTTGGAAGAAAATAAAATTAAAAAGAGCATTAAGGTTAGGGGTTGATTTTGGAAGTTAATATTCCACTAATTTAATACCCCTTCATCTGATGTTTAAATGATAATTCAATATTTTGATGAGAATCATAATCATGAAGGTCGTTTAACTTCCTTTTTTTTAAGACATAAAAATACTCACTAAAATCTTAAGGGCTTAGTAGTGAGCTAGGCTTAATCAAAGGAATTAAATAATAAGAATTAGAAAAAAAAAAAAAAACATAATTTATCTTAAACTACCTTTAGAAACATTACGAGCCCATCAAAATTTGATAAATTCTTCCATAAGTTAAGTTTGCCTCTAAAGGCCCTCTCACATAATTCCTATAAAGTACCAAATGATAACTACCCCGCCTTTCGGGTTGACTAAAACATTGGCTCACTAAGCATAGGAGTATGAAACATTTGAATCATTTAATAACTATGATAAGTTCAAGAAGAACGCAAAGAAACTCAAAAGTATTGTGAAATATCTGGGCCTCTCCTGGATCTTTTCACAAGTCTTCTGGACATCTTGTAGGACTACTGCACCTATCATATCTATTAAATAAAAAATTTCTCTCAAATAAATGAATAAGACCCTCCAGGTTATGACCTAGGACTTTGTATGTTCATGACGAACATATCCATAGGTTTTTAAATGTTTATTGCAAGAATACTAAAGTTTCACGTGGAAATGATGGGAAGAACTACCAGGTATGCTTTTATTTTATTGCAATTTACTTACCTGCACTGTACTACACTTTCTTTCCTTGCAAATTTGCATGCTAAACAACAATGTTACCTTACATTAAAACTGAAAACCTTTTAGGATAGCCATGAAACCAAAACCAAAATCAAAATTAAAAATCAAGATAAGATAAAATTCACTGCCACTATATTCAAAATATAAAACAACTAAAAATTTAATCACAAACAAAACAAAAATCACAATTGCAACTAAATTAAAATGTCTCGTTGGATGATCGGGAATTCCTCGGCGGAGGTAACCTACGTGTTGCTAACATGGTTTCCCATGGTCTAAATGAAACTATGAAACTCATTAAGTTGAGTTTAGTAAATTCATTTGGACTAAGTGAATCCAATGAAAATAGTGGTGCCGGAATGATGGAGCCATGGGATCTTAACCGGTGTCGCTATAATCAACTTTAATGTTCTCCTACTAAAATATTAAGACACCTCAATTTAAATATTTCCAAAACATGACAATTCTCTTCTCTCTTAAAATTGGCACTTCTTTAAACTAAACCTGCCACGACGAGGAGCTCGGGGCATGTATGTTGGGCAGCACGGCCATCTTCAATAGTAAAATTCCTTAGAAATTAAAACAACAGGCCTTAGGACTTCGAGGTAGCCTACTTAGTACAGCGTAAATCCTCACCTTTTTTAGGCCCTTGCATAACTATGTTGTGCAACATAAGCCCCAACTCATCTTAGGATTCCGAGGTTGTTGTCGGATACGATATAAATCCTCCTATCTTCTAGGCCATTCATATGATCAGTATCAAGTGAATGTAAGTCCTAAATAATAAAATTGACAGAATGAAACACCAAATAAATATCCTAAATCTAAACCAAACCATAGGATAGTTTGGGAAGACATCAGGATTTTCCTTGAATCTATGTCCTTCCCTTAGCCCTCTCTCCTTTGGATTCTGATAAAATGAAATGTTCCAAAACTTGAGCCATCACCTATTGAATTTCCGACTATCACATTTTCATTGAAAATATTACCTTTAAAAGTCATGAATATAAATATGTCATGATCTATATAAAGAGTTTTCTTAGGTGACATCGGTTATCTATAATGTAATTAACTATTGAGGCTTGCCCTTATAGGAAACTTGAAGTCCCCATATTAATATAAACCCTATCTAATTCGTTCGTGTTAGATAGTGGAAATTTTCAGTCAACAATGGTTCGCAGACCCAACGTATGTCTTAAATTCTTTAGTTTATTTGATCAAGCATCACCCTAAGCCTTGTATCTATTCTTCGGGATAGACACATGTCTTGTGATGAAGTACTTGATTATCTAAACTAACGTTTATATGAAATCAGTTTGATTTCATGTTCTTCAAAATTAAAATGTTATTTTCAAAATTCATATATATTAAACTAAATCAAAATTTTATAAAAACTATATTTTAAACCATTTTAAAAAATTTCAAACACAAGCACAATTTCAAACACCATCAAAATAAAAAATTTTAAACGGCCGACATTTTTCTGGCGACTCTGTTGGTGAATTAGTTTCTCTATTCATTAAGATAATGCAATGCTATATTCATATGTTAGTAATGTGCCCATGTCCCTCATGAGCCAGATTATCATTCTTCTTTTGACATACTTCACCCATTTCGTTTGGTCACTACTAAAGTATGATCAACTCCTCAGGACCGTCTGTTTGGTCACTACAAAATAGAACGTTTCAAGAGACTTTAAGTTTTCCATTTGATCTTATGGGGTCGGACCCCCAAAAGGTGTGTCAGTGAGCAAATTTTGCTATGGCAATTTGCATTGTGAAGGGGATCTCTGATAGGGTCCCATACTTCACCTCCATTTTATATCTCTCAGATTCAATCCAGCCTTCGACAGATTGGCCCACTCTTCCTTAAATCTTAAGATTTCTTTTAACAAATATAAAACCTAAAAAAATGAAACAAAAGATAATGAAATTTCAAAATGAAGTGAAATTTTGCCCAGTTCACAGAACAACCATTTTCATAGTGTTTTCTCTATGATGACAAGGTTTTTGGCCCCCACAATCCTTCGGAATGCTTCTCTTGATAGTTAAAGATGTTAACCCCTACACTAACTTTCTCCGTCTTTCTGCACTGATGATTTAGTTCGGACCAGCTTCAATGAGTTTGAAGTCGTACTCGGAAAAGCCCCTTTCGTGGTCGTGAAGGTTGCTACTCTTGAAGTTCAAGAATCGTCTGCTGAGTTCGATCTAAAGTCCTACAAAGATTTCCCTTATGCTAAGAGAATGAAAGTAACCACTACTCCTGTCAGATACGTTGTCTTCGTGCCAAGGAGAGTTTTCACCTCTACTGCGGCCGGTTTTGCAGTCAGTGCACCTACTTTCCCGTCTGCCAAAGGGAAAGAAACTCTGCATGATGATAATTCATATGATACCTTTCTTGCCCCGCCGTCAGTCTTTAAGATTGGCTCAAGTTCTAGGCCTCCTCTGCCAAATAAATTTCAAAGAAGAAACCGTAACTGCAGGATTCGCAAGGTCGCCAGAGCACAAGTTGCAAGTCTACTAGTAATTGATGAGATTCCTCAATAGGAGGAACTCGATTTACCGGATACCTCTTCTCTTCTTCGAGGTAGTAGGTTCCACCCGTTAACTGACACTACTGGAGATGAGAGCCTCTATAGGATTGCCGCTACACTTCTAGCACCACACAGTCGTGATAAGGTGAGGTGGAGGCCTACACCTATCACCCGAGCTCACACCCTTCTATGAAGGTTGTCTGAAATAGAAGGTTGTTTTGTCGCTAAGCTTCTCAAGAGGATGGGATGTGCAATATCCTCTGAAATTATTGATAAAATTCTAAAAATGGAAAGACCCGTTCTAGTTTCTGTCAAATACCGTTTGGGAAAATGTGTTGATACAGCTGCTACAAATGATACTATTGTCATTCCGACACCTGTGATAAGCAGGTCAATCAAGTCTCGGCTGAGTCCGAGAGTACCAGCTCCCAATGATCATAAGGAACTCTGAAAGAGAAAGTACGGGAGAGGATTTTCCTCCTTTGTACATGGTCTACACTTTAGGGAGCACACTTCCCCTCGTTACCCCAATGTCCTCGCTAAGGCACCTTGTGTCAATGCGTCGACTTTTAAGAGGAAAGTGTGGTTACCGAAAGGTGTTGTACCAGTACATTTTGAAAGGTCAGTTGACCACAAAATGGATCATGAGTCTGATATTCCCGTTGCCACTAGCGCTATTTATTCTGAATCAGTTACAGAGAGAAGTGATAGTCCAGGGAAGCCTACAGATTTAAAACTGAATAAAAAGAAAATAGTGGATGATAAAGTTCGAAAGCTCCGAGCAGAAATTTCTGAGTTAGCAAAATAACGAGGGTTGGATATTGATGATGAGGATTACTTCTTGTCAGATTACATGGACGAAGAAATCATGAAAATTAATATGGTTGAAACTCGATCCACGTCATCTGCGCGCGATGCTCCTAGTGAGGAAAACACCACAGATGAGCTTCGGAGAACCATTTTGACAAGAGATGAACAAATTAGCCGTTTGGAGAAGAAGATGGAAGAGATGACCGCTGCCATGACCACCATGGAAACACTCCACGGGCAATCACAGTCAAAACCCACAGCGTCTCTGAAAATTAACCAATCTAAGATCATACACACCGCCGATGAAAGAAGAGAAGTCACTTCAGCCAATGAAGCCGAGCTACCGAGAAGAGATCCAACTCTGAGCCCACCAGAAAAGGACATTAAACAGATGGTATGACTCAATCCAAAGATGGAGCAACGGTTTCAAAGGGTAGACTCTATCTGGAGGAGTTCGATGCCGTGTCTTACCTCAAGGCTTAGTGCCCCCGACTTTGAAGACGTTTGACAGGACAGTAAATCCTCGCCAGCACATAGCACACTTCAGACCAAGTTATTGCAACACAAGAGGAAGTGAAGCTCTGTTTTTCCATCAGTTTGTCAGTAGCCTGTCAGGAATAGAATTTGATTTGTATGTCAAGCTTCCCACCCAATGGATTAGTAAAGACTTTTACAAAAATGGAAAACTTATTTATGAAGAGATTCACCGTTGTCAGGCATCATGTTACCTTAGGAGATCTCATGGTGGAGTGGTAGAAGCCCGACGAAACTTTGGTTGACTACATTCTTAAATGGAGAAACTTAAGCATGAAATGTGAATCTCAGCTACAAGAACAACACGCAATCGAGATACTACTCAAGAGTTTCCATGATCCGGTAGCCTTCATGCTTAAGGGTCTCACCATCAAGTCCTTCGAGAAGCTACTTAGCAAAGCCAACAGCTTACAAGAAGAAGTCAAGCACATGGAACCTGCAGAAAAGACAGAGAAAAGAAATATGTTAAAGCATAAGAGAAGAGATCTAGTGTAGTGGCAATGGTCGACAAAGGAAAGCAGCCAATGAGAATTCAGCCTGAGCAGTTGCTACATCAGCACAGTCAGTTGCCTCAGTACAGTCAGCCTCAATAGTATGGTCAGCCTCGTGCACAGCAGAGCAGTCAGTTTGGTCAGCAGTAGAGGTCATACAGGACAGATGGATGACAGGGTCTGACAATGTTAGAATGACTACGCAGGAACTACTCCTTCAAATATGATACCGTACCAATGATGTTAAGGAATTTAATGAAAAAGCTCGGGTTCAGATTGCCCGAGCCGAATAAGGAAGAAAAGATGGACAAGAAGGATCAGCCCAACTTCTACCCCTACCATCGGATGCTCGGACACACCATAGAAAGTTGCTTCAGTTTCAAGGATTGGCTCGAGTGAAATTACAAAGAAGGAAACAAAACAATATAAAATAAATACTTGAAAGAACCCAAAAGAGGTTCTATAAATGTGATTTCAGTCGAGAATCTCTCCGATTGATCCATATACCGGCAAAGGCGGATGGAGCACAATTTGGAACAAGCTCAAGAGAGTCCTGGATCAGATCAAGTCTACTCTAGAGAAAGCTACCATCCGGAATCTACCGCCAGTCTAATCCATGGTGAAGACTTCACTGAGGAGGCCACCGCGACAAGGATGGAGAACGAAGCGGATTGTGAACAAAATTAAGGACTATAGCATGAAGGGTAGGATAGAGGCTGCCCCTATTAGATTGGTTGTTTCAGATTCGTGGGTGAAACCCCTCGAATGTCTGACTTTGTACCACATCTTTATGCCACTCCAGGGTCTCCTAATAATAATAGAAATGATGTTGGCTACATTCTTACTGTCTCTAGTGATGACATAACTAATCGCAACCTCTCTAACCCTAATTTAAATTCCAAAATGATCCTCAAATCATGATTTTTCCCAACAAGAATATTGACGAAAATGAAGAAGATACCGAAAACATTGGCTACGATAGCACCGGAAGAGAGTAGCTAGTCCTCGAATGAAAAGGAACTCTACTTGCCATCAACGTAGACTTTTCAGATACGGAAGAGCCAGATACAGTAATAGAAGGATCTCTCGGTCCAGAAGAAGAAGAAATAATAGAAGTACATTTAAGAAGTGGCAATGTGCTACCGCCAAGGATAGCTCCAATGGATAAAGGAAAATAGACAATTACTCGAGAAGAAGTATCTCCAACAATGGAATAAATACAAGTTTAAAATGAAATTGAAGATTACAAAAAGGTGGATTATAACGTACTAGCTCATCTCAAGAAGTTGCCAGCCAAACTAAGCATTTACGACGCTCTGATCTTGTCAAAGGAGATTAGAGAAAATCTGATCAAGGCTCTAATTGATCCGGATATTTGCTTAGCACAGTTGGATAACACATCCTCAGATGGAGTTTGCACTTTGAAAGAACAACCTGGTGTAACCTTCACCGATGAAGATTTGCTACTCGGAATAGCCGATCACAACCGTCTGCTCTACATTTCTGTCATCATCAGCAGGTTCGTACTTTCCAGATTGTTAGTAGACCTTGGAGCGTCGCTCAACGTAATGAGTCTACATACACTAGCCTACTTGGACATCAATGCTCGAGGGTTTTCTATGGACAAACTGATGTTAAGAGGATTCAACTAGAAAAGAGAAAGAGCCCTCGAATCTATAACACTGTAAATGAAAGTTGGAAATCTAGTAATAACCACAAAATTCCATGTCATCAATGCAGATACATTCTTCAATACCCTTCTTGGTCGGCCGTGGCTTCACGAGTACAATATGGTCCCGTCATCGCTTCACCAATGCATCAAGTATTACATGGACGGACAAGAACATTGCATTAAGAGAGACTTACAACCTTTCTCAATACATGAAGTATGCATTCACGAAGAAACCGCCTACTACGCTCCCCCGAAGAAAATAATACTTTCAAGAGAAATTGTGACAAGTAAAGTTGAAGATTCAGAAGAACTACGAAAATGGGACCATACAGCTCCAGTTCAATGATCTCCAATCGCTCCTTCACAACGAGCTGGTGGAGGTTCTTTTAGCCCATGCATCCGAGGTCGAGGTCGGGGACGTGGTCGAGGAAGAACTCACCAGATTGTTAAACGGACTAAGCTGACGATCAGCATTGAAATAGAAGGAAGCTCCGATGAAGATAAAGAAACAATGATGATAAGACAGAAAAAGTCTCTGTTCGAGATTTCTACGGATGATACAGAAAAGGATGAATATGAATCAATGTATTATCGGAGTAATCATTATGTTCAAGCCATGACCCTAACTCCGATCCATCCTCAAAAGATTGAGAGTATGGAAGTCAAGGAAGTCCATAATGATGGTTTTAAACTGATCAAATTTTATAAAGCTTTTCCTTCAACTTCTGAACCTTGTATAATTCTCGAAGAAAATAACTTTAATGAATTAATGGACTTAACTTTTGGTTACTTTTTGCCATGTGTACAAAAGTCAATTCAACAAGGATATGTGCCAAAACAAATGCAAAAAGATATGTTACAATCATTCAAAAAATTATGGAATACAAAAGGAAAGAAACTCAACTCGAAAGAAGGTATTGGGTTTGGTATGATTGGACCTGTCGATGACTCGAGATTTTACATGGTTGTTACTAGTCAGCCAGAAAAAGATTGCCTGAACATTTAAGATGAATATGAAGATCAGCCAATAGAAGAGGCTCCACCAGAGTTTGAAGAAGAAATCAAATCAGTTGTGGATGAATTAAAAGAAATCAATCTCGGGACCGAGGAGCAACCCTGACCTACTTTCATAAGTTCATTACTCAATAAAGAAGAGGTTATAGACTTGGTCAAGTTACTGTAAGAGTTTAAAGATTACTTTTCTTGGAGATATGAAGAAATGTTGGACTATCTCTAGAGGTTGCAGTTCACCGACTAGAAGTGGACCAAGTTACAACGCCAGTAAAACAAGTTCCCAGAAGAATGTGCCTCGAAATTAAACAGCAAGTTACAGCAGATATAAAGAAATTAATAGATGCTAACTTTTTCCAAGAAGAACAATATCCGACATGGTTAGCCAACGTAGTGCCAATAAAGAAGAAAAATGGACAAATCTGAGTGTGTGTTGACATCAGGAATTTGAATAAAGCATGTCCGAAAGATGAATTCCCGTTAACGATACCAGAACTGATGGTGGACATTGCATCGTCACACAAAATTTTCTCCTTCATGGATGGATCATTAGGTTACAATCAAATCATGATGGTTCTAGAAGACGCAATGCTTACAACATTCAGAACTCTGATCGAGATTTACTGCTACACTGTGATGCCATTCAGTTTAAAGAAAGCGAAAGCAACTTACTAAGGAGCAATGACAAAATCTTCGATCACCTCATTCACAACCAAGTGGAATGCTACATTGAAGATTTGTTCATAAAGAGAAAAGTAAGGGAAAACCTCCTAAATGATTTAAGGATCATATATGAACGATTACGACAATACAATCTAAAGATGAATCCCTTAAAGTGTGCTTTCGGCGTTACCTCCGGGAAATTTCTAGGTTTCGTTGTCCATCATCGGGGAATCAAAATTGACCCAGAGAAGATTAAAGAGATATTAGAAATGTGTCCTCCCAAAGCCTTAAAACAATTACGTTCCTTTTGAGGGAAAATTGGCTTAACTAAGATGCTTCATATCTAATATGTCAGGATAGTGTCTACCTTTTTCAAATTTACTTTGAAAGGACGCCAAATTCATTTGGGGAGAGCCGTGTTAACTAGTTTTTGAAGATATTAAACAACATCTAACGACACCTCCTGTTTTACAGCCCATATCCTGGGTAGACCATTGATACTTTATACTGCAATTTTGGACAAGCACTCTACTACCTGAGTCGACGTCTAATACCAACAGAAGTATAGTATCCTTCTATTGAGAAACATTGTCTAGCTTTAGTTTTCACCGCTCAGAAGCTTAGACATTACATGTTGTCTCATAAGGTCAAACTAATTTCGAAAGTTAATTCGTTGCAACATTTGATGATCCGACCAACACTTTTCGAATACTTAGAAAGGTGGTCAATGATACTATTGAAATTTGACATAACTTTTCTGCCCCTTCACGCTATCAAAAGGCAGATTCTCATGGATTTTCTCACAGCACACTCATTGCCAGCTGAGTCTCCACTCAATGAAGAACTACTAGATGAAGAGATACTACAAAAAGAGCAGCCCAGTGCCAGACGCTGGAAAATGTACTTAAACTGAGTGTCATCAGCCCGAAGAGATAAAGGACAAC
Organism: Papilionanthe hookeriana x Papilionanthe teres; assembly: GCA_022702705.1. Taxonomy (NCBI): domain Eukaryota; kingdom Viridiplantae; phylum Streptophyta; class Magnoliopsida; order Asparagales; family Orchidaceae; genus Papilionanthe; species Papilionanthe hookeriana x Papilionanthe teres. The sequence goes on along the minus strand of CM040425.1, from coordinate 37,181,449 downwards.
AGACAGTGATACCAGGCAAAGCATGAATTGGTTTAATCTTTGTGACTCTGGATTAGGCGATGCTGAGATTCTCTTATCACTTGATAGAGCCGTGAACCAATAATGAAAAAGAATACGAAGCTCTAATCACCGGTTTAGAATTAGCAATACTAATGGAAATAACAGACATTGTCATTTTGGGTGACTCACAACTCATTATTCAGCAAGTGGCAGGATAGTATAAAATTCTAAAACCAAGGTTATTCGAGTGTGATATTCTATTGGATTCGTTGAGCAGACAATGCCCACGCGGATGCTTTAGCTAAACTTGCTAAATAATTGGCTTGTCCACCTGAAGATTTTGTAGATATTACAGTACAAGGATGTCAAGTTTTATCGCAGATCGACCTCGACAGTCTGCACAAGATTGGAAAAGAAGAGATAGAAGCCACTATGGTAGATGATACACAAGATTGACGTCAGCCATTGATGGAATATTTGCAAACTAGAAGATTACCAGAAGACAAGTCAGGAACACATTAAATTCAGAAGAGAGCTCTCTCATATGCCTTAATTGACAGTGTTCTGTACAGAAGATCCTTCGATCAGATGTGGCTTAGATGCCTTAACAGAACAGAAGCACAGAAAATCATCAAAGAAGTACATGCCGAATTGTCTGGAGCTCACCAATCAGGACCAAAGATGAAGATGAAAATTAAAAGACTCGGATAATACTGGCCGGAAATGATGACGAATGCTTGGACACAGCAAATAAATGCCATCAATGTTAGGTACACGGGATGGTCTTTCACCAACCTCCGAATGTTCTACATCCCATGATTGCCTCATGGCTATTCGAGTGTTGGGGAACAGATATAGTGGGTCCGATAGACACCCCTATCTTTAGGAGGACATAGATTCATACTCACAGCTACATACTACTTCTCCAAGTGGGTAGAGGCAATTTTGCTACAGGAAGTTACGATACAGCAAGTTCTACAGTTCTTTAAGAATCAAGCTGTCTACCACTTTGGTGTGCCACGAAGGATCATCTATGAAAATGGGTCTGCCTTCAAGAGCACAAAAATCAACAACTTCAACAAGAGACAAGGGATAGATTGGAGATACTCTACAATCTACTACACCAAAGTAAATTGCCTGGCAGAAGCCTTCAACAAGTTGCTCGTTCAAATTCTAAAGAAGATGCTCGATGACAAAAAAAAGAAATTGGCACAAGAAATTGCTAGAAGCTTTGTGGGTCTAATGGACGACAGTCAGAACACCGAAACAGTCTACACCTTATGCACTTGTGTATGGGTCCGAGGCAGTCCTTCCGCTAGAAGTTCAGCTACCGTCGCTTCTGATTTCTATCTCCAATCAAATTACAACAGAAGAAAATACCAAACCTCAAATGGCGGAATTAGAAAATCTCGAAGGGAAAATCTTTCTTGCACAGCAAAATTTGGAACTCTAACAAGCAAAAATGATTCAAGCCCACGATAAGTTGGTCTGCCTGAGGTCGTTCAAAATTGGTAACCTCGGGCTTGCTCTCAGAAGGTCTATTCTTGCACACCGCAAGATAGATGGAAAATTTGAACCAACCTGGAAAGGACCTTTTGTGGTGGAAAAGCTATACACTTGAGGGTCGTACCAGCTGGTAGACCCTCAAGGGGATAGACCAATGGTTCCAATAAATGGACGATATCTCAAGAAGTACAATGCGACATGAGGAATCTGAAGAATGATTTTCATTCTAATGTAGAATAGGGCCAGCGTCTGTGATTGAGTCCAAATCTTGTAATAAAGTAAAGTTAAACAAAGTAAAGTAAATTTTCTCACAAAAATAAAATAAGCCTGCTAATTCCTAAATATAAATTTTATAAAACTATATTAAATAAGATAATGGCATTAAAATAATTATAAAAATTATTAAAATAAAAGATAATAAGTTTGTCCTTGTTCTTGTTCATGCACAACACCACCCACTGACATTTCCCCCTGTTTACTTGTTCAGGAAGTGTCAGGTTACGAGTTGGTGTTTGCTTTCAAATACGGCTTGGACTTCGCATCTTGAAAAGGAACACACAAAAGGAGACTACAGACATGAAGTCAATCAAGAAGATCGGTCGTAAAGAGATCGGACAAACATCAGGTTATGGAGGAACTAGAGGGTTCGTTGACTCAAACCTCCTCGCCATGAGACACGGTCAGATCCCATCTATAATCACTACTCCAGAGGGTGATCTTGTTGCTGCTTTAGCTGAAAGAGTCCCAGAAGCACCGTTGGCGTGTACAAAAAGAAGAAATTCAAATCGCCGCAAGTGTCGTCTCGTAGACAGAATGAAGAAGAGACAAGCTTAGGAGCTAGCTGCCGGGCTATCCCCCATTCCAGAAGATTTCTATGATCCTAAAATTAAAGAAACCGATGACAGTGCACTGCACACCGATACTGAGCCAGAAACTGTAGAGGATCCTACGCCGACATTGGATCCGATGGAAGAAATCTTGACTGGGTGTCCGACTTGCAACTCGAGTTTACCTAGACTACCTTCAGTGATAGGAGCATTTTCAGAGTGCCCGAAATGTCACGTTTTACAGCTAGAGGAGTATGGCACATTTGAGGCATATGTTGATGCCTCAATGCTACTCAATAGCGGGGAATATCCTGATGTAGAGTCTTACGTACCATGGTTCATCCTTCCACCACCACCGCCATGAGGGTTTCCAAATTACGTGATGGAGAAAATCAGAAGGATCAGAAAGAAGGAATTTCAACTCTATGAAGAAATACTAGGGAAATTTGTCAATATATTGGAAGGACTCGAGTTATACATTGACGTATTCTCGAAGAAAGACGAAGAAGGAAATTTGTATTGCATTGACACTCTTCAAAATTTGGGCAGAGCGGGTCTCTTGAGGCCGAGAATGTATACAGAGCCATCAAAATGGAAAAGAGGAAAGGGTAGAGTCACCATCCAGTGTGGATGTTGTTACAACTTCGCTAAAGATCGACAAAGCAATCCCTCGGAGATCTTACAGCATGATGAGGTGGATCCGATGCCACCACAAATCAAGAAGAGGATAAGGAGGATGGTCGAGTGGCATGTATTGCCTGCAGACTGTATTCCTAACAGCTGCATTATAAATATTTATGAGGATGGGGATTGTATCCCGCCTTATATCAACCACCATGACTTTGTGAGACCCTTCTACACGGTATCTTTTATAAATCAAAGTAATATCTTGTTTGGAAGAGAAATCCAGATTATCAGACCGGGAGAATTCAAAAGTTCTATTGACATTCCTATACCAGTCAGATTAGTACTGGTATTAAAAGGAAATAGAGCGGATTTAGCAAAACACTGCATCCAGGAGTTACAAGAAAAAGGGTGTCAGTCACCTTCAGAAGAATGGGTGAAGATAAAGCGCCATTTTACTATGATCCAGATCCAGAATTGGAGAATCTTCATCCTTTGCCACTGTGACGACAGTACCTCTAGGTGTTCTCGAGGGGACTTTTGTTCTAGAGTGTAACATTGGCATGTTGGCTCGTCCCTACAGCAGCCTCAAGTGGCAGAAATTTACTACCCCTCACAGCGGGTCATGTTAGTTGTTGTCACCACTTTTGCAGAAGCCAGATGACGTGATATGTCAGTTCTATTTTATACACATGATTGAATTTTGGATGTTTGTCAGCATATGATCAGTTGTACTGCTTTCAGCAAAATTAGTGAAGATTTCTAATTTCAAAAATGTTTTTTCTCAGCGCGACAATCGAAAGCCGTATGACCATGTGTTGGTTCCAAAATGAAAAGGACAAAAGAATGATGCAGAAGAAAAGGATAAAATGACCACAAAATGAAATCAAAATAAAAATGAGCTCATAATTTAAATCAAATGAAATCAAATGAAACAAAATGAAATAAAACAAAACAAATTGAAAGAAAATGATGAATTGAAAACAAACAAATGATAATACCCTCTCTCTTGAGATTCTGAGTGCTGCACCCATCTTTAAATCTTTAGCATTGGCGGGCACTCCGCAAAATTTTGTACTTTTCACACAGTGCCACTCTTCACAAATTCTTAATATCATGAAATTATGCAAATCTTGCAATGGCTACCGGTCTCGGCCTAATTGCACCAAATTCACTTTCTTTGAAAGTCAATACCAAGTTTTACTAAATTCTCCTCAAATGAAATTCCGTTATCAGTACCTGAGTTTTGAGTCCCTCCTACGCCTTAGGCCGGATGTGAGTCACTAAGCTTTCCTCCCCAATATTTCCTTAAAATTCCCTAACTTTTCATTTCCTATCCTAGAAATTTTCCACCTTCCATGAAATTCCGGGAACAAAGCTTAGTTGTCCAATTCCCCTAAAATTCCCTAATTTTCTACATCCTATCCGAGAAATTTTCCGCCTTCCATGAAATTCCAGGAACGGAGCTTAGTCGTCCGATTTTCCCAAAATTCCCTATACTTTCATTTCCTATCCGAGAAATTTTCACCTTCCATGAAATTTCGGGAACGGAGCTTAGTCGTTTGATTCCTCAAAATTCCCTATATTTTCATTTTCTATCCGAGAATTTTTTCTCCTTCCATAAAATACTGTGAACGAAGCTTAGTCATCTGATTCTCTCAAAATTTCTTAATTTCTATTTCCTATCCGAGAAATTTTCCGCCTTCAACGAAATTCCGGAAACAGAGCTTAGTCGTCCAATTCTCCCAAAACCCCCTATTTTTCCATTTCCTTTCCGAGAAATTTTTCGCCTTCCATTAAATTCCAAGACCGGAGCCTAGTCGTTCGATTCCATAAATCCATATATTTTCATTTCCCTTCCGATAAATCTTCCACATCCACGAAATCCAAAGGTTGGTATCGAAATTCCGATTCTCATTTCTGAGGCTGGTATCTAAATTCCAGTTTTTGTCCTTCGGAATCAATACCTAATTTTTGACTCCCACCTGCCGAGGTCGGTACTAAAATTTTGATTTCTCCTCTGCACTAACTTCTAACTCAAAATTTCCCACAAGATTAAAATCTTCAAATTTAAAATACCACAAATTCTGAAATTTCCATAAAATTCCATGAAACTTAAAATTAAAAATTAAAACTCAAAATTAAATTAAAATTTCAAACAAAAAATTTAAATTAAAATCAAATCCAAATTCAAATCAATTCAGATCAGACTCCTTCAGAGTTGGAGGCTTGAAATCCATAGCTTCTCTCATGAAGGTATTCCATTTTCCTTCCCCTGAAGGAGTTTTCGAGATTTGAAAGGTTTCATCCAAATAATCCCCAGCGGAAACTTCCTCGCTAAATTCTGTGTTCATTTTGAGTTTTGACTTAGACAGTTGTGTTGGTTTCGTTGATCTCATCGGCCAACACTAATATGTGCAGTGTGATTGCCCATCACACCACAACTATTGGGGGTTCATTTGTTGACCTCACTTTTGGTTGATGTCTAGTCTCTCTTTAGAATAGCCTAGGGTCTAGCCATAGGACTCTTCTGGTGACTTTCTTAGAAGACTAGCATGAAACCCTTTCCCTTAGAAATTCAAATTTTTCTCACTTCACTGGGAGTTTTCATCTGCTTAAGGCCTAACCTCCAGTTTTCGGGAGGAAGAGACCAAGCATAAGGAAGCCCAGGGGAAGTCTCCTATAGGTGGTCAGACCTTAGGATCTACTCTGGGATGTCTAGAGCTTACACACACTTACACTACACACTCATAACCCTAAACAAGGCACATCACCTTTGATCCCCTAACACTTGGGAAACTCAGGTAAGTGGTTTTCCCAAGCCATTAGCTTCGGGCTAGGGATTGGCTAGTACCAACACATAGAGGACCAAATGAGGGTGACCCTTGGTCCATGGCTTAAACAAAACAATTCCATATTACTCACTTTCAACCAATCCCAATTTTCCTAAAGATTTCAAATTTCTAACCCCTCTGCCTCAAAATACCCAAAATACACAAAATATCCAAAGTACTCAAAATACCCCAAAAAACCCTAAATTCCCCGAAAATTTCCAAAATCACCTAAATTGTCCATATTTCTTCAAAAATAGTTCCAGAATACTCCCTACCACTCAAATTAACCAAAATTACCCAAAATTGCCAAATTTTCCAAAAAATCCTCAAAATGACCAAATGCCCCTCTTAGCCTAAAATTCTAAAAATTCTAAAAATTCCCATAAATTCCTGAAATCTCCTAAATATTTCTAATTTCATTTCTCTCAACTACTACATGACCCAATTTGGTCGATTTAGCCCAATTTAACCAAAAGCCCCAATTTGACCCATTTAACCCAAAAATGCCCAAATTAAACCCAATGTCCACTCAATTGACCCCAATCTTGCCCAATTTTAATTCCAAAATTTAATTCAACATCTCCAATACTAATCTAAACCAAATCCAATCTCAATTTGAGCCACATTTGCTTTCTATTCCACTTAAAATCCAAAATCCTCAATTTTGCCTAAGTGACCCAAATCCCCCCCAAATAAATCTAACACCAATCAATTTCTCCCCAATTTGAATTCTAAACTTCTTATGACACTCCCCTAAACTGAATTGAACCATCAATTGCCCCCAATTTGAGCCCAAGCCTCACTCAAACCCATTTAAAGTCCAAAACCCCAAATTATGACCCAAACATGCCTTGTGCCCAAATTCTCCCAAATTGATTGCCCAACTCCCAAAATTTCCACCTAGTTGATGTTAGCAACTCTTTATGACATCTCCTTAGACCATTTGGAACCTTCAATTGGCCTTGGACCCAAGCCTAGCCTCACCTAAACCCAAGTTAACCCAACTTGCCCCAAATTGACTAAAGTCCCAAAGCAAGCCAAATTAATCCCCCAAATCTAATCCAAAACCACTCCAATCCTTCTCTAAACCATTTATGGAAATCATATACACAATAATGCTCAATCCCTTAGGCTCAATTCAAGCTTAAACACAAGTTAGGCCAATTTGGACCCAAGGTGACCCAAATGAACCCATGACCAAATTTAATCAAATTGAATCAAATGTGACCAAACCAACCTCTTCACAGCCACTAAGTTGACCCTAGGGACTGGACTAGACCCAACAAGCCCAACCTAGTTGAGCCATGGATCAAAGGTCCCCTAAATTAGGGGATATCATCCTTTAAATGGCTAAACCTAGGGGAGTTTTTCCATAATGCATTAACCACTTAAGCTCACCCCATGATGGACTGCCCACTCGCTCACCTGACTCACTGGCAACCTCCCCTGGCCTTGCCGGCCAGCCTAGTCACCGGAGGAGACCAAACTGAGAGCCACATCCTAGCTAAGCAAACTTAAACTCCACCCTATGGCCACCTCAGCCTAAAATTGCTATGGGAGCTCTCCAGCACTTCATATAGGTAGTGTATTGCACCTGAATTGGAGCACTGGCAGCCACCCCAGCCATGACTTTTTAAACCACCACCCCTCACAGCCAAAAGGTTGGCTGAACTAGACCTTAAAAGAACTCTGCCTAAATCACTCTAAATCCTTCCCACAACACAGAGAAGCTAATCCTCACCATTTTCCAACCCCCAAATCCTCTGTCTGAGCTAATTTCTGAGCTTAAAATTGAGCCCAAAACAGAACATCTCCCAAAACTCCACCAATTTTAAATTAAATTCACCCACACTATCCCCACAGTAAGATAAAAAGTTCCCCACTGAAAGCCCCATTACCAGGTCACTCCAATGGAGACTTCCATCAAAGCTCCAAATTGGGTCTGGTCACTTTCATATCTAGGCAATTCACCAGGCAAGAGGCTTCATCCCTGAGCTCATGAGACTTCAATGAAGGTGTAGAGCATCTCTGATCGAAGTTTCACTTCTCGGAGCCAAGTTATTAACCTCTCCTTCTTCTTGAGCTTCTCTAAATTCTCCATATAACTATAGTTAATCTAAACCATGCTTAGTAGTATGGATATGTTCACCATGCTTAGACGAGTCCGTAAGATCAAACCCAAAGTGATTTAGTTGAGCATAGCTCGAGAAATTGAGGTTTTGGTGTGGACGGTCATGGGATCACACCAGACATGGACGAAGACGGGAAGCCGTTGGATCGCACGTGTTTCTTTTGGATGGCTCTGATTGCGCCGGACGAGGAGATGGAACGGAACAGTAGGCCGCGTGTCATTCAGTCAACTGGCGGCATTAAATGGGAGCGTGCCACGTGGAGACTTCGATCCGCTGTAGGTTGACGCAGCGCTGAGTGATCCCCGATTAATATACTTCTTCAAATGATTTAGATATAAAAATTATGATTTTATAATATGGGATACTACGCAAGTATACGTATCGTTTATCAAGTAATATAGGACTTTCTGATTAAGCCCCAAGATATCGAACCCATAGGGAAATGAAGAACTTTTTAAAGAAATAAGAAAATTATATCTTTACTTTCAAATTATTTTTGAAAGTATGTTTTGATTTGTAAAAATTATTTTTTGTGTTTTTTATATAAAGCTAAGCAGGAAATGAAAATAATCAAAACTTTAAAATGCGGTATAAAACACTAGAAAATAAAATATCTTTTTCTTTTACTTATAAAGCAGTAATAATTATGAAAGTATTGTTGTGGAAGTATTTAATTGTGTTGTGATAAATAGGAGCAAATTGTATTCTTTACCCTTACTTGGTTCTATAATGAACATTGGTTAATTTGAAATTTTAAAATTTTAAATATGGTTAGGCAGGGAAGATACCAGCTTTCACTCTAGAGTTCCGTCGATTCCCTCCATCTGAGGGCTAACTTCTCATAACAAAATTTAATATCTCAAACCATATTGGGGGGCTTTAGCTTGTCACTCTGAAGACCTTTAATTTTACTCCCCATTAAAAACATATCTCCTTATATATTTGCATTCAATTATATGGACTACAATTCTCACCCATACAATTGCATGTGATTTTTACCAATTGTTGTTTGAGACAATATCGCATTGAATCTTACATAATCTCACAACAAATTTTAACATCTTAACTGGCCAAATTAAGAAGTAAATTAAGTTCATGGAATCAAATCTTCACAACTTATTCCAACTTTAAACACTTATACATTCCACTACAATCCTACTTAAATTAATTACTTCTTCATTTAAGAAAAAAAAAGAAAGAAAACTACTCAGAATTCATGGAGAAAACACAAGCACACATTAATTTGAAAATAGAAATCTTAAAGAAAACACAACAAGCAAACTAAATATGAAAACAAAAATAAACACTTATCTGAATATCCTCTCCACAAGACTCCGGATGTTCCTTAGTAACATGACTTTCGACAGAACAACACTACAGAGGTTGGCGTCCAACTCTGTTGACTCCAACTCTGACTTTAGACTTCAACAAAAACTAGATAAACGAATGAAAGTAAATTAGTGGAAATAAATTTTCACACCAACCCTTTCTCCTCTAAAACTAAACTAATTAACTCTAAAAAATAAAAGACTGAAAGTAAAACTCTTTGAAACTAGAAGATGAAACTGAAAACTAAAAGAGACTCTTTAAAAATAAACTAAAACACTATCTCTCCCTTAAGACACACACACACTTAAGATTTAAAACACAATTTAATAATAATCCAAAAGGTGTCTTGGTGTCTCTTCAAATCTTGCCCATATTCAACGTATCCACCAAAAGATGCATCCCTTCATTCAAATTTGCAGCCCATAGGAAGTTTAAAAAGTCACCACCAAAATTTGTTTCAAACACCCCTTGAAAATGGCGCCAAAAATGATGAAAAATTGATTTTTAACTGTAGCGGCTAAGCACCGATCTGGCGGCGCTTAGCCCCCAAAGTCGAAATTTTCATTTTTTTCATTTTTTTGCTCCAAATTTGATCCAATTTTGCTCCTTTCATCATAATTACTTATTTTCATCATACTTGAAAGACAAACACAAAATATCTTCCATTAAAGTGCAATATCATCAAAAATAGGTATAAAAATGTGCATAAAACACTATATATTTTAGGTATATCTAAATCCCCCAAACTTAAAATGTTACTTATCCACAAGTGACTCTTAATCACATAGAAAACTTTAACATGAAAATTATGTAATGAGTTTCATAGGAAGATAACAAAATTTTGTTCTAGAAATGAAATAGTCCAATTTAGAAAAAATTTCAGTAATTAAGACAAACATAAAGTTTAGAAAGTTCTTAGGTAAAGGATAATGTAAAATATAGTTTTCTATCTAATTCATAAATATTTGTAGATTCTTCAAAATATTGGATTCACACATTTATTTTTTTTACTTAAAAATCTTTATTTGAAAATAATTTTACTTACTATATTATAACCTTAACCTTTAGATTTTCTCAGAAATTATATCTTAAACTTTAGGTATGGAACCAATTTTTGATTAGGCCCTTAAATCCTTAAGCTTCTCCTTCCTTTTCACATACTATTTTTCACATTTTTCTCTTTTTCTTTTTCATTTTCTTTTCTTTTCTTCTCTTCTCTTTTCTTTTTCTTTTCTTTTTTTCTTATAATGCAAGGGTTACTGTATCTGGATAGGCCTTTAATGATTTTAAATTCCACCCTTCCATTTAAAATAAAGGTCTAATACACATCTTTCACTTAAAAATCATAATAAGAGTATTTGAAAATTATTCCTCAATAAAAGAAATTTAAGCTTTGAAGAATAAAAGTCAAATATTATATTTATCCAAAAATACAACATTTCTTATTAAAGACAGTTGAACTATATTTAACACTTCTTTACTAAGAAAATTTTAACTTTAAATTTTTCATTATTACTATCAATTTTAACTAAATTTTCTTATTCATTTCTATATTCAAAACTTTGTTCCCCTAATATAACTTCATATTATTCTTGAGAACAAACAAAATTTTAGGTTTTTGAAAAAAAAATTTCTGCGTTTTTTTTTTAATTTCCCCCTAAACTTTAATTTTTAGTTAGGATAAAACGTTTAAGCATAAAAAATGATATATGGGTGAGAATTAAAAACTAACATAACATGCTTACAAAATTCTTAATATCCTAAATATGCAAGTATAACAATTTAAAAACAGAAGTAAAGAGAAATCAAATTCAAATTTTTTTAGTTTTTCATTAAATAGGAATTTCAAAATTTCAAAGGACTTCTACAATAGTGGATGTTTTCAAAGCAAATACACACCAACTGAAAATAACAGAAATCACACCAATACTAGATAACTAATGGTAGTAGTAGATTTTGAATATTTTTAAACATGCAGTTTTTAAATAATAGTTTTTAATAGTGTTCCATATTCTCATAACAATTTTGGAATTAAAGTACACACTATAAAAACTTTGACACAAAATACACATTAAAACATTTACTACTACAGAAATATCACACAAAACAACATATAGAATATCAATCCAACAATGATACATCTGAGTATGCAAAAATAGTCTAACTAGAATCAACATATTACCAGAGTTCAAACAACAAAATACAACGTCTAAAATAAAACACAGGACATAACATAAATCAGTACATAAACAAAAAACTCAGTAACACATAAAAAACAAATCCACTAATCATCCTCATCATCATCATCATCTTGCTCGTTTTAATCTCTGGATGGCATATAAGGTATATAGAATGGATGAGGGGGCATCTTAGCACTCATACTCTAATCAATCTATCCAAATAATGCTGATAATTCTATTTACACTGGTAATTGGTTTTAAAGGCTGAAGGACCTCTTCCCAAGTTTTAAATTTCAATCCAGACTGCTCACATAATGAATGAATCAGGGAAGGAAATCCCATATTTGCAGTAGTGGTAGATCTGACACAATTCAAAATGTAATCATAAATGATTGCTCCAATATCAATAGGCTTCTCTTGCTGAATGTAATAGTTCAACACAACTCTCTCCCTTGTAACTTCACTAGTATGACTTGAAGGCAACAACTTAGATGAGATAAAATAATGTCATGCTTTAGAAATGACATTTAACTTAGAAGCCTTGAAATTGACTCTTCTATCATTAGTGATCTTGATAATCCTCTTCCATCAATCAGAAATGCCATTATCTCCTCTAACTCTCCCTCAGTAGGATGATGGTTAGAATAAAAACAAAACATATCAGGAGGCAGTTGATAAAAGAAATTGATTACTGTAGATGTAAAATGTACTTCTTACCTTCTCACCATCACCATATTCTCTAATGCTGCAGGTAAATTCTCATAAAACTCTTTGATCACAGAAACAACAGCAACAACAGAGAAGCAACAGTAATTCTCCAAATTCCTTCTAGCAATCATCTCCACAATAACGTCTTTTGGCTTACTAAATACACTTTCAGGAATCAATTTACGTGACTGCAGTGCGTCAACGTATCGTTCCTCAGCCCTTGCACTAACAAACTTCTCGAAATCAAATCTCGTCTTTTCTCTCGCACGCTTTGACTTTGGAGTCATTTTTAAAAATTCAAGAAAAATTCACCATAAATTCCAAAATCAAATTAAACTTGCTAAATTAACTTCCAAAAGTAATTTCCACTAAATCCAAGCAATTTCTCATCCTTTTCCTTAAATGTTCACCATGAATAGTAATTTTATGATTTTCCAAAATGTACTCAAAATACATGGTGACAATAAAAAATTTTAACATAGCAGTAGTGCTCTTACCTTAAGAAATCCAAATATAACAATTTTTGTTGAAATCGTCCTTCAAATGATCCAATATTTTGATGCCTTAGGCTCCTTTTCACGAAAATTAGAGGTTGAACATGACAGGTAAGTTAAAAATGATGATTTTTGAGTTTTTAACTGCTGAAAACCAATTTTCACGAACCGGCGCCTAAGCGCGAGGCCTTCGGTGCTTTACCACAAAATCTGGCGCTTAAGCGCCGGCACTCTGGCGCTTAGTAGCCAATCCCCATATTTTCACAATTAAGAAAATGCACTAAACCACTTAGTTAATCATCCTTAATCTTCTCAAAATAATTGTCTCATCCCTATAAATCTTCTAATACTCCAATTTCAAAATTTATTATCCATCGATTCCAATCAATTTTCACACAAACACAAACTTAGATTCATAAAAATTAAATCAAACTTAATACAATCTATAAATTTCTATCCAAACAATTTGGATGAAATTCCCTAAATACAAAAGGACTCAATATCATAATGATAGGTTTACATCACTAAGATGTCACAATCACACATTAAAGTACAACAGATCACAAACATAAAACATTAAACACATAAAACATAAAATACACAAAACAAATCACAAGATCAAACTAACATTTAATTTCACTCTCCAGTAGGCGGAATGTATCCGGAACCACTATTATTTCCATTTGACCCTTCTGGAATATAAAGCTGATAGAACGAGCGATGATTGAACACACTTACATCTTCTTCTACTAACAACTTGTTCTTCAGGAATATCACTTTATCTGCTTCTTCCACGTGACTTGTATGATTGAATTGCATCTTGAGTTGCCATCCCATATGCTCCAAATGAGCGTTAGTTTCATTAATCTTTACTTTTATTGAAGTCACTCGGGCTTCGATCTTTGCAATTTTTCTGCAATTCTCTGAATGCTAACGATGAGATCCATTGAATAACTGTTTAGTACTATCACTAATAATCTTACTCTTGTCAGAATCTTTTTTATTCTTGATTTCATTCACCCAAGAAGACATGATGCACTCAAAACACTCTTCTAAAGACTCAGGAATGAAAATAGGACTTGGGGCAAGTGTTTCTCTTAATCCAGGGCATTGTTATAGACTTTTAGAAGTGCATAAACCGCCATTAAATGTTTAAAAACTCCAAAATAACTTCAAAACCCACTCCCCGGTGATCTAGGCTTCTAGAACCTCATTTATCACATGTTTCATAACTCCGGCGCCTAAGCGCGAACTAGGCGGCGCTTAGCCACCAGTGTTCAATTTAGCACAGATCTGCCAAATGTCCAAAATTTCATTCGGACTCCTCTAAGTCATAAAATAAGGTCATATAAAAACTATTATAACATAAAAACTTCAAAATACTACTAAAAAACACAAAAACAAACCAAACAAAGCACATAAAGCAAACATAAAGAAAACACATCGATAACTATGGGTTGCCTCCCACAAAGCGCTTGGTTTAACATCTTCAGCCTAACATACCCATAACTCATTCTGAGTGACCCAACATCAGATTCTCATCAGATTTAAGTTGATCGATTGAAAAATAAGGTTTTAGTCTATGATCATTAACTTTAAATATTTTTCCAGTCAGGATCTTGAATATCCACAGCTCCATAAGAATAAATTTTTATCACAATAAATGGACCCATCCACCTGGACTTAAGTTTTCCAGAAAAAATCTCAATCTGGCATTATAGAGCAAAAATTTCCGTCCTGGCACAAGATTTTTAATAAGAATCTTCTGATCATGCCATAACTTCATCTTTTTCTTATAAATCTTAGCATTTTCATAAGATTCATTCCTTATCTCTTCAAGTTTATTTAATTGTAATAATCTCTTCTCAGCAGTATCTTTTAAATTATAATTGAACTCTTTAATAGCTCAATATGCTTTATGTTTAAGTTTAATAGGCAAATGACAAGCTTTACTAAAAATCAGCTTACATGGGGACATTCCTATAGGGGTTCCGTTGGTAGTCATATGGGCCCACAAAGCATAATCTAGTTTGATTGACCAATTTTTTCTGTTTGGATTAACAATATTTTTTAATATTCTTTTAATTTCACGATTGGATAATTCAACTAATCCACTTGTGTGAGGATGATGAGCAGTAGCAATGCGATGATTTATATGATATTTCATTGCTAATTTTTCAATAATCTCATTTTTAAAATGACTTCCCCTATCAGTTATGATTACTCTTGATATTCCAAATTTGTAAAATATATTATTTCTTAAAAACTTTGCAACACTTTGAGTATCACATTGAGGATAAGCAATAACTTCAATCTATTTGGAAACATAATCTACTCTATCAAAATATAAACATTTCCGAAAGATGGTGTAAATAGACCCATGAAATCTAATCCCAAAACATCAAATATTTCAACTTCTAAAATATAATTGAGAGGCATCTCATTTCTTTTAGAAATATTGCCTACACGCTAACATCTATCACAATTTTTAATATAAGCATTCACATCCTTAGAAATTGTAGGCCAATAAAATCCAGACTGTAAGATTTTATATGCGGTTCTTACAACTCCAAAATGTCCCCCATAATCAGAATCATGACATTTTTGAATAATTTCATAATTCTCTTCCAAAGGTACACATCTTCGAATTATACGATCATTTCCTTGTTTATATAAAAATAGGTCATCCCAAAAATAAGTCTTAGCATCAGGCATAAATTTATTCTTTTCTTGGTATGTCAAACCATAGGGTAAAATATTACTGACAATAAAGTTTACTATGTCGGCATACCACAAAACACACCACTCATTAACAGTGAATAATTTTTCATAAGGAAAATGTTCATTAATTTCTTCAGCATCACCGAGAGATTTTTTCATTTTCAAGCCTGGACAAATGATCAGCAATTTAATTATTGGAGCCCTTCCTATCTACTATCTCAAAATCAAATTCTTGCAAAAGAAGAATCCATCTAATCAGTCTCAGCTTCAAATCATTCTTATTCATTAAATATTTGATAGCAGAATGATGAGTATGCACCACACATTTAGTTCCAATTAAATATGATTGAAATTTATCAAAGGAAAATACTATAGCTAATAACTCTTTCTCAGTAATGATATAATTAATTTGAGCTTCATTAAGAGTTTTACTAGCATAGTAAATAACTTTGAAAATTTTATCATATCTCAGACCCAAAATAACACCAATAGCATAATCACTAGCATCACACATTAATTCAAAATGTTTTTCCCAATTTGGTGAAATTATAACAGGTGTAGTGATTAATTTTTCTTTTAATGTTTCAAAAGCTTTTAGGAAATCATCATCAAAATTAAAAATTGAATCCTTTTCCAGTAAACGGCATAAAGGTTTTGTAATCTTTGAAAAGTCTTTGATGTAACGCCAGTAGAATCCAGCATGTCTCAAAACTTCTAATTCCGCTTACATTGGTCAGGCAATGTAAATTAGAGATAACTTGAATTTTTGCAGAATCTACCTCCAAACCTTTTTCTAAAATCTGATGTCCTAATAAAATTCCTCATGCTACCATAAATTAGCATTTTTCCCAGTTAAGGACTAAATTAATTTCTTTACAATGTTTTAGAACTTTAGACAAATGTTTTAAACATGATTCAAATGAAATTCCAAAAACTGAAATGTCATCCTTAAAAACTTCAATCCCTTTTTCAATTAAATCAGAGAAAACAACCATCATACATCTCTGAAATTTTGCAGGGGCATTACATAAACCGAGGGGCATTCTTTTAAAAGCAAACATACCATAAGGACTGGTAAACGTAGTTTTCTCTTGATCCTCAGGAGCAATTTGAATTTAGTGGTAACCAGTATATCCATCCAGAAAATAAAAGTATTTATGCCCATCCAGTCTATCCAACATCTGATCCAGAAATGGGAGTGGAAAATGATCTTTCCTTGTGGTAATATTTAATTTTTAATAATCAATGCATATTCGCCACCCTGTAACTTGTCTTATTGGAATCATTTCATTCTTGTCATTAACAGTCACAGTTACTCCTCCTTTCTTAGGAACACAGTGAATAAGACTAACCCATGCACTATCTGAAATAGGGTAGATAATTCCAGAATCCAACCACTTCAAATTTCTTTCTTAACAACATCTTTCATGATAGGATTT
Source organism: Papilionanthe hookeriana x Papilionanthe teres (assembly GCA_022702705.1). Taxonomy (NCBI): domain Eukaryota; kingdom Viridiplantae; phylum Streptophyta; class Magnoliopsida; order Asparagales; family Orchidaceae; genus Papilionanthe; species Papilionanthe hookeriana x Papilionanthe teres. The sequence goes on along the minus strand of CM040425.1, from coordinate 37,164,655 downwards.
AATCTCCGTTGGGGATCAGCCCGAGGTTTGCAAATATATTCCATAATAATTCTGTGAATAGATATTGAAGGACCAATTCCTTTAATATCATTAATTGTCCATCCAAAGGCTTTCTTATACTTCTTCAAAATTTCAAGCAAACTCTCTTCTTCTTTTTCAGTCAATTTAGATGAAATTATAACAGGAAAAGTTGAGGATTCACCCAGAAAAACATACTTCAAATGATCAAGAAGCATTTGTAACTCAAGTTCAGAAGATTTTTCAATTGATGGACCATAAGTTTCATCTTTTTCATTCATATCAAACAATTCAAAATTTTCATGAACATAATTTAATTCTTCCTCTTAAAAATCTTTAGAATGATGTAATTCTTCTTCTTGCTTAAATTTCAATTCTTCTCTTTCATGTTTTTCTTCAGAAGATTTTTCAATTGATGGACCATAAGTTTCATCTTTTTCATTCATATCAAACAATTCAAAATTTTCATGAACATAATTTAATTCTTCCTCTTAAAAATCTTTAGAATGATGTAATTCTTCTTCTTGCTTAAATTTCAATTCTTCTCTTTCATGTTTTTCTTCATAAGTTGACTTGAAGTGAACTCAAATATCTGATAACATCCATCCTAAAACAGTCATCATCTTTACATATTGTAGGATATTTCATCGATTTTGAAATATTGAGTGTAACAGTTTGATCATTAAAACTCATCGTTAGTTCTCCTTTTTGCATATCTATCCTTGCTCTACCTGTGGCTAAGAATGGTCTTCCTAAAATGATGGGTACCTCTTTATCTTCTTCCATATCAAGCACAATGAAATCAGCAGGAAAGATAAATTAATCCACTTTAACTAAAACATCTTTTATAACTCCTTTTGGATTTGTGATCGAACAATATGCTAAGTACAGAGTTACAGTAGTTGGGGTTATTTCTCCTAATCCTAGTCTTTTGAATATTGATAGAGGCATAAGGTTAATTCTTGCACCCAAATCACATAAAGCTTTTCCATAGAATCTATCTCCGCTTGCAAATGAAGTTGTGAAACTACCAGGATCTTTAAGCTTTTGAGGAAGCTTTTTCTGAATTATTGCACTGCACTCATCACTAAGTGCAACTGTCTCATTATCTTCAAACTTCCTCTTTTTCTTGAGAATATCCTACATAAATTTCACATAGCTCGGCATTTTTTCTAAGGCTTCAGCAAATGGAATATTAATGGTAAGCTTCTTAAATATCTCCAATAATTTTGAAAATTGCTTATCCAACTTTTGTTGACGAAGTCTTTGAGGAAATGGAGGTGGTGGCTTGTCCAAATCAACCTTAGGTGGAGAAATTGGTCTTTCCAAACCTTTTGGAGCGTCATCTTTCGGTTCTTCAATCTCTTCTTTCTCTACTTTAGTTTCTTTCTGAACTCTACCTTCAAACTCTTTTTCACTTCTTAGTTGAATTGTTTTTACATGCTCTTTAATTTTATCTCTTAGATTCACTTTAGTATTACTTTGAAGCATTCCTTGGGATCGATTACTTAACGAATTTGCAATTTGTCCCAATTAATTTTCAATATTTCCTGATGGTTGCTCCTTGAATTTGAAATTGATTTCCCATATAAGACAACTTCTTCAATAGACATCTTCTTCTCCTTTAATTGTAAAGCATTATTAAACCCTAAAGGATAGCTTAGTCTATAATTATTATTTCCTTGGTTGTTCCAATTCCCCAATGGGTTTACTTGGTGGTTCCCCCATTGTTGATTAATACCACCCTGATTATTGCTATTCCAGTTAAAGTTAAGATGATTCTTCCAACCTGGGTTATAATAATTGGAATATGGGTTATTAGGCTTGCTTATAACATTCAAAGTTTCTGGTGAAGAATAACAATCAACCATTTAGCCTAATGAATTTTCTTCAATCATGTAATTTGGCTGAGAAAAATTCATCCCAAATTGGGCTATCTTCCTTGAAATTGCAGCAACTTGATTTGCTAACATTGCAAAAGCATCATTGTCATGAACACTAGCTACCTTTTTAGGATTTAACCTTTTAGAAGGCCATTGAAAATTATTAGTAGCCATTTCTTCAATTAAAGCATAAGCATCAGGAAACTGTTTAGACATTAATGATCCACCAATAGCAGCATCGATAATTGATCTAAGAGATCCAACTAATCCATTGTAAAAGGTTTGAATTATTAACCAATCTGGTATTGAATGATGTGGATATTTCCTCAGGAGATCATTAAATCTTTCCCAAGCTTCATATATTGATTCACCTTCAAACCAACAAAAAGATGTAATATCATTTCTCAACTTCGTACGATGGTGGAAATAATTTAGCAACCCCAAGTTCTGATAGATCCAGGTGCTAATGAATTTAACCATATCTTTGCTTTATCCCATAGTGAGAAAGGAGAAAGTCTGAGTCTAATAGCATCATCCGAAACACCATCATATTTAAAAGTAGCACACTCTCTAGAAAATTGAAAAGATGCAAATTAGGATCTTCAGTTGTTGCTCCCCCAAATTGATTACTAGACGCCATTTGGATAATAGCAGGTTTAAGTTTAAAGGAATTAGTAACTACAGCAATGTGTTAAATACTACCATAAAGTTCATCTACTGTAGAGTTAGCATAATCTCTTAAAGGTCTGAATTCTTGATGGATGTCAACTTTTTGATTTTGATGATTTGGCATTTCTTGAATATTTTTATTTTTTTCAGATTTTTTAATTTTTTTGATTTTTCTGATAGTTTTTTCTAATTCAGAATCGTAAGGCACAAGTCCTTCAGAACCTGAACTACGCATGCAACAATAAAATAAAACAAAACAAACTAACAAAAACAAAGAAAAGTAAAAATTTAAAATTTTCTTATTTTTATTTTAAAATGTTGTTTTAATTAATTTCCCTGCAACGGCGTCAAAAACTTAATCCCCGATTATAAAACATGTGCAAATGATTTAGATATAAAAATTATGATGTTATAATATGGGATACTAGGCAAGTATACGTATCATTTATCAATATATGACTTTCTGATTAAGCCCCGAAATATCAAACCGACATGAAAATATAAAAACTTTTTAAAGAATTAAGAAAATTATATCTTTACTTTTTAAATTACTTTTGCAATATTGTTTTGATTTCTAAAAATTATTTTTGATATTTTTGATATAAAGCTAAGCAGGAAATGAAAATTATCAGAAGTTTAAAATGCAGTATAAAACACTAGAAAATAAAATATCTTTTTATCTCTCTTATAAAGCAGTAATAATTATAAAAGTATTATTGTGGAAGTATTTAAATGTGTTGTGATAAATAGGAGCAAATTGTATTCTCTACCCTTACTTGGTTATATAATGAACATTGGTTAATTTGAAATTTTAAAATTTTGAACATGGTTAGACATGGAAGATACAAGCTTTCACTCTAGAGTTCCCTTGATTCCCCCCACCTGGGGGCTAACTTCTGATAATAAAATTTAAAATCTCAAACTAAATTAGGGGGTTTTAGCCTGTCAATCTAAAGATCTCTAATTTTACTCCCATTGAAAACATATCTCCTAATATATTTGCATTCAATTATATTGACTACAATTCTCACCCATATACTTGCATGTGATTTTTACCAATTGTTGTTTGCGACAATACCGCATTGGATCTTACATAATCTCACAACAAGTTTTAAAATCTTAATTGGCCAAATTAAGAAGTAAATTAAGTTCATGGGATCAAATCTTCACAACCTATTCCAACTTTAAACACTTATACATTCCACAACAATCCTACATAAATTAATTATCTCTTCATTTAAGAAAGGAAAAGATAAAGAAAACTACTCAGAAATCATGGAGAAAGCACAAGCACACATTAATTTTGAAAATAGAAATCATAAAGAAAACACAACAAGAAAAGCTAAATATGAAAATAGAAATAAACACTTATATGAAAATCCTCTCCACAAGACTCCGGAAGTTCCTTTGCAACTTGACTTTCCACAGGACAACACTACAGAGGTTGGCGCCAAACTCTATTGACTCTAACTCTGACTTTAGACTTCAATAAAAACTAGATAAATGGATGAAAGTAAATTGGTGGAAAGAATGTTTCACACCAACCCTTTCTCCTCTAAAACTAAACTAACTAACTCTAAACAATAAAAGACAGAAAGTAAAACTCTTTGAAACTAGAAGATGAAACAAAAAACTAGAATAGACTCTTTAAAACTAAACTAAAAGACTAACTCTCCCTTAAGACACACACACACACTTAAGACTTAAGACACAATTTAATAATAGTCCAAAATGTGCCTTGGTGTCTCTTCAAATCATGTCCAGATTCAACGTATCCACCAAAAGATTTATTCCCATTCCATATTGCCGCCCATTGGAAGTTAAGGAAGTAACCACCAAAAGTTTCTTGAAACACCCCTTGAAATTGGCACCAAAAATGATGAAAGTAGATTTTTAACTGTGGCGGCTAAGTGCCGACTTGGCGGCGCTTAGTCGCAAAGTCCAATTTTTCATTTTATTTCATTTTTTTGCTCCAATATTGATCCAATTTTGCTCCTTTCATCATAATCACTTATTCTCATCATATCTGCAAGAAAAACACAAAATACCTTCCATTAAAGTGCAATATCATCAAAAATAGGTATAAAAATGTGCATAAAAATGCTATATATTTTAGGTGTATCACTGAGCTGGTTTAGTAGGAAAATATGGATTTTCTAAATTATTTAAATCACCTAAACTTTAAAAATTCATATTTTAGTGTAGAAAAATCATAAAATAAAATAGAAATACCCACTTACTCAGTGAACAAAGTAGAATAATGTGGAAATGGTTTGAAATTTATTTGATGCATGTATGATTTTTAACTAGTTAAATACCCTCTGTAGTCTTTTAATTCTCCATGCATCAGGACATCTCACCATGGCTTGCCATTTCAACATGTTGTAACCTTGATTTAAGTCACTAAAAATAACTCTAATGGTAATTAAGACTTAAATATTAAATAAAAATAAATTGGATTATATATAAATGTAAATTACTAAAAAACAATTCTCCACTGAACTTTAAAGGCCTGAGAACTCCCCATAAACATTTCATAAGATTTGGAGTTCATTTGGTCACCTAAATGAATTTTCTAAATGAAATAATGATTTTGAACATTAAATTAAATTTAATAATTATTATATAACTCAAAAATTCACCAAATTGATTTTGAGTGTTCTCTATGATTAGAGAAATTTTATAAAAATAAAATTAGAATTTTAATAAAATTTTTATTTTTAACTATATTTTAAATATTGAAATAATTAAAAAATAATAAAAAACACAAAATTATAAAAAAATCATCAAATTATCCCATTTGGTCTCCTAATCATTTAGAAACCATCCACATAATTTTCCTAAGCCTCAAAATCAAGATATTAATTTTTAAAGGATTAAATTAATTTTTAAAAGGCTAAAAATGAATTTTCTTATTTTTCCACTAATATAATTCTAATAATTAAAATAAAAATTAAAAAATTATAATATTTATCCCTCTAGGTTCTCGAACCTCGGAAGGACTTAAGAAAAATATAAAATTGAATTTTCCAACTTTTAAAATATTTTATAATTAATTAAAACTCCATAATTTAAAATAATTCTAGTAATTAAATTAAAGCTCAAAAAATTATGAAATTTTGTCCAAGTGGTCCTCTAGTCTAGGTCTACCTCCAATAAAAATTTTAAAGACAAATGTCTTGTTTTGGACAAGTTGTTGAATTTTGATTGAAAACCCCTATTTTTTGCATTAAAATAAATATATAAATTAAATTTAAATTTGAAAAATCATATTTTCTCCTCTAATATTTTAATTAACCCATAAGTGGGGTTAAATAAAAGTTTTAAAGTCATTTGAGCTAAATTTAATGAATTATGAAGTGATAAAGGCCTTTAGATGTAAAATTTTAATTTTGAAGAATTTAGCCTTAATCAATACTTAAGCTTAATTAAAATGGGAAAAGGGTAATAAATGACCCTAATTATTATGTTTGGATTATTGAAACATTAAGGTATAAATTGTAAAATCCCATTTCATTTTGTCATATTGAATGACAAAATTTATGATTTAATTAATCATCATAATTTGGAATAAAAATAAAATTAAAAAGAGCCTTATGGTTTGGGGTTGATTTTGGAAGTTAATATTACACTAATTTAATCCCCCTTCATTTTATGTTTAAATTATAATTCAATATTTTGATGAGAAACATATCATGAAGGTCATTTAACTTCCTTTTTTTAAGACATAAAAATACCCACTAAAATCTTAAGGGCTTAGTAGTGAGCTAGGCTTAATCAAAGGAATTAACAAATAAGAATTAGAAAATAAAACATAATTAATTTTAAACTACCTTTTAAAACATTACGAGCCCATCAAAATTTGATAAATTCTTCCATAAGTTAAGTTTGCCTCTAAAGGTCCACTCACATAATTCCTAAGTAAAGTACCAAATGATAATTACCCCACCTTTCAGGATGACTAAAACATTGGCTCACTAAGCATAAGGGTATGAAACATATGAATCATTTAATAACTATAGTATGTCCAAAAAGACCTCGAGGAAGATCAAAAGTATTGTGAAATATCTGGGCCTCTCCTGGATCTTTTCACCTGTCTTCTAGACACCTTGTAGGACTACTGCACCTATCATATCTAGTATGTAAAAGATATCTCTCAAATAAATGTATAGGTCCCACCAGGTTATGACCTAGGACTTTGTAAGTTTATGATGAACATATCCATAGGTTTCACATTCCTGCAAATTATAAATATTTTTTGCAAGAATACTAAAGTTTCAGGTGGAGATGACAGGAAGACCTACCAGAGATGCTTTTATTTTATTACAATATACTTACCTGCACTCTACTGCACTTTCTTTCCTTACAATTTGCATGCTAAACAATATTATCACCCTGCATGAAAACTGAAACCTTTTAGGATAGCCATGAAACCAAAACCAAAATCAAAATTAAAAATCAAGATAAGATAAAATTCACCGCCACAATATTCAAAATATAAAATAACTAAAAATTTAATCACAAACAGAACAAAATTTACAATTGCAACTAAATTAAAACATCTCGTTGGATGATCAGGAATCCCTCAGAGGAGGTAAACTACATGTTGCTAATGAGATTTCCCACAGTTTAAATGAAAGTATGGAACTCATTAAGTTGATTTTAGTAAATTCATTTGGCTAAGTGAATCTGATGAAAATAGTGGTGTCGAAATGATGGAACCATGTGATCTTAACTAGTGTCACTATAATCAACATTAGTGTTCCCTGAATAAAATATTAAGACACCTCAATTTAAATATTTACAAAACATGACACTTCTTTTCTCTCTTACAACTAATATTTCTTTAAACTAAACCTGCCACGACGAGGAGCTTGGAGCATATATGGTGGGCAGCACGACCATTTTCAACAGCAAAACTCCTTAGAAATTAAAACAATAAGAAATAGGACTTCAAGGTAGCTTGCTTAGTGTAGCATAAATCCTCTCCTTTTTTTAGGCCCTTGCATAACCATGTTGTGCAACATATGCCCTAACTTGTCTTAAGATTCCGAGGTTGTCATCAGATGCAATATAAATCCTCCTATCTTCCAGGCCATTCACATGATTAGTATCAATTGAATGTAAGTCCTAAATAATAAAATTGATAGAATGAAACATCAAATAAATATCCTAAATCAAAACCAAACCTTAGGATAGTTGGGAAGACATCTGGATTTTCCTTGAATCTATGTCCTTCCCCTAGCCTTCTCTTTTTTGGATTATGATAAAATGAAATGTTCCAAAACATGAGCCATTCACCTATTGAATTTACAACTATCACAATTTATTAGAAAACCTAACCTTTGGAAGTCATGAATATAAATATTTTCTGATATATATTAAGAGTTTTCTTAGGTGACTTTGGTTATCTAAGATGTAATTAACTATAGGGGCTTACCCTTATAGGAAACTTAAAGTCCCTACATTAATATAAACCCTATCTAATTCCTTCATGTTAGATAAGGCAAATTGTCAGTCAATAATGGTTCGCAGACCAAAGGGATATCATGAATTCTTTAGTTTATTTGATCAAGCCTCACCCCAAGCCATGTATCTATTCATCGAGATAGACACATATCTTGTGATGAAGCGCTTGATTATCTAAACAAACGTTATGAAATCAGTTTGATTTCATATTCTTCAAAATTAAAATTTTATTTTCAAAATCCATATATATTAAACTAAATCAAAATTTTTTAAAAACTATATTTTAAACCATTTTCAAAAATTTCAAACACAAGCACAATTTCAAACACCATCAAAAGAAAATATTTTAAACGACCGACATACACATAATGTTGGTACTACTAAAATTAGAAATACCAAGTCCTCCAAAAAATTTATGCTTAGTGGTAACGTTTTAAGCAATCATATGAAGCTAACTTTTCATTATTTTATGAAAAATAAAATTATTTATAATAGAAAAAATTTTCCTTCTAATACTATAAGGAAAAACAGTTTCTCTGAACACGTAGTAGAGACAGAACCTGATTGAATAACCAATTAATTCGTGCTTACCCAAAAATTAGTAGTTCTTCGCTTCCAACCTCGAACAAAAGTATTAATTCTATCAATAATTCTAGGGCAATCAATGGTATTAAGCTTGAAGAATTAATATTAGTGCGTAAATAATCCAAATGAATAACATTTTAAGTAAATCCAAATACTTAACAAATCATGTTTCTCATAGTCTAATGAATAGATTTTGAAAAACAAAATTCAACATTTAGAAGTGTCGACACAAAGATTGGTGGATTTTTTATATTTATGGAGAATATTAGCCATACAACCTGCAGAATCAATATATGTGTGGACAAAGACAAGATAATCATCAACATAGATAAAATTTTTGATAAAATGATCATTGATACCAAAAAATACACCATAAAAATACTAATGAAAAGATAAGAGGATTAATAGAATCCTTTCATAAGCTCAAAAGAGGAATTTAAGTATTAGTGCATGATTTAAAAATATATATTGGTTGTACATTTTTTAATCAAGTATATCAAACGAGTAGGAAAGTTGAAAATTCTCATTCTATCATAAGGAAAATTTATGTTCACATTGTCAAAATCAATTTGCAAAACAATCTTAGTTAAATAATCTTTAGCATGATTAGAATTATTAAAAATCTTTAACAAAATCATTTGTCAAAATGATATTATTCTTGATATCACACTCATAAAGGAATGTTGATTGATCCTTATGAATAATGGAAGGAAGAATAGCTTTTAACCTATCACCAATCAATTTAGAAGTATTCTTATACAAAGAATTTCATTAAGAAGTAGGGATGTTCACAGTTAAAGATTGAGCATGAGATTTTTTTGGCACAAAAGTAATATCAAAATGCTTTACTCTATTGGAAAAATTAGAAATGCTAAGAAACGCTCAAAATCTAATATACATAAAGTTTCAATTAAATCCCAAGTATCCTTGAAGAAACAAGAAGTAAAACCATCTTGTCTAATTGCCTTATCTCATCCAATACTAAAAAAAAAAAATTCTTAATATCTTCATCATATAATGCTGCCATCAAATCATTGCATTTTAATTGAGATAAAGTGTAAGGGGAAGGCATAAAAGTATAATTATCATTATCACCTTGAATATGAAAATTATTAATTGAAGAGAAAAAAATTAAAACCTTATTTTTAATCTCATAATGTTAGTCAAGGAACCCATGATTCGTCTCGATCTCTCTAATGTAATTCTTATTTTTTCTAACTTTATTTTTTGATAAAGATACATAATTTCATCTCTATTTAAATGAAAAACTTCCATTGTTCATGATGTACCAAAAACATGTTTGACTTTTTATTTATATTTCGTACTCTTTTTTTTGTGATATTGCATTTTAATGGAATGTATTTTTTATGTTTTGCTGCAGGTATGACAATTTTAGGTAAATTGAGCAAAAAGAAGCAAAAGGAATGAATTTGGAGCGAAAAAAGGAAAAAACCAGACCTTTGAAGATCTAGCACCGAAGGCATGTTTTTCCAGAGAGTTCAGAAATAAAAGTTGGGTAGGACGCTGACGGCGCCCAATGTCAATTCAAGCCATATTCAATGTATTTGGAAACTTTTTGGAGGGATACTTGAGGCAACTCTTGGGAAATTCATTCCTAGAAGAACTTAAATTATTTTGGGCAGTAGAAACCAGTGTGAGTAGTGTGATGAGTGTGAGTAAAGTGTGTGTGAGTGAAGAGGAAGTCATTAGAGAGAGTTTAGAGTATAGGGTTTGGTGTTAAGTGTTGTATTGTGCGGGATTCTTCTTAAAAGAGTTGTAAGAGCAGAGGGAAAATGAGAGATTGTTTCTTCCCTAACTTTCCAAGTGAGAATTGTGTGTTGTTGTGAAGAGAGAAGAAGATCCAAGGGAACTTCAAGGGATTTGCTTGGGAAAAAAATTAAGATAAGTTTTATTTACTCCTAATTGTTTGTATGACATTGCTTTTATTTATATAATCTTTTTTTTCATATCTTCCCCATGAATTCTGAGTAGATTTCTTTATCTTTCTCCTTGCAATGATAATGGTGATGTGATACTTTAGAATGGATGTGTCATATAAAAGATTAGAAATTGTGATGATTTTCAACTTCATTCTTCATTTACTTTTTGATATGGCCAATTGATTTGTTCAAATATATTGTGAGACATACGATCCAAAAGGGTTATTCTTTCTACAACAAAAGTGGAGAGTACATTCAAACTCCATGGATGGTGAAGTTCATGGGGGTCGGGTGCAAGTAAATAGGAAAATATGTTTATTGGGCGAAGAATTGGAGATTTTAGGGTGACAGACTAAAATCTCCCATTTGGTCATAGTGTTTGGAAACTAAAGCGAGAGTTAGCCTTCAGAGGAAGGAAAGTGGGAGCTCTAGAGTGAGAGCCAGTATCCTCCCATCCTAACCACGGATATAGAGACTAAACCTAGGATTAGCCAATGTTCTTTATAACACTTAAAAGAGGGTAAAGAATAGATATGCTTCTATTTGGCATAATACTAGATTATACTAATCCTTACCATTAACTCACCATAATAACATTGTAAGGGGGAGGACACTTTCTCTAAATTTGAACCTTGTATTACAAAAACTGATTATAGTAGTAGTTACTTTAATTTGAAACTTAGAATGTAATTTAGTGATTTTAAACTCTCTAACATCGTTAAACTGTAGCATTTTTCGTAATAGATTAGGTGCTTTGTAAATTTAATATTGGATTTCTGTGCTACGCTTTAAGGTTTGCTTCCTAACTGTAGGATTGATAACCAGGACTCTGCTAGAACCTTGTATTACTTGAACAATAAGTATACATGCATATAGATTGGTTGTTACCTTCTTAAAATGATTATATTATGTGACTGAATAGAAGCTATTTGCAAAAAGTTATTACTTTGTATTTGTAGCCGCCACATCAAATTTTTGGCATAGTTGCCGATGAGACAATAGTAAATAGTAGTAACTGAAAACCTTTAATTCTTATTTATGATTCAGAGTTAGAACGTACCATTAGAAAAAAATTGCAAGAAATAAAATGAATTTAAAAATTTGAGCAAAATGGCGAACAATCTCAATAATCAAAGAATGAAAATGAACATCAACCTAGACCTTTAAGAGATTATGTGACCCTACAGCAGAACTATTCAAAATCCTGATGTAGCTGCTAATTCCTTTGAGCTTTAACATGTTATTATCTAAATGTACAAAATAATAAATTTGGTGGTACATCAAATGAAGATCCTAACTTACATCTTGCTAGTTTTCTAGAATTGTGTGCCACATTTAAATACGATGGAGTGTTGAACGACTCTGTCAGGCTTAGACTTTTTTCCTTCTTCACTAAGGGATAAAGCTAAGGCGTGGTTAAATTTGTTAGCACTTGGATATATCAAAGCTTCGGGAGAACTGTCAAAAAAAATTTTTATCCAAATATTTCCCACCTTAAAAAATCGCTAAACTTAGAAATGATATTACATCTTTTTGTCAGTTTGAAGGAGAATCAATATATGAAGAATGTGAAAGATTTAAAGATCTCCTTAGGAAGTGCAAACATCATGCTTTACCAGATTGGTTAATAATTCAAAAATATTATAATGGATTAGTGAGATCTCTTAGATCAATTATTGACGCTGCTGCTGGTGGATCGCTAATGTCAAAACCTTTTGATGACGCATATTCTTTAATGGAAGTAATGACAACTAAAAATTTTCAATGGCCCTCAGAATAGGTAAATTCAAAAAGAGTAGATAATATTCATGATTCTACTGCAATATTTGCGTTGGCTTCTCAAATTGCTGTTATTTTAAAGAAAATAGATCAATATGGAATGAACTATTCTAAAACACCTCAAGTGTTCGAAGAAAATTCATTGGGGCAGATAGTAGATTCTCAATCATCTTATGAAACTTTGAATGATATAAATAATAGACCCAACAATCCTTATGCTATATATTATAATCTCAGTTGAAAGAGCCACCCAAACTTAAACTGGAATAATAACACTGCTGCTGTTAACCGCGGTGGCGGAACAATTCTGGGAACCCATTAAGAAATTTAAACAACCAGGGAAACACAAATTTTAGACCTTCTTATCCTCCATGATTCAATAGTAACTTACAATTCAAGGAGAAGAAGTTGTCTAAAAAAGAGTTGATATTAAATATGGGTAATCAATAGAAAAGTCAAGGGAATCAGTTACAAATTCAAGGACCCCATTGCTAAGTCAATGAGCTGCTATTAAAACTATTTAAAATCAATTGGTGCATATTGCTACTGCACTTAGTAGTAGAACTTCTAGAAATTTCCCTAGTAATGTTGAGATTAACCCAAAGGAACAAAACAAAGAACAAATTAAGGTTATATAGTTAAGAAGTGGAAAATAATTGGAATCAAGAGTGCAAAATGACATTGAAGTTGAAAAAGAGAAGGTGGAGACTGATAAAGAACGTGATAACTGACCCAATGAAAAAATGTTAAGATTTTCATGCCTATTTTATGTTGATTTTGATGATACTACACTTTAATAAAGGGTATTTTTGATGATTTTTTGCAGACATAAAGATTCATGGACAGTGGAGCAAAAAAAAGCAAAAAGGAGTGAATTTGGAACAAAAAGGACCAAAAAGAAGAACATTTGATCTAAGGCGCCAACGGCGAGATCGATATCTCCGACGGCGTATTTTTCCCGAGAGTTCAGAAAATATTACAAGGAAGCCCAACGACGGTGAGATCAAGTTCGCCGACAGCGGGTCTTATGCAAGAGTGTCCAAGGCTAAGTATTCTAGAAGGCCGCCGACGGCGAGCTCGAGGGCGCCGACGGTGGGAAAGTCGGTTCTCTCATGAACTACATCGAATGTGGACGATTTCTGAAGGGATGCTTGGGAAACTATTGAAAACTCTTCAACCACTTTATAAAGAATAATTTAGAATGAAAAGTTGTCCTCTTAGGTGCTCTTGGTCCACTAGCGTCCTCTTAGTCCACTAGCGTTCTCTTAGAGTCCTCTTAGAGTCCTCTTAGTGTCATAAAGGGAGTCCTTTTAGTGTCCATTTGGGAGTCCACAAGGGTGTCCAAAGTGTGTGTGTATCTACTGTGTTTGTTAGTGTAGTTAGTGAGTTCAGATAGTGATATTTGTGAGGGATTCTTCGAAAGATTGTAAGAGTGGAAGGGAAGTGCGAGATTCCTTCCTCATTGCCATGTCGAAGGAGAATTCTGTGTACTGAAAAGAAAGGAAGAGATTCAGAGAAACTTCAAGGAGTTTGCTTGGAAAAGAATTTAAGATAAGTTGTATTTACTTATTTTAGTTTGTAGAAATCTGCTTTTATATATGAAATCCAAGTTTTATCGTATCCTCTCCATGAAATATGAGTAGTTTTTCTGTCTTTCTCCTTGTTTTGATATTTTTGTGAAATTGTGATTTGAATTAGTGTGCCAAGAAAATTATAAAAGAAGTTGTGATAATATTTGACTTAAATCTTAATTTAACTTCAATCTGGCTAATTGATTAGTTAAAATATGTTGAGTTTACAACTAAAGTGAAGATTACATCCAAGATTCAGGGAGGTTAAAGTCCTTGGAAGTAGGGTGCAAATAAATTGGGAAATAATATTCATCGGGCGTAGAATTGAAGATTTTAGAGTGACAGACTAAAATCCTCAATTCGGTCCTATCGTTTGGGTGCTGAAGTGTAGATGTTAGCCCTCAAGTGAGGGGAATGTGGGAGCTCCGAAGTGAGAGACAATATCCTCCCAGCCTAGCCGCAGATTCAGTAACCAAGCATAGGATTAGTCAATGTTCTTTATGCCTGGACCAAAGGGTAAAGAATAGGTATGCTCCTATTTGGCCCGGCACATTTTAAACTAATTCTAATTATCCGTTCACTTAAATTTCTTAACAAAGGAGAAAGATTCTTTCTTATATATTTGAAGTTCACTTTTTTAGTAGAATTAGTTATCTGTGAGTAGAAATAGTTTATTAAGTCAACCTATTATTTTCGATTGCATATTAGTGACATATAGGCAATTTCGATTTCTAAGTTGTGATTCTGAATTGGTTTCCATAATCATAGTTCGTAGCCTCTAAAATATTCCCTGTGGGATCGATATCCAGGACTCCACTAGAGCCCTGTATTACTTGAGCGATACGTATACTTGTGTTGAATAGTAAGTCTGCGATTAATGAATATATTATATACTTGTAACAATTAAAATTACGCTAAGTTCGCGCAGGTGGTTCAAGTTTTTGGCAGCGTTGCCGGGGAATATAACATAATTAGAGTAACGGACGATTTAGGACAATTAGAAAACCTTATAAAGAATTTGCAACTTATTATGATATTTAGTTAACTGTTTTATTGTGTACTGATTTTGATTGTATGCGTAAATTTAGCTCTAAAAATCTTATACCCTACGATTTGGAATTAGAACACACCGTTAGAAGCATTAGAAAACCCAGAAAAGAACCTAGAAATTCTGAAACAATGGAAAACAACGTAAATAACCAAAGAATAGAAAATGAACATCAATCTAGACCACTAAGATATTACGCTAACCCTACATTAGATGAAATTCACTTAACCATCCAAAATCCTGATGTAGTTGCTAATTCATTTGAATTTAAACCTATAAATATTCAAATGGTACAAAATAATCAATTCGGTGGAACTTCAAATGAAGATCCTAATTTACATCTTGCGGGTTTTTTAGAACTTTGTGCTAGTTTTAAATACGGTAGAGTGTCTGATGATGCTGTCAGACTTAGATTTTTCCATTTTTCACTAAGGGATAAGGCTAAGGCTTGGTTAAATTCATTAGCACCAGGATCTATTAGAAATTGGGGGGAACTTTCACAAAAATTCTTATCAAAGTTTTTTCCACCATCGAAGACTGCTAAACTTAGAAATGATATCACATCTTTCAGTCAGTATGAGGGAGAATCGATATCTGAATCTTGGTAAAAATTTAAAGAACTTTTTAGAAGATCCCACATCATGCTTTACCAGATTGGTTAATTATTCAAACTTTTTATATGGATTAGTAGGATCTCTTAGATTCATCGTTGACATTGCTGCTGGTGGATCACTAATGTTGAAACCTTTTGAAGAAGCTTATATTTTAATTGAAGAAATGGCTACTAATAATTTTCAATGGCTTGCTGAAAGGGTAAATCATAAGAAAGTAGCCAACATTCATGATTTAGATGCTTTAACTATGCTAGTTTCTCAATTTGCTTCTCTTTCAAAGAAAATAGATCAATACAGAATGAACGTTCTCAAACACCTCCAGTGTTAGAAGAAAATTCATTAGGACAAATTGTAGATGCTCAAACTTCATATGAAACTTTAAATTTGATAAATAATAGACAAAGTAACCCATATTCAAACTACTATAATCCAGGTTGGAAGAATCATCCAAACTTTAATTGGAATAGCCAAGGTAATGCTAATCTTGTTAATCCTCAGTGGGGGAATAATCCTATAAACCCAATAGGAAATATAAATAATTAAGGTAATTCCAATTATAAACCTTTTAATCGACCAGGTTTTTATAATAATTCATAATTTAAGGAGAAGAAGTTGTATATGGAAGAATTAGTTTTGAATATGGGAAATCAATTAAAAAGTCAAGGAACTACTATTCAAAACATAGAAAACCAATTGGGGCAAATTGCTACTGCATTGAGCAATAGACTTGTTGGAACTTTACCTAGCAATGTTGAAGTAAATTCTAAAGATCAAGGAAAAGAACAGATCAAGGCTATTCAATTAAGAATTGGAAAAGAGTTGGAAACAAGAGTCTAAAAATAAACTGTAGTTGAAAAGGAAAAAGTGGAAACTGAAGGAGAAAATGAAAGTTTATATCTTGATTTTCTCTGAACCCTATGAAAATTACTGTTGAAAAACCACCACCACCATTTCCTCAGAGACTAAAGCAACAAGATTTAGGAAAAAGATTTGCTAAATTCTTAGACATTTTAAAAAAATTGTCAATAAATATTCCTTTTGTTGAAGCTTTGGAACAAATGACTGATTATGTTAAATTTACAAAATATATACTAAAAAAAAAGAGGAATTTACTAGAACATGAGACCGTTGCACTCAGTGAAGAGTGTAGTGCTATAATTTAGAAGAAGCTTCCTAAAAAACATAAAGATCCTAGTAGTTTCACTATCTCGTGTGCTATTGGTGAAAAAGTTTTTGGGCGAGCATTATGTTATTTGAGAGCTAGCATAAATTTGATGCCTTTATCAACTTTTAAAAGGTTAGGAATAGGAGAAGTTGCACCAATTTCTGTAACTCTACAGTTAGCTGATCGATCTATTACACATCCTAAAGGAGTTGTAGAATATGTTTTGGTCAAGGTTGATAAATTTATCTTTATTGTGGACTTTGTCATTTTAGATATGGAAGAAGATAAGGAAATACCAATCATTTTAGAAAGACCATTCCTAGCTACAGGAAGAGCCATGATATATGTTCAAAAAGGAGAATTGACTATGAGAGTAAATGATCAAGATGTAACCTTTAACATCTCAAAGTCAATGAACTATCCTTCTATAGAAAAAGATGATGAATGTTTTAGAATGGATATATGAGATTATTTAAGGAAAGAATATTTTAAAGAGAAATTTTCAAAGATTATTTGAAGAAAATGAAGTTATGAGAAACAATAAATATAATGAAATTGATAACAAAGAAGCTGATTATATTCAGGAACAATTTGAAATGCTCGATTCAATAACACCACAAAACGCAATATTAATTCCATCTGTTGTAAAACCACATGAAATTGAACTAAAAAATCTTCCAAATCATTTGAAGTATGTATTTTTAGGAGAGTTTTCAACATTACCAGTAATTGTATCCTCAGACTTAAATGAAATTCAAGAATAAAAATTAATGCATACATTAAAAAATACAAAAAAGCTTTTGGTTGGACTCTAGCTGATATTAAGAGAATTAGCCCTTCGATTTGTATGCACAGAATTTTATTAAATGATGAACATAAACTAAGGATTGATCCATAAAGGAGACTGAACCCTATTATGAAAGAAGTAGTTAAAAAAGAGATTTTAAAATGGTTAGATGCTGGAATTATATATCCTATTTCGGATAGTACTTGGGTAAGTCCAATTCATATGGAGGAGTGACTGTTGAAGTAAATGAAAATAATGAATTAATACATATCAGACAAGTTTCCAGATGGCGTATGTATATTGATTATAGAAAATTAAATGCCGCCATTAGAAAAGATCACTTTCCTCTTCCTTTTCTAGATCAAATGTTGGATTGATTTGCTGGACATATGTTCTACTGTTTTCTGGATGGATATACTAGTTACCATCAAATTCCTCTTGCTCTTGAGGATCAAGAGAAAACAACTTTTACTAGTCCTTATGGAACTTTTGCTTTTAGAAGAATGCCTTTCGGACTATGTAATGCACCTGCAACATTCCAGAGATGTATGATGTCTATATTTAGTATGTTAATTGATAATGGAATAGAAGTATTTATGGATGATTTCTCTGTATTTCGGACGTCATTTAACGCATGCTTAAATCATTTGAAAAAATTTTGGAGTTATGCGAAAAAACTAACTTAGTTCTAAATTGGGAGATATGTCAATTTATGGTTGCAGGAGGAATTGTATTAGGGCATAAAATTTTGGAAAATGACATGGAAGTAGACCCTGCAAAAATTCAAGTTATAGCTAAATTACCACCTCCTACTACAGCGAGAGGCGTAAGAAGTTTTCTTGGACATGTTGGTTTTTACAGGCGTTATATTAAAGATTTTTCAAAAATTACCAAACCTGTATGCCAACTTTTAGAAAAGGACAAGAAATTTGAATTTACTGAAGACTGCTCAAATGCTTTTGAGTTATTAAAGGAAAAACTAATCACAACACCTGTAATAGTTTCACCTAACTGGGAGAAACCATTTGAATTAATGTGCGATGCTAGTGATTATGCTATTGGAGCTGTTCTTGGTCAAAGATATAATAAGATTTTTAAAGTAATATACTATGCTAGTAGAACTCTTAACGATGTTCAAATTAACTATACAGTTACTGAAAAAGAGTTACTGGCTATTGTATATGCTTTTGATAAATTCAGATCTTATTTAATTGGGACTAAATGTATTGTACATATTGATCACTCTACTATTAAATATTTGATGCAAAATAAGGATACTTAACCAAGATTAATTAGATGGGTATTTTTATTGCAAGAATTCAATTATAATTTGAAAAATGCTGGTGAAAAGAGATTGTTACAATTGAATGAATTAGAAGAATTAAGAAATGAATCTTATAATAACGACATAATTTATAAAGAAAAACTGAAGTTAAGGCATGATAGGAAGATTAACCAGAAGAACTTTGAACCAAGACAAGAAGTTTTGCTTTACAATACAAGGTTAAAGTTATTTCTTGGGAAATTAAAGTCTCGTTGGTTAGGACCCTTTACTGTAACTCAAGTTTATACTTATGGAGCTGTTGAAATTGAAGATCCGAAGACTGGGAATAGATTTAAAGTAAATGGACATAGATTAAAACCATATTTTGAGGGTAAAAGACCAAACTTTAAAGAAATTTTAATGCTCAGTCAACCTGAATAACACCTGAATAGGTTGGGATGATGACGTTAAACCAAGCGCTTTATGGGAGGCAACCCATAGTTATCTTTATTTGCTTGAGTGTTTGTTTGAATTTATCATTAGTTAGTAGTAGTATTAAACTCTACTACTTGTATTTACCCATTGATTATCAAGAATTTGGATCCATACAGAAAATTTGGAACGTATTTAACCACGACGTTTTTTGTGCAAAATTTTGCCTAGGGCGCCGACGGCGCGATCAATGCCACAGACGGCGGGTTTTTCCCGAGAGCCCTAGAATTTAATTGCACAGAGCTCGCCGACGGTGCCATCGAGGCCGCCGACAGCGAGATCGGTGAGTGGGCAGTTTTTCGAGTTTGAAATGATGGTTTTTGGCGGTTTTTAGCGAATTTGTCCCCTATAAACTTCCATGGACGGCTCCAAAACTCTATAGTTCTTAAAAACAAATGGAAACTTCCTTGAATTGTTCTCTAATGGCATCCAATTCATTAGATCACCCTAAAGTTTGAGTGTACAACCAGAGAAAGTTTGTTAGTGCCGAGGCGCAACGACTTTTCAACAAGGTGATGTCAAAGAGGAGGTTAATTAAAGAAAGAGGTTTGTCAATCGAGGATTAAGCAATCCTTCAACAGCAATTGAAGAAATGATCATGCGGCGAAGATGGGAAGTATTTTGCTACACTACTGCCGCAGTAGTTGTTCCAGTGGTAAAGGAGTTCTACGCCAATTTGCATGGAATCAACCAAGGAAGCGTTTATGTGCGAGGTAGGTGGATAACATTTAATTCTGGAAGAATTAATGAATTGTACATGCTTGAGAATGTTCCTGTCTGCCATTATTCGAATTTCATGCCAACGAGAGATAAGATGAATGAAATTTACCAATATTTGACGGACAAAATGAAGACTGGGAAGTTAGAGAAAACGGGTACGTCAGTTTTTCTACAACACTTTTAAATCCCGTTAAGAAATATTGGCACTTTTTCATATCTGCAAAATCATTATCGACAATGAAAATCGGTATTACAAAATAGAGTGCTATATTGAACTACTGCATTCAAATGGGATGGCCAATTGATATTGGATCAATTATTATGAAGTTCGTTTTTAGCGTAACCGTTCAAGGATTGTCTCAAGGGATTGGACATCCTTCAACAATTTTCTCAATATGCAGTCTGTTTCAAGTATCATACGAGATTTGGGAGAATGTACTACTACCCTGGAAACCTTTAGACCCAACCCGAATGTTTCCAGCCAATGATGAAGAGAATGATATGGGTGTGATTATGCATCAAACATCGTAAAACTCTATTCCTATTTGACCTCTAATAGAGGACAAGACACCGATGATCTTATACAGAATCAAGAATCAGGAGAATCAGGTACAAAATTTAATGAGTACAGTTAACAATATGCTTGATTTCTTTGATCATATCGATTGGAGGATGAAAGAACATTTTGATCATACTGGGCAATTTGAAGCAAGTTTGGTACGCTTAATGAGAAGGATGAGATGGATTGAAGAAGATTCAATTGAAGAATTCCCATCACAACCTTTTTATAACATGTTCATCCATGTTCAAGCAATGGGTGATATTAGAGGAGAAACTAGCACTGATTCAGAAGAGTAGTAGAATTGCTTTCTTTGTTTCTTTATATAGAACTTGATTTGAACTGAGTTTGTGTGTTTGCTTTCTTAATTTGCTTTTTAATAGTTGAGATTATGTTTGGAATGTTTATTTTCAACGTTTAGAGTGTTGTGGCTTAGTGCGATGCTGATTAGATGAATTTAGGTTGAGAAAATACCTGCTTATGTGTTATGTAATGTGTATTGTAACACTTGGATTTAATATATAATTGTGAAGTTTTTTTGTGTGTATCTTTATTTGTGTTAATACAGCACTAAATCACTTAAAACTTATGATTAAAATGATCAAACAGATGACGACGAGGCTTAAAATTGATCGAAATCTTAAAAATTTAAAAAATGATCAATATTTGAGAATCTCGTCGACGGCGTGCTCGAGGCTGCCGACGACCTGATTTTCCCGTGGCTATTGAACTTAAATTCAATTGAGCCAGTCGAAAATGCGCACGACCTCGCCGATGGCGAGATCCCAAAATTTACATTTTAACCACGATTTTAACTAGTTAACCGCCACTATTCATCGTCTTCATCCCTTATTTACTGAAAATTTTGACCTAGGGCTTGATAGATCTTGTATTTGAAGCGATTTCAACGCATTTTAACACCAGATTTCATCTTCCCTTGGTAAGAGCTTCCCTCTTATGTAAAAATTTTTTATTTTCACCATGAATTTCTTTCACATTAAGGAATTTTGGAAAATTGAAAATGTGGAGAAAAGAATTGGAAGAAATTCATGGAACTTGATTTAGATTATTTTAAGTCTCCTTTAGAAGCCATTGTATTATTATTTTGGAGTTTAGTTTAGATTTTTATAATTTTGATAGATCGAACAATGGCTCCACGTTAAAAGAGGAGACTTGAATTTGATGAGGCTCGATTTATAAAGGCAAAGGCTCAATCATGATACACTTCAATCTTCCAAGGAAAGAAGTGTATTCAAGATTGAGTTTTTGATAATCCTGGAGGAGAGGTGGAACGATTTATTAAAAAAAGGAGATGGGAGGACTTCTGCTACACTACCAATAAAGTTTCTATTGAAGTTGTGAGAGAGTTCTATTCCAATCTGACTCAACTTGAGGATGAGCCTGTCAAAGTAAGAGGATTTTCTGTTGATTTTAATGCTACCTGCATTAATTCTTTTTACGAGCTTCACGATTATTATTCTAACTTGAGGATGAGCCTGTTAAAGGAAGGTCTCGGTTAGACTATGTTATTGACTTTCTCACTGATGGGAAAGGGATTTGAAAAATAAAGCATTTTGAACGGATTGACTTTCCTCTATCTATGATGAATGCCACAACTAAGGAATGACATTATTTCATTTGTTCTACTCTGCTACCTACCTATCACCATAGTGAAGTATCGAGAGACAGAGCTGTTCTGAATTTCTGTATTCAGAACAATAGAAGTATAAATGTGGAGAGAATAATTTATCAGAATACTATGGCCACGGCAAAGAGTGAATCAAGTGGATATTTAGGACATCCTGGCCTAATTTATGCACTTTGCCAATTATCTGGAGTGGAAGCAAGAGATGATGAAGAATGGGTGTACCCTATGAAACCCATCAGTAGCTAATTTGAAAACTTATGAATCCCATGAGGAATGGAGATCTGGGAGTAGGAGCAAGGCACCTTCTACTAGTAGAAACATCCCTTCTACTAGTTATGACCCTCCTGCCTCTAGCTCCCCTACTCTGTATGATTTGATGAATGCAATAAGCCTGCAGAGAAAAATTTTTAAAAAGTTATATGAAAAAATAGAAAGAATTGATCAGAGGATTGAAGGATTAGAGCGGAGAGATGATCATGATAGTGAGTATCTTCAGCAGCACTCTGATTTCGAGATTGCTTATTATGATGCTCAGGCTAGACACTACAGAGGTAAACTTGATGTCAGTTTTCCTCAATGCCCCCGTTATACTCATTATCGACCCAATCCACCTGCTGACCAGAGAGATGAAGACATTGTATGGGATTTTGATGCCTAATTTGACTGTGATGTGATGTGATGTATTTGTGCTTTGTTGTAGTATTTTCATTTTATTGTTTGTATTCTGTTTTTTTGAGATGTATGTTTTGTTTTGTAGTTTGTATTTTCATTTCTGGATGATTGTGATGGATTGTGACTTTAATTGTAATTGTAAACTTTAAATTAAAAATAGTAGACAGTTTTTTCTATGTTGTGAAATGCAAATGTTATTTTATATTGTCCTATGTAGTTAATTGTTGTTGTTAAATGTTTTAGTTTATATACTTATTTTAAAATTTCATTACACCAATAAATTCTCTAAACTGTTATATGTGTAGAAAAGTTTCTAATATTATAGGTCAGTTGAAGTTAAAATTTTCATGAAGAACCTGCAAAATTTCAAAAAGACAAAAATGCCTAAAGTGCAAAGGTATGATTTATATTCAGAATTTTTCTTTCCACCCTGTATTATTTCTATTATTGAAAACTTTAAGTTTTGTAGGGAGAAAATTATTAACTATTAAGTGTTCTCAAATTAAAATATTTTCAAAATTTATAACATGATTTTTGTGATAAAATTTAATTCAGTTAACTATGTTTAGATTTTAACTAAATATGATAGAAGATTCAAGGAAATATTTTTGGTAATGAAAATCAATTTTGTAGGTTAAGATATTGGTATAAGAGGATAAGACTATAGTTAACTATTTAAAGTAAAGAAAACTTATTTTAAAATATTATTAATCTTAGGAATTTTGTTGAGAAAGAAAAGATTGGGACTCAATGATGTAAAGACTATGAATTACATACAAGGGGAAGGAATGCTATAAGTTTCAAATTTAGGAAGAGAAGAGTGAAGTTCAAAATTATTAATTGGCTATCTAGATATAGTAATCCTCACTTGAAAAAGAAAAAAAAAGAAAGGATTGAAAAACAATCCCTGAAAAGAAAATAAAAATAAAGAAAAAAATATATAGGATTGAAAAGCAATTCAAATGAAAAGAAAAGAAAAAGGAAAGTGAGGAGAAGCTTGAGGAGATGCCTTATAAAAATTTGGCTTCACTTGGATTAACCTAAAGGGAAGATTAAATACATTTATGAACTTATATTTATGGACTAGTTTCTTTACTAGTGGTGTCCTCATGGATTTTCTATCATCTAAATATTCTAAGTGAATTGATATACAACATATAGTCATTCTTGAAATGAATAGAAAACTAGAACTCTTAGACTTGATGACTAGATAACCTTACAACTATAGAGTTAATCTAATTACTTGAAAATCTTTCTGAGAATTCTTACTATGATATTTAATAAAATCAAAATTATAGTCTTTCTAAATTAAAACTTTACCACAATGAATCATAACTTTTATGTAGTACTAAAGATTACTTGAGGACAAGTAATAGTTAAGTTTGGGGGATTTTGACCGAATGAAAAAATGCTAAGATTTTCATGCCTGTTTTATGTTAATTTTGATGATATTACACTTTAAAGAAGGGTATTTTTGATGATTTATTGCAGATATGAAGATTCATGGACAATGGAGCAAAAAAATGCAGAAAGGAGCTAATTTGGAGCAAAAAGGACAAAAAAAAAAAGAAATTTTGATCTAAGGCGCCGACGACGAGATCGACGGTGCTAACGGCGAGATCGACGGCGCCGACGACGTGTTCTTCCCAAGAATTCATAAAGTATTACAAGGAAGCTCGTCGACGGTGAGATCGAGGCCACCGACAGCGGGCCTTATGCAAGAGGGTCCAAGGCTAAGTATTCTAGAAGGCCGCCGACGGCGATCTCGAGGCCGCCAATGGCAGGAAAGTCATTTTTCTTACGAAATACATTAAATGTGGACGATTTTTGAGGGGATGCTTGGGAAACTCTTGAAAAGTCCTCAACCACTTTAAAAAGAACAATTTTAGGCCGAAAAAGTGTCCTCTTAGGTCCTCTTGGTCCACTAGCGTCCTCTTAGTCCACTAGTGTTCTCTTAGAGTCCTCTTAGTGTCACAAAGGGAGTCCTCTTAGTGTCATTTTGAGAGTCCATAAGGGTGTCCAAAGTGTGTGTGCATGTGTATCTACTATGTTTGTTAGTGTAGTTAGTGAGTTTAGATAGTGATATTTGTGAGGGATTTTTCGAGAGATTGTAAGAGTGGAAGGAATGTGAGAGATTCCTTCCTCATTGCCATTACGAAGGAGAATTCTGCGTACTAAAAACAAAGGAATAGATTTAGAGGAAATTAAAGGAGTTTGCTTGGGGAGGATATTAAGATAAGTTGTATTTACTTATTTTAGTTTGTAGAACTTTGCTTTTATATATGAAATCCAAATTTTATCGTATCCTTTCCATGAAATCTGAGTAGTTTTTTGTCTTTCTCCTTATTTTGATATTTTCGTGAAATGATGATTTGAATTAGTGTGCCAAGAAAGTTATAAAAGAAGTTGTGATAATCTTTGACTTAAATCTTAATTTACTTTCAATCTGGCTAATTGATTAGTTAAAATATGTTGAGTTTACAACTAAAGTGAAGATTACATCCGAGATTCAGGGAGGTCAAAGTCCCTGGAAGTAGGGTACAAATAAATAGGGAAATAATATTCATCAAAAGTAGAACTGGAGATTTTAGAGCGACAACCTAAAATCCTCAATTCGGTCCTCTCGTTTGGGTGTTGAAGTGTAGATGTTAGCCCTCAGGCGAGAGGAACGTGGGACCTCCAAAGTAAGAGCCGGTATCCGCCCATCCTAGCTACAGATTCTTTAACCAAGCATACGATTAATCAATGTTCTTTATTCCTGGACGAAAGGGTAAAGAATAGGTATGCTCCTATTTGGCACAACACATTTTAAACTAAGTATAATTATCCTTTCACTTAAATTTCTTAACAAAGGAGAAAGATTCTTGTTTATATATTTGAACTTCACTTTATTAGTATAATTAGTTATCTGTGAGTAGAAATAGTTTATTAAGTCTTCATATTATTTTTTATTGCATATTAGTGACAGACAGGCAATTTCGATTTCCAAGTTGTGATTCTGAATTGGTTTCTATAATCCTACTTCGTAGCCTCTAAAATATTCCCTATGGGATCCATATCTGGGACTACACTAGAGCCCTGTATTACTTGAGGGATATGTATATGTTGACCTCATTTTATAATAGATCGACCCTTAACTCAAAAATAATGAACTTTAGTAAAAAAGGTTAACCCTGACCTAGTAACCAACCCTACTAACTCAACAGATCAATCATTGATCCAAAAAAAAAAATCAATTTTGATTACACTAATCAATTATTGACCCAATAACCAATTATTGACTCAATAACCAAATTATTGATTCACTATTCAATTATTGACCCAAAAATCACCTAATAGACCAACTTTTGACCTAGAAAACAACTTTGGACAAATTAATCAATTTTTGACTCAAAAATCAACCATTGATCAACCAAGATACTAAAATAATCAAATAGGATTTATTTGATTAAAGACATCACATAATCAATAAATACAACTTCAATCAACCTTGACATAAATAGGTTAGATTAGGTCAAAATACCCAGTTAATCAAATAATTAATTAAATCATTTTTAGTTAATTAATTGATTAATAAAATAAGTATTTAATATTAATTTTATATAAAAGTTTAAAGGCATGATAAAATTAAACCTTTAAAGATAATTAAATAATTAATTAAATCATTTTAATTAATTAAAATGATTAATAAAATGAATATTTAATATTTTAATTAATTTCTAACTAATTAAAATATAAAGGTTTAAAGATATGACAAAATTAAACCTTTAATTCAAGAAAAGACATAAAAATAATCAAATAATTAATTAAATCATATTAATTAATTAAATAAATTAAATAAATATTTAATATTTTAATTAATTAATTAAAATGAAAAGACATAACAAAATTAAAAAGACATTAAATAATTAATCAAATCATTTTAATTAATAAAATGAATATTTTAATTAATTCTTAAAAAAAAAGAAATGACAAACCTTTAACTTGAAAGAAGATTTTAAATTAATTAATTAATTAAAATTTATTTTACATGATTAATAAATTAAATCAAAAAAACAGAAAATGACATTCCTAAAAATCATTTTAATTAATTTAAGGATTAATATTATAATTCCATACATTTCTAATTAATTTTTAATTAGGAATGGAATTATATAAAAACAATCTTAAGTTAAATTTAAATATATGACATCACACATGATGTCATAAGCCCACCCTTATTGATTTTTAAACTTAAATCTAAGGAGATCACTAAAACCCATTAAGACCATCATGATATGATTAACACATTACCTAATCCATAACTCATCACCTTTAACCTTGGTTAAGAGTTATGATGGTGGTTAGGTTAAGGGTTAAGCTTATGTGTCAATCTCTCCATACATTATATATGACATGGCTCCATAGGTGGCAAACACCTCTCTCTTAATCCAAAATGAAGAAAACAAAACATAAGGTTAAATCTAACCAAGGTTAAGAAGCCATCATGAACTAAAAGCATAAATAATGAAAAGAAGAGGGTATGTGTCACATTTCTATCAATACACCTATTTGCATGAAATGAGGTGGCCGACCACCTTAGGGATAATTTTGGTCATCATCTTAAACACCCAATGAAATGAGAAATTAGCTTGAATCAAACCTTAACCATGGAAAAATTAAATGGTAAGAAGTTTATGCATAAAATGAGTAACATTCCCTATGTGTCATGCCATGGTAAATAAAAAGCATATGTGTCTTCATCACCTTATTTCATTTGAATTATCTAAAGGAGAGTAATCTAGCTAAACATAGCCAGCAATATCCACCTCATAAGGGAACCAATGGAAGCAAGACAAAATTAAGGGTCAATCCTTACCATGGTTAGCTTCAATGCTGAAGATCCAAATTCATAATTACCATGGTTGAAATCTATCCTCAAAGCATTAATAGGGAGGATAATAAGTTCCTTAGATGAACCCACTTCAGCCTAAGCCCATCCAATTCCCTCCCATGGCTATAAATAGAGCCTAACATAAGCCTATGCAAAGAGAGAAAGAGAGGAGAAAAGTGGCGTAAGCTCTACCTAATTCCCCCATCTCCTAACAGCAAAATTGCTCCCTAGGACCTTCGGAGTGAATCCCAATCAAAATTCAATCATTAGGTAGCTTCAAAACTCCATAAAACCAGCTAAAATAGGCTAACCCGAGAGCCAAAAACTAGTGAGGAAGTGGAGATCCTAAATCCCTATACATTTCTCAAATCTAGAAACCTTCAACACCAAAATTGTTCCCTAGGACCTAAGCAATTGAATCCTACCAAAACCAGGCTCTCAAACCCACTATAACTTTCCAATTTAACCAACCCGAGAGAGTCCAAATTGACCTAAACCAGGACAAATTTGGATTTCAAAACCAAATTATATAAAGTCAGAAATTAATCATCTTAAACTCTTTTAGGGACCAAACGAAGATGATTACAATCAAAATTGAACTTCCTCAATTTCTTTAAGCCTCTGTTCCATCAACTCACTTAAGCCGAACCACTTGTTGATCGAACTCATATCAGAACCCAATTTGGCTCCAAATTGAAGTCAGATTAAGCTTACTGAGGTCCAAACAAAGCTTCCAGATCAATCAAATCGAAGATAAATTGACTGAGACTAAGGTATGAATTTTTCATTTTAATGGCAATTCGGGTTTCATACTTTGTGAAATAAACTGTTTCAAAACCTCTGCATATCCGTATGTATATGATGGTCTGTTCGAGATGAAGGTGTAGGAACAAATCTCACTCGATTCCATCAAGAATCGAGCGAGATATTATCCCTAGATCATAGACGATCTGCGAGATAAGGGGGGATGGGGATGATGAAGCGCAGCCGTCCGATCATTTGTTTAAAGAACGGAAGGTGACGATTATTCCCCACTTGATCCGCTGTTCAGAGCCCCATAGCGGACGGGCGCGTTTTCGACACTGCCGAGGACACGCGACATTCCCTGGAAATTTCTGTTTATGTTTAGGTTTAAATAATTCAGTTAAACCTTAAAATAATCAAAAATATATATCTTTTTAAATAAAAATCACAAAAATAAAAGAAAAATATCCCTGAACTCAGGACAGTGAGGACTACAATGTGGAATTGAAACTTTTAATTTTTGATTTATATTTAATTTTTAACTAATTAAATACTCTTTGAAGTATTTTAGTTATTAAAAATAAATTATAAATCAGAAAAATATGAAATTTTTAGGATAAATCCTCAGGTCCTTAGGGATATTCTGTGATTTTTCCTAGGCTGGGAAAATTATTTAACATAAGATTTCCTAATTTTGTAAAATTTTGTAATTATTTTATTAATAATTATAAAATTTAAATTTAAGGAAATAAAAATTTGAAATTGGTTAAATAACTTAGTAAAACAGACATAAAACCTTAAAATGATAAAATTTAACTTCTAAAAATTTAAAATGACATCTTAAAATCCTTAAGGGTGAATAAATATAAACTTATATTTAATTAACCCTATAAAGTTACTTTTAAAACTTAATTAGGTCTAATCATTTTAAACTTAGTTATACATTTAGACCTTAATCATATTGGACTTAAAACAAAACAAATTAACTTTAAAAGACATTAGGTTTAGTAAACACATATTAATTAGGTTTAAAACATCTTTAAACTTAATTAATTATAATTAAACCTTAAAAGATTAGGTTTAATAAACACATATTAATTAGGTTTAAAACATTTTTAAACTTAATTAATAATAATTATACTTTAAAAGACATTAGGTTTAATAAACACATATTAATTAGGTTTAAAACATCTTTAAACTTAATTAATTATAATTAAACCTTAAAAGACATTAGGTTTAATAAACACATATTAATTAGGTTTAAAACATCTTTAAACTTAATTAATTATAATTAAACCTTGAAAGAATTTAGGTTTAATAAACACATATTAATTAGGTTTAAACCATTTTAAACTTAATTAATTATAATTAAACCTTAAAAGGCATTTGGTTTAATAAACACATATTAATTAGGTTTAAAACATCTTTAAACATAATTAATTATAATTAAACCTTAAAAGACATTAGGTTTAATAAACACGTATTAATTAGGTTTAAAACATCTTTAAACTTAATTAAGCATAATTAAACCTTAAAAGACATTAGGTCTAATAAACACACATTAATTAGGTTTAAAACATCTTTAAACTTAATTAATCATAATTAAATCTTAAAAGACATTAAGTTTAATAATAAACAAATTTGGTTTAACCCTCATTAAACCTAATTAATTAATCCTTAAGCTTTACTTACATTAGGCTTAAGTAAACTTTAAACCCTAATTAAGTCTAACCTAATTAGACTTAATTAATCCTTAAGCTTTACTTACATTAGGCTTAAGTAACCTTTAAACCCTAATTAGGTCTAACCTAATTAGAATTAATTAATCCTTAAGCTTTACTTACATTAGGCTTAAGTAACCTTTAAACCCTAATTAAGTCTAATCTAATTAGACTTAATTAATCCTTAAGCTTTACTTACGTTAGGCTTAAGTAACTCTTAAACGATAATTAAGTCTAACCTAAACCTTAGGTTCAACCCATATTGACCATAATTTAACCAAAACCTAACTTGAACTTAAATCCAAGTTAACCTAAATCTTAGGTTCAACCCATATAGAAACTAATTTAACCAAAATCTAACTTGAGTTCAACCTAATTTGAATCCAAGTTAACCTAAACCTTAGGTTCAACATAAAAATTTGAATCTAAGTAAAACATTAATTTTTTTCTTTTAAGATCAACCCTAACTTAAATTAAACCTTAAATTTAAGCTCAATTCATATTGAACTTGAATTCAATCCATCCTAAATCAAATAATAAATTTAAATCAAACCAACTTTAATTTCAATTTAAATTAAACTTACCTGAAAATTAAATTCGACTTAAATTAAACTTATTTCGATATAAATATTAAAATTTGATATAAAGTTCAAATAAAATCATAAAATTAAGTTCAACTTAAATAAAATCGAAGTTAATAAAATTGATTTATTAATTTAAATTTAAGTAGCACTAAATCTAAACTTAACATTCAAATCATAAGTAAATTTAAAGATAAATTTCCTCTGCATATTATAAAATGTGCCAACTCTGTTTTGCAGGATAACTAAAACAACAATATTAACTTCGTTTAGATTTCCTTAGCATGTTATAGGATGTGCTAACTTTATTTTGCAGGACGACATGGAACCATTGAAAACAAAACTAAAACCATTAGGATAGCCACAAAACCTAAAACAAAAACATAGTGACATTGAAATTTTTAGAATAGCAATATTAAAAAAAAAAATGATAAACAACGAAACAAAATAAAAATATGAAATGACAAAATAAAATTTTAAACCTTTAGGATAGTCGATAAAAATAGCAAAAACGACATGATTACATAATTTTTAGGATGGATAGTGGGTACATCTTTCCTTAAAAACAAATTTTTTTAGAAAACAAGTGATCAACATTAATCAGAAGTTTTCTTAGACAATTAAAGATTGTTTAAGATGTAATTAACTATAGAAGCTTGCTTCTATAGGAGATTTAAAAGAACCTATGACAGAAATCTTTGGTTATCAAAATTTCATGATTCTCCTTGTATAAAAATCCTAGGATATGGTATTTGACCCATGCTAAATTTATGCGTACTAAAAATTCAATCCCCGGCAACGGTGCCAAAAACTTGACCCGTAATCCACTGATGAAAAATATAATAATTAATGCTTTCAAATATATGTAATAGATAATAATAGCGGCTAGTGTATATAAATATAATTTTATCGAAAATATTTTACACAATAGGGGTACTACGCAAGTATACGTATCGTATCAAGTAATATAGGGCTTTGAAGCAAAGACCCCAGTATCGATCCCACGAGGAGTTAGTTATGGATTTTTAAATATTTTAATTTTATTTTTAAGTATTTCTTTTATAGTTATAAATATGATATTTTTAATTTACTAGATGCAATAATAAAGCAGTAATGAAATGATTGACGTAAATAGCAATAAGAAAACAACTTTCTTCCTTTCATTTAGTCCAAGATTTTCTAAGATAATGATAATATTCGTGGAGAATATAAATTTATGGTATTGTGCCAAATAGAAGCATTCATATTCTTTACCCTTTGATCTAGGTGCAAAGAACATTGGCTAGCCTATAGATCAGGTCCGGATGTATTGTTAGTAGAATGGGTTAATCTAGGCTCACACTACTAGATGTCCAAGGGTGGCTATGGTCGGCTCTACTAGTGACCCTTTCCTTCTCTATAAACCAAATCACAAGAATTTAGTCTGTCACTCTAAAAACTTATCAATTCTACGCCCATTATATAATATCTTCCTTTTTATTTGCACTTCACCTTGAATAACCCGCACAAGGCCTTCGACTACCCAATGATTCATGTGATATCTACTAGTTAAGAATTCATCTCCTTCTAGGTATCAAAACTCTTCAACAGATTTTAACAATTTAAATGGCCAATTTAAATAGTAAATTAAGATCCGGTATTAATATCATCACAATGTTTTAAAATAGAAATAGTTTTTAATTCTCCAACGAATTTTATATTACGTTATTTATCTTTTCATAATTGAAAGGAGAAAGTAAACTAACTACTCAGAACACATTGAATTTAAACAACAAAACATGATAATAAAACTTTGAATAAAATTACAAATACTTATCTCAAGTGTTTCTCCTACTGAACCTCTCAATTCTTCTGACTCCAAAGCAAATCAACTTCAAAAGCACCAACTCTTTAAACTCTCAATATAAACTCTACATAAAATAACTAACTAATTTATTAAGGATAGTAAAATGTGGCCCTAAAGTATCTCTCTAATTCTCTCTCTAGATGGGGCTCTAGATCGGGGGGCCGTTTTTTCTGAAGGAGTACCCTTCTATTTATAGGCTTCAAGGGTTGCCTCAAGGCACCTCTTCAAAATGTGTCCACATTCAATGAATCTTTTAGAAGGTGTGTCTGGCGTCTAGGCGCCGGAATCTGGCGCCTAGGTGCCGGACTCTGCGTACAGTTCTTCATACCTCTTCACTTTGGAAAGCACCTCTTCGCGATTAAAGCTGTTTCCAAGCGTCCAAATACATTGTATCACATGTCCTATAAACCAGGAACAACTACCAGTCTTCTAGAAGGTCCAATAACTGCTAACACCGTCAAAATAACCGTCGAAAAGTTGTTAAAAATCTTGACAGATCCCGTATCGACCTGGCGCTTAGGCACCGAATTTTGGCGCCTAGGCGCCAGACCAATAATTCTGACAATTTTGCATTTTGGCTCCATTTTTGCTCCTTTTTGCTCCTTTTTGCTCCTTTTTCACTTTTTTTCCTTCTTGAACATTTTTCCATCACCTATATCCAAAAACACAAAAATACCTTTCATTAAAGCATAATATCCTTAAAAATTTGATAAAAAACAAGGCATAAAAATGGGTATTTTTTTCATGGATCAAAATCCCCCAAACTTAAACGTTACTTGTCCTCAAGTAACCCTTTTTACTCTATAAAATGTATAACATTTGGAATGAAAGATAAATATTTAAGACTCCTTGAAATTTTTGATCTTATAAAGGCTTTAGTAAATTATTAACCAAATTTCACTAAGTTTAATTTTAAGAATTTAAAGAATATTCAACTACCAAATCATAAGACTTCAAAAATTTTTCATTCATTTTGAAAATAATAGACGTTTATTATATTAAGATCACATAGATTATTTACAAGAAAAAGATTTCATGAAAAGTCCTTCCAAAATAAAGATTCATGCATAAAAATTAAGTAAAGTATGTAACTAGTTTTTTTCATATAAGATAATTCAAGTGAAGCCAATTTTTGATTAGGCATATCCTCAAGCTTCTCTTCTTTCTTTTTTTTTTTTTTTTCTCAGTGAGGATTACTGTATCTGGATAGCCTGTTAATGATTTTGAACTTCATTATCCTTAAATTATATTTTCAAACTTTTACATTTTCACTTAATTATTATAACATGAATAGAATTTCAAAAAGACTTTCAATCTTTTTTTTTTCAAGTTATAATTTTTTATTTCTTTATACTTCTAAAACTCAATTATTTCTATTATGAATAGAAAAATTTCTTAATCTTATTCTTCTTTAAGTTAAATAATTCTATTCTTAAAATCAATCAAAGTTATTATAATTTTGGTTAAGTCCACTAAATTATTTATAATTTCAAAAATTTAAGTGATTTTAAATAGATTCTTCATTCCTTATGTTATGTTAAGATTTTTTTAGAAAAATTAGTTTATTAAGGACAAATAAAATTTAAAATTGCATGTATTTTCCCTTCCCCCAAACTTAAGTTTTGGTATATCATAAAAAAAATAAAGTATGAGAGAAAGAAAAGTATAATTTAAAAAGGAATTTTATAAGCATGTATAAAAAAATTCTAGAAAGAAATATAATTTACTTATGCACATGCTTTTTATGAGTATTACAGAAATAATGAAGCATATAAAAGTAAACAGACTCAAAAATTTTTTATTATTTTTTTTTTTAAAATTTATATGGCAGCAGATTGAATTAAATAACTATATTACTAACGAAATAGAATAACATTACTAACTATTCTAGAATACTAAGCGATAGAGTTGAAACAAAAATAAACACAAATTCATTCAAATTTCGATCCGCAACTAAATATCTAAAACAGTCTCAACATCAAATAATTCATACAAAGTCTCATAAACAAATCTAAACTAGCAAACAACAAACAACAATCAGTACTAGCAAACAAAAACTAAACTAACAACAGACTCAGCACATCTCAGAGGTAAATCGGGCTACTAATCACTATCTGTAGCCTCATCATCATCATCACCAAAAGAAAACTCCACATCCTTAGGTTCATCATATGGTGAAAATCTAGGACAGGTGCGAAACTGAATATCATGCTCACCCTTCAAGAATCTAACTAAAGACTCTGAATACTCAGCATCATACTCACTCTTCCTCTGAGTGTAATTAGATAGGTGATCAATTTTCTTATCCATAGTATCAACTCGCGGTGAGTTAGAAATAACTCATTCCGTCGCTCCGAAACCGATCATGCATCGATTCCTAAAAACTAGACGGTGGCTCGGCAGTAGAAGTAGAAGGTCTGGAAGTGGAAGCTCTACTTGGAGTAGGTGCAGAAGTAGAAGGTGCTGTAGATCTCTTTCCACGAAGACGATCATAGATATTAACACTCTCCTGCCTAATTGGCTTAGTAGACTTCAGCTTCTCCTCAGAAATATCAGCAGTGACTCCATTGTTCACACATAAAGTATAAATTAGAGATGAGAATCCTAGTCTTACAGAAGTACTGGATCTAGCATTAGACTCCACAGAATCATAAATAATACTGCCGACATCTACCGGCTTCCTCTCCTGAATGCTGTAGTTTAAGATAGCTCGATCTCTAGTTACTTCGCTCAGGTGGTTTGAAGGTATAAGTCTTGCAGAAATAAAGTAATGCCATGCCTTTGAAATACCATTTAACTTAGAAGATTTGAAATTTACCCGTTTATCGTTCCGGATCTTCCAAGCTCTAGTGTCGTCAGTCAAATAAGCAATAATCATCTCAAGATCTCCCTCAGATGGAGATAATCCAGAATAGTGGCACTCGATGGTAGGTGGCAGTCCATAAAAAACATTGATCCTTTCCGGAGTAAATCCTACTCCAACTCCTCTGACGAAGACTTCGTAGTCTTCCACAACCAAAAAGTTAGCATAAAATTCGTGCACGACTGGAATAACAACAACAGCGGTGAAATAACAGAATCGTTGTCAGTTGTGCGCAACGATCGTGTTCTCGATCATTTCACCAGGATTGTAAAAGCTTCGCTCTGACATAAATTTTCTGGACGTCGCAAATTCGTTATATCGAAAATATGCTGCCGCAGTCACGAACTTGCTACTGTCAAAATTTTCTCGTGCCTTTCCTCGCTTAGATTTTGGTGCCATCTAAACGTGAAAGAAAACACAAATAAATTAACGAATCAAAGATTTAAACTCTTTTTAAGCCTAAGAAACTTAAAATGAGGTTAAAAGTTCATGGAGAAACATTAAAAATCAAAATTTTTCTCAAAATTTTGGTTTTTAGCCAAAAATAGGAAAAACTATGGTGAAAATAAAAAATAAATGGATTAGAGTGTAGATCTGACCTTGAGATGAAGAAATCAAGTGATTTCGGGCTCAAAATCTTGATGTTTTGACCTCAAAATGGATTTAGAAGGTGGGTTTTCATGAAAAAGAGGAAGGAGATGAAGCTTAGGCATCAAAAATGGCTAATGTGGGTTTAAATGGTGATTTTCGGGTAAGCAGACCGAACCGGCGCCTAGGCGCCAGACTCGCCTATCCAAAAAAAATCACTTTAAAAATTTTATTTTCCACCAAAATTCATAAATTAAACTTCTAATTGCTCATATAAAAGTATTGCTTCAGTTTCCATCTTCCAAAATATTTTCCAAAAATTTTAAAAGTTAAAAATTAAATCCACCAATTAAACAAAAGTTTAAATCAAACTCTTCTAATTCCAATCATGATTTTCAATTTCGGGCTCAATACAATTCGGATAAGTATCATAATATGATTCAAGTTCTAACAACAATCAAATAACACAAATTTGAAAGCAAATATAACACACATTGAACATGAAAACAAACACACAAACAAACACAATCGATTCACTAAATCGATACAACGACACATTAAATAAATCACAATCTCAACACATCACAATCTAATTCCCATTATCTTCGTAAGGAAAACTATTCAGCCCACTTGGAAAGAATGCTAACGCCCTTGGAAAATCCGTAGCCATTTTCTCGTCGATCCAATTATTCTTCACATACATCTCCACTTTAGTATCTTGATAAGCCGCTAGATGATCAAATTGAAGTTTCGCCTGCCATTCTAGATGTTTAATATGATGAAACTTCTCAAGAAGGCGATCTCCAATGCTTTTAAATTCTGCTTCAAACTTATCTAGACGACTAGAAATTTTCTCCAAACCTACAGCGATGAAACCATTGAAGTAGGGTTGAGGATCCTTTAAGACCTTGTCTCTAGCCTCTTCTCCAAGATTTCTCCTCTCCATTTCTTCAAAAACCCTCTATATTCTCTCAATAATGAAGTGTATGGGTCGAAATAATGATTGCATAGGGATTGAGGACGAAGATAGGCTAATTTATAAGAGAAAATCATGTGAAAAACTAAAGATTTTCAGTTTTGACATGATCCAGTAACTGTGGCGCTTAGGCGCCAAATCTGGCACCTAGGCGCCAGACCCATCGACACATAGTTTATTCTGGCGCTTAGGCGCCAAATCTGGCACCTAGGCGCCGGAACCATGTTCGACTCTATTTCGCCTAACGTCAAATTTCAAAGTTTCGTTCTCCAAAATAGGTATTTTAGAATGGTAAGATCAATATAGACTCAGTAACACAAATTATAAGCAATCATAATGAAGGTTAACTTGATCTTCTTTTTACTCATATATGAAATAGAGTGATCCAATGTCTAAGCTTTATATATTTCGAGATAATTTTCAGCTTAAGTCAATAAAGACTTGTTTAACGTCGTCAGCCCGACCTAATTAAGTTTTTAATCAGGTAGACTCAACTCATAAGCCTCTTTATAAATCTTTTTAATATCTCCCAAATAAGGCTTCAGTCTTAATCCATTAACTTTAAAAATTTTTCCCGTTTTGGGATCTTTAATATCCACAGCTCCATAATGGTATACTTTTTTAACTATATACGGTCCTATCCATTATGCTCTTAATTTTCCAGGAAAAAGTCTTAAACGAGTATTAAATAATAATACTTCTTGTCCAGGCTCAAATATTTTTCCTGAAATATTTTTATCATGTAATATTTTCATTTTCTCTTTATAAATCCTTGCATTTTCATATGATTCATTTCTTATTTCATCCATCTCATTTAATTGCAATAATCATTTTTCTCCTGCAGTATCCAAATCAAAATTAAACTCCTTTATCGCCCAATAAGCTTTATGTTTAAGTTCAACAGGTAAGTGACAATATTTACCATAAACTAACCGGTAAGGTGACATTCCGATTGGTGTCTTATAAGCTGTTCTATAAGCCCATAATGCAGAATCAAGTCTATCAACCCAATCAGTTCTTTTAGGATTAACGGTCTTCTCTAAAATTCTTTTAATTTCTCTGTTTGATACTTCAGTAATTCCACTTGTTTGTGGGTGATATGCAGTTGTAATTCTGTGTTTGATTCCAAATTTTTCCAATAATGATTGAATTCTTATATTTCTAAAATGACTTCCACCATCTGTGATAATTACCTTAGGCATTCCAAATCTTGAAAAAATCATCTTCTTTAAAAATTTTGAAACACTTTTGGAATCACAACTAGGTAAAGCTACGACTTCAATCCACTTTGAAGCATAATCACCCGCTAATAAAATATAAATCTTTCCAGATGATGGTACAAATGGTCCCATAAAGTCTAAACCCCATATATCGAAAATTTCAACTTCCAATATATAGTTTAAAGGCATTTCATCTTTCTTGGATATATTTCCCATCCTTTGACATCAATCACATGTTTTCAAATAATGTCTCACATCTTTAAATAAGGTAGGCCAATAAAATCCTTAATTTAAATTTTAAATGCAGTTTTATCTACTCCAAAGTGTCCTCCAAATTCGAATCATGACATTTTTGAATAATAAGCATAAGTTTCTTCATAAGTTATGCATCTACGAATTACGTAATCTCTTCCTAATTTAAATAAATGAGGATCTTTCCAAATATAAGATTTAGCATCATTTTTAAATTTCTTAATAAATTTGTTATCCAATCCATAAGGTAAAATATTGCTAACTAAATAGTTAACTATATCTACATACCAAGGTGTTTGGCATCCTTGAATAACATACAAATGTTCATCACGAAATTTCTCATTTATATTTTCTTCAGTAATAACATCATTCTTAATTCTAGATAAATGATCATCAATTTGGTTATTCGTTCCTTTTCTATCTACTATTTGAAAATCAAATTCTTGTAGAAGTAAAACCAATCTTATCAATCTAGGTTTAGCATCTTTTTTCAACATTAAATATTTAATAGCGGAATGATCAGTATGAACTATGCATTTGGTACCAAGAAGATAAGGTCTAAATTTATCAAAGGCATATACTATAGCTAAAAGCTCTTTCTTAGTAGTAGTGTAATTTCTTTGAGTTTCAGTAAGAGTTTTACTAGCATAATATATAACTTTGAAAATTTTCTCATATTTTTGTCCCAATACAGCTCCAATTGCAAAATCACTTGCATCGCACATTAATTCAAAAGGTTTATTCCAATTAGGTGCAATAATTATAGGTGCAGTTATTAATTTTTCTTTTAAAATATTGAATGCATTAACACAGTCTTCATTAAATTAAAATTTAGCTTATTCTTCCAATAAATGACAAAGAGGTTTAGCAATTTTAGAAAAATCCTTTATATATCTTCTATAAAATCCAAGCATGACCTGTAAAACTTCTCACATCGTAATGAGTAGTAGGGGTTGCAGTTCAACAATAATTTTTACTTTTGCTTGATTAACTTCCATCCCTTTTTGTGAAACTTTGTGACCAAGTACAATGCCTTTTGTGACCATAAATTGACATTTTTCCCAGTTAAGAACTAAATTTATTTCTTCACATCTTTTCAGAATTTTGGAAAAATTTTCCAAACAAGATTCAAAAGAAGTTCCAAAAACTGAAAAATCGTCCATGAATACTTCAATTCCTTTGTCAATCAAATCATAAAATATTGACATCATACATCTTTGAAAAGTTGCAGGTGCATTACATAAACCAAAAGGCATTCTTCTAAAGGCAAATGTTCCATAAGGACTTGTAAACGTTGTTTTCTCTTGGTCCTCAGGAGCGATAAGTAATTGATGATAACCAGAATATCCATCCAGAAAACAAAAATATGAGTGTCCAGCTAATTTGTCAAGCATTTTATCCAAGAAAGGTAAAGGAAAATGATCCTTTCTAATGGCGTCATTTAACTTCCGATAATCAATGCTAATTCGCCATCCAGTAACTTTTCTTGTAGGAATTAGTTCATTTTTATCATTGACAGTGACAGTTACTCCTCCTTTCTTCGGAACACAATGAATAGGACTTACCCATTGGCTATCCGAAATAGGATAAATAATTCTAGCATCTAACCATTTTAAAATTTCTTTTTTAACAACCTCTTTCTTGATAGGATTTAATCTTCTTTTCGGTTCAATAGTAGGTTTAAAATTTTCTTCCATTAAAATTCTATGCATACAAATGGAAGGGCTTATTCCTCTTATATCAGTAATAGTACAACCAAAAGCTTTCTTATAATTCTTTAACACTCCTATTAATTTTTCTTCTTGATCTAAACTTAGCTCAGAAGAAATAATAATAGGTAAAGTTAATGAATTTCCAAGAAATGCAAACTTCAAATGTAAAGGTAACATTTTTAATTCCGAGTTCGGGGGCTTTTTAATTGAGGGTAAAAGTATATCATTTTGAGTTATGTCTAAAGTTTCCAGGTTATCTTTAATATAATGAGTTTCTTTAAATAATTCTTCTTCTTTTAGTTCTTCATTTTCATCAGTTAAAAATTCAATTTCTTCTTCAGGAATAATTTTACATTTTTCTCGATAGTGTTTTTAATTATAAAATAAAAAATATCCATTCGATAGCATTTTTCTTTGTCAGGGTACTTCATCGATTTAAGAACATTGAATTTAATCTCTTGATCATTAACTCTCATAGTTAATTCTCCTTTTTGCACTTCAATCATAGCTCGTCCGGTAGCTAGAAAAGGTCTCCCTAAAATAATTGGTATTTCTTTAGCTTCTTCCATATCAAGTACAATGAAATCCACAGGGAAGATAAATTTATCTACTTTACCAAGTACATCCTCTATAACTCCTTTAGGGTAAGTGATAGATCTATAAGCTAACTGAACGGTTACAGTGGTGGGAGTAATCTCTCCTAAATTCAACCTTCAATAGATAGAAAATGGCATGAGATTAATACTTGCTCCTAAATCACATAAAGTTTTTCCACAAAATTTTTCTCCAATAGCACAAAGTATAGTAAAACTTCCATGAACTTTAAGTTTCTGAGGTAATTTCTTTTGAATTATTGCACTTCCTTCTTCACTTAATGCAACAGTTTCAAAGGCTTCAAATTATCGTTTCATACTTAATATATCCTTCATAAATTTTGCATAAGTTGGCATCTGTTCCAAAGCTTCAGTAAAAGGTATGTTTATAGTAAGTTTCTTAAAAATTTCAAAGAACTTAGAAAATTGATGATCAAGCTTACGCTGTTTTAATCTTTGAGGAAAAGGTGGTGGTGGTTTTTCAACTTCCACATTAATAGAAATATTAGTTTGATCTTGATTAGGAGAAGGAGTTTCTTTAGGTTTTTCAATCTCTTTTTCAATTTCATTCTGCATTCTTTCTTTTAATTCCCTAAGTTGTACAGCTTTAACATGTTCATGTTCTTTTCCAGTTTCTTTTGGATTAATTTCAACATTACTAGGAAGTGTTCCTGGAGGTCTGTGATTAATTAAATTAGCGATTTGTCCCATTTGATTCTCAATATTACGAATAGCAGTATTTTGATTTTATAATTGATTACTCATTTGTAAAATTAATTCTTCTATTGATAACTTTTTTTGTTGATTATTAAATCCAGGTGGTTTATAATTTGAATTTACTTGATTATTCCAATTTCTAGTTGGATGGGATTGATTATTACCCCATTATTGTTGTTGATTATTCCAGTTAAAATTAGGGTGATTTTTCCATCCAGGATTATAATAATTTGAATACAGATTATTTTTACTAGCAATAGCTCGTAAAGTTTTAATAATTTGAGAATCTTCAATATTAGATGAGTTGTTATGTGATATGTTGATGGCAAAATTATCTAATTTCCTAGATATTGCAGCTACTTGTGCTAAGATAGAAAAGGCTTCGTTATCTTGAATACTTGACATTCTTTTAGGATTAATCCTTTTAGAAGGCCATTGAAAATTTTTGTTAGCCATTTTTTCAATTAAAGTATAAGCTTCTTCAAATGATTTAGACATTAAAGAACCTCCAGCAGCAGCATTAATAATTGATTTTAGTGATCCAATTAAACTATTATAAAATGTTTGAACAATTAACCAATCAGGTAAAGCATGATGAGGACATTTTCTTAATAGTTCTTTAAATCTTTCCCAAGTTTCATAAATTGTCTCCCTGTCAAATTAACTAAATGAAGTAATATCATTTCTTAATTTAGCAGTTTTAGAAGGAGGAAAATATTTAGCAAGGAATTTTTGTGCCATTTCAGCCCATGTTTTAATAGAACCTGTTGCTAATGAGTTCAACCACATCTTTGCTTTATCTCTTAAAGAAAAAGGAAATAGTCTAAGTCTAATAGCATCATCAGAAACATTGTTATATTTAAAGGTAGCACAAAGTTCTAAAAAACTAGCAAGGTGTAATTTTGGATCCTCATTTGGTGTTCCTCCAAATTGATTATTTTGAACCATTTGAATGATAGATGGTTTAAGCTTAAAAGACTTAGCATCTACAGTATGTATTTGAATACTACTATGAAGTTCATCAACTGTAGGGTTAGCATAATGCTTTAATGGTTTGTAAACACTTTGTTCATTAATTTCAATTGGATTTTGTAAATTGTTATGTAAATTAGCCATCTCTTGGATTTTTTGAGTTTGTTTTCCTTTTTTAATTCTTTTAACAGTTC
This sequence comes from Papilionanthe hookeriana x Papilionanthe teres, assembly GCA_022702705.1. Lineage (NCBI taxonomy): Eukaryota > Viridiplantae > Streptophyta > Magnoliopsida > Asparagales > Orchidaceae > Papilionanthe > Papilionanthe hookeriana x Papilionanthe teres. The sequence continues at coordinate 37,121,920 of CM040425.1, read as the reverse complement.
TTTCTAATTCAGAATCTATGGTACTAATCCTTCAGATCCAGCACTACGCATAAAAAGTAAATTAGCAATAAATGAAATCTCTACTTATTAGTAAAAAAAATATATATATATTTATTATTATTATTTTTTATTTTTTATATTTTTGACAATAAAAGAAAATGAATAAAATAAAATAAAAATATTTAAAACCTAAAAATTTGCCTCCGCTCCTCCCCGGGCAACGGCGCTAAAAACTTGACCTACGCTAAATATATGCGTACTAAAAATTCAATCCCCGGCAACGGTGCCAAAAACTTGACCCGTAATCCATTGATGAAAAATATAATAATAATGCTTTCAAATATATGTAATAGATAATAATAGCGGCTAGTGTATATAAATATAATTTTATCGAAAATATTTTACACACTATGGGTACTACGAGAGTATACGTATCGTATCAAGTAATATAGGGCTTTGAAACAAAGACCCCAGTATCGATCCCACGAGGAGTGAGTTATGGATTTTTAAATATTTTAATTTTATTTTTAAGTATTTCTTTTATAGTTATAAATTTGATATTTTTAATTTATTAGATGCAATAATAAAGCAGTAATGAAATGATTGATGTAAATAGCAATAAGAAAACAACTTTCTTCCTTTCAATTAATCCAAGATTTTCTAAGATAATGATAATATTCGTGAAAAATATAAATTTATGGTATTGTTCCAAATAGAAGCATTCATATTCTTTACCCTTTGATCCGGGTTCAAATAACATTGGCTAGCTTTATAGATCGAGTCACGATGTATTGTTAGTAGAATGGGTTAATCTAGGCTCACACTACTTAGATGTCCGAGGGTGGCTATGGTCGGCCCTACTAGTGACCCTTTCCTTCTCTATAAACCAAATCACAAGAATTTAGTCTGTCATTCTAAAAACTTATCAATTCTATGCCCATTATATAATATCTTCCTATTTATTTGCACTTCACCTTGAATAACCAGCACAAGGCCTTCGACTACCCAAGGATTCATGTGATATCTACTAGTTAAGAATTCATCTCCTTCTAGGTATCAAAACTCTTCAACAGATTTTAACAATTTAAATGGCCAATTTAAATAGTAAATTAAGATCCGGTATTAATATCATCACAATGTTTTAAAATATAAATAGTTTTTATTTCTCCAACGAATTTTATATTATCTTATTTATCTTTTCATAATTGAAAGGAGAAAGTAAACTAACTACTCAGAATACATTGAATTTAAACAACAAAACATGATAATAAAACTTTGAATAAAATTACAAATACTTATCTCAAGTGTTTCTCCTACTGAACCTCTGAATTCTTCTGACTCCAAAGCAAATCAACTTCAAAAGCACCAACTGTTTAAACTCTCAATACAAACTCTAAATAAAAGAACTAACTAATTTATGAAGTATAGTAAAATGTGGCACAAAAGTATCTCTCTAATTCTCTCTCAAGATGGGGCTCTAGATAGGGGGGCCGTTTTTTCTGAAGGAATACCCTCCTATTTATAGGCTTCAAGGGTTGCCTCAAGGCACCACTTCAAAATGTGTCCACATTCGATGAATCTTCAAGAAGGTGTGTCTGGATCGCACCTCTTCGCGATTAAAACTATTTCCAAGCATCCAAATACATTGTATCACATGTCCTATAAACCAGGAACAAATGCGAGTCTCCTAAAAGGTCCGATTATCGCTAACACCATCAAAATAACCTTCCAAAAGTCATCAAAAATCTTGACAGATCCTATATCGACACGGCGCCTGGCGCGGATTCAGCGCTAGGCGCCAGACCAATAATTTTGATAATTTTGCATTTTGGCTCCATTTTTGCTCCTTATTGCTCCTTTTTCACTTTTTTTCCTTCTTGAACATTTTTCCATCACGTATATGCAAAAACAAAAAAATACGTTTCATTAAAGCATAATATCCTAAAAAATTTGATAAAAATCAAGGCATAAAATGGGTATTTTTTTCATGGATCAGTATTCTAGAATCTTCTCCTATAAGGATCATCATAAACATCATTTTCTATTGTACCCTATTATTCCTAAATTTCTCAAATCCTCTATAGGATCTATAGAAATAAAACTAGGGCAATATCGAACAGAATGGCGACCCCTTGACATCGACATCTCCTTAACGACGATGAAATAAAATCAACATTTTTCCTTCCGTCGTCTCCAGTATACTTGTGTTGAATAGTAACTCTGTGATTAAAGATTATATTATATACTTGTTACAAAAATTAAAATTATGCTAAGTTCGAGCGGGGTGGTTCAGTAACATATAACCAGATTTAGAATATCCGCTTAAACCAATGAAAATTATCGTACAAAGACCACCACCTAGGTCTCCTCAAAGATTGAAACAACAAAAGAGTGAAAAAAAATTTCAAAATTCATTGAAATCCTTAAAAAATTATCAGTAAATATCCATTTTGTTGAAGTGTTATAACAAATGCCCAATTATGTGAAGTCTATGAAGGATATGTTAAATAAGAAAAGTAAGTTTACAAATAATGAGACGGTTGTACTCAATGAGGAGTGCATCAAAATTATTTAGAAAAAGCTTTTTGAAAACTCAAGGATCTTGGTAGTTTCACTATACCTTGTGCTATTGGAGAAAATGTTTTTAGAAGAGCATTATATGATCTTGGAGCCAGCCAGCATTAATCTCATGCCTCTATCAACTTTCAAAATTTTGGGAATAGGAGAAATTCCTCCTACTTCAGTAACTCTTCAGTTAGTTGATCACTCTATTATTTATCCTAAAGGAGTTACTGAAGTCATTTTTGATTAGTTTAATAAATTTATCTTCCTTGTGAATTTTATTTTTTTGGATATGGAGGAAGATAAAGAAATTCCTATAATTTTGAGAAGACCATTCCTTGCGACAGGATGAGCTATGATAGATGTTCAAAAAGGAGAATTAACTATGAGAGTTAATGATCAAGAAGTGACATTCAATATATCAAAAACTATGAAATATCCATCAGCATAAAAGGATGATGAATGCTTTCGAATAGATATTTATGATTATTTATAAAATGAGCATTTTACGGAGAAATATGAAAATAAACTTGAACAATAAAACATTAAGAGTGAGATGAAATGGAAGAAAAATATGTTGAGACAAATAGTGAAGAACTGGATTGTGAAATTAAACAAATTTTGGAGAAATATGTAAATCCTAATAAATTAAATTGGTATGTGAGATTAGATATTGCATTATGGGCATATAGGACTGCTTATAAAACTCCTATAAGATTGTCTCCTTATGAACAAATTTTTGGAAAAAGTTGTCGTTTACTAGTTGAATTAGAATATAAAGCATAATGGGTGATTAAAGAGTTAATTTCAATTTAAAAGATGCTAGTGAGAAAAGATTATTGCAACTTAATTAATTGGAAGAAATGAGAAATGAATCTTATAATAATGAAAGAATTTATAAAGAGAAGATGAAGTTATGGCAGGATCGAAAGATTATAAGAAGGAGATTTGAACCTGGACAAGAAGTTTTGTTATATAATACAAGATTAAGACTATTTCCTGGAAAACTTAAGCCTAGGTGGTTAGGACCTTTCATTGTGATAAAAGTCTTTGTTGATATTGAGGATCCAAAACCCGAAAGAACATTTAAAGTTAATAGGCATCAATTAAAACCATATTTTGAAGGTTCACTATCAAATTTTAAAGATGTTTTAATGTTAAGTCATCCTGAATGAAATTAATGTTTGTCGGGTTGATGACGTTAAACCAAGCGCTTTATCGGATGCAACCCATATTTATTTATGTTGTTTAGTTTGTTTTGATTGAGTTATAGTTGTTATTTTTATTAGATAGACCGATATTTGAGTCCTACACTCTCATAATTATCTTATATGGTGCAACTTATTGGATTAAATCAAAGATTTGGAGATTATTTGGACAAAAAAGATGTTTGAGCAAAGTTGTGAACTGGCGCCGACTGCGCTTGATTCAGCGCCAACAGCTCCTGATTAAGCGCTGACGGTGCCCAAACCGGTGCGATGGCTCCCAAACTGGTCTCAACGACAGATTATTCCAGAGAGCAACTTAATATTTCGGGGCTTGGGCGCTGATGGCGCTAATGACCAGAGAACAGTTTTTGGAGTTTCAATTGGCAGGATTTTGCAGTTTTGAGCTGGAATTTCACATTATAACTCCTTAAACTCAGTTTTAAACCCATTCACTCCAGAAAAAACGAAAAGGAAGTTCCAAAATTTGCATTCTATGGCTTCCGACTTCTTTGAATCTCCAAAATTTAGAGTTTTCAACAAGTGGAAGTTTGTTAGTTTCAAGGTGCAGCGACTTTGTGACAAAGTCCTTATAAAGTGGAGGCTTATCAAAGAACGAGGCTTTGTCCATCGAGGTATGATAGTTCCTAGTACTCGTGTTGAAGAAATTATTATACAGAGGCATTGGGAAATGTTTTGTTACACTACTGCTGCAGTAGTCATTTTTATGGTGTAGGAATTTTATGCAAATCTTCATGGAATCAACCAAGGAATCGTCTATGTGCGAGGTAGGTGGATATCATTCACTCCTTCCAAGATAATGAACTCTTTATGATAGATAATGTGCCAATTTGTCATTACACAATTCGTACTTACAAGAGTCAATATGAATACAATTTATCGATATTTGATGGATGAAAGTGAAGATTGAGAGATAAGAGACGACGAGTATGTCAATTTCTCCACAACTTTATTGAATCCTGTGTTGAAGCAATGGAATTTCTTTATATCTTCTAAATTACTCCCGACTATGAAAATTAGCAAAGTGACAAAGGAAAGTGTGATATTAAATTATTGCATTCAGACTGATAGACCTATTGATATTGGCACTATAATTGTGAAATCTGTTTTGAGATTAAAGCACAGATCAAACTACGTTTGGGACATCCTTCTTAAATATTTCTACTTTGCAGACAGTCACAAGTGCCATATGAAAGTTGGGAAAAAGTGCTTCATGCCTGGATGCTCATGGAACAAACTAATATTTATGATTGTCCAGTACGTGAAGATGAAACTGATCTGAGTACAATAGTGGGCCAACCATGTTAGAGTTTATTACCTATTCAATCTATTTTTTTCTGAAAGTATGCTTTTGATTCTAAGGAAGATCAAGAAACTGGAGAAAGAGGTACAAAATCTTATGAATGCTATTAATAATATATCTGAATTATTTGATTATCTAGATTGGAGGATGAAGGAACAGTTTGATCATACTGGACGTATGGAAGAATGATTGATACGATTGATGAAGAAGAAGGCTTAGATTGCAGAGGATTCAACTGATGAATTTCCGTATCGACCCTTCTATAATTTGTTTTTTCACCACCAATACTTGGGAGATATCATAAATGATAGCACTGATGTTGATGAAGAGTATTAATGCTCTATTTTTATCTATTTTTTAAAGTATTTGGACTTTAATTGTTTGAGTTTAATTGATAATTGTTTGCTTATAGTGTGATTTGAGATATATTATGTTTGAGATTTGAATCTTTGTCATGTTTTCAGTGTTATAGTGTTGTGGTTTGATTACGACGCTGAGTTTATGATGTGATAAACTGATTGATGTGTATATGTTTGTAACTTTGGATTTTATATATAAAAGTGATACGTGTTGTTTGTGTAATATTGGTTTTAGTTCATCTCTAATTAGTAATTTTTTATGTTTAAAAAAATACTATTAGATGGTGTCATAACTTGGAAATGATTAAAATCATGAAATTTTTAGAACTCTAAATTTGGGAGCCGACAACACCAGAAGGGGCGCCGACAGTGAGATTTTTCCAAGAGTTCCCTTATTTTAAATCAGTATAGCGCCGACAGTGCCCAGTACCTAAAATTGCCCAGAACCTCTTAAAATTGTGATTTTTGACCCTTTGACTCCATCTGACTGTCTTCTACCTCCAGCCATTGCAAAACATTCACCAGGGCTGGCTTAAACTTGGATTTGAGGCAATTTCAGAGCTTTTTGAGGTTGGATCTTATCTTCTCTTGGTAAGAGCTCTACTTTAAGCTATATATTTTTTATTTTCACCATGGAAATCTCTTACATTATAGAGATCCGAAAATTTGCAGATTTTGAAGAAATTTTGAGAAAATCCATGGTGAAACGCTCTTACTTGCTAGATTTGACTTTGGAGCTTATTACATTGTGATATTGGAATTCATTCAGATTTATTTTTGATTTTCTAGAGATTTTGATATGGCCCCAAAGATATTTATGGGGAAGAGAAAAGTTGGTTTTGATGAAAGATGATTTATGAATTTTAAAGCACGATATCACTTCAAATCTACATTTAAAAGCAAAAAGTGCATACAAGATCGAGGATTTGAAAATCCAGAAGGAGTTGTATAGCAGGTGATTGCGGAATGGAACTAGGAAACTTTTTGTTATTTTTTCTGCCGATGTAGTTGCTGATGTTGTCCCTGAGTTTTATGCCAACTTACGATATACTAAATAGAAATATGTGCTAACTCGAGGGCAAATGATAGAATTTACTCCTGAGTAGATCAATGCTTTCTATCAGTTACGAGATAATCCGTTATGTGAGTACAAAAATTTTAGTACTCTGGATATTACCATAAATGAGTAATTACTTTTCTTACTGATGGAAAAGGAGAGTGGAAAACTAAGCAAAGACAAAAGATAAATTTTCCTACTTCCACTCTTAATATTGCATCTAAAGCTTGACAGTACTTTATTTCTGCAAGACTACTGCCTACTTATCATAATAATGAAGTTTCTAGAGATAGAGTGATTTTGAATTTTGTATTCAAAATATGAGAGTAATTGATATTAGAAGAGTTATTTATAAAATTATTTTAACCATTGCTAAGGGAGAAACAACTGGTGGATTTGGACATCCTGCCCTGATTTATACCTTGTGTATACAATCAGGAGTTACGGATGATAGTAGCGATGATTTGGTCCATTCTTTAAAACCCATTAGTAAAGCCAACATTTAAACTTATGAGTCCCATGTAGGATAAAGATCTGGTGGTAAGAGTAGTGAGATTCCCTCTGCTAGTCATGACATACCTTCTACCTCTGGGACTCCTACTATTTCTAATGTTATAGAGCGATTGATGATTCAACAAGATGATATTATGAGGCTTCATACCAAGATTGATGGTATGGAAGAAAGAAATAACATTAATGATGATTATCAGAGGAGAAGAGTGGACTATGATATTGCTTATCATGATGCTTAGATGAGATTTATGAGGGGAGAAACATGTGTGATATTTCCTACTTGCCCCAGCTTCTATCCATACCAGCCCAAGGAAGAAGAAAGAGCAGAAGAAGGAAGAGATGATGATTAGTAGTTTAGTATTCTTTAGTTTTTTATTGTTATATTGATTTTTATGTTAGTAAGTTATTTTTTGTGTAGTAGTTATGTGTAGTGATTGTACTTTTAATTTGGTTAAGTTATACTAAAGCTTCTGTAGTTTGTCATAATTGTAGTGAAAATGTAATGGATGTTGTTTAAATTTTTATGTAGTATTTTAATTTTCTTTACTCTGCAAATCTTTAATATATTTGTCAACAATGCTTCTAACCATTTTATGCATGTAGTTAATTTTTTAAGTACCTGCATACTTCAAAAGATTGAAAAGCTCGACACAAAAAGGATAGTTTACTTATTATTTTTCTCTCTCATTTGGTAATTTGTTATACACTGAAAAACCTAAGATTGAGGGAGGAAACATATTAACTTTTATTTGTTCTCAATAAAATATAATTTCAAAATTATTTTAAAATGAATTAAAGTAGTTGAGCTTAACTTTAGATAACTGAATTTTTTATTATTTTAGTAATGAAAGCTAACTTTTTGGGTTAAGATAATTAGTATAAGAGCATTAGATTATAGTTAACTATTTAAAGTAAAGAAATTATATTTTTTGAAATATTAAGACTCTTAGAGGTTTATGTGAGAAGAAATGATTGTGACTCTATGATGAATCACTAAAAAGCTAATATATCTATAAAGTAAAGAAATGTTTCAAGTTCCAGCTTTAGGAAGAGGAAAATGAAGTTCAAAATTATTAAGGGCTATCCAGATATAATAATCCTCACATAGGGCTGTCAAAAAAGGTCGTTGTTTGCGAAAAGTTCGTGTTCGGTTGGCCAAAAAGTTCATGTTCCATTCGTTCGATAAGCAAACGAGACGAACACGAACAATTTTTTTCGTTCGATTTGTTAAACACACCAAACACGAACAGTGATTTGTTCGTTCGTGTTCGGGTCGATATTGTTCGAAATATAAAATAATTTAAAATAATTATATATAAAAAATTTATGATATTTTAAAAATAATTATATATTATAAAAATTTATCAAATTTTAAATAATTAAACTTCTATAAATTATAATATATGATAAATTATTAATAACAATAATAATATTATAGTATTAATTATATTAATATAAATATTATAATATTATAATTAATATACTATACTATATATTAAAATAAAATCCTAATCAAAACCCTAAACGCCTTATTCGGTTTGCTTCATTTTGAGGAAGTATCCTATCAAAGCTAGGGCTGTCGAAAAAGCTCGTTGTTCGTGAACAATTCGTGTTCGGTTCGTCAGGAAGTTCGTGTTCGTTCGATAAGCAAACGAACCAAACACGAACAGTGATGTGTTCGAATATTTCGAACACGAACACTAGCTCTGTTCATTCGTGTTTGGTTAGTTTACACCGCTATCCTCACATGAAAAGAGAACAAAGTAAAAAAAAGAAAGAGATGATTGAAAAGCAATCCCAAAAAAGAAAAAGAAAAGAAACAGAAAATAAATGTGAGAAGAAGCTTGAGAAAATGCCTAATAAAAAATTAGCTTCACTTGAATCAACTTAAAGGAAGAGCTTAATTCAATTTCTGAATTTATAGTAAAGTATTAGCATCCTTACTAGTAGAGTTTTCATGAACTTCATTTTCATATGATACTTCAAAGCACCTTTAATGTGACAAATTATTATTATTATTGAAATAAATAGGAGACTAGAACTCTTAAACTTTATTACTAAATGTTCTCATAGCTATAATTTTGACCTAAGTTATTAAAAATATTTCTAAAAATCTTGCTATTATAATCATTTAAATAAAAAAATCATAGTAATCGTTAAGTAACGTTCACTACAAAGAGCCATATTTTTATGTAGTAAAAGGATAACCTGAGGACAAGTAATAATTAAGTTTGGGGGATTTTGATGTACAAAAATATATTTGATTTTTCATATAAATTTCATACTCATTTTTAGTGCTATTGCACTTTAATGGAAGGTATATTTCATGCATTGATGCACGTATGATGTTTTTAGGTAAATAGAGTAAAAAAAGCGAAAAGGAACACATTTAGAGCGAAAAAGGCGGTAACCATATTTTTGAAGATTTGGCGCCGACGGCGCCTAAAACGATGTCGAAGGCGTGTTTTTCCAGAGAGTTCAAAAATAGAAGTTAGGATAGGCTGCAGACGGGGCCCTATTGCTCGTCAACGGCGCTCTATTGCCCACCGACGACACCTAACGTCGGTTCAAGCCGGATTCAATGTATTTGGACGCTTTTTGGAGGGATACTTGAGGCAACTCTTGGGAAATTCATTCCTAGATGAATTTAACTTGTTTTGGATGGCATAAATTAGTGTGAGTAGTGTGAGGAGTGTGAGTAAGGTGTGTGTGAGTGAAGAGGAAGTCTTTTACGAGAGTTTACAGTCTAGGGTTTGGTGTTAACTATTGTTTTATGAGGGATTCTTCTCAAAAGAGTTGTAGGAGGAGTGGGAATGTGAGAGATTTCTTCTTCCTTACCATTCCAAGAGAGAATTGTGAGTTGCTGTGAAGAGAAAAGGAGATCCAAGGGAACTTTAAGGAATTTACTTGAGGAAGAAATTAAGATAAGTTGTATTTTCTTCTTATTATTTGTATGACGTTGCTTTTATATATAAAATCTTTGTTTTGTCTTATCTTTCCCATGGATTCGGTGTAGATTTCTTTATTTTCTCCTTGCAATGATAATGGTGAATTGATATTTTAGATTGGATGTGCCATATAAAAGATAAGAAATTATGATGATTTTCCACTTTGTTCTTCATTTTCTTTTTGATCTGGCCAATTTATTTGTTAAATATGTTGTGAAACACACGATCCAAAAGGGCTATGCTTTCTATGACCAAAGTGGAGATTACATTCAAATTCCCTGTATGGTGAAGTTCATGGGGGTTGGGTGCAAATAAATAGGGAAATATTTTTATTGGTGTAAAACTGGAGATTTTAGGGTGACAAACTAAAATCCCCAATTTCGTCCTGGTGTTTGGAAACTAAAGCGAGATTTAGCCATAAGCGGAATGGAAGTGGGAGCTCTGGAGTGAGATCCAGTATCCTCCCAGCCTAACCACAAATTTAGGGACTAAACCTAGGATTAGCCAATGTTCTTTATAGCACCTGGAAAAGAGTAAAAAATAGGTTGCTCCAATTTGGCACAATACCAAATTATACTAATCTTTACCATTCACTCACCATAATATCATTGTATTGGGGGAGGACGCTTTCTCTAAATTTGAACCTTGCATTACAAAAATTGATTATAGTAGTAGTTACTTTAATTTGAAGCTTAGAAAGTAATTTAGTGATTTTAAAATCTCTAGCATCACTAAACTGTAGCATTTTTTATTAATAAATTAAGTGCTTTACAATTGAATATTGAATTTCTATGCTATGCTTTAAGGATTGCTTCCTCCCGGTCGATCGATAGCCAAGACTCTGCTAGAGCTTTGTATTACTTGAACAACACGTATACCTACGTATAGATCGGCTGCTATCTTCTTAAATTGATTATATTCTATGACTGAATTGAAGTTATTTGCAAAAAAATATTACTTCATATTTGTAGCCGCCGCATCAGTTTCCAAAATATCATTCTGCATAGTCTTAAAAGTAGAAATTTTATTGGAAATATAACTATAAGAATACAAATTGACACCAATCAAAGTAGTTTTTATATCTAATACTTGTTGTAGAGATTATAAATATGATATCCCATAGAAGAAGTCTTCCAAATATCAAAAACCAATCCTTAGAAGTTATTACACTCGGTCCTATGGAATTTATATACAAATCTACAATTGGGAGTGAAGTTTTAACCCGTAGAACTCTAAATAGAAGAATGGTCTAAAGAAATAATTTGGAGAATCATGTAAAAAGAATTTGAAAAGCTTGAAATCTAACTTTGATTACAAAGAGTCCTATCCAAAAGAAACAAATATGATTATCTCTTTTTGGTCAAAATAAATTTAAAATATCCAACATTATGGAGGTCAAGAAAATCAACATCAAAGATAAAATCATTAAAACCCATCAATTTACAAGGTAAATAAAAAATACTCCCAAACTTCTCATTGGAAAACTTGATAAAATTAAAATCCCTTAGAGGAATTTAAAGATAGGGAGTTAAATAAGAAAGAGAAACAATAAAAGCCCACAAATCTTCCCTTTTTAAGGGATAATTTTCAGCATACATAAAATTTAAAAAAAAACTAACTGTAAAAAAAGGATAACTTCATCATGAATGAATTGACTACTAATCTGAATAGTATAAAAGAAACTAAATCAATATTCCATTTTTTTGCAAATTCAATCATTAGAAGATACATTAAATCTATGAACATCCCCTTCATGAAGAAAAAGAGAGGAACTCTTCCAAATAAAAAAATCAGATAAATAATCCAAATGAAGTTTTGTCTTTGGAAGACGGTATATGTCCAATTTGAAAGACCTGATCAGATTCCTGAAATCAGAGATGTAGTTATCACTAATAAGTTCCATCATTCCAAGAAATTTTGTTGGAGGAGAAAGATGTAATTATTCATGAGAACGTTGGAGGGTCTGCCCATAAATCAAGCCTTATTGCTCCTTGAGGTAGTAGGAGGACCAATAACAAGCATCAAAAGAAAATAAATTAAATCATTCTCATTAACAATCATAACATCCAAAAGAGATGTGATGTGTGGATCAGTAAGCTAGTAATGTGGATTATTTTTATACAATTTACTGATGAAATTGCACAGCTAACAAATGTATTTTATAGTTATTTTGAAAGCAGCAATAGGGGATTAAAGTGTTGAAAGCAGGTAAGGACATGGAGCTAAATTGTGCAACTTGGCTACTAGGTGGCTAGGAGCGTGAACACGTGTGTCCAGGTGCCAAATCTTGTTGCTCAAACCTGAGAGCTTGGCGCATATGCACTACTCAGTAATCGCTTGGGTTCCACAACTATGGCACCTAGGCACTAGACACTTGGGTGCTTAGGTACTCGTTACTTAATCCAAAGCCATAGAGGTTCCTCTAGGTGCTAGCAACTGTAACTTGTAGTTGCAGTTATTCGGGATTCCAAAGATGGGGGATCGTACAGAGACACAGGGGGATTATAGAAGCTAAGGGAAGAAGACTATAAATAATTGGGAATTGTATGGATAGAGGAGAATGATGTTGTGTTGATACTTAGTGGTTTCTCCTACTTGTTGGAGTTCTCATTGTTCTTCTAGTTCAAAAGAGAATTTCTACAGAAGCAGAGGTTAGGGAGTTAGGGAGATTGTCGTTCATTCATCTGGTGGTCATAGTAAAGGATAGAAAGCTAAGTCATTTATTGTACTTTTTGTTACCTTTTGGTTAGAAAGCATTGATAGTTGAATTCTATTTGAATCAATGAATCCTGTTGATGTTTTAAGAATTCTTCTTAAGTAGGATTTTTATTCTTCGTTGTGATGATTAAGTTCTATTGAATGAATTAGAATTATTGAGTAATCTACTTAATTTTATGTTGATGATTAACCTTCATAACTTAATTTACATTTCATTATGGCCAAGTGATTTGTTAAAATGTGTTGTGAACTATAAATCTTGGGAAAGATTAGGTGGAAGCAATTAGGTTAATCACATTAACTTATAGGAATAGGGATATATCTTATAGGGAGGAGCAAATGTTAGGGAAATATGACATGGTGGGTTAGCTATGGAACTCGTGGAAATAAAGTAATTTGTAACCATGATTCTTAATGTCACGGAACGTAGGTGAAAAGGAATGTTGTTCCTATTTGTCACTAGTCTTTTCTACTTGCAATTTTTAACTCCATGAAATCTACTTAAATAATTTCAAGGAAGAACCACCGAAGTATTTGTCACCTTTCAATTTAATAGTGATAAGTTAGGATTTCTTTTATAGGACTTTAACAAAATCCAATATTAAGGCTAAGACTAAAACATGTAGGCTAGAACTTTTCTTAGTAAGAATCATCTCATTCTTTATGGATCGACATTCTGAACTCTAATTCTAATATTACTGATACGACATGCACATTTGCGTGAACAACTTGTGCATTGCAACAATGGTGTGTATCAAGTTTTTGGCACCATTGTCGGGGAACGACGTTGAATTTTAATTAGGAAAATTTTAGTTGAAATTCTTATGCTTAGACTTAAAAACTTGTAGTGTTCTCTAATCTTGTTAAATTGTTTTATATTTTTTATTTATAAAACCCAAAAAAATATTTTGTGTTTAAATTTGATAGTTAGTGTTGCTGTTTTTGAATTAGTAGTGTAATTAATCTAACTATTTAGATTTGCACGTTTAGTATTAGGGGTTTCTAGTTCATTTATTTGTAGCTCAGGACCTAAAAAACTTGGACCTTGTGATTCTGAGATAGAGAGAGTTGCTAGGAAAATTATGATACAAAAGAAAATTTAAGAACTCTTAGGAGAGGTAGCAAACAATCCAAAATACAACAAAGAGACCCATGAACTAACATATGATCATAAAGATGCATAGAGACCCTTAAGAGACTATGCTAATCCTACGACAAATGAAATTTATTTAATTATCCAAACCTCTACTGTAGAAGCCAAAACATTTGAAATTGAAGCCAACTATCATCCATATGGTGCACAACAACCTATTTGAGTAGCCTCGTCTAATGATATAAACCTTCACTTGGTGAGTTTTTTAGAACTTTGTGCCACATTTCACTATAATGGCAGTCCCAATTATATGTTAGATTAAGGCTTTTCCCTTTCTACCTAAGTGGAAAACCTAAAATGTGGTTAAAATTGTTTGCTCTGGGTTCAGTTAGGATGTGGAGTGAACTGGCTCAGAAATTCTTAGAAATATATTTTCCACCTTTGAAAATGACTAAACTTAGGAATGATATCACTTCATTTTGCCAACCTAAAGGTGAATCTATTTATGAAGCATGGGAAAGATTTAATGAACTTATCAGGAAGTACCCCCACCATTCTCTGCCTTATTGGTTGATAATTCAGTCTTTTTATAATGGATTGGTAGGATCACGTTGCTCGATCATGAATGTTGCCGTGGTGGTTCCATTATGTTAAATCCATTTGATGAGGCCTATTCTTTAAATGAAGAGACAACAATAAAAAATTTAAATGGCCTTTTGATAGAGTGAACCTAATAGACCTAAAATATATAGCATTTTTGTACACATTTTTATACCTATTTTTGAGGATATTGTGCTTTAATTGAAGGTATTTGTGTGTTTTTTTTTCGGTGCAATTAAATGGATGAATATGGTGAATGGAGTGAAAAGGGATCAATTTTGGAGCAAAAATGAAGGTGTAAAAATGAATTGTCACACCTAAGCGTTGAAGGCCTCGCGCTTAAGCTCTAGTAAACAGAGAAGGCCGCGCCAAAGTGCTGTAGACCTCGCGCTTAAGTGTCGAGAAGTTATTTTGGAAATTCAAAGAATTTTGCACATATTTTGAAGAGGTGTTTGAAGCAACTCTTGGTGAAAGCATGAATTTCAGTGAATAGGCACAAAACTACATTGAAATGGTTTTTGAAAAGGGGCAACTTTTGGAAGATTCATTGAATGTGGACACATTTTGAAGAGACACCAAAACACCTTTTGGAAATTTAAAAAAAAAATACTTGAATTGAAGAAAAAGAGGAGATCAGAAGAGATTAGAAAAGTAGATTTAGAGTGTCTTAGAGTAAGAAGTTGTAGATTTTTTACTTAGGGTTTCTTCTAACTTATCTCATTCCTAGTAAAGGAGAAGGTGGCTAGATAGTTCTAAGTAATAATCCATTGTGTGTTAGTGATTTTGAGAGATTTTAACCCTCTAAGTTGGGCAACCAGTTCTAGGGAGACTTGTAAGAGAAAGGAAAAGATTCAAAGGAATTTCAAGAGTATAGTGGAGAGGAATTTGAGATAAGTTTTATCTTTGTAACTACATTTGATGTGTAGAAGGGAGAGCTGACTATAAGAGTGAATGATCAGGAGATTACTGATAATGTTTTGAAATATTTTAAATTCCCTTCTAATTACAATGAAGATTCATGTATTAGTATGGATCTTAAAAATCAAATGTGGAGCCGCCAATTTTTGGAGTGTTGTGAAGTTAAGCCCGTGGAGCAAAAATTGAGTGACGATGATTTTTCTGTCTTTATGGACAAACATACTCTACTGGTAGAGAAACATCTAAGGATTATTACGCAAGGGTTTGAGTTCTTGGATATTGCTGAAAATATTAAAACTCTAATCACTTCCATTGAGGAACCCCCTAAACCTTAGATAAAGGTATTTATCAAATATTTGAAGTATGCTTACTGGGGAAGTCATCTACATTGCCTCTGATCATATCCTCAGAAATTAGTAGTTTACAAGAAGAAAATTTGATGAATGCTCTGAGGAATTTTATGAAAGCGTTTGAATGGAACGTAACATACATAAAGGGGATAAGTCCTTCAATATGTATGCATAGGATTCTTATGGAGAAAAAACATAAACTACGAGAAAATCCTCAGAGGAGATTAAACCCTTTCATAAAAGATGTCTTTAAAAAGGAGATATTAACGTGGTTGTATACTGGTAATAACTACCTTATTTTAGATAGTGCATGGGTTAACTCCATACATTAGGTACCTGTGAAGGGGGGAGTGACTATTCTGGTAAATGAACAGAATGAATTGATACGCACTAGACATGTCATTGGGTGGCGTATATCTATTGATTACAGAAAATTAAGCTTAGAAATGAGGAAAGATAATTTTTTCGTTGCCCTTTCTTGATCAGATGCTAGATAATCTAGTTAGACACCCATATTTCTGCCTTTTAGATGGCTACTCAGGTTATCATCAGATTCTCATTGCTCTTGAGAATCAGGATAAGACTACATTCACAAGTCTTTATGAGACTTTCGCTTTTAGGAGGATGCCCTTATGGATTATGAAATGCACCTGAAACATTTCATTGTTGCATGATGTCAATTTTTTGTGACCTAATTGACTAAGAAATTGAAATATTCATGAATGATTTCTCATTGTTTGTCCCTTCATTTGATTCTTGCCTAGATCATTTAGCCAAAGTTCTGAGAAGATGTGAAGAAACCAGCCTTGTTCTCATTTGAGAAAAGTGTCAATTCATAGTTTATAATGGAATCATTTTAGGAAATAAAATATCTGAGAAAAGAATGGAGTTAGATTTAGCAAAAATTCATGTTTTTGAGAAACTTGCTCCACCCATGACTATGAGGGAATTTAGAAGTTTTTTGGGACATACGGGTTTTCATCGATGTCACATTTAGGACTATTCAAAATTGCTAAAAGTTTATACCATCTATTAGAAAAAGATGTCATATTCGAATTTAATTAAGATTGCATAACTGCTTTTATCTTTTAAAGGAAAAATTAGTTATTGCACCAACCATTGTTTCACCTGATTTGCAGAGTTCGTTTGAGTTAATGCGTGGAACTAGTGACTATGCTATAGGGGAAATTTTAAGCCAAAGAAGTAAAAAGATGTTTAGAGAGATATACTATTCCAGTAAGACCCTAAATGAAGCTCAAATTAATTATACTACCACTAAAAAGGAGCTCCTGGCTATATTATATGCATTTGACTAATTCAGCTTGTATTTGATTGGGACTAAATGTACTCTTTTTACTTACTATTCAACAGTTTGATATTTGATGTGAGAAAGGATGTGAAAACATGATTAATCAGGTGGTTCTTATTGCTACAAGAGTTTGATATTGAAGTGGTGGACTGAAAAGGTACAAAGAATCAAATTGTGGATCATTTATCTTGGCTTGATCAGGAAAATTTGTGTGTATTGGATGATATCAATAAAAATTTTCCTGATTATCAACTTCTTTTTGTGCTTGATTGGAATACTTAGTGGAATGTTGACATAGTAAATTACCTAGTGAGTGATATTTCACCCTATGATCTGTCATACCATCAGAGAAAGAAATTTGTTCATGATGCCATAAACTATTTTTGGGATGACCTTATCTTCATAGAAAGTATAGAGACCAAATGATCATAATATGTTAATCCTTAGAAGATACCCAATATGTTTTTAAGAAAAGCCATGATTCTGAATTTAGAGGGGATTTTGGGGTGTATAGAATTGCTACTAAGATATTACAATCTTGATTTTATTAGCCTACTTTATTTAGGGATGTAAATGATTATATTAAACTTTGTGATGGATACCAAAGAGTAGGACTTATTTCTAAGAGGGATGAAATTCCCCTTAAAATTACTTTAGAAATTGAAGTTTTTTATCTTTGGGGTTTAGACTTCATGTGACCCTTCATACCTTCGTTGGCAATCATTGTATTTTGATAGTCATGGTTTATGTCTCAAAATGTTTATCCATTTGGTGCTGTAGATATTGATGTTGAAAAAATTTTATGTCTAAAAATTTTTAAGATTAATTTTTAGAGACTTAAATTGTATTTAAGTGGAGATAGAGGTGGACTTAAGAAAATTGTGACTCTGGGTCATCCTGATTAGAACATCTAGTATTGTCGGGTTGAGGACCTAAAACTAAGCATTTATTATTATGCAGCTAAATTTTATTTATAATGTTGATGTGTTGTGTGTTCTTATCTATGTAAGTGTGTTCTTGGTGATGTGTTTTGATTAATGATGTGACTTGGGGGACAAATTATTATAATTAGAAGAATTGGGCCAAATTTGAGGTGGGTGCATAGGCGCAGCTACCCCTTACTCTTAGGCACTGCAAAGCTTACAAGGGCACTTAGCTGCTACCCTTTGGGTGCCTAAGCACCACCTTCTCAGGTATACAGAGCATAGGTACTGCTATCGTGTAAACTGGGCACCGCCCTTACTTATGTTGCAACAATATACTGGTGCTTAGGATTTGGATGCAATATATAAGCAGTAGAGGCCTTTGTTCACCCCATTGGCTCCATTTTTCCTCTGTTTCTTCTTCATCGACAAGGAGAGCTATTTTAGGACATCTTAACATTTCTCCAAATCTTAGTGATCCAAGGGAATCCATAAGGAGGGATTGACATCTTTAAGATAAATCCTACTTCTTTCATCGAATTCCAAGGTCTTCCTTTGATATTTTTTTATTTCTCTTGATTAGAGGAAGCCAGGGTTGGAATTTTTTTGAGATCGTGATTTATTTTCCTAATTAGCATTTTGGTTGTAGCATCGTTGCATAAAAATCATACTCTTAGAGAATCTATTCTCTTGCATTCTCAATTGCTCCAAGAACCAAGGGTGGCAAATCAAAGTCCTTCTTTGATAAGACGATGCTCATTAGCTCTAAAGCTGAGGAGTGATATAATAATTTCTTAGGTTCAAACAAACTCAATTTTGAGCGAAAATTTCTCTCCCCTGGGGAGAAGTTGACAACATGACAGTGAGTAGGAATTGATATGATTAATGCTACAAAATGTTTGTTGCTATGATTCTTGTGGTTCGAGAATTTTATTCAATCTTTCCAATGCTTCTAATGGGTCAAGTTTGTTAGAGAAGCAATAAAACATTTATTCTTCTCATATCAATGGTTTATATTCATTGAGAGACATAGCATTTGCTCCAGTTTTACTCCTTTTGATATTGACCTAGATGGGATTTTGAAATTCTTGACAGATGTTATGGGGTATGGAAGGTGAGAAATGAAAATAAAATTATTTTTTTTTTCCTCCACTTTAAATGCAGCTTCAAAACCCTGCATTACTTTATTTTTGCTAAGTTACTCTCCTCCACCAATCTTAGTGTAGTCACTAGGGATCGAGCCTCCTTGAATTTTGACATTTAGATAATGGAATTCATAGACATAAGATCCCTCATCCAACACACAATTCTTAATGAAATAAAGGCAGATCTACTCTCAGTCTTTGGCACCCATCCACTATAATTTCTTTGTGCTAAAACTCCAGTGTGGCTTTTAGAAGTTGGGAGGACTAGTTTCATCATTTGAAGCAAATCTCCAGATATAACATTAGGTCATATAGGAGACACGTTATGTTTGGACATGGGGCTAGCTCTTCTCAACCTCAACTTCCTACTCCATACCGCAACCTTCCACTTATGTGGCCTCTATTACAGAGAAATTAGATAAGCTTGAGGACACCTCTATCATACAAGCAGAGGTATAAGATTTAGCTGAACGAGTATCACATATGTATTCAAAGAATAAGAGCCAATTCGGCCAGATTGACAGTTTTTAGGTAGCTCAGTTGGAGATGTACCATAGGAACTAGTGGATTATAGGAGAGCATCGAACTGAGTTTTCTGTATACACTTACTATGTGTCTGTCGGTCGTTCATGCGACTTTTTATATGTAAGAATTTATGACCTCAGATTTATATATTTATAATGATTTTTGTAAAGTCACAATTTCAAACACAAGTATACGTATCATATCAAGTAATACAGGGCTCTAATGGAGTCCTGTTTATCGATCCCAAAGAGAAGCGAGGTAAAAGGTTCTTAGTCAAATTCTAGTCTACTACTAACAACCTTAGTTTGGAAGGGTGATATAAGTGGTTTTTCTAACAACTACTCCTTAATGCAGATGATTATATGTAAGGATAATAACTACTCCTAAATGCAAATATTACTTCTATAGATAATCCTTTTTGGGGAAATTGGTTTGGTGAATTTTGAGATAATGAAATCTACTATTCTTATGTAATGAATTAGATAAAGTTTAGGAATGTGATGCATTAAATATTGTATGTGCCAAATAGGAGCAATCCTATTCTTTACCCTCAAAAGAGTACCCCCTCTTTCAAGCATGTAAAGAACATTGACATATCCTAAGTTCAGTCACTAAATCTAAGGCTAGGCTAGGAGGATACCGGCTGTCACTACGGAGCTCCCACTCACCCTTCATTTAAAGGCTAACCTTCGAGTTTAGTTACTAATCTTAGGACCAAATTGGGGATCTCAGCCTGTCACCCTGAAACCTCCAATTCGATGCCCATCAAAACCATATTTCCCTATTTATTTGCACTCAATCCCCATCAACTACACAATTCATTCATGGACATTGAATGTGGTTCCACTTTATTGAGAATTACACTGCCCTTTCGGGACAATGCAATTACAATAAATTTTAACAATACAACGGGCCCTTATTGTAATGTAAATGAAGTGCAAGTAAAAACCATCACATTTATAATTAAAACATCTTTTAGCAAGCATCCCAATATCCTAAACATGAGTCCTACTCATTGCAAAAGAAAAGAAGAATGAAAACAATGGCATAATCTTCTCATGCCACTATTTTCATAGAAGAAGAAAGAGTAAGGGAAAGACATCACAAAGCACGAAGAAAACACTACGGAAAACTTCATTTCAAAGCAAATCCACAAAATAAGTGTTTACAATATCATAAGATAATGAAAAACACAATACTTAACTTTTTCCCCTTGTAAGAAAATTGAAAATCTCTCCCACAAAGTCTCCCGCGGATCCATGCAATGCTAGAATATTCCCTTACAGATTCTCTCAAAATCTCCTCACCAATTTCTCCAAAAAGGTAGAAATCTACATTTCTACTTCTATTCTCATATCTCTAAGAATTCTCCAAGTTTTCCCTAACATCTCCTCCATTTTTGACTTCAAATTCGGTTTAAGATAGAGTAGGGATGAATTTCCCAAGAGGTGCATGAAGAAACTCTCCAAAAAGAGTTCAGATTCAATGTATTTGGCCAAAAACCGCCTAATATCTCATCCAAGCCGTCTCGGGCACCGCCGGCGCCCTATTTTTCGTGGTCTCAGGCTTCTGGCACCGCTGGCGCCAGTTTCGGCCCATCCTGCACAGCTCCACCATTTTGCTCCGTTTGGCTCCATTATAGCTCCAATTCGCCCCGTTTCAGTTGCGTTGCGTTCCTAACAGATATGCCTACAAAATAGGCATAAAAACAACATTTCTTTAAAGTTTAATCTCATTCAAAAATATGCAAGAAGTTTAAAGAGATTAAACATAGAAAGACTTATCGAATGGTGTCAAGCCAAAATTTGTTTTCTTGCCCGTTTTTGCTCCAAATTGCACTGTTTTTGCTTTTTTTTGCTCCAATCACCATTTTTGTACTTTAAACCAAAAAACATACAAAATACCTTCCTTTTAAAGTGTAATATCACAAAAAATGAGTAAAATTATATAGTAAAAAGCGTATATATTTTTCGTGCATCAGAATCCCCCAAACTTAACTGTTACTGGTCCTCAAGTAACCCTTTTACTACATAAAAATATAACTCAAGGCAATGTACTTTTCACCTGTAAGAAACTAAAATTTTTCATTCAAAATAATATATTAGTTAGACTTTTAGAAAGAAATTCATTAACTCAGGTTAACACTACAGGTATAAGAATGTTCAGCAATCAAGTCTAAGGGTTCTAGTCTTCTATTTATTTCAAGATAAACCATAATTTGTCACTTTAAGAGTGCCTTGAAAGATTATGTGAAAAATGAGTTTATACAAACTTCATCAGAATGTAGCCCAATACTTTAAATATAAATTCAAAAATGAATTCAAGTTCTCCCATTAGGGTGACTCAAGTGAAGCCAATTTTTGATTAGGCATCTCCTCAAGCTTCTCCTCATAAATATTTTCTTTCTTTTTTCTTTTTCTCTTCTTTTTTCTTTTGGGATTGTTTTTCAATCCTTTTTTTTTCTTTTTCTCTTTTTTTTTTATGAGTATTACTATATCTGGATAGCCTGTAATGATTTTGAACTTTACTCTCCTCTTTCTAAAGTTCAAACTTGAAACACCTCCTTACTTTATAATTAAGTATGAGCTTTATTATTAATCATAAAGTCACAATCTCTTCTTAACACATAGAACTTTATGTCTCTTAACATTTCAAAAATACAGTTTTCCTTACTTTAAATAGTTAACTATAATCAAATTCTTTCATACCAAATATCTTATCCTTGTAAAATTAACTTTTATTACTAAAAACTTTCATCCAATCCTTCCATAATATTCAACTAAAATTAAAAGTTTTAGTTATCTCAAGAGAAGTTCAACTGCCAGAAGTTATGGTAATAATTTTTGAAAATATAACAATTGAGAACAAACAAGAGTTAATATTTTTCTTCCCCCCAAACTTAAATTTCAAAAATATTTTGCAATTAATTCCATAAAATGTTGCAGGAAGAAAAAGCAAAGGTTGAATCTTCTTACTACTATAATATCCTATCAAATTCATATACATGCATAATTAGGATAGAATGACTGCAGGAGAAAGTAAATCTAACCTAAAACATGCTTATAATAAAATGACACTAAAAGGAAGTATTTTCACATTAAAATTTTATTTTTCTTCCTACCCCCAAACTTGATTTTTAACATGTATAGCATTTAGTACATAAAATTTAAGCAGGAAGAAAACAGTTCAGAAATTCTCTCTACCACACATGTCTATCAAAACCCTTTATAAGTATTCATTAGGACAGAACAATATGCAGCAGAAAGTAAACCTAAATTAATTATGCCAGAATGTAATTCACTAAATAAAAGTTTAACTAACATAGCAGGTAACAGCAAGGGAATATAAAAATGTTCTTCAACTATTATATAAAATTGTAACACAAACATAAACACACATAAGATAAATGAGGTCAATTCATCCTTTAACTCATTCAATCTCACTACCTTACCTCCAATTTCTAAAGGAATCACTACCCTAATAAATCGGGTACTTTTTAAAATTATTTTATAGATTATAATACCAAAGATAAGATTATCCCTAACAAATTGGTTTCCGGACACCAATCTCAAGCATCATCTAATCCTTTTATTTAAGCACCTTTAACAGTTACATATTGTAGTGTAAGATCATCCTAATGTTATTCATCAAATAGGTTCGTGACTCCTACCAAATGAAAATAAAGTTAGAGAAAGGAAGTAACAAAATTGAGATGAAGTTGTCATTGTTCAAATTCATGATATCTCTTATAAAACTCAAGTCTGGGTGAGACCCAAGTCATAGTTGACTCGTTAATCCAACTACTACAAGAGATCAAGTCTAGCCATAATAAGAAGTTAAGGAATCACCTCCCTCATGACACTGACAGAGATCAGATTAAAGCACTAATAATCTAAACATCTACTAACAACAAACTTATCAATCCACTATAAAGCAAACACAATACAACACTAACAATCATGACTCTCAAGCACACTAAATCAAAGCACACTGATAACTATGGGTTGCCTCCTATAAAGGGCTTGGTTTTAACGTCACGGGCCCGACAAATGATTCCTCCTGGATCAAAATTTCAATTAAGTAATCCTCGATCAATCGCCCAATCCTTTTTAGATCCAGGAATTCTTACAAAATCCTCAAATTGTAATTTTTCTTTTAGCTCTTCTTTTTCAGTTGGATTTATATCATTGTTCCTCATTTTTCTTTCTTGATCCAATATTCTTCTATTGATTTTCTCAATCTGCATATTAATATAATCTTTGAAATTTATAAGAAATGGATTTGTATAAGATACTTCAATATCTCTCAAATTTTGGATCGGATTCTCTCTAGATAATTCAGATTCAGGATCAAATTCTTCTATGTCACTCTTCTATTTCAAGTTAGCTTCCAATTCTTCCCCTTTATAATTATTAAATGATGGAGGATCTATCTTATTTGAGGAAATAAGTTTTCCCAATTCCTTAGGAATTTCTTCCAATGGTCTTCCAATATCCTTATCCTCTTTTCTCAACTCAAAGTTTTTTTTGAAACGTATCCTCAAATTCTCTTCCAAGTCTTAGTTCAATAATTTTATCTTGTTCATCATTCAATTCAGGTTTTTCTTGTGATTGAGTCGAATCTAAAGATATAAAGACTTGTTGTGTAGATGAATTTATTAAATAGACAGGTTTTAAAATTGTATGGGGTACATCCATCTTAAGTTGATGAGATTTTTCAACACATGGAATTAAAAGATTACTATTTTTGGTAGCGTCCATCATTTCACACCTCTCCTGAACATACATATAGTTTTCTTTAAATAAAGTTTTTGAATCATCATGAAAGTCTATTTCAATCACATCTGCTAACTTACTCTCAAAACTTTCTTGGAAATGATCTTTACTTAGATAATCAATTTCATTTATCCAAAAACAATCATCGTCTTTTCTCTCAGCTGGATATTTCATAGTCTTTAATACATCAAAAGTGACTTCATGGTCATTAATATTCATAGTCAACTCTCCTTTTTGCACATCTATCATAGCTTGTCCAGTAACAAGGAAAGGTCTCCCTAATATAATTGGAATTTCTTTATCTTCCTCCATTTCTAATGCAATAAAGTCCAAAGGAAAGATAAATTTATCCACTTTAACAAGCACGTCTTTTATAACTCCTTTTCGATAAATGATAGATCGATCAGCTAACAGAAGGGTTATAGTACTGGGAGAAATATCGAATAAACCTAACCTTCTAAATATTGATAGAAGCATCACATTAATGTTCACTCCTAAATCACATAAAGCATTTCCACATAATCTTTTCCAATTGCACAAGGAATTGTAAAGCTATAAAGATCTTTAAGTTTTTGAGGAAAATGTTTTTGAAGTAAAGCGCTGCACTCCTCACTTAGTGCAACTGTCTCGTAATCCCCAAATTTCCTTTTCTTATTTAATATTTCCTTTATAAACTATGCATAACTTGGCATCTGTTCCAAAGTTTCAGTGCAAGGAATATTTATCGTTAACTTCTTAAGTACTTTCATGAACTTTGAGAATTTTTTATCCAACTCATGCTGTTTAAGTCTTTGTGGAAATGGAGGTGGTGGTCTTTCCAAACTGATTTTAGTTGGAAATATTAATTTTTCCAGATCCTTAGAAACATGTTCTTGAGGTATTTTAGTTTTATTTGTTTCTCTCACAACATCTTTATCTTTTCAAACCACATCCTCTATCCCTCTTCCACTTTTTAATTGGACAGCTTCTACTTGTTCATTAGTGTTCTCTTTAGGGTTGATCTCAATGTTGCTAGGAAGTGTTCCTTGGGGTCTATTGCTAAGTGAATTAGCAATTTGCCCGAATTGATTCTCTATGTTTCTAATCGCAGCATTTTGACTTTGCAACTGGTTTCTCATTTGCAATACCACTTCTTCCATAAACATCTTCTTATCCTTAATTTGTTGATCATTGTTAGAGTCCGTTGGATATGAAGGTCTATAGTTTGTGTTCCTCTGATTATTCCAACTTCCATTAGGATTTATATGATTATTTTCCCATTTTTGGTTTTCACCATCAGTAATATGATTCCAGTTAGGATGGTTCTCCTAACCTGGGTTGTAAAAATTAGAATATGGGTTATTTATGGTATTTAAAGCATCATATGTTAAGTTAGAATCAATCATATGCCTTAACGAACTTTCCTCACTTACAGGAGTAAATTGAGGTTAGTTCATTCCAAATATGTTCAACTTCCTTGATATTGCAGCAACCTGAGATACAGGAATTGTAATCACATCTGTATCATGAACACTAGCTATATTTTTATGATTTACTATAGCAGATGGCCATTGAAATTCATTTGTAGCCATTTTTTCAATTAACACATACGCTTCATCAAATGGTTTTGACATTAATGATCCACCAGTAGACGGCATCGATTATGAACCTAAGGGATCCTACTAACTCATTGTAAAAAGTTTGAATGATTAACCAATCGGGCAGAGTATGGTGTGGACACTTTCTTAGGAGTTCCTTAAATCTTTCTCAGGCATCGTATATTGATTTCCCTTCATACTGACAAAATGAGATAATATTGTTTCTAAGTTTAGTAGTCCTTGAAGGTGGAAAATACTTAGCTAAGAATTTCTGAGTTAACTCCTCCCAATTTTTAATAGAACCAGGTGCTAATGAGTATACCACAATTTAGCCTTATCCCTTAGTGAGAAAGGAAAAAGTCTTAGTCTAACAGCATCGTCTGACATACCGTTATAACGAAATATAGCACAAAGTTCTAAAAAATTTGATAAGTGTAAATAAGGATCCTCCGAAAGACTTCCCCCAAACTGATTGTTCTGCACCAGTTGGATAATCTCAGGATTTATTTCAAATGAGTCAGCTTCTACGACAGCATTTTGTATACTTGAGTGAATTTCATCTGTCGTAGGATTTACGTAATCCCTCAATGAAGTATGATGATTTTCTAAGTTATTATCTTGAATGTTTTCCATCTCCATTTCTAGTTTTTTGAGTCCTTTCTATATTTTTATTTTTTTTATTTCCTTCAAACTCGGGATCATAAGGCACAAGTCCTGCAGATCCTTTGTTTCATATACATAACACAACAAACAATACATTAACAATTAAATAAATTAAATGAAAAATATATTCAACACAACAAAACATTTTCACGAACACCATATTTTTCACACAAACAATTTTTTTTTCTTTTTTTTCACAACAATTTTTCATATAAAAATACTTTTTACACAAAAATAGTTTTTACGATACTATAATTTTCCATGTCTAAGCCTAATTACTTCAACTAAAATTCAAATAAAGTTTTTACTGAAGCTTCCCCGGCAACGGCGCCAAAAACTTGATGCGACTTTTTATATGTAAGAATTTATGACCTCAGATTTATATATTTATAATGATTTTTGTAAAGTCACAATTTCAAACGTAAGTATACATATCGTATTAAGTAATACAGGGCTCTAATGGAGTCCCGTTTATCGATCCCACAGAGAAGGGAGGTAAGAGGTTCTTAGTCAAATTCAAGTCTACTACTAACAACCTTAGTTTAGATGGGTGATATAAGTGGTTTTTCTAACAACTACTCCTAAATGCAGATGATTATATGTAAGGATAATAACTACTCCTAAATGCAAATATTACTTCTAAAGATAACTCTTTTTAGGGAAATTGGTTTGGTGAATTTTGAGATAATGAAATCTACTATTCTTATGTAATGAATTGGATAAAGTTTAGGAATGTGATGCATTAAATATTGTATGTCCCAAATAGGAGCAATCCTATTCTTCACCCTCAAAAGAGTACCCCATCTTTCAATAATGTAAAGAACATTGACATATCCTAAGTTCAGTCACTAAATCTAAGGCTAGGCTGGGAGGATACCGGCTGTCACTACAGAGCTCCCACTCACCCTTCACCTGAAGGCTAACCTTCGAGTTTAGTTACTAATCTTAGGACCAAATTGGGGATCTCAGCCTGTCACCCTGAAACCTCCAATTCGACGCCCATCAAAACCATATTTCCCTATTTATTTGCACTCAATCCCCATGAACTATGCAATTCATTCATGGACATTGAATGTGGTTCCACTTTATTGAGAATTATACTGCCCTTTTAGGACAATACAATTACAACAAATTTTAACAAAACAACGGGCCCTTACTGTAATGTAAATAAAGTGCAAGTAAAAACCATCACATTTATAATTAAAAATTCTTTTAGCAAGCATCCCAATATCCTAAACATTATTCCTACTCATTGCAAAAGAAAAGTAGAATGCAAACAATGACATAATCTTCTCATGCCACTATTTTCATAGAAGAAGAAAGAGTAAGAGAAAGACATCTCAATACACGAAGAAAACACTACGGAAAACTTCATTTCAAAGCGAATCCACAAAATAAGTGTTTACAATATCATAAGATAATGAAAAACACAATACTTAGCTTTTTCCCCTTGTAAGAATGATGAAAATCTCTCCCACAAAGTCTCCCGTGGATCCATGCATTGCTAGAACATTCCCTTACAGATTCTCTCAAAATCCCCTCACCAATTTCTCTAAAGAGGTAGAAATCTACATTTCTACTCATATTCTCAGATCTACATTGTTAAGCATTCTCCATGTTTTCCTTAACACCTCTTCTCCATTTTTGGCTTCAAATTCGGTTTAAAATAGAGTAGGGACGGATTTTCCCAAGAGGTGCCTGAAGAAACCCTCCAAAAAGCGTCCAGATTCGATGTATTTGGCCAAAAACCGCCTAATATCGCGTCCAACCAGTCTCGGGCGCCGCCGACAGCCGGCACCCTTTTTTTCGTGTTCTCGGGCTTCTGGCGCCGCCAGAGCCAGTTTGGGCGCCCCCGACGCCCATCCTGCGCAGCTCCACCATTTTACTTTGTTTGGCTCCGTTACAGCTCTGATTCGCCCCGTTTCAGTTGCATTGCATTCCTAATAGATAGCCCTACAAAATAGGCATAAAAACAATCTTTCTTTAAAGTGTAATCTCATTCAAAAATATGCATGAAGTGTAAAAGAGATTAAACATAGAAAGACTTATCGAAAGGTGTCAAGCCAAAATTTGTTTTCTTGCTCGTTTTTGCTCCAAATTGCACCATTTTTGCTTCTTTTTGCTCCAATCACCATTTTTGTACTTAAAACAAAAAAACATACAAAATACCTTCCTTTTAAAGTGTAATATCACCAAAAATGAGTAAAATCATATAGTAAAAAGCGTATATATTTTTGGTGCATCAGCCGTTAAAATGCGTGTGGTAAGTTTTTGATTTAATTTAATGTATATAATATATATATATGTGTAGTTTACAAAATATTATATATAAATATATTTTTATTTTAAAAATATGAAATCAAATCGATCCCATATATTCAATAATTTAAATAATCGAGCACTTCATCACAAGACTTGTATTTATCCTTAAGAATAGATACATTGCTTGGTGGTGAGTCTTGATCAAATAAACTAATAAATTCATGACATCCATTTGGTCTGCAAACCATTAATGTTGACCGATAATTTGCCCCATCTAATATGAAGGAATTAGATAGGGTTTATATTTGTTTCCTATAAGGGCAAGCCCCTATAATTAATTACATCTTAGATAACCGAAGTTACCTAATAAAACTCTTAATATAGCTCTGTAAATTTTCATATTCATGATTTCCAAAAGGTAGGATTTTTCAAAAAAATGTGATAACAAAAAATCCAATAGGTGAGTGGCTCAAAATTTCGGAATAATTTTTATTATAGGAATCCAAAGGAAAAGTGAGCTAGGGGAAGAACATAGATCCAAGAAGAATCTCAGTGTTTTCTCGCACTATCCTATGGTTTACCTTCAATTTAGGATAGTTATTTAATGTTTCATCATGCCAATTTTATTATTTAGGGCTTACATTCACTTGACACCGATCATGTGAATAGCCTGGAAGATAGAAGGATTTATGTCATATCTGATGACAACCTCAGAATCTTAAGATGAGTTAGAGCTTATATTGCAGAACGTGAAAAGGCCTAAAAAGGTGAGGATTTATGCTGCACTAGGCAAGCTACTCTGAAGTCCTATGTCTTTTTGTTTTAATTTCTAAGGAGTTTTGCTGTTGATGATGGTCGTGCTGCCCACTATGCATACTTCAAGCTCCTTGTCGTAGCAGGTTTAGTTTATAAAAGTGTCAAATTTAGGAGGTTAAGAGAAGTTGCATGTTTCAGAAAGGTTTTAAATTGAGGTGTCTTAATATATTATTTAGGAGAATATTTAAGTTGATTATAACGACACTGGGTAGAATCCCATGGTTCCCTCATTCCGGCACCACTATTTTCTTCAGATTCACTTAGTTCAAATGAATTTACTAAACTTAACTTAATGAGTTCCATACTTTCATTTAGACTGTGGGAAATCTTGTCAGCAGTCGTAGGTTGCATCCTCCAAGTTATTCCCGATCATCCGATAGAGATATTTTAATTTAGTTATAATTGTGATTTTTGTTTTGTTTGTGATAAAGTTTTGAGTTGTCTTATATTTTGAATGTTGTGGCGGTAAATTTTATCTTATTTTGGTTTTAATTTTAATTTTAGTTTTGGCTTTGTGGCTATCCTAAAAGTTTTGGTTTTCATGCAGGGTGATATTGTTGTTTAACATGCAAGCTCGTAAGCAATAAATGTACAGTAAGGGAAAGGTACTATAAACTTATAAAAGCGTACATTGCAAATCTTCTTATTCCTCCACCTGAAACTTTAGTATCTTTTCAATAAACATTTATAGTTTGCAGGAAATTAAAAACCTATAGATAGGTTCGTCACAAGCCTACAAAATCCTATGTCACAACTTGGTGGGTCTTATTCATTCATTTAAGGGATTTCTTCATTTAATAAATATGATAGGTTTAGTTGTCCTACAAGGTGTCCATAAGATTTGTGAGAAGGCCTAGGAAATACCAAGATATTTCACAGTTCTTTTGAGCATCCTTGAGTTCATTTTGAACTGATCAAAATTTTAAATGATTCATTTATTTCATACCCTTATGCTTAGTGAACTAATGTCTTAATTATCCCAAAAGGTAGGGTAAATATCACATGATATTTTATTTATGGGTTATGTAAGTGGGAGATTTTAGAGGCAATTTAATTTATGAGAGAATTTAACCAATTTTGATGGGCTTATAGTGTTTTAAAAGTGTTTAAGATTAATTAGGTTTTCTTTTCTGACCCTTATTAATCAAATTTGATTAAGCTTAGCCTCACTACCAAGCCCCTTAAGACTTAGGTGAGTATGTTTATAATTTTTAGAAAGGTTTAATTATATAATTTAGATTCTTATCAAATTAATGAATTATCAACCTTCAAAGTCAAATCCCTAACCCTATGAATCTTTTAATCTTAATATTCATCCAAGTTAATGTGATTTAAGAAAATTACAAATGTACCTTTTAATATGTCAAAAATGAGATTGGTTTCTACCATTTATCCATTTATGTTTCAATCATTCAATCATGTTAATTAAGATTGTTCATTATCCTTTCACCCTTTAAATCAAGCATAAATGTTAGTTAAGGCAAAATTCTTCAAAAATTACATCTTTGCCCATAAAGGTCTTATCACCTCATAATTTATTAAATCTAATTCAAATGACTCTAAAATTTTTATGCTACCCCACCTATGGGTCAATTAAAGCATTAGAGGAGAAAATGTAATTTTTCCAATCTTTAATTTAATTTATATAATTATTTTAATGCAAAAATAGGGATTTTCAAGGGAAATTCAATAACTTAATCAAAACAAAGTTTCTATCCTTAAGAAAATTATTAGTGGTTCACATAGACTAGAGGACCACTTAAATTAAATTTCATGATGTTTTGTATTTTAATTTAATTATTATAATAATTCGAATATTTGGAGTATTAATTAAATATAAAATATTATTTAAGTTGAAATTTAAGTTTTATATTTTTCTTAAATCTTTCTAAGCTCAGGGAACCTAGAGGACCAAATTTTATATTTTTTTATTTATATTTTAATTATTAGAATTATTTTAGGAAGAAATTAAAGAAATTCCATTTTTAACCTTTAAAAATAATTTTAACCATTTAAATTTTAATATCTTTATTTATAGAGAGAGAAAAATTATTCTAATTGTTTCTAAATGATTAGGAGACAATTTAGAACATTTCCATCAATTTTATTAATTTTGTGAATTTTATTAATTTTTAATTATCTAAATATTAAAATAATGCTTAAAAATGAAAAAAAAAAATTTTAATTTCATTTTTATTTTGCAAACACTCCTTTGATCACAGAGAATTCCCAAAATTAATTTAGTAATTTTTTGAATTGTATTTTAATTATTATAATTATATAAATGCCAAAAAATGTGATTTAACTTGAAAAATTCATTTAAGAATTTAAATTAACTCCATTTGACTTAAAATTTTTATGAGGAGTTTTCCTAACCTTAAATTATAGTGGAGAACAAAAAATAAGTTCTTTTCATTTATATTTATTCCAATTTATTTTTATTTAAGTTTTAGGTCTTAATTACCTTTAGTGTTATACTTAATGAGTTAAATCAGGTTTACTTTTTTCCTAGGGTCCTCTGGTCACAAGAAACCTACCAAAATTTACCTTACATTTTTCTGATCATTATTTTAAATATTATAATTTTTATACCAAAACAAACATAATAATTTGGAAAAAAAAAAGATTTCCTCATAGAGATCTCCCCTGACCTTGGAGAAATCAGGGATGATCCCCTATATTAGAGGGAACAAGAAACCCCAAAGCTCAAGCCATTGTGAGGTGTCCATGCAAATGGAGAATCAAAAGACTCCAAAACATATTTAATTAATTAAAAATAAAATATTTATCAAATTAACTTCAAACTAATTCCACATTGTTCTCATCTGTTCACTGAGCAAGTGTGTATTTTTCTTTTATTTTTTTTATTTTTTTACACCAAATTATGGATTTTTTTAATTTCTACTGATTTAAATAAATCAAAATAACCCTACTTTCTCACTTCAGTGACGTGGCGCCACGGCATCATAAGCAGCTCTGAAAGACTATGCAGTGCACTCCTATTCAATGCCACCATCTCACTAAACGTCCATGCTACTGTGCTTTTTGCACCTGATTTCCATCCGACTTCATCCTGGTCGTCCAAGCATTACACTCGCAATCAAACGGTCCTCCTTCATCGTCTTTGACTGGTTCATCCCGAGATTCATCCACCTTCTAGTCTTAAGAGCTTGAGCTAGACTCAACCAAATCGCTTCAGGTTTGTTTCTAAAGACTCATCTAACCTAGACAAACCGATCTATACTGCTAACCTAGCTTGAAATCAACTCAGCATGCATGGAGGATCGAAAATAGCTCGGGATGAAGGTGAAGTTCAATATCTTTGTATGAGAGGAGTACCCTCAATCAGATAGTTGTGGTAGCATTGATTGGACCCCACGAGCCTCCAAATGAAACCTCTGTTTGTGGTGAAGCGTCTGGACCCAAGTTCGCTCAAGCTCGATTTTAGGTGCTGAACAAAATATGGTATGAGGGCTCTCTATGATAGTGTTTTGTTGGGAGAACTTCTTCTTTCACTCTGGTGATGGTGTCGAGCAAGTTGATTTGGAGTTTAAGATAGTGGGGAGGTGCAATTAAAATTATCCTAGTTTCGACTAGAATTACATAGGGGAAATTAGCTCAAGACAGTGAGACTCAATGGCTGAACATGGTGGGCTTACACTTTGGAGGTCTTAGGGAAGCTTTGGGAGAAACTTTGCAGAGTTTCCTTAAGAAAATTTCAGCACACCTCTTTGGCCATAGAGAGCTCCATTTATGGCCAAGGCAATTGGGTTGAGCTCAGAGACTGATGACGGGTGGAATCAACTGCCTACGTGGAGGGCAGAAGAGCTCTAGTGAGCAATCAGGGCTAGACAGCTTAGTGGGTGAGTTTGGATTTAATTTTGCTAGGGGTGACTCTTAATTTGGGCTCCTTCGATGACTAGGCCGACCGGCCAGGCCAGGAGAGGGTGGTTAAGGGTCGGGTGGTCAGGTGGGCAGCCCATCATGGGGTGAGCTTATGTGGTTAATGCATTATGGAAAATCTCCCCTAAGTTTAGTCATAAATGGGATAAAATCCCCTAATTTAGGGGACCTTTGGTCCATGGCTTCACTATGATGGCCTGCCAACCTAGCCCAGTCCTTAGGGTCTCAAGGCTGGCTATGGTCAGCTTGGTTTGTTCTCATTTAGCTTGACTTAGTTAATTTAGCTCATGGGTTCAATTTGGGTCATTTGGGTTCAATTTGGGTTAGGTTGGCTTCAAGCTTGGTTTGGTCTAATTAATTGTTCAAAATGATGTATATGATTGTCATAAAGTGTTTAAAAGAGGATTGGGGTAGTTTTGAATAGGTTTGGGTGTTCAATTTGGCTTGATTTGGGTATTTAGTCAATTTTGGGCATGTTGGGTTAGCTTTGGTTTAGGTTAGGCTAGGTTGGGTCAAAGGCCAATTTATGGTTCCAAATGGTCTATGGGGATGTTCAAAAGAGTTCTTGATATTAATTGGATGGAAATTTTGGGATTGGGACATTCAATTTGATGGATTTTGGGCATGTGACACATTTGGGGCAAATTTGTGGATTTTGGATTTGGTTGGACTTGGGTGAGGCTTGGGTGGACATTTGGGTCAATTGGTGGTTCAATTTAGGTTAGGGGAATGCTATGAAATGTTTAGGATTCAAAGTTGGGGGAAATTCATTGGCATTGGGTTCAATTTGGCGGAATTGGGTCATAGGGTCAAAATTAGGTTCTTTTGTTTTGGGTTGAAATTGAGCTCAAATGTGAGTGTAATTGAGCTTGGATTTGTTTTGGGATGAGCTTAGAAATTGTGAATTAAAGTTTGGAATTGAAATTGAAGAGGATTGAAATCAATTTGGTGGACATTAGGGGTGGGCATTTTGGCCCTTAAAGGGCAATTTGGGGCTTTTGATTAAATTGGGCAAATTTGCTCAAATCGGGTCAAATAAAGTGGTTTAAATTGAAATTGGTAATATTTGGATGGTTTTGGGAATTTTTGGAAATTTTTATAATTTTTGAAAATTTTGGATAGGAGGGTCATTTTGGTAATTTGGAGGGGTTTTGGGGATATTTTGGATGTTTTGGTAAATTTGAGATTTTTGGGGTATTTTGAGTGGTGAATAATGTTTTGGGTGCTTTTTGGAGGATTTTGGTTATTTTGGTTGATTTTGAGAATTTTGGGCAAAATTAAGGTTTTGGGGGTAATTTGGTCATTTGGTAGAGTTTAGGGCAAAGGAGTCAAAAACTGGATTTTTATTTGGTAAAGTTTGTAGTTGGGTGAGATTGATAAACCATTTGAGCCATTGGCCAAGGAAGCTCCCCATTTGGACCCTTCATGTGCTGGTAATAATCAAGCCCTAGCCTAGGGCTAAGAGCTTCGGGGAAAACCTCCCACATGAGTTTCCAAAAGGGCAGGGGATCAAGCGTGGAGAAGTTTGTCTTAGGGTTATGAGGTAGTGTGTTAGAGTGCATTGTGCAAGTATATGTGTGAGCCTCCCCCAAACCACCCAGGGTAAGTCCTAAGGCTTGACCATCCTATAAGAGACTTCCCTTGAGCTTCCTGATCCACTTTTTGATATTTATACTTACAACTATGATATGAAAATTAGCAACGGCACCAAAAACTTGATCCCGCACTGAATAGATACTGATGATTCTGTTATGGATTTTATGATTTATATTATGGATACTACGTAAGTATACGTACCGTTATCAAGTAATATAGGGCTCAAATGGAGTCCTAGATATCGATCCCACAGGGAAGTTAGAGAATTTCAAAAACAAATTAAAGTAGACTTACTTACTAATCTAGTATACGGAAATTAAGAACACTTAGACTAAAATAAACTAATGCTTAAAGGTTGAATATAAGATTTCAGAAAAGTTTCTTTCTCCTTATTTTAGAGAATTAAGTGAATGAATAATTAAATGATTTTTTAACTGTATTGTGCCAAATAGGAGCATTTCTATTCTTTACCCTTTGGTCGAGGTGCAAAGAACATTGACTAGTCTAATGTTTAATTACTGAATCTGCGGCTAGGCTGGGAGGATACCGACTGCCACTTCAGTGCTCCCACGTTCTCCTCACCTGAGGTCTAACATCTATACTTCAGCTCCCAAACAATAAGACCGAATTGAATATTTTAGTTTGTCACACTAAATTGTCCAATTCTACGCCCGGTAGTTAATATTTCCCTTTTTATTTGCACCCTCCTTCCAAGGCTTTTGACTTCCCTGAATCTTGGATGTAATCTTTACTATAGTTGATAATTCAACGTATGTTAACAAATTAATTGGCCAGATTGAAAGTAAATTAAGATTTAAGTAAAAGATTAGCACCATTTCTATTTTCATATTTTTAGGCACAACTACTTTAATTCATCATTTCACGAAATCTCGATAACAAGGAGAAAGACTAAGGTAACTACTCAGAATGCATGGGAAAAATAACACAAAGCATGGATTTCATTAAAGTTAACAAACAAATAAAAATTATACTTATCTCAATTCTTCTCCCCAAGCAGACTCCTTGAAGTTCCTTTGACTCTTCCTTCCAGTATCAAAACTCTAAACACTTTATCTACTCACTAAAAAGACTCTTAAATTACACTTAACTTCCACACAAATGACACAAAACTGACACGCCACTGACTAGAATTCATCTCTATTTATAGAAGGAAACAAATCTCCAAAGGTTGCTTAAGCAACTCTTCAAAAAGCATCCAGGTTCAATGTATTTTGGCTCTTTTCAACTGTCTCGCCGTCAGCGGCTTGATCTCGCCATCGGCGGGCTTCTAGAAGATGGGCTAACTGTGCCGATCTAGCTGTTGGCGGGCACTATCTCGCCTTCAGCGGGCTCCTTATAATATATTAAAAATCTTTCGGGAAAAACTCACCGTCGGTGTCCTTTTCCTCGCCATCGGCGGGATAGTTCAATTTTCATCTAATTGAGTCCTTTTTGCTCCAAATCTGCTTTTTATGT
The DNA here is from genome assembly GCA_022702705.1 of Papilionanthe hookeriana x Papilionanthe teres. NCBI lineage: Eukaryota > Viridiplantae > Streptophyta > Magnoliopsida > Asparagales > Orchidaceae > Papilionanthe > Papilionanthe hookeriana x Papilionanthe teres. The sequence continues at coordinate 37,085,303 of CM040425.1, read as the reverse complement.
ACTTTTTGCTTTCAGTACTTTTAAATCTTGATTCATGCAATAAAATAAAGAAAATACATTTCTTTAAAGTGCAATTTCATATAAAATTGGTATAAATTTCTCAATACATTTTTCTGTGGTCAAAATTCCTCAATCTTAACTATTACTTGTCCTCAAGTAATTTTAATACTACATAAAAGTAATGATTATTTGTAGTAAAGTTTTAATTCAGAAATACTATGAATTTGATTTAAATAACTATTATAGTAAAGTTTATTAGAAATATTTTAAAATAATTAAACTAATTCTATAGATACAAGGCTATTTAGTTCTCAAATTTAAGATTTCTAGTCTTCTATTTATTTTAAGAATGACTATATTTTTCAAATATTAAATTACTTAAGATATTCAGATGATAGGAATTTCATGAAAGCACTACTTAGTAAAATAGTAATCCATATATATATAAGTTCAGAAATTTAATTGAAGTTTACCCTTTAGGTTGATTCAAATGAAGCCAATTTTTGATAAGGCATCTCCTCAAGTTTATCCTCGCTTTATATATATATATATATTTTTTCTTTTTCTTTCTCGATTGATTTTTAATCCCTTTTTCCTTACTTTTTTTTTAAGTGAGGATCACTAATTTTGGTTAGCCCGTTAATAATTTTGAACTTCATTTTCCTCTTCCTAAATTTGAATCTGGAAGCATTTCCTTACTTAATACATATTCCAAAGCTTTTACTTCATTGAGTTTCAATCCTTTCTTTTTCAACTAAATACTTAAGAATTTCATATTTAAAAATATAGTTTTCCTTACTTTAAATAGTTAACTATATTCTTATCCTTTTAAAATAAATTTCTTAATCTATAAATCAGTTATTCATTAAAAGTATTTCTCTTAACTTTCTTTAATAATTAAATAAATTAATTCTAGTTTACTGAATTAAAATTACTACAGAAAATCATTTTATAATAATTTTTGAAAATATAAATTGAGAACAATTTAATAATTAAATTTGTATTTTTCCCTCCCCCAAACTTAAATTTTTCTATCTATCTATATGAGGTGAAAAGGAAATAAACTATAATATTTAAATCATACCTTCAAGCTTTAGGTATTTCTTCTTTTTGAAGTTCTGCAGGCTTTTTCCATTACTTCATTAACATGTACTATTAGTATTTTTCTACACACATAATATTAAAGAAAGTGCTGGGTAAAGAAGTTTAACATAATTCTACCACATTTTATACTAACATATTATTCTACACCCACATACATTTACTAATTCAATCCAAGGTTACAATATTAGTCTGAAAAACAATAAAAATTTAAAAACTATATAACTTTAACATCAATATTAAAACAATCTACACTACATCATAATCAAGTTCATAAACTAAAACATTATTACTAAAATTTAAAACAACAAACAAACAATCACAACATTAGAGTCTAAACTAAACAAATAAACATAGCATCTAATCTTCCGCATCAAAGTCCCAAACTATATCGTCGTTTCCTTGATCAGTGGGTGGATTAGGCTGGTAATGAGTATATTGGGGGCACTCAGGAAATACAACATCGAGCTCTCCTCTCCTATAACGATTCTCAACATCATAATAAGGCTATCTCATACTACGAATGTCTCTGGAGATACTCGCCGTCATAATCATGTCTTCTCTCTAAGCCTCCGATTCTCGATCAATATGCTCGAGTTTTTCTTCTATTTTCTCTAAACTTTTCCGCTGTAGAGTCATCTCATTCATCAAATCCTGAAGGGTAGAAGTACTATAGGGAGGAGGGTCATAACTGGTAGAGGGAATATCTCTACTCGAAGAAGGTACATAGCTCTTAGTCCCAGATCTCCATCTTTCGTGGGATTCATAAGTCTTAATATTAGCCGGAGTAATGGGTTTCATAGGCTCCACCCATTCCTCATCATCCCTTTGTTGACCTCATTTTTGATGAGGTCTTCTCTTCTTCTCTTTAGTACTTAGGATCTAGCCTTAGGCTTTTCCTTTGACTATCTTAGAGGACTAGAATTGGGACCCACCTTTTAGAAATTCAAACCACTTCTTAACTCCCTGCAAACTCCACAAACTTGACTATAGACCCCTAATCACCTAGAGGGTTGAAATCAAATGTGGAAGTTTAAAGGATGAGTTCCTATAGTACTCTTTGGCCTTAGGACCGCCCACAGGTGGCTCGGTCCGGTAAAGGGCCGACTTACACATACACTACACCTATGCACTACACTTTCACACACCTCCTAAAACACACCCTTACCCAACTTAACTTCCCGACTCATGTAGGTGATTCACATGGATGGTCCTTAACCCCTAAGCCCCGGCTAAGAGGGTTAGGAACAACATGGTGAATGCCTCAAATGAGTCCCTTCATGGCTCATGTGGGCTTGATATGGCTTCATGGCTCAACAAAAATGATTTCATTTCACTTACATCCACCCAATCTTCAATTTTCCAAATTTTCAATTTTTGACCCCCGGGACCCAACACCCGCCAACCTACCCAAAGCCCTGAATAGCCCAAATTTCTCAAAAAGTTTCCAAATTACCCAAAATTCTCCAAAATCAATCCCAAACATTCCCAAATCACTCAAACTGATCATCCATATCCAAAAATATCAAAAATTCCAAAAATACCCCCCAATACCTTCCAAATACCCAAAATACCCCTTTTGACCCAAAAATCCAAAAATTCAGAAAATTCCCAGAAAATTCCAGAAAATCACAAATATTCCCAATTTCATTTTGTTCAACTACACCATGGGCCAATTTTGTCAATTTACCCCACTTTTGTCAAAACCCCCAATTTGACCCATTTTAACCCAAAGTAAACCCAATGTCAAACCAAACCTACCCAATTGACCCAAATTCTGGTCCAATTCAATTCTAAACTTCAATTCAACATCCCAAACACCAATCTAGACCAAAGCCAAGCTTAATTTGATTGAAATTTGGGTCCAATTTCACTTTTGGCCTTAAAGCCCAATTTGGACCTATGACACCTAACCCAACTCACCCAATTCAACTCCAATTAACCCCAAATCTTTTCCAAACCTTCCTTAACATCCCCATGAACAAAACACTAACATGATTTGCTCAAAATTTAGACCCAAACCCCACTCAAATTCAACCCAAAATCAAAAAGCCCAATTTTGACCTAAACCTAAACCTAAGCCCAAATGAGCCCAAACCCCAAAATCAAAACCCAACCAAAGCCAAAACCTCTTTGAAACACTCCCAAAAACATTTCCCAACATTAATTTCACATCAACTTCAACTCTAGCCCAACTTTGGCCCATGGTAGCCCATTTTGGCCCACTTTAGCCTCTTTACCAAAAAGCCCATATCCAACCCAATTCAAACCCAAATCACCTCAAATTTGTTTCAAACCACTCATGAAGCATCCCTAAACCAAACTCAACAATTATTTGGCCCAAGCCTTTACCAAAATTTCATCCCAAAAATCCATTTTAAAATTCAAAAGCCCACTTTCCTAAACCATTTAAAAGCTCATCTAAAACCATTTCAATGAGCCCAAAATTGATTCTAAAGCCCATATGACATTTTCATTTGTCATCCATTTGATGAAAATCATTCCCTAAGTTTCAATTCCATCATCAAATAAATCTAAATCAAGCACCATGCCAAATTGCCCAAAAATACCAAAATATTCCTAAAATCCATTTTCATGAAATTGACCAAGCTTTCCCCAAGCCAAAGGTGAGCCATGAAGCCATGCATGAGCCACATGTGAGCCATGAAAGCCTTGGACACTTCACCATACCCAAAATGGCAAGAGGAGGGGACCCTTTAATGATTCTCTTAAGAGTAATTAACCACTCCCATGTCTCCCCTAACTCTTGCTTAAGCTTAATTGTACTTGGATTGTGACTTGACCCCACTAATCAAGCTGATCCAAGTGACTTTCCCTTCAGCCCAAATTGGCCTTGGAGGGTGAACCTAACCCAAAACCAAGGGTTGACCCATTTAGACCCAAAACTAGCCCTTTCCCATTCCACTTTGATTCAAACCCTTTACACATGGCCAATGCTAATTGATCGCACAAGCCTCCGACCCCGACCCACCCGACTCCGAGGGTGACCCATGCCTGGCCGGCCGGCCACCCGCCGCCGGAAAACGCCATGCCCGAGACCTTGGGAGTGAGCCAACATTGAAATTCTCCCTTGCCGAGCCGCCCCATGCCTAGTGGTCACCATGGCTGTTCTTCTCCTCACCGAGCAACTCGATCCCAAGCCCTAACTCCCCCGGGAGGCTCCTCCAGCCCATGCCTATTTAAACACCACCCCCTCACGGCCATGGGAGGAGAGTTGCAAAACCTTGCCAAAACTCGCCAAAATTGTTCCGGACCCCTCCTCATACACGAGCACTTGATCCCCAGTGAGATCCCCCGCCATTTCTTCTCGCGAGCTCAATTTCGTAGTTGAAATCCAAGCCCAAAACCAGGACACTCCTCCACAGTGAGCCAATCCCCAAATTGATTGTCTCTACACCTTCACCGGACCAAGGGAAGGTGTCCACCAGATAAAAGCCCCATCTCCGAGGCCACCCAGCTTGCTCCGTACTCCAAGCTTTGTGATCGGCTGTGGTCGAAGTCCAACCTAGACAATTCACCGCACCGTGAGACTTCATCCGGAGCTTGCTGAGGATCCGATCGAAGGTGCAACAACTCTCGGATCGAAGCTTCACTTCTCCGAGCAAAGGTATGAACTCATTCTTCTTCCCGAGCTTACAGAGATTCTCCATTTCATTTGAGTAAATTTCAATGCATGTTTACCGTATGGATGTGTTCGTCTCTTCAAGACGAATCCATAGAGCATAAGAACACGAAAATCCATTGAGAATCGAGTGAGAAATTAGGGTTAGAGGGTTGACGGTCACGGGTGCACACCGCGTCGTAGACGATGACCGGGAGCATTGGATCGCGCGTGTATCGAGCGGACGGATCAGATTGCGCCGGACCAGAGAACGTTACGTGAACTGCGGGTCCCGGGACGGCTGACTCAGATGGCGGCACCCAATCACAGCGCGACACGTACCGCTTCGGAGAGGCTAAGGATGCGCTGGCGCCGCGTGGATAAGTAGAAAAATTAGGGGTATTTTCTATTTATTTAATTCCCTAAACTTGGAAAATTCATAACTTTGTGTAGAAAAATCAGAAAAATAAAAGAAAAATATCCTCTTGCTCGGTGAACGAGTAGGAGAATAATGTGGAAAAGAAATCATTTAATTTCATCAAGTATTTTATTTTTAATAATTTATTTACTCTCTGCATACATTTAATTCTCCATGCATTCATACAATTCACCATGGCATGAGACCATAGGGCTTTTGAAGCCTCTGAATTTGGGAACATTCCCCGAATTTTCCAAAGTCAGAGGCCATCCCTATGAAAAGTTATTGATTTTTCAAATGCATGTTGCTATTTTAAGTATTTTAATTCCAAAAATTAGCATGTTGTGAAATAAATTCTAGGAAAATTTGGTGATGTTCCTTATGACCAAAGAACCCTAGGAAAAATAGGATTTGAGTTAATTCACTTAGATTAACCCTAATTGGCTTAAATCCCCAAAATAGATCTCTAATTAATTAGAGTTAACCATAGATCAAATTGACTTGAAATCAATTCTCCACTGACCTTTAGGGTCAGAGGAACCCATCATAAAAATTTGAGGTCAATTGGACTTGGTTAGCCCCACTAATTGGGTTGATTAAGCCACTTAGTCATTTTAAACTTTAAAAATTCATAACTTTCAAAATATCTTTCAAAGATTCACCAAATTGGTTTTGGAGTCTCTCTGATATCAGGGGAGTTTAAGAAAATTAAAATTTCAAATTTCTAAAAAAGTTGATTTTTAATATTATTTTAATATTTTTAATAATTAAAAAATAATAAAAATCACAAAAATAATAAAATTCACTAAAATGTTATATTTTGAATTTTAATCACTTGGGAACAAGTCCCATATTTTTCCTAGGTCTATTTAGTGAGATATTAATTTTTAAAGCTCTAGGGTAATTTTAAAATTAAAAAAATATATTTTCTAGCATTTTCACCAAAATAATTATAATAAATCAAAGAAAAATCAGAAAATTGCAAAGTTTGGTTCTCTGGAATCCTTGATATCAGAGAGAATTTTAAAAATTATAAAATTTATTTTTCAACATTTATTTTATTTTTAAATTAATTAATACTCCAGAATTTAAAATAATTCTAATAAATAAAATATAATTCAAAAAATTACAAAATTTGGTCCAAGTGGTCCTCTGGTCATTAGGAATGTCCCCTAATTTTCTTAAGGACAGAAACTTTCCCTTGGTCATGTTATTGAATTTTCCTTGGAAATTTCTCTTTTCTACAAAAAATAATTATATAAATAAATTAAATACAGAAAAATCACATTTTCTCCTCTCATGTCTTTATTGACATATGAGTGAAGTCACATAAAAATTTCAAGTTCATTTGAGTTCAATTTAGTGAGTTATGAAATTATTAGGCTTAAAGGGCAAAATGGTAATTAAAATTTTAATCCTTAATTAAGACTTTAGGTTTAATAAAAAAATTAACAAGTAAAATATTTGATCCTAATCTGATTTGGATGATTGAAATTTAATAATTAAAGGGTAGAAACCCATTAAGCAATTTAAAATGATTAAACTTTAATTAAATAATTAATTGAATTTGGAAGAATAATAAATTTGGAATTATTAAAATAAGGATATTATTAGGAAGAGATTTATTCTTTAATTTAAAAATCCCTAAATTAATCATCTCATTAATACTCAACTCTTAATTAAAATAATAACTCAAATTTAAAATATTAAAAGACTTAATCATTAAATTAAAATTAAATCATTAAACTCTTTCAAAAAATTTCAATTAAATTAAATTAAATTAAATTAAAATTAAATTGAATTAAATTAAATTAAATTAATTAAATAAATTAAATTAAATTAAATAAATTAAATTAAATTAAATTAAATTAAATTAAAATTAAATTAAATTAAATTAAGAAATTAAATTAAATAAATCGAATTGAATTAAATTAAATCAAATCAAACTAAATTAAACTGAATTAAATTAAATTAAAATAAATTAAATTAAATTAAATTGAATTAAATAACCTCACTTAAGACATGAAGAAATAAATCTAAAATAACTCGAACACTATTCCAAACTTAAATCATTAATTTGAACTTAAATTTGAATCACAAATCATTAAATATCATTTTGCCTTTAGGAGCTTTAGTTATCATAACTCCTAAATAGAACATTAAAATGAAATGTTACTTCACTTATAGGACATTCAAATGTCCTAGTTCACCGAGCAAGTTAACAAAACTTGAAAACCTCGGACGATCGATTCATTTACACAATTAAATTCATTTGGACTTGAAACAATCCTAGAAATATTGAAAAGATGTTTAAGATTCTTCTTAAGCACTTCCTCAATATGATAGGATATTTACAAGAACAATTGAACTTAATTGTTCTTTGATGAAGAAAATCGTCTTCAAACCAAAAACACAAAGAACCTAGACGTCATAGGAAACGACTAGCTATAGGATTAGGAATTTGGTAGAAAACCATAAACCTTTCCCTTAGCTTTACCTAGGAACTTGCTTAAATACTCTAACTGTGTTTTAAGTGCAGCTTGGGATGACGGGAAGACCCTCCAGTGTACGCTTTTATTTTATTGCAGTTTATTTTATTGCAAATGCACTTTATTTTTCTTGCATGATAAACAACAGTTGCATGAAAACCGACACCTTTAGGACGGAAACCAAAACTGAAACCCAAAATTAAAATAAAAGACACTACAAGATAAAATTCACCTCCACAACATTTCAAAATATAAGACAACTCAAAATTTAATCACAAACGAACACAAAACTACAATTACAACTAAATTAAAACGTCTTGTTGGATGATCGGGAATACCTCGGATGATGCAACCTACGTGTTGCTAACGGGATTTCCCACGGTCTAAATGAAAGTGTGGAACTCATTCAGTTGAGTTTAGCAAATTCATCTGGACTAAGTGAATCCGATAAAAATAATGGTGCCGGAAGGATGGAACCGTGGGATCTTAACCGGTGTCGTTATAATCAACTTTAAGATTTGTTTTAATTAAAACACAAAAAACACTTGGAAATTAAGACTTCTCTAAACCAGAACACTTCTCTCATCTCTTGATTTATGATTTCTAAAACTAAACCTCTGCAACAACAAGGAGCTCGGAGCATGGTGGGCAAGCACGGCCATCGTCGTCAAGCAAAACTTGAACCTACTTCAGCAAAACTTTCTTAGAATTAAATAACAAAGCCATAGGACTTCGAGGTAGTTTGCCTAGTGCAACATAAATCCTCAACTCTTCGTTAGGCATTTGCATTGCAAATTAAGCCCTAACCGGTCTTAGGATTCCGAGGTAGTCGTCCGTACGACATAAACCCTCATATCTTCTAGGCAATTTGTATGATTCTATCATATAAATATAAGCCCTAATTAACTAAATTGGCAAGATTAAAACATTAAATAAACATTAGGACTTTCCTAAATCCAAGCCAAACAATAGGATAATCGGGAGATTACCGAAGTCCGCTTCGAATCCGTGATCTCTCCTACTTTTCTTCCTTTGAATTCCCAAAATAAAAATGTTCCAAATTTGATCCATTCCCTATTGAAATTCCAAAATTCAACCCCTTGAAAACTTAAACTTTGAAATTCTCGAGAGCAGAATTATTAATTATTATCGAGAGTTTTCTTAGGTGATTCCCATCACTTAAGATGTAATTAACTATAGGGGCTTGCCCTTATAGGGAACTTTAAGAACCTAGGTAATATAAACCCTGTTTAATAGTTTCATATTAAGCAGGGGAATTTGTCGGCTTATAAAATTGGTTCGCAGACCAAACGGATGTCACAAACCTTTCTAGTTTATTTAATCGAGCCCCATTATCAAGCAAGGTGTGTCTATTCTTCGGGATAGATACACGGTTTGTGGTGCGGCGCTCGTTTATATAAACTATTCGGGATGTGAGATCAGCTTGATTTCATATCTTAAAATTTTCAAATTTAAAATTATTTTCAAAATCAAATACTACTTTTCAAATTATTTATTTAAATTAAATTAAAATTCGCCGACAATTTTTGTAGGCGACTCTCTTTTCAAAATAAAACACACAACCTAAAAATATGCCGACACCCTTGCCTCTACCCAGATAATTGGCAGAGTGCATAAATCAGACCAGGGTGTCCTAGTCCTCCTCCACTTTCACTTCTTGCGGTGGCTAATATATTCTTATAAATTATACTTCCCACATTAATACTTCTTTGGTTCTGATGCAAAAATTCAGAACTGCTCTATCTCTTGTTACCTCACTATGGTGATAAGTGAGTAACAAGGTAGAATAAATAAAATAGTGTCAGGCTTTAGATAATGCATTCAACATTGAGAGAGGAACGTTTACCCTTTCACGCTTCTTAATCTTCCAAACTCCTTTCCCGTCAGTGAGAAAGTTGATCACTTCTTCCAGTGGTCCTTCCATAGTTCCAAAGGTATTGTACTCACTGGTGTATACGTCTCGTACTTCATAAAATGAATTAATCCTTGCAGCACTGAAATCTACCAAAAATCCTCTCACCTTGATTGGTGCATCTTCGATCGCAGTCAGGTTGGCATAGAATTCTTTTACCACTTCCACATCGGCTCTATTGGTTATATAACAGAAGTTTTCCCATCCTCTTTCTTTTATTATTCACTCTACTTCACCTCCAGGATTTTTGAAAACTCGATCCTGAATGCCTTTTCTGGCTTGAATATTGTGAAAATATCTTGATTGTACCCTTGCATTCACAAAACGAGTTTCGTCGTCATCCATTCTTCTCTTTTGACGTGGAGTCACTTTTCGATCTGTGAAATTCACAAAAATCTTAACTAAACTTCTAAATATTACTAAGATGGCTTCCAATAGTTACTAAAATCAATCTAAATCAAGTTCCATGAATTTCTTCCAAGTCCTTTCTTCACATTTCAACATTTTTCCAAAATCCTCAATGTAGAAAAAATTCTTGGTGAAAATAAAAAATTTTTACATAGAAGTGAAGCTCTTACCAAGGAAAGATGAAATCCAGCGTCAAAATGTTTTGACATCGCTCCAAATCCAAGATTCCACAAGCCCTAGGTCGTTTTTTCGAAGTTTTGAAGAAGAGAACGATGAATAGTGTTGGTTGAACGGTCAAAATATAGTACATTTCGTTATCTCGCTGTCGGCGAGAAATTTCTCGCCGTCGGAGAGCTAATTAATTTAACATGGCCAAAGTTTCGGGAAAATCTCGTCGTCAACGGGATCGTTTTCGCTGTCAGCAGACTTTTACTCGCCGTTGGCGGGATTTTCTCGCTGTCGGCGGGATTTCCAAAATTTTTAATATTTTTAACTTTTCAATTATATTCAACTTAAATTAAGCTTTGTTCATTGTTCCGGTCACTTAATTTGATATATTTTTTTAAAATTAGATTCTCTACTGACTCAAATAAGATTTACACAACACAAACAGTATAACTTTTATAAATGAAATCCATGAACTTACAAACTTCAAATACCACAAAACTAACAATTGACTTATCAAATTAACCCAAACACATCTAACTCAGCATTGCAATCCACACCACGATACTCTAAATGCTGAGACTAAACAAACAACATATAATCTCATATAAACTGAGATTATCTACGTAAAGTTCAAATTATATCAAAAACTAAATTTAAATCAACACACATACATATAATATGAATAGAAATTTCTGCTACTCATCGGAATCTGAACTGATCTCTTCTCTGATGTTTCCAATAGAACGCAGGTGCACAAACAAATTATAGAAAGGCCTGAAAGGGAATTCTGCAGTAGAATCTTCTTCAATCCACCCTTTCTGTCTCAATAGTCATATAAAACTTGCCTCCAGATGTCCTATATGGTTAAAGTGCTCCTTCATTCTCCAATCGATGTGAACGAATAAATCAAAGATATTATCAATAGAATTCATCACATTTTGTAGTTCCTTCTCCAATCCTTTAAGTTTCCGTAAAATGAGGTTTGTTCTATTAGTCAGGGGCTTCACTAAAGGATTGTTTGAGATGCTTGATCAGAAATAATTACTGTTTCATCATTGTTATCCAATGTAGGGAACATATCTGTCGGATCTAGTGGTTTCCAAGGCAATAACACTTTTTCCCAAGCTTCGTAGGAAACTTGGTACTGACTACATAAAGCAAATATAGTTGATCGGTGTCCAAGTCCATGAATCGACCCATGCACAATTAATCCTAATGCAGACTTCACAATGATAGATCCAACATCAATAGGCAATCCAGATTGAATACAGTAATTTAAGATTGCGTATTCCTTAGAAACTTTGTTCACCCTCATAGTGGGTAATAACTTTGACAAAATAAAGAAATGCCAATGCTTTGAGACGAGGTTAAGAAGTGACGCATAAAAACTAACGTACCCGTCTTCTCGTAATTCCCAATCGTCAGGTTCGTCAGTCAGATATTTGTAGATATCATTCATGTTGTATCTTGTAGGAACAAAATTTGAATAGTGGCAAACATGGGTATTTTCAATCGAGTATAATTCATTTATTCGAGAAGGAGTGAAAGTTACCCATCTGCCTTTTACGTAAACACTTCCATTATGGATTGCATGCAGATTAGAGTAGAATTCCTTGACTATTGGAATGACACAGCATATGTGGTATAGCAGAATACCTCCCAACGTCGCTGAACAATAATTTCTTCAATTCTTGTTGTTGAATTCTCCGCTCCTCTGTTTACGAACCCTCTTTCTTTAATCAGGCGCTTCTTCATCAAAACCTTGTTGAATAATCGCTAAGCCTCAGAACTGACAAACTTTCTTCGGTTAAAAACTACGGATTTTGTGGTTCCTAGTGGTTTGGAGGCCATAATAGATTGTTTTGGAGGGACTCTAATCTTTTCTAAGGAAGAAGATAGTGTAAAAATGAAGTTTTAAACGTTTTATATAGAGAAATGGCCTTAGAACCGTCCAAAACCGCAAAATAACTCACAAAAACCACTTTTTAACTATCTCGCCGTCGGCGGGATAGTTAATATATTTAAACTGAATTTGGGCGCGCCGATCTCGCTGTCGGTGGGATCGATCTCGCCGACGGTGAGATTAGTTAAATTGCCAAATTTTCATTCTGGTCTGAATATTTTCTAATTTCTTCGTACAGATTCAAATTTGTGATGATTTTAAGAAGTAAACTGAGTAGTAGAATTTATTCTATATTTTAATTTTCAATAACATTAATAAATAAATCATAATTAATAATTATTATGGGTTGCCTCCCATAAAGCGCTTGGTTTAACGTCGTCAGCCCGACTTAATTTAGTTAGTAATCAGGTTGACTGAGCATTAAAACCTCTTTAAAATTTAGTCTTCTCCCTTCAAAATAAGGTTTTAATCTGTGTCCGTTTACTTTAAATCTATGCCCATTTTTGGATCTTCAATTTCTATAGTCCCGTATGAAAATATTTGAGTTATAGTGAAAGACCCTAACCATCGAGATTTCAATTTCCCAGCAAAATAATTTCAATCTTGTATTATAAAGTAAAACTTCTTGTCCTGACTCAAAATTCTTCAGGTTAATCTTCCGATCATGCCATAATTTCATTTTTTCTTTATAAATTCTATCATTATGATAAGATTCATTTCTAAATTCATCTAATTCATTCAATTGCAATAATCTTTTCTCACCAGCTTCTTTCAGCTTGTAATTAAATTCTTTAATTGCCCAATAAACTTTATGTTCTAATTCAACTGGTAAGTGACAAGTCTTTCCATAAATAAGCCTCTAAGGAGTGATTCCAATCGGAGTTTTATAAGCAGTCCTGTATGCCCATTATGCAGTGTCTAGTCTTATAAACAAATCCAATTTATGAGGGTTTACAGTCTTTTCTAAAATACGTTTAATTTCTCAATTAGAAACTTCAGCTAATCCACTAGTTTGTGGATGATAAGCAGTTGATATCTTATGAATAATGTTAAATTTTTCTACTAGTTTGTGAATATATTTATTTCTAAAATGAGATCCTCCTTCAGTGATAATCACTCTCGGCATTCCAAATCTAGTAAAAATATTTTTCATTAGAAATTTTGAAACACTCTTAGCGTCACATCGAGGTAAAGCTTGTGCTTCAATCCATTTAGAAACATAATCAACAGCAACTAATATATATGAGTTTCCAAATGAAGGAACAAATGGTCCCATAAAATCTAATCCCCAAACATCAAAAATCTCAACTTCTAATATAAAATTTAGAGGCATTTCATTTCTTCTAGATATATTACCTACTCGTTGGCATTTATCGCAAGTTCTGATATATCTATAAACATCTCTAAAAAGAGTAGGCCAATAAAATCCAGATTGAAAAATTTTATAAGCAGTTTTATCTGTTCCAAAATGTCCTCCAAAATCAGAATCATGACATTTCTGAATGATTTGTTCTGTTTCTTCATAAGGCACGCATCTTCTAATTATAAAATCTTTACATTACTTATATAAATCTGGTTCACCCCAAAAATAAGTTTTAGCATCATGAATGAATTTTTTCTGTTGTTGCAAAGTTAATATAGGAGGTAAAATATCACTTACAATATAATTTACTATATCAGCATACCATGGTATTTTCCACTCATTTATATTTTATAATTGTTCATCAAGAAAACTGTCAGTAATTACATTATCAGTGTCAGGTAATTCATTATATTCTAGTCTTGATAAATGATCTGCAATTTGATTATCAGTTCCCTTTTTGTTAATGATTTCAAAATCAAATTCCTGCATTAGTAATATCCATCTAATTAATCTTGGTTTGGAATCTTTCTTTTGCATTAGATATTTAATAGCAGAGTGATCAGTATGCACAATACATTTAGTTCCAATTAGATAAGGCCTAAATTTATCAAAAGCATAAACAATTGCTAATAGCTCTTTTTTAGTAACTGTATAATTCATTTCAGCATTATTAAGAGTTTTACTAGCATAGTATATAACTTTGAAAATTTTATCATATCTTTGCCCAAGTACTGCTCCTATAACATAATCACTAGCATCACACATAAGTTCAAATGGTTTCTCCCAATCAGGTGAAACTATTATAGGTGTTGTGATTAATTTATCTTTTAATAATTCAAAAGCATTTAGGCATTCAGTTGTGAATTCAAATTTCTTGTCCTTTTCTATATGTTGGCATAGAGGTTTAGTAATTTTTGAAAAATCTTTTATGTATAGAATCCAACATGTCCAAGAAAACTTCTTACCCCTTTTATTGTAGTTGGAGGTGGTAATTTAGCTATAACTTGAATTTTTGCACGGTCTACTTCCATGCCATTTTCCGAAATTTTATGCCCTAATACAATTCCTCCTGCAACCATAAATTGACATTTCTCCCAATTTAAAACTAAGTTAGTTTTCTCGCATACCTCTAAAACTTTTTCAAGATGATTCAAGCATGCGTCAAATGACGTTCCAAATACAGAGAAATCATCCATAAATACTTCTATTCCATCATCAGTTAATTTACTAAATATAGACATCATGCATCTCTGGAATGTTGCAGGTCCATTTCATAATCCAAAAGGCATTCTTCGAAAAGCAAATGTTTCATAAGGACTAGTAAATGTAGTTTTCTCTTGATCCTCAGGAGAAATATGTATCTGATGATAACTGGTGTATCCATCCAAAAAACAAAAATATTTATGTCCGGCTAATCTATCCAACATTTGGTCTAGAAATGGTAATGGGAAGTGATCTTTCCTAGTGGATGCATTTAATTTTCTATAGTCAATATAAATACGCCATCCAGTAACTTGTCTTATAGGTATTAAATCATTATTTTCATTAGCTTTAACAGTCACTCCTCCTTTCTTAGGAACACAGTGAATTGGGCTTACCCATGCATTGTCCGAAATAGGATATATAATATCATTATCTATCTATTTTAATATTTCTTTCTTGACTACTTCTTTCATTATTGGGTTTAATCTCCTTTGAGGATCTACTCTTAGCTTATGTTCATTATCAAAATAATTACGTGCATACAGATTGAAGGACTAATTCCTTTAATATCTGCTAAAATCCAACCAAAGTTTTCTTATATTTTTTTAATATGTCTAACAATTTTTGTTCTTGTGATTCGTTCAATTCAAGTGATATAATAAGCGAGTAGGGTTGAATGGTTACCTAAGTAAGCATATTTTAAATGATTAGGTAAAATTTTTAATTTGAGTTCAGGAGGTTTAATAATTGACGGAACTATATTCTTTTCAGCGTTTTCAGTATTATTCAACATTTCAAAATTTTCCTGTATATAATCCAGTTTTTCTTTATCTGCTTCTTCAATTACTTCAGTATTTTCTTTTTCTAACATTTCTTCATAATATTCTTTAAAATGTTCATTTTGCAAATGTTCAAGTATTTCCATTCGAAAACATTCATCTTTTTTTTCTAAAGCATGATATTTCATTGATTGTGCTATGTTAAAAGTTACTTTTTGATCGTTTACTCTCATAGTCAATTCTCCTTTCTGAACATCAATCATAGTTTTTCCAATGGCTAAAAAGGGTCTTCCTAATATTATTGGAATTTCTTTATCTTATTTCATATCTAGAACAATAAAATCTACTGGGAAGATAAATTTATCCACTTTTACTAACACATCTTCAATAACTCCTTTAGGATAAGTCACAGAACGATCAGCTAACTGAAGAGTAACTGAAGTAGGTGAAATTTCTCCTAATTCTAATCTTTTAAAAATTGATGGAGGCATTAAATTTATGCTTGTTCCTAAGTCACACAAAGCTTTTCCATAAAATTTTTCTCCAATAGCGCAAGGTATAGTGAAACTACCAGGATCTTTTAATTTTTCAGGAAGCTTTTCTGAATAATTACACTACAGTCTTCGCTAAGTGCAACCGTTTCATTATCTGTAAATTTTCTTTTTTTATTTAAAATGTCTTTCATAAATTTTACATAATTAGGCATTTGTTCTAATGCTTCTACAAAAGGAATATTTACCGTTAATTTATTTAATGTTTCAATAAATTTAGCAAATTGCTTATCTTTTTTATGTTGCTTTAGTCTTTGAGGAAATGGTGGTGGTGGTTTTTCTATAGATATTTTCATAGGGATCAATGGATATTCTAAGTTTTGATCTTGCTGATCCTTTTCTTTTTCGATTTGCACTTCCTCATTTATACTTTCTATTTCTTTCTGAATTTTAGTTTCTAACTCTTTTCCACTTCGTAATTGTATCACTTTAATTTATTCTTTTCCTTGGTCTTTAGGATTTATTTCCACATTACTAGGAAAAGTTCTAGGAATTCTATTGTTAAGCGCGGTAGCGATATGTCCAAGTTGAGTTTCAATATTTTTAATTGTTGTTCCTTGATTTTGTACTTGATTTCCTTGAATTTGTAATTGATTTCTTTGATTTTGTAAGTGCTGACCCATACTTAATATTAATTCTTCTATAGATAACTTCTTATCTTTAAATTGAGTGTTATTAAATCCAGGTGGATAAGATAGTTTATAATTTGTATTTCCTTGATTAGGTGGATTTCCTATAGAGTTGTTCATCCATTGTTGATTAGCTGTATTGTTATTCCAATTAAAATTCGGATGATTCTTCCAACCATGATTATAATAATTTGCATAAGGATTATTGGGTCTATTATTAATAGCATTTATAGTTTCATAATAAGATTGAGAATCTATAATTTGTCCAGATGAGCTTTCTTCTAATATAGTAGGAGTGTAATTCATTCCAAAATGATCTAATTTCTTTGATATAGCAGCAATTTGAGAAGCTAACATAGATATTGCATCATTTTCATGAACACTAGCTATCTTTTTAGGATTTATTCTTTCAGCAGACCAATGAAAATTATTAGTAGTCATTTCTTCGATTAATGCATAGGCTTCATCAAATGGTTTTGACATTAATGAACCTTCAGCAGCCGCATCAATGATTGATCTAAGAGATCCTACTAATCCATTGTAAAAAGTTTGTATAATTAACCGATACGGTAACGCGTGATGTGGGCATTTCCTAAGAAGTTCTTTAAATCTCTCCCGAAGCTTCATATATGGATTCTCCATCAAACTGACTAAAAGATGTTATATCATTTCTAAGTTTTGCAGTTTTCGAAGGAGGAAAATATTTGGATAGAAATTTTGTGATAATTCTCCCCAAGTTTTAATAGATCCAGGTGCTAATGAATTTAGCCACATCTTAGCCTTATCCCTTAAAGAAAAAGGAAAAAACCTATGTCTAATAGCATCATTAGATACTCCTTCATATTTGAAAGTAGCACATAGTTCCAAAAAACTAGCAAGATGTAAATTAGGATCTTCATTAGGTGAACCACTAAATTGATTATTTTGTACCATTTGGATAATTGCAGGTTTAAGTTCAAATGAGTTAGCAGCTACATCAGGGTTTTGAATAGTTAGGTGAATTTCATCTAATGTAGGGTTGGCATAATCTCTTAAGGGTCTTTGATGGTTTATATTTTCAATTTCTGGATTATTTGCCATTTGTATTAAATTTATAATTTCTCTCTTTTTTTTTCTAATTCTTTTAATTGTGCGCTCTAATTCTGAATCGTAAGGTATTAAATTTTCGTTTCCAAATTTACACATACAATTTTTAAGTAATATTTAAAATAGTCCGTTACTCTAATAATTATTTTAATAATTCTATTAATTACCTTAATAATTACTTTACTTCTTCGGCAACGACGCCAACAACTTGATCCACTTTTCGATATTTATACTTACAACTATGATATGAAAATTAGCAACGGCACCAAAAACTTGATCCCGCACTGAATAGATACTGATGATTCTGCTATGGATTTTATGATTTATATTGTGGATACTACGCAAGTATACATATCGTTATCAAGTAATATAGGGCTCTGATGGAGTCCTAGATATCGATCCCACAAGGAAGTTAAAGAATTTCAAAAACAAATTAAAGTAGACTTACTTACTAATCTAGTATACAGAAATTAAGAACACTTAGACTAAAATAAACTAATGCTTAAAGGTTGAATATAATATTTCAGAAAAGTATCTATCTCCTTATTTTAGAGAATTAAGTGAATGAAGAATTAAATGAGTTTTTAATTGTATTGTGCCAAATAGGAGCATTCCTATTCTTTACCCTTTGGTCCAGATGCAAAGAACATTGACTAGTCTTATGTTTAATTACTGAATCTGCGGCTAGGCTGGGAGGATACTGATTGCTACTTGAGCTCCCACGTTCCCTCGCTCGAGGGCTAACATCTACACTTCGGCTCCCAAACAATAAGACCGAATTGAATATTTTAGTCTGTCACACTAAAATGTCCGATTCTACGCCCGATAGTTAATATTTCCTATTTATTTGCACCCTCCTTCGAGGCTTTTGACTTCCCTGAATCTTGGATATAATCTTTACTATAGTTGATAATTAAATGTATGTTAACAAATCAATTAGCCAGATTCAAAGTAAATTAAGATTTAAGTAAAAGATTAGCATAATTTCTATTTTCATATTTTTAGGCACAACTACTTTAATTCATCATTTCACGAAATCTCGATAACAAGGAGAAAGACTAACGTAACTACTCAGAACGCATGGGAAAAATAACACAAAGCATGGATTTCATTAAAGCTAACAAACAAATAACAATTATACTTATCTCAATTCTTCTCCCCAAGCAGACTCCTTGAAGTTCCTTTGACTCTTCCTTCCAGTATCAAAACACTAAACACTTTATCTACTCACTAAAAAGACTCTTAAATTACACTTAACTTCCACAGAAATGACACAAAACCGACACACCACTGACTAGAATTCGTCTCTATTTATAGAAGGAATCAAATCTCCAAAGGTTGCTTAAGCAACTCTTCAAAAAGCATCCAGGTTCAATGTATTTTGGCTCTTTTCAACTGTCTCGCCGTCGGCGGCTTGATCTCGCCGACGGCGGGCTTCTAGAAGATGGGCTAACCGCGTTGTTCTCACTGTCGGCGGGCTTGATCTCACCGTCAGTGGGCTCCTTATAATATATTAAAAATCTTTCGGGAAAAACTCGTCGTCGGCGGCCTTTTCTTCGCCGTCGACGGGATAGTTCAATTTTCATCTAATTGAGTCCTTTTTGCTCCAAATCCGCTTCTTTTGTGCTTTTTGCATTCAGTACTTATAAATCTTCATTCCTGCAATAAAATAAAGAAAATATCTTTCTTTAAAGTGCAATTTCATATAAAATTGGTATAAATTTCTCAATACATTTTTCTGTGGTCACTTCCTAATGATTGGTCTCATCCTCCTAAGCATTTAAAGGTTAGACTTTAAGCATTTGAAAGCTTCAAGTGAAGCAAAGAAGTGTTTTGAATTTCTATGGGGTGAGGGTTCCATTGATATTCCTCTAAGATAGTCACCAGGAAAGTCATATGGCTAGACTCTAGGCTATTCTAAAGAATGACTGGACCTCAACCAAAACTAAGGTCAACAGTGCCCTACCAGAGTAGCTGTCAGCCGATGGAGGAGGATTCTGAGGAAAAAGATGATGATGATGAGGAAGATGAGGAGGGTGATGATGATGAGGAGGAGGATGCATGATTGTATTATTTTTTCTTGATGCTTTGGAACTCATTTTGCTTGTTGCTGCAGTTGTGCTGTTTTTATGTTGGATTGGACTTTATTTTTGTTGTTATACTCTTTAAATTATTTGTTGTAAATATTTGAGTTCTCATGTGCAATTTTATATCTTGTGTTGTTGTGTTTTATACACTTTTGTAGTACTTTATTTACATTCATTGTGGATTTGAGCATGTGGTAGGAAGTATTATTATCATTATGTTGTATTTTGTGTTTAAATTGTTGTAAATGTTTGTAATTAAGTTTGGGGGAAATTAGATTGTGCTTAAGATTATTTGTCCTTACTAAATAAAATTTAAATGGTTGCTTGTAGTTAACAATAGGAAAGTGGGGGAAAAATGTGAAACTATAATGATCTTAATCTATAAGAAAAATAGTTAAAACTACGTTAAATGCTTTCTGAATTAAGTTGGAGCAATGCTAAATAAACCTTGGAAGTTGAAAAATGCAAAAGTGATTAACATATTTACATTTAAGAAGAATTAGTTATTTATTAAATCATGTGCAGTTAGATGTGTATTTAAAAAGAATATAACCTCGATATAATTGTATTGTCATTCTAATAATTGTTGAACTTTTAAAGAATTGAATAGAAAAGGAATGCAAAGTATTTTAATTTAGAGAAATGGTGTTATAATTCAAAATTATTAAAAAGCTTATCCAGATATAGTAATCCTCAAGAAATTATGCTTATGAATGACATATTCATCCTAAAGTAAGAAAAATGAAAAAACATATTAAGGAGAAGTGTGAGGAGTGGCATTACCAAAAAAATGGATTTACTAATATTCTTTTTTAAATTTAAAACTTCACATCCTTCGTAAATTCATATATGTTTATGAATTATTAGTAGATCACTAAAGGAGAGCTTTATTCTTTATATTTTACATCTAAGTTTCTTTGGTAAGCATTTACTAGCTCCTTTTTGAAATGAATGAGAAGTCATGTTTTATTTGATGAATATAAAGCATCTTATAGCCTATGTTATGGACTTATTCACAAGAAAAATTGCATTTTCTTCATTATGAATCATTTCAGGCATGATTGATGTAGTTCTCTATAAAAGCTACTCCTATTTAGCTAACTTAACCCATATTTAGGTTTTGATTTTATCTGTGGATAAGTAACCGTTCAGTTTGGGGGGTTTTGATGTGTGGATATGTAGGACAATAATGTTGATTGTTTTTATACATTTTATTGATGAAACTACACAGTTGAGAAATATATTTTGTGTTTATTTTGCAGGTAACAACAGGGGATTGAAGTGTTGAAAGCAGGAGAAGACAGAGCTAAAGTGTGCAACTTGGCTACTGGCACTTATGCGCTAGATCTTCCTACTCAAACAAGAGTTCTTGGCACTTAGGTGTCAGCTAGTGGGTACCTAAGCACCGTGACGATGGTGCCTATGTGCCAAAACCTTAGGCTCTTAGGCGCCCATTACTTAATCCATAGACTGAGAGCTTGACGCCTAGGTGTCAGCAACTGTAACTTGCAGTTGTCGTCGTTCGGGATCTAATCATGGGGAATCGTGCAGAGGTGAGAGGTGTTAAGGAAGCTAAGGGAAGAAGGTTATATATAAAATATAATTGCAGGGCTAGAGGAGATTGATGTTGGGTTGATGATTGGTGGTTTCTGCTGCTTGTTGAAGTTCTCATTGCTCTTCCAGTGCAGAAGAAAATTTCTTTATGGGCAAAGGTCAGGGAGTTATAGACATTGCTATTAATTCATCTTCTGGTTATTGTAAATGAGAGAAATCTAAGTCATTTGTTGTACTTTCTGTGTCTATCAGTTGTAGAGCATTGATAATGGGATTCTTTTTGAATCAATGAACCTTGTTAATGTTTTAAGCATGCTTCTTGAGTAGGCTTTTTATTCTTCCTTGTGATGATTATGTTGGATGGAATGAAGTAGAATTGCTAAGTGATTTACTTAGTATGAATGGTGATGTTTAACCTTCAGAACTAAGTTTACATTTCATTCTAGCCAATGATTTGTTAAAATATGTCATGGACTACTAGTCTTGAGAATGATTATGGTGGAATCATGTAGGTTAATCACATTAGCTTAAAGAATATGGATATATCCTATAGGGAGGTGCAAATGTTAGGGAAATATGCCATGATGGGTTAGTTATAGGATTTAAAGAAATAAATTCAATTCTAACCAAGCTTCTTTATGCCACCAAGAGGGGGTAAATAGGAATGATTTTTTTATTATCACTAGCCATTTCTAATTGCAATTGTTAATTCCTTGAAATCTACTTAACTCATTTCAATGAAGAACCACTAAAGTATTTGACAACTTTCAAATTAATTGTTATAAGTTCGGATTTCTTTTGTAGGACATTAACCTTTTAAATTAGTTACGATAAGTTAGGATTGCTTTTGTAAGAATTTAACAAAATACAATTTTCAGACTTAGACTAAAACCTATATGCTAGAATTTGTCATAGTAAGAATCATCTCATTCCCTATGGGATCAACATTCCAAACTCTAATTATGGTATTATTGATAAGATACCTGCACAGCATTGGTGTGTATCAAGATGAAAACATATTTCGTTCCTTATGAGCATGTATTAACAATTTCCCAAGAGAGTGGAATTACTTGAGCAGATTTACCAAGAGAGATAGCCAAACAATTATTAATATGTGTAGGATACTAAGGAATAACCAAAAGCTAGAATTTAGGGGACTGCATGAGCAGGGTTGTTGATAATCTGAGTATTTTCATGCTAAAAATGAGGTTTACATGATTTCTAAAGATACTTTACCGGTTAAAAACCCAATAATGACTACACCCACAACTCTTATGAAGAAATACAAAGGGTTTTAAATTAGAAGAATGAGGACAAGCAGAGATTCATGTGCAAACATATTGTAATCCTTACAATTAGAAGGATGTCATTCATAAATAACTTACTCTTTAACCACTTGGCCTCTCGCCGAACTTGTAATAAATTCAGGTAATACAAACTTTTTGGAAATTTGAATACTAAAACGTGCAGAAGTCAATTGAGAATTACCCGCGGTAAGAGTATCAATTGAAAGAGGAATACCAACTTAGCTCACAATTATAGAGATTCCCGATTCATACCAACAACAAAAAAATAAGTTCAACAACTTCATCCAAATTAGAATATCTTTAAAATTCTCTTGTATGGGCTAAAACTTTGGAGTCCATCTCTTAAAAATGAAAGGCTTACCAGTAATAAACTATGGACCTCCATTTCTAGCCATCTCTAAATCCTCCAAGTAAGAAAATTTGGAAGAAAAAAAAAAGAATTGCATAAGAAAGAGTAGATAAGCAGTACAATTCTTTTTCCAATGCCTTTGAATGGATTGAAATAAGTTTTTTATAAAATGGCTTTTACCCCAGCGCATACCTAACAAGGGCAATGCTCCATTCATTGATCCTTCATCAGTTTTCTTATTAGAGAATATTGCCTTTTTTTTTCTTAGAATGAAATAAAGGAAAGATTAAAGGAAAATTGGCTTTAGAGATGGGAGGAAAAATATTCTTCCAATTAACCATTGAAGCTTGGCCAAGAACCATTCTCAAAAAGGAAGAAGAAAAATGACAATGAACAGCTAATGCAAGAAATAAGAATAAACCCTAGTTTAAGTGCATGTCTCAATCAATTTATTCCTCTTAATTTTGAGTTTATATATATATATATATTTTGTTTTTGCCCCGTCAGAGAAATAATGGAGAAGTGTTGGCAATAAATGATGAGCATGTTAGGACCAGCAGCGATCACGCGTAAAATCACGAAATCTTATTAAATCATATTCAATAGTTCCTTCGGCACGATTTCTGATAATACAATAAGTAGTCCATGGTCCCTAGTTTAGATTCTGAGCCCCACGAGAAATTATGTCATATACTGACTGTGACCTTTAATGCTCATTCCAATCTGAATCGGTGATGCCTGGACCGAGGGGACCATACTGGACCGACTACAGCTACAGCTCCGATCCCTACGCGAATTCCGATTTCCAAAGAGCGGGTCCGTCTCCTGAATTGGTTCGGCCTGCGCTGGACCGCTCCGCGTTGCTTCCGTTTAACCATCAAGCGCAATTAATAAATGGGGAATTTACGTACCACCACGCAGCTCGTACGAATGTGGATGTCTATTGCATATAATTGATATTTATATTTAGCATTTTTAGTGTCATAAGAAAATTATGCATACAAATTTATATTTAGTTTAAAAAAGTTACTTAAGATGATGTAAAAAATTTTGAAGGTTATAATGATAAATATTAAAGTTTATGTGTTAGATACATAAATATATGAGAATTATGTGATATATTTGTAAGCCAAGTGCACCTTTTAGCAAAATATCACCAAAAAAAAATAAAAATTGTACAATTTGGATCTCAAATTGTTCGGTGGGCCACATCTAAGGAATAGAATTTTAATTGGATAAAAGGCAGGGAGAAGAGAGATTTAATTTAAACTATCCTCGTGACACCGCAAGGTTCCTGTAACTCCTTTGCATTCTTCTTCGCATTAGTGACCATTCGATTCAGGTGTTTAAATTGCATTTTGGTCGACCGTCATTTGGTCGGCCAACCCTGCATCATTCAATCATCTTTAATGCTCTTCGGTTGCCCCATTCTGTGCATCCTGAACGTGAAGGCACATCATCTTCTGATAGAGTTATTTCATCGAGTAGATGGCAAATCACTGTAGTCTGATAAGCAACCTACACTCAGATTTTGTATCTATGTTAAAATGCTTCACCTTATGTAACCGTTATTTTTCAATATAGTAGTTACATGATAGTAGGTGCTGGTATATTTTTGTATTGATTGTTGGGTCGTTCGTTCCTTTCTTTCGATCATCCCACGAGACTGACCGACCATTTAAATAAACCATCTATGTCTTTATATCTCTAATTATTTCTTCTTGAGATTCATGCAGGCATATCTTTGGTGTACATAATTAGCTCAGTGATTCTCTTGCCTTTTCTGAGAGTGAGAACTGCTAAAATAATAAGAGAATTAAAAATCACGATCGTTCATATAATGAGCAATAAATGTCATAACTTATACTTCCTTGATTTCCATGCTCCCTCCCTTTTCCTATGATTAGGGTTTTCTGTTTGTTTTATCATTTTCCCATCTTCACGCTTCTATTTCTATGAGTAGATCGACCATGCAAACGAACATGTCAGATGCCAAAAAACTAGTAAATGCGGAGGTCCTGAAGCAGGCTTTTGGACCTTCCATTTCTAGAACTCGACTTGTAGATGATGAAAGAGGAAATTAGATAGTTTCGACCCAACTCTACTGAAAAAGGTGGGTGAAGAATCACTTCCACTTGAGAAAAAGTAAAGAGGATGAAAGGAGAACAATTGGTAAGTAAAGGTCGGCCGAATCAATTCATCCAAGTAAGAAAATGACTGATAAGCTGCCTCATGTAGAATAGTTTGGTGAATCATCGTACTCGACGCCACTTCAATTGAGGAGGTGGCTATAATGCTCCATTAGCATCCAATTCTTCTGCATTCTCGAGTTGGAGAACCTTCGGAATTAGTTGTGCAAACTCGACTACCAAATTTCTTTCTTCTTCATTCACCAGCTTGAAGGTCAACTCAAAGTGATGCTCCGTTATGGGAGACAACGCGATCTGTAGTTTAGCCATTGAGGATTCGAGGGTTGAGGCCCCACTAACGGAAAACATTCCTCATCTGCCTCCAACTGAGAACGCTCCTCATGGTGTTACTACTTTTCATGAATCAAAGAGCTTCTGTTCTACAGATATAGAACAATTGATTAGTAACCTTATAGTTCCCTTTTATTTGGTCTTGTCATTTATTTTTAAAATGCTAGCTTGATTGTCGTGAAGGAAACCATGAATAGTACGAGTACTTGAACCTTGGAGGTGGTATCCCAAATCGAGGTAGCAGAATAGGCTGATCCTTTAGCTCAAGTTGCGGCCGAAGGGATTGCTATCCCACTCCCTCACTATTTTCGTTCATTTTTTCTGCCTTCTATTTTTGAAGGAGTCGCTACTCCGTCGATCTTTGTATACTTCCTTTCTACAAATAAATCTCTCTTTCGGGTCATATGAATGGCCCAAAGAACAGAACAACCTGAAAAGATGGGTATACGATAAAGTTGACAGAAAAGAGAACTTTGGGGATACTCAAGAATACTATCGATAAAAAAAGTTTATGTTTATTATCATGTACCTGGTGAAAAGGTCATCAAAGGAAGGTATTCTATGTGGGAATGCCCATATACTTCAAAGCTCTCAATAAAACATTGTGCAAAGAGTGAGTCTCTCACATCCCAAATAGGTAGCGACACATAGGCATCCAAGGCCAACGGAATAACCATAATCATCTTGAGGATTGTCGATCGCCAAACTAGAAATTGTCGGTTGCTTTGAACATATGTTTAATTTAATACACACACACACACACACACACACACACACACACACACACACACACACATATATATATATATTTATTTAAAAAGTATAATTTTAATTTTTAATATACGAGACCGAACCAAACTCATATATTTAATAGTTTAAATAATCGAGCACAACACCATGAGCAATGCACTTATCCCGAGGGATAGACACATTAATCAATAGTGAGACTCAATTAAATAAACTAATAAATTTATGACATCTGTTTTGGTCTGTGAACATTTATATTGACCGACAAGTTTCTCTATCTAATATAAAAGATTAGATAGACTTTATATGTCCTGGGATTTTTAATTTTCTATAATTTAATTACATTTTAAATGACCAAAATCACTTAAAAAAACTCTTCATTTATATTAATGGTATTTGTCTTCATGAATTCAACGTTTAGGATCTCAAGGTCGAACATGGAAAACTCAAATGAGAAGGAACATTTATTATAAAATCCAAAGGAAGAAAGGTATGGGATGTTACAGATCTTGAGGAGAGCTTTGGTGACTTCCAAAGCTATCATATGGATTAGCTTCAATTTCAAAAAGATAATATTCGACGTTCCACCTTGCCAATTTAATTATGTAGGACTTAGATTTGCATGATACTGATCATCCAAATATCCCAAGAAGATAGGAGGGCATACATTGTACCAAACGATAGTCTCGGAGCCTAACAGGAGTTAGGACTTATACTACTCAACATAACTGTGCAGGGGCCTAAAGATGAGGTGAGGATTTATCTCGCACTAGGCGGACTACTTTAAAGTCCTATGACTTGTTATTTAATTCTAAAGAATGATTTGCTTATCTAGATCCGTTTTCTCTCTTGAAAATGTTCTTATGTGTGCTCTTGTCCTGCTGCCCACCGTTTTTGCTCCAGACTCCTTGTTGAAGTAGCACTTCCAAGGTTCTAAGTTTCATGGTTTTGCAGTGTATGTTTCAATTTTTTGGGTTTTCCTTGTTGTTGTTGTTCAAATATTAGTGGGGGGAATTTATTTTATGTTGAGCAACTCCAGTTAAGATCTCACGGTTCCATTATCCCGGCACCACTATTTCTTTTGAGTTTATTTAATTTAAACAAGTTGTTAAGCTCATTTAGACAAAAAAATTCTCGCTAGCAACCATAGGTTACCTCATCTGAGAAATCCTTATAAACCCAAAAGTAGTGTATTAAGTTCGTTCATTGTTTTGAAAGTGCAATAGTAATTTTGAAAGTGTATTTTGTTATTTTTTATTTTGGTTTGGTTTTAGTTTTGGATGTAATGTAAAAAAAATGCAGGTAAGAAATGTTGTAATGTAAAAAAAAAATTGTAGTACATAAAATGTAAATGCGTACTTAGGCCTCCGCTACTACTGCATGGTTAATATCATAGAGCATAATAGAATTGCAGGGAATTTAAATAAATTGCAAAAAATGAAAGCTGAAAAATCAAGTACACAAGAAGTAGCAAAACAAATTGTAGTAAAAATACGAAGAGGCAAAGAAAAACCCAGTCACATATGAAAGATCAAAACTAGGTGTAAGACATTGGTAAAGGTGGAGGCTCGCAGCTAAACTGTGTGCTTCCCAACCTTGGATAAGAGCTACCAACCCAACAACCTACGGAGGACAGTCCTTAACCTCGATCCAAGTGATTAACCGTGGACCTTTATAAGTATTCATCAAAATTTTTTAATTTTTCATGCAAAATTTCTTGTTTAAATTTTTGTGCAGAGTTCACTTTAACAAAAAAAAGAAAAATTGTTTTATTTTTGTAAATATTTTGTAAACTATTGAAGTCCAAATGCTAATTACTTTAGTCAAGCTAAGACAACTGACCACAGAAAAATGTATTGAGAAATTTATACCAATTTTATATGAAATTGCACTTTAATAAAGGTTTTATCTTTATTTTATTGCAGGAATGAAGATTTATAAGTACTGAAAGTAAAATGCACAAAAGAAGTGGATTTGGAGCAAAAAGGACTCAATATGATGAAAATTGAACTATCCTGCTGACAGCGAGGAAAAGGCCGCTGACGGCGAGTTTTTCCCGAAAGTTTTGAATATATTATAAGAAGCCCGCTGACGGCGAGATCGAGCCCGCCGACAGTGAGATTGGCGCAGTTAGCCCATCTTCTAGAAGCCCGCCGACGGTGAGATCAAGCCGCCGACGGCGAGACAGTTGAAAAGAGCCAAAATACATTGAACCTGGACACTTTTTGAAGAGGTGCTTAAGCAACCTTTGGAGATTTGACTCCTTCTATAAATAGAGACGAATTCTAGTAAGTTGTGTGTCATTTGTGTCATGTGTGTCATTTGTGTGGAGGTTAAGTGTAATTTTAAGTGTCATCCTAGAGACTTTTTAGTGAGTAGATAAAGTGTTTAGCGTTTTGGTGTCTTTATCTTGGAAGGAAGAGTCGAAAGGAACTTGAGGAGTCTACTGCGGGAGAAGAATTGAGATAAGTATATTTGTTATTTGTTTGTTAACTTTAATGAAATCCATGCTTTGTGTTATTTTTCCCATGCGTTCTGAGTAGTTTCCTTGGTCTTTCTCCTTGTTATCGAGATTTCATGAAATGATGAATTAAAGTAGTTGTGCCTAAGAATATGAAAATTAAAATTGTGCTAATCTTTTACTTAAATCTTAATTTACTTTCAATCTGGCCAATTGATTTGTTAACATATGTTGAATTATCAACTATAGTAAAGATTACATCCAAGATTCAGGGAAGTCAAAAGCCTTGGAAGGAGGGTGCAAATAAATAGGGAAATATTAACTATCGGGCGTAGAATTGGACATTTTAGTGTGACAGACTAAAATATTCAAAACGGTCTTATTGTTTGGGAGCTGAAGTGTAGATGTTAGCCCTCATGCGAGGGAAACGTGGGAGCTCTGAAGTGGCCGTCGGTATCCTCCCAGCCTAACCGCAGATTCATTAATCAAACATAAGACTAGTCAATGTTCTTTGCACCTGAACCAAAGGGTAAATAATAGGAATGCTCCTATTTGGCACAATACAATTAAAAACTCATTTAATTCTTCATTCACTTAATTCTCTCAAACAAGGAGAAAGATACTTTTCTGAAATCTTATTTTCAACCTTTAAGTATTAGTTTATTTTAGTCTAAGTTTCTTAATTTCCGTATACTAGATTAGTAAGTAAGTCTACTTAAATTTGTGTTTGAAATTCTCTAAACTTCCTTGTGGGATCGATATCTAGGACTCCATTAGAGCCCTATATTACTTGATAACGATACGTATACTTGCATAGTATCCACAATATAAATCATAAATTCCATAACAGAATCATCAGTATATATATATATATATTCAGTGCGGGATCAATTTTTTGGTGACGTTGCTAATTTTCATATCATAGTTGTAAGTATAAATATCAAAAGTGGATCAACAACCAACAACCTAAGAGTATCGGGGGCAACAATCTTATCAAGAGTCGGCAAATAGTATCATTGGTCTTTGTCCTCTCTCCTCAATGAAGGTCCCTGAGGTAGGAGATACTATTTTAAAAATATCACTTTGTATCCCTTGTTTAGCACACATTAGCATTATCTTCATTGCCCTGGTGACCCGACCTGCAATTACGCAGATATTTATACTCTAAAATATTTCCAAAAATTTATCCTAAATTATATTTAGCGACTAGTGAGAATAAATGAAATAATTTAAAATATATATATAAAGCTTTCACACTAGTGGTACTACGTAAGTATATGTATCGTTTCAAGTAATATAGAGTTTTCCATAAAAACAATGGTATCAATCCATTGGGGAAAGCTGTAACTCCTAATATTAACTTCAAAACCTCTATCTATATTACAGATAAATATGATAGGAGAATGATATTGAAATGTTTGCCGAAGATTTTAAACTAAATTTAATCAACAAGTACGAACAAAGTTTAACAGATTTATAAAGTTTAAAAGACTAATAATGTTTAAAAATGAGTTTGAATGTTATGAAATGTTCTTTCCCCCTGAAAAGAGATGTTAATCAGTATAAGATTTACATGATTAAAATATGAAATGATGTATTATGACAAATAGAAGCATACCTATCATTCACCCCCACTCGGTGCTAGCAAAGAACATTGGCTAATCTATTTTTGTTTCCAACTTGTGTAGTAGTGCTGAATAGATTCTAGCCTCTCACTTATGGATTACCCACTGTACTCTCACTATAGGACTTACTAGGGACCCTTAGATCCAAAATTTAGATCGAATTGATAAAAGGATCTAGTCTATCACCGTAGAAACATCAATTTAATTCACATCAAAACTTATCTTCCTATCTATTTGCACTCTCTTTTAGTCGATCACGACAGTTCTTTCTAAAGTGAAGTATGGCATTCATAAGTTGGGTGAAATCATAGCTCTCCCGGGTCATTATGTTTCTCAACATATTTTATCCTCACAAGTGGCCAATTTGTAAAGTCAATGCAGAATCGGTGGAAATGCCTTTAGAGTTTGAAAATAAATAGAAATCTTTAAATCATTCTAATCCAACATGATTAATTCCCAAATGCAAGGAAAAAGAAAGGGAACCACTAAAAATTCACGGAGATAAAACAAAAAACACATTATTTGTATTGAACTCAAGTCTTAACAATAAAAATATAAACACAAATACAAGATACCTTATGTCTTCTCCCTGCAAAATTTGTGGAGTTTCCTTCAAGCAATTCTCCAAACTCTTACACAAACACTTACTCACACCAAAAAAAAAACACAAAAACAAACGTAAACCTTCCAAAAGTCTCCAAAAGGTCTCTAAAGTCTCTTCCAAGTCTCTTCTTCTCCTATTTTTGTTCAGAATTTGGCCTTTTAATAAATTTCAAAAAATAAACAAGCTTCAAGTACGCCTTCAAAATTCGACCAAATTCAATGCATCTTCTAGAAAATTGGTTACTGGCGCTATAGTGCCAATCTGGTGTGCTTTAGCCCCCAGTTCGATTGATAGATGGCCTATAGGGCCATACAAAATTCTTCATTTTTGCTCTATTTTGCCCTCATTTTTTCTAAATGTCTGTTCCATGTACCTGGAACAAAAAGCATGCAAAATACCTTCCTTTTAAGTGAAATATCATAAAAAATGTGCATAAAATGATCATAAAATGTACACTAAAAACAAGAAATTTTTAAGTGGATCAATTCCCCCAAACTTTGTACTATATAAAATTTTATAACTTATGATATTAAGTTTTACTTAATGATTTCTACATATAAATTCAATAGTAAAACTCTAAAAAAAAATTCAATAACTCAGGTTAAAACTAAAATGCAAGAATATTTAGTAGTCAAGCCGAAGAGTTTTCATTTTCTACTCATTTCAAGAATAACTACAATTTTTCATACTGAGGATACTTAGAAGAATTACCTGAAAAAGAATTTCATGAGAACTCTATTAGTAAGGATGCTAATACTTTAAAAATAAGTTTAGAAATGTAATTAAGTCCCTTTCCTTAAGATGATTCAAGTGAAGCAAATTTTTGATTAGGCAAATCCTTAAGCTTCTCCTCACATTTTTATTTTTGCTTTTCTTTTTCTTTTGATTTTGCTTTTCTTTTTCTTTTAGGATCATTTTTCAGTCCTTTCTTTTGTTTTCTTTTCATGTGAGGATTACTAAATCTGGATAGGTTTTAATGATTTTTAACTTCACCATTCGGTTCTTAAAGTTAAAAACTTATCACATTTCTTTACTTAAAAAATATGTATTAGCTTTAAAAAGATTTTTCATAGAGTCTAAATTCTTTCTTTTTTTTAAAATATAAATCTAAGATCCTTTATATTTTAAAAAAATGATTTTCTTTAATTTAAATAGTAAAAGCATAATCTTATACTCTTATACTAAATACCTTAACTCTAGCACTAACCTTTATTATTAAAAACATTTACTTAAGTCTTTGTTAACATTTATAAAATCAAAAGTAGGTTATCTAAAGCTATCCATACACACCATAGGTCATGTTAAAAATAAATTAATATATAGATTATTGAGTACAAATAAGGATTAGTTCTTAAAAAGTTATTCTCCCTTCCCCCAAACATAAAATTTTAAAACAGTATAGTTCATGAAGAAAGAGAAAATTTTGAAAATTTTAAATGGGAGAATTGTTTAGGTGGCAATAATAAAGATAGGTGTTGAGTAGAAGTAAATCTAAAATTAGTATGTATAACAATAAAAGTACAAAGTAAAAGACAACTCTAACATACAAATAATATAAACTGGAGAAAAAGGTGAACAATAAAACAGTAGAACAAAAAAGTGCAACACATCAGTTCAAAACAAATGTACATCTAAGTAACTAAAGAAAGCACATACATAACACTCCAAAAATAACAGATCAAATGACTAACAAAAGAAATCCAAATATAAGATCTAAAGTAAAGGAAAAATATTCTAATCATCCTCATCATCATCATCATCATCCACATCAATATACTCCTCCATTTCTCTGCCACTCTCATATGGAGAAAACCTGGGATAAGAAGGAAATTTAACTGAATGATCGTCTTTCAGAAATTTCACTAGAGACTTAACAAATGTGGCATCATACTTAACATTCCTCTGTTGATACTCATCATTATGATCCAAGTGTACTTTCAATTCTTACATCTGATTTTGTAAAAATAAAATATCACCTTGTTGAATGATTATCTGCTCTAGAATAGTGTCTAAAGTAGAAGTACCAGATGTGGAAGGTCTAGAAGCTGAAGATGAAGCTAAAGTAGAAGAAATCTCAGAACCTCCACTCATGGATCTAGAACCAGTATGCTTTCCATAAATCTCTAAATTTGTTTTTCTAATGGGTTTATGTGGTGGCAAAATTTCCTTCCATGACTCATACTTAACTCCAGATTCTATTCACATAGTGGAAATAAGAGAAGGGTAACCCATAACTCTAGTTGTTCCTCCATTAGAGGAAATAATCATGTTCTTGTAAATGAGAATACAAATGTCTATAAGTTTCCTCATTTGAATGCAATAATTCAAGGTGGCTCTCTCTCGGGTTACTTTTCACTAAAATGGTTAGCTGGAAGAATTCTACCAGAAATAAAGTAATGTCAGGCACGAGAATGAATGTTAAGCTTTGAAAAAGAAAGTTTTACCCAACATCCATTCTTGATCTTCCAAACTCCATGTTCTTCAGTCAAAAATCTCATAATCTCATCAAGCTCAGCATTAGTGGGATTAAACTCTGAATAGAAGCAAGTAGAACACTAAGCAGCTTGTAAATACGATTAATCCAAGTAAGACTAATATCTATATACTGCCTCTCACAAACACCAAATCATCAGATTCATCAGGCAGGTTGGCATAAAATTCACGAACCACAGAAATCACAGCAATGGTAGTGAAACAGCAGAAGTTTTCCCACTGTCGTTCAGCAATAAAGTATTCAATAGTTCCTCCATGATGAAGATAACTTCGCTCTGTAATCAATTTCTCAGTTTGCATATCTCTATATCTGTCCTGAACTTTCTAAATAATGAATTTTATGTTAGCTAAACTGTTTTGACCTCTACCCCTTGATCCAATGAAAATTTGATAACTTTTTAATGTCCATTTCATACATGTTTTTGATGATATTGTACTTTAAAGAAAGGTATTTTTCATAATTTCATGCAGGTACAATGATTTTAGGCCTTTGGTGCAAAAGGAAGCGAAAAGGAGCAAATTTGGAGCAAAATGGAGCAAAAGTGTGTTTTATTGAACTAGCACTTAATGGCGTTGTCACCAGCATCGGACCGCTCCAATTTATAGAGAATTTGGACCAGAAGGCGGAAAATAGCGACGGATGGCACCCTGTCCTGCGTCGAACCGCGCCCTATCCCGATTTCAAGCTAGATTCAATGAATTTGGACGAATTTGGAGGGATGCTTGAAGAAACTCTTGGGAAATTAGTTATGGCCAGATTTAAACTATTTTGGAGTCAAATTTAGAGAGGGGGAGAGAGTTTAGAGTGTGAGGGAGTGAAGTGTGAGTGTGTTTTTTCATTTTATTTAGGAAATCTAGGGTTTGTGTGTTCTCTTCAAAGGAGTGTAGGAGAAGAGGGAAAGTGAGAGATTTCTTTTTCCTTACTTATCTAAAGAGGGAATTGTGTGTTATTGTGAAGAAAGAAGAGGAGTCAAAGGAATTCCTTGAGATTCGCTTGGGGAAGAGTTTGAGATAAGTTGTTATTTCTTTACTCTGGTTGTATGACGTTGCTTTTATATATATAATCTATGTTTTGTCATCTTTTCCTCATGAGTCTTGAGTAGATTTCTTTGTCTTCCTCCTTTTCATGTGATGTGTTGATATTGTGATATGAAAATGATGTGCCGATTTATTATGGAGAATTTGTGATGACCTTTTCACTTCATACTTCATTTACTTTTTGATCTGGCCAATTAAATTGTTAAAACTTATTGGGAAACATATGTTTCGAAAGGATTATGAGTTCCACAATAAAATTGAAGGTCACATTTAATGTCCATGAATGAGTGACGTAGTTCATGGGGGTTGAGTGCAAATCAATAGGGAAATATACTTTGATGGGCGTAGAATTAGAGATTTCAGAGTGACAGGCTGAAATCCTCAATTTGGTCCTAGGGTTTGGAAACCAAAGCGAGAGTTAACCTTCAAGGAAAGAGAAGTGGGAGCTCTAGAGTGAGATCCAGTATCCTCCCAGCTTAACCACAGATTTGGGGACTGAACTTAGGATTAGCCAATGTTCTTAATGCGCTTGAAAAAGGGTAAAGAATAGGAATGCTCCTATTTGGCACAATACATTTGCATCACTGATCTAAGTCACAAAAATCATCATATTATTGTTGACCTCATTTTTGATGAGGTCTTCTCTTCTTCTCTTTAGTACTTAGGATCTAGCCTTAGGCTTTTCCTTTGACTATCTTAGAGGATTAGAATTGAGACCCACCTTTTAGAAATTCAAACCACTTCTAAACTCCCTGCAAACTCCACAAACTTGACTGTAGACCCCTAATCACCTAGAGGGTTGAAATCAAGTGTGGAAGTTTAAAGGATGAGTTCCTATAGGACTCTTTGGCCTTAGGACTGCCCTGGGTGGCTTGGTCTGATGAAGGGGCTGACTTACACACACACTACACTCATACACTACACTTCCATACACCTCCTAAAACACACCCATACCCAATTTGACCTCCTGACTCATGCGGGTGATTCACATGGATGGTCCTTAACCCCTAAGCCCTTGGCTAAGAGGGTTAGGAACAACATAGTGAATGCCTCAAATGAGTCCCTTCATGGCTCATGTGGGCTTGATATGGCTTCATGGCTCAACCAAAATGATTTTATTCCACTTACATTCACCCAATCTTCAATTTTCCAAATTTTTAAATTTTTGACCCCCGGGACCTACACCCGCCAACTTACCCAAAGCCCTGAATAGCCCAAATTTCTCAAAAATTTCCAAATCACCCAAAATTCTCCAAAATCATTCCCAAACATTTCCACATCACTCAAACTGATCATCCATAACCAAAAATACCAAAAATTCCAAAAATACCTCCCAATACCCTCCAAATACCCAAAATACCCCTCTTAGCCAAAAAATCCAAAAATTCAGAAAATTCCCAGAAAATTCCAGAAAATCCCAAATATTCCCAATTTCATTTTGTTAAACTACACCATGGGCCAATTTGGTCAATTTACCCCACTTTTATCAAAACCCCCAATTTGACCCATTTTAACCCAAAGTAAACCCAATGTCAAACCTAACCTACCCAATTGACCTAAATTCTGGTCTAATTCAATTCTAAACTTCAATTCAACATCCCCAACACCAATCTAGACCAAATCCAAGCCCAATTTGATTGGCATTGGGATCCAATTTCACTTTTGGCCTTAAAGCCCAATTTGGACCTATGACCCAAACCCCACTCAAATTCAACCCAAAATCAAAAGCCCAACTTTGGCCCATGGTAGCCCATTTTGGCCCACCTTAGCCTCTTTACCAAAAAGGCCCATATCCAACCCAATTCAAACCCAAATCACCTCAAATTTGTTTCAAACCACTCATGACACATCCCTAAACCAAACTCAACAATTATTTGGCCCAAGCCTTTACCAAAATTTCATCCCAAAATCCATTTTAAAATTCAAAAGCCCACTTTCCTAAACCATTTTAAAAGCCCATCCTTTACCACATCCAAAGGCCCAAAATTGGTCCCAAAGCCCATATGACATTTCCCCTCATCATACTTTCAATTAAACTCAATACCTAAGTCCTAAAT
The DNA here is from genome assembly GCA_022702705.1 of Papilionanthe hookeriana x Papilionanthe teres. Taxonomy (NCBI): domain Eukaryota; kingdom Viridiplantae; phylum Streptophyta; class Magnoliopsida; order Asparagales; family Orchidaceae; genus Papilionanthe; species Papilionanthe hookeriana x Papilionanthe teres. The sequence goes on along the minus strand of CM040425.1, from coordinate 37,048,848 downwards.
TCATCATCAAATCATTCCAAATCAAGTTCCATACAAATTTCCATCAAATTACCAAAAAATTCCTATAATCCATTTTCATGAAATTGACCAAGCTTTCCCCAAGCCAAAGGTGAGCCATGAAGCCATGCATGAGCCACATGTGAGCCATGAGAGCCTTGGACACTCCACCATACCATATTGGGTAGGAAGGAGGGACCATTTCCTTAATTCCTAAAGCTCATTAGCCTTAATCATGATTCACCTAAACCTAAATTTAATCCAAATATATTTGGATGGAGACTTCTCCATGCCAAACCTGCTGATCCCTTTGATCCCCCACAGCACCCAAAGCCACCTTGAAGGGTGCACCAAGCCCAAATGGGTGGGTTGACCCATTTAGACCCAAAACTAGCCATGCCCCATTCTACTTTGGATCAAAGCCTTTACACTTGGCCATTGCCGATTGCTTGCACAAACACCCGGCCACGACCCACTGACCACGAGGGTGACCCTTGCACTGCCGGCCGGCCACCCCGATCGCCGGAAAACACCATGGCCGAAAGCTCGCATGTGAGCCGACTTTGGAATTCTCACTGCTTGAGCCGCCCCATCCCCAGGTGGCCATCGTGGCTGTTCTTCCCATGCCCAGAGCGAGGTGATCCAAAGCCCTAACTCTCCACGGGAGGCCCTCCACCCTCTCCTATTTAAACACCACCCCTCACGGCCATGAGAAGAGAGTTACACAAACCTTGCCGAAACTACGCCAAAATTGTTCCAAACCCTTCTCCACCCTTAGAGCGATTGACCCCCAGTGTCAATTTGCCCTAATCCCCACTGACAAAATCCAATTTCTCAGCTGAAATTCCACCCAAAACCAGGACACTTCTCCACGGTGGATCAATCCTCGAATTGATTGGTCCTACACCTTCACCGGACCAAGAGAAGGTGTTCACCGGCAAAAGCCCCATCTCCGAGGCCACCCCGGTTGTTCCGGACTCCAAAGGTTGTGATCGGCCTTGGTGGAAATCACACCTAGGCAATTCACCACATCCCGGGCTTCATCCCTAGCCTCCTGCGGCTCCAACGAACGTGCCGAGCATCTCCGATCGAGGCTTCACCTCTCGGAGCAAAGGTATGAGCTAATTCTTCATCCCGAGCTTCTGGAGATTCTCCATTTCAAATGCTTTAATTTCAATGCATGATAACCGTATAGATGTGTTCGTCTCTTCAAGACGAATCCATAGAGTATAAGAACATGAAAATACATTGAGTATCGAGTGAGATATTAGGGATTTAGTGTGGACGGCTCTCGGGTGAGGACACTTGGGGACGATGAACGGATGCCGTCCATTTAATACACGCGCGGACGGACGGCCGGGATCGCGTCGGATCGGAAGACGGAGCGATACGGCGGGCCCGGGAGCGCCGGCGCGGATGGCGGCGTCGAATGGGATCGCGACGCGTGTGCGTTCGGAGATGCCGAGGATGACGCGGCGCCGCGTGGATAAATAGAAAATTAGGGGTATTTTCTATTTATTTAATTCCCTAAACTTCAAAAATTCATAACTTTGTGTAGAAAAATCAGAAAAATAAAATAAAAATACCCTCTTGCTCAGTGAACAGAGGAGAATAATGTGGAAAAGAAATCATTTAATTTCATCAAGTATTTTATTTTTTATAATTTATTTACTCTCTGCATACATTTAATTCTTCATGCATGTACACAATTCACCATGGCATGAGACCATAGGGCTTTTGAAGCCTACTGAATTTGGGAACATTCCCTGAATTTTCCAAAGTCGGAGGTCATCCCTATGAAGAGTTATTGATTTTTCAAATTCATGTCACTGTTTTGAGTATTTTAATTCCAATAAATAGCATGTTGTGAAATAAATTCTAGGAAAATTTGGTGATGTTCCTTATGACCAGAGAACCCTAGGAAAAATAGGACTTGGATTAATTCACTTAAGATAACCCTAATTGGCTTAAACATCCAAAATAGACCCCTAATTAATTAGAGTTAACCATACATCAAATTGACTTCAAATCAATTCTCCATTGACCTTTAGGGTCAGAAGAACCCACCATAAAAATTTGAAGTCAATTGGACTTGGTTAGCCCTACTAAATGGGTTGATTAAGCCATTTAGTCATTTTAAACTTTAAAAATTCATAACTTTCAAAATATCTTTCAAAATTTCACCAAATTGGTTTTGGAGCCTCTGTGATATCAGGGGAATTTAAGAAAATTAAAATTTCAATTTTCTAAAAAAGTTGATTTTTAATATTATTTTAATATTTTTAATAATTAAAAAATAATAAAAATCACAAAAATAATAAAATTCACCAAAATGTCACATTTTGAATTTTAATCACTTAGGAACAAACCCCATATTTTTCTTAGGCCTATTTGGTGAGATATTAATTTTTAAAGCTCTAGGATAATTTTTAAATTAAAAAAATGTATTTTCTAGCATTTTCACTAAAATAATTATAATAAATCATAGAAAAATCAGAAAATTGCAAAATTTGCTTCTCTAATTTCCTTGATATCAGAGAGATTTTTGAAAAACATAAAATTCATTTTTCAACATTTATTTTATTTTTAAATTAATTAATACTCCAGAACTTAAAATAATTCTAATAAATAAAATATAATTCAAAAAATCACAAAATTTGGTCCAAGTGGTCCTCTGGTCATTAGGAATGTCCCATAATTTTCTTAAGGACAGAAACTTTCCCTTGGTCATGTTATTAAATTTTCCTTGGAAATCTCTATTTTCTACCAAAAATAATCATATAAATAAATTAAATACAGAAAAATCACATTTTCTTCTCTCATGTCTTTATTGACATATGAGTGAAGTCACATAAAAATTTCAAGTTCATTTGAGTTCAATTTAGTGAGTTATGAAATTATTAAGCTTAAAGGGTGAAGTGGTAATTAAATTTCTTTTAATCCTTAATTAAAACTTTAGGTTTAATAAAAAATTAACAAGTAAAATATTTGATCCTAACCTGATTTGGATGATTGAAATTTAATAATTGAAGGGTAGAAACCCATTAAGCAATTTAAAATGATTAAACTTTAATTAAATAATTGATTAAATTTGGAAGAATAATAAAATTGGAATTATTAAAATAGGGATATTATTAGGAAGAGATTTATTCTTCAATTTAAAAATCCCTAAATTAATCATTTCATTAGTGTTTAATTCCTAATTAAAATGATAATTCAAATTTAAAATATTAAAAGACTTAATCATTAAACTAAAATTAAATTATTGAACTCTTTTAAAATTTTAATTAAAATTAAAATGAATAAAATTAAATTAAATTAAAAATTAAATTAAATTAAAAATTAAATTAAATTAAATTAAATCAAATTAAATCAAATTAAAAATTAAATTAAAAATTAAATTAAATTAAAAATTAAATTAAATTAAAAATTAAAAATTAAATTAAATTAAATAAATTAAATTAAATTAAATCAAATTAAATAAAAAAAATTAATTAAATTAAATCAAATTAATTCAATGTAACATCAAATCAAACTAAATTGAATTAAATTGAATTAAATTAAATTAAATTAAATTAAATTAAATTAAATTAAGTTAAATTAAATAACATCACTTAAGACATAAAGAAATAAGCCTAAAATAACTTGAACACTATTCCAAACTTAAATCACTAATTTGAACTTAAATTTGAATCACAAATCTTTAAACACCAATTTACCCTCAAAAGCTTTAGTTATCATAACTCCTAAACAGAATATTAAGTGAAATGTTACTTCACTTATAGGACATTCAAATATCCTAGTTCACTGAGCAAGTTAACAAAACTTGAAAACCTCGGACGATCGATTCATTTACATAATTAAATTCGTTTGGACTTAAAACAAGCCTAGAAATATTGAAAAGATGTTTAAGATTCTTCTTAAGCACTTCCTCAATATGATAGGATATTTATAAGAACAATTGAACTTAATTGTTCTTTGATGAAGAAAATTGTCTTCAAACTAAAAACACAAGGAACCTAGACGTCATAGGAAATAACTAGCTATAGGATTAGGAATTTGGTAGAAAACCCTAACCCTTACCTTAGCTTTATCTAGGAACTTGCTTAAATATTCTAACTGTGTTTTAAGTGCAGCTTGGGATGACGGGAAGACCCTCCAGGTACGCTTTTATTTTATTGCGATTTACTTTACGGTAATTTATTTAATCGCATCGCACTTATTTTTCTTGCATGATAAACAACAGTTGCATGAAAACCCACACCTTTAGGACGAAACCAAAGCTGAAACCCATAACTAAATTAAAAGACACTACAAGATAAAATTCACCTCCACAACATTTCAAAATATAAGACAACTCAAAATTTAATCACAAACAGAACACAAAACTACAATTACAAGCTGAATTAAAACGTCTCGTTGGATGATCGGGAATACCTCGGATGATGTAACCTACGTGTTGCTAACGGGATTTCCCACGGTCTAAATGAAAGTGTGGAACTCATTCGAGTTGAGTTTAGCAAATTCATCCGGACTAAGTGAATCCGATAAAAATAATGATGCGGAAGGATGGAACCGTGGGATCTTAACCTAGGTGTTGTTATAATCAACTTTAAGATTTGTTTTAATTAAAACACAAAAAACACTTGGAAATTAAGACTTCTCTAAACCAAACACTTTTCTCATCTCCCGATTTATGATTTCTAAAACTAAACCTCTGCAACAACAAGGAGCTCGGAGCATGGTGGGCGGCACGGCCATCGTCGTCGGCAAAACTCGAGTCTACTTCGAGCAAAACTTCCACTAGAATTAAACAACAAAGCCATAGGACTTCGTGGTAGTTTGCCTAGTGCAACATAAATCCTCAACTCTTCGTTAGGCATTTGCATTGCAAATTAAGCCTAACAGGTCTTAGGATTCCGAGGTAGTCGTCCGATACGACATAAACCCTCGTATCTTCCGAGTTATTTGTATGATTCTATCATATAAATATAAGCCCTAATTAATTAAAATTGGCGAGATTAAAACATTAAATAAACATTAGGACTTTCCTAAATCCAAGCCAAACAATAGGATAGTCGGGAGATTATCGAAGTTCACTTCGAATCCGTAATTTCTCCTACTTTTCTTCCTTTGAATTCCCAAAATAAAATGTTCCGAACTTGATCCATTCCCTATTGAGATTCAAAAATTCAATTCTTTGAAAACTTAAACTTTGAAATTCTTGAGAGCGGAATTATTGATTATTATCGAGAGTTTTCTTAGGTGATTCCCGTCACTTAAGATGTAATTAACTATAGGGGCTTGCCCTTATAGGGAATTTTAAAGAACCCGAGGTAATATAAACCACCGCTTAATTCATTTATATTAAGCGAGGGAATTTGTCGGCTTATAAAATTGGTTCGCGAGACCAAACGGATGTCACAAATCTCATAGTTTATTTAATCGAGCCCCATCATCGAGCGATGTGTCTATTCTTCGGGATAGATACACGGTTTGTGGTGTGGTGCTCGTTTATATAAACTATTTGGGATGTGAGATCGGTTTGATTTCATATCTTAAAACTTTTAAACTTAAAATTATTTTCAAAATCAAATGTTATCTTTTAAACTATATATTTAAATTAAATTTAAAATATAAAAAATTCGCCGACAATTTCTGTAGGCGACCCCCTTTTCAAAATACAACACATAACCTAAAAACATAATGGAATCATCTGATTTGACAAGGATTTGAAAACACAAACGTCAAGATCACCGACGTCTCCCTCTTTGCACTGATGAACAAGGTATCTGAAGCTGAGGAGCCGCTGCTTGAGTTCAACCTTAGGTCGACCCAAGAATTCCCTCCTCTGCGAAGGATCCCGAGCTAAGAGGAATACTGCTCGTCCGCAGGAGGATCGTTCTTACTACCCCACTCGATACTAGTTGTTTCTGCACCTACCCCGACTTTTGCCAAATCAAAGGGGAAAGAAATCCAGAATTATGATGGACCGTTACCGTGGAGGGTACAGATCTTCTCGTAAGACCTTCGTTTTCGAAATCGGGTCCAGCTTCAAAGATTCCGTCATCGACAAGGACCCAAAGAAGAAACGAGAGTAGAAGGATCGCTAGAGAAGCCGTAGCCGCTGAAATTGCTTTCCTGAGGAAATTCCGAGAACCGCCGAATATACACAGCTGCCGAATACATACCACTCTTGGGAGGAAGCGGGTTTCATCCCTTTCCGCCGCAGTGACGAGGAAAATATTCGCAAGATTGTTGCCACATTACCACGGCCCGCATATTACAACGATAGCCGCAAGAAAAGAACTAGAACTACGCCGTTTGCTCGACTGCGAACTTTGGTGAAAAGTTAGCAAAGAAGGAAAACCGCCCGTATCGAAATTCTACGAAGGATAGGGCGGTGCCGATCGAATCCCGTCTTGGGCCCCGAGTACAACCCGCCATCATGACGGAAAAGCCAAGTAAAAGAATGAAGGCTAGTCCGCCTGTTGTCGTCTCGGGATTACAAATTAGGGAGGATACCACCTTCCAAGCATTTGGCCGACGACGACCATCCGGTCCCTGGACCTTCACGCGGCCGCGAAGGATGGTATGGCGTCCCACTACCGGGCGAGTTGAGATCGAAACAACGACACGAGAAAGAAAGTCTCTCCAGAGGCTCGAATACGGAAGAAAGTCTGCTACCGCGATGAAGGGGACTCGTGAGAAGGGGACCCGATGAGCCTATCGCACGACAATCACAAAGACACACGTAAAGCCCCGCTAGAAGATGCCATGGAAAAGTTGAGAACCGATATCCGACGACCGGCAAAAGAAAGAGAAGAAAAGTTCGGAGACGAGATTGATTCATCGGAATTCATGGACGACGAATACGCGAGAAATCAACATGGTCGAGACACGAGCTTCATCACGCTTCGCAAGGTGCTCACATGGCCGCGAAGAGAGGAGCCGGAAGTAATGAGGAGGCGGCTTCAAGAGAAAGATGATACGATCGCCCGGATGGCGAAAAGGATGGAAGAGATGGCCGTAGCTACGGCCACTCTCCGAGTCGAAATACGACCACATAGAGAGACACCCCCGGAGGTCATTCACATCGTAGACGGAGGAAAGGAGATTACGTCCAGTCAATGGGGATGATCAGCTGAAAAAGGATACAACACAAAGTATGATTCCCGAAAAGGATATCAAGAACTTGTAGAACCGACGCAGTCGCGAGAAGCCTTAGCAATCGAAGAGCGGGACATCCATTCGGACGGGTAGACCTTACCCGAGAGGAATTGCGCCATCCAATATCCGAAGGGCTTTGTACCACCTTTGTTCGAGACCTTTGATGGAGCCGAGGAACCCCAGACGGCATGTGGCACACTTTCGTGCCGGTTGTTGCAATGCGGCGGAAGCGATGCATTACTCTTCCGACGGTTGTCGGCGGCTTGTCGAGGATCGCCTTTGATTGGTATGCGGAATTACGAATGGTTCGGTGAAGACGTTCTCGCAGCTAGAGAACCTCTTCATCAAGCGATTCGCCGGAGCTCGGCACCACATCACTATAGGTGATTTAGTGGTAGAGAAACCAAAGCCCAATGAAACTTTGGTGGATTACATACTTCGATGGAGGAACTTAAGCATGAAGTGTGAGCCACGCTTACAAGAACAGCGATGCGATCGGCATTTTACTAAAAAGCATCCATGGTCCGATAGCACTTCTCCTCAAGGTTACTATTAAGACTTTCGAGAAGTTGTTAAGCAAGGCCGGAAGCTTGCAAGAAGAGGCGAAGCAATTAAGTTTCGCCGACAAGACGGACAAACAAAAGCATCAGCAAAGACTTTTGAAAAGAAATCCGGGATCGTTGCGGCGAGTTGACAAAGGCAAGCAACCGATGCAAATACCACCGGAACGGCCGCGGCAACCACAACGGAATTACCAGCAACCCCGGCCCAAGCTATCGATCATCTACGCAGTATGAACAACCACCTCGTCCGCAACGTACATTAAGGGAGCTTTGAAGCGGGGAGTATCCGTTCAAGAATGAAGCATGATGCCTGAAAATGTTCCGTAGTCCGATGAAGACTCCAGATTTCCAACTTGCCGAGCCTAAAAGACTAGAGAAGTCGACAAGAAAGGTGATCCCGACTTTTGCCCTTACCACCGGATGCTTGGGCACAAGATAGAAGATTGCATTACCTTCAAAAGTTGGCTCAATGACAACCTTCGGAAAGGGAATATAACGATCCCGAAGGAGTACATGAAGGAACCCTAGAAAGGAGGTTCCGTCAATGTTGTCTCGACTGATCCCATCATTCCGATAGATCCCTATACGACTGACGATGGATGGACTGCCGCTTGGACGAGGTCTTCGAAAAAGATTTTAGACAGCATCCAAACCGCTTCGGTGCGAGCTTCAATTCGAGTTTGAAACCTGTTAAGCCGGTACTATCACTTGCGATAGAAGAACCACCTCAACAAGAGACGACCGAAGAAAAGAAGAAAATTGACGAAGGAGAGAAGACCGAGGCACCTAAGGCTAGGCACTAGGAGGCTGCTTATCCTAGGATAGTTGTTTCCGATTCGGGGGAGAAATCCCTCGAACCTACGACTCGTATGATTATCTGCTCACTTCGGTGGGATCATATAATGATAAGGGTGATGGCGTTGGCTACGTTTGACTGTTTCTAACGATTACGTAACTAACGATAATCCGGATATCGATTTCGATACCAACGACAATTCTCAAATCATACACGATCTCGACGAGCAAAATAACGAAGAAGACATCCATCGAGGAGGCTACGAGAGTTCAACAAAGCAACGAATCTATCTGCGAGTTTCGAGGAGCTCCGGTCTACGATAGAGTTAGAGCCTTCGGACTCGAAGCTAATCCGGAAGAGCACTGTCATTCCGATTCGAAAAGAGACACCGCAAGCTCGACAATAGATTCGGAGGAAATTACGAAGTCGACTTAAGAAGTGGAAAAGTTCTACCTCCGAGAATGGGTCCAAAGGACGAAGGAAAGCGGGTGGTTGTTCAAGAAGAACCAACCCGGCGGAAGAAATACCCATTCGAGAAGAAGCGGAGACACATGAAAATAAAGTGGACTACGACGTGCTAGCCCATCTTAGGAAACTACCGGCCAAGCGAGCATTTATGATGCTCTCATCTTATCAAAGGAGATGAGAGAAGCTCGATCAAGGCCTTACTTGATCCGGAAATTTGCTTAGCTCAAATGGCCGAAGATTCCTTAGATGAGGTTTGCTCGTTAAAGGAACAACGAGGTGTTACCTTCACGGACGATGACTACTACTTGGAACGGCGGATCACGACCGACCGTTGTACATTTCGATTCTGATCGGAAAATTTACACTCTCCGGAGTATTGGTGGATCCGGGAGCATCGATCAATATAATGAATCTTCGAACGCTAGCATACTTGGAAATTGATGCTCGCGAGCTCGAGGCGGACAAAATGTTATTAAGAGGATTCGACCGAGAAAGGAGAAAGAGCCCTCGGCTCGATAACACTGCTAATGAAGACCGGTGACTTAGCAAAGACAACCGCGAAATTTCACATAATTGATTCGAAACGTCGTTCAACGCTCTCTTGGGCCGACCATGGATACATGAAAACGGGATGGTACCATCATCTCTACATCGGTGCATCGAATACTACGATGGAGGGGAACGAGTGCATCGAAGGTGACTTACGACCATTCTCCGTACATGAAATTGGAATCCACGAGGATGCGGCTTATTATGCACCACCGAAGAAAACGATCTTCTCCGGAGATACCATAACAAATGAAGCAAAGAAAGTTCGGGACAACGAAGAACACGAAGTTCTAGTCCAACGATCGCTCACCGCTCCCTTACGGCGAGATGGTGAAGGTTTCTCCACGACTCGCATCCGAGGTCGAGGCGGGGACGAGGTCGTGGTAGAGACGTTAGGACGATTGGACGAGAGAAACCAACCATCAATGTCGATTGGGAAGATAGTTCTGAAGAAGAAAAAGAAATCAAACAAGAAGCAGCGACAATAAGTCGGAAGAAGCCGCAATTCAGAATCCCTCTCGAAGATGAGAAGAATGAAGAATACAAATCGATGTACGAGAAGATTAACCACTACGTACATACTATGACCACTAACTCCGATCCATTCTAATAAGATTGAGGGTATGGAGGTCGAAAGAGGTACGTAGCGGTGGTGCGAAACCCATCGAATTCTACCGTGGTGCTCCTTCCTCCAAGCGAAAATAATGTACAACTTGAAGATGCTACTTCATCGAGAATTAATGGAATTGCCTTTTGAGTGGTACTCTCCATGTGTTCGAAATTTAATTCGGCGTGGTTTCTTACCTCGACAATGGACAAAAGGTCGATCACAACGTTTTGAAAATTTATGGAATAACTCCGGTCGTCACCCGACTCAAAGCATGGTCTCGGATTCGGCACGGTAGGATCGGTTGATGATACTTGAATTTTGCTTAGTTGTCACTTGCGAATCTAATGAAAAGCGCATGGAAACTACGGACGAACTCGAAGATTTACAAATTGGAGACGCTCCACCGAATTCGAAGAAGAAATCGAATCTACGATAGATGAGTTAACGGAAGTTAACTTAGGTGCTAGCGAAGAGCCTAGACCTACCTTTGTTAGCTCCTTACTCGATAAAGAAGACTCGGAAGAAATAATCGAGTTATTAATGGAATTTAAAAGACCATTTTGCTTGGAGCTACGATGAGATGCCGGGATTAGCTCCGGAGGTCGCGGTCAGTAAGCTAGGAGTGGATCCTGCTTCGGTCTCGAGTCGGACGAGGTCCAGGAAGAATGCGTCTACGAAATCGAACAACAAGTCATAGCCGAAGTTAAGAAGCTAATAGACGCTAAATTTGTCCAGTGAAGAACAATACCCGACTTGGTTAGCCAACGTGGTACCGGTCGGGAAGAAGAATGGTCGGATCGAGAATTTGTGTGGATTTCGGAGATTTAAACAAGGCATGCCCGAAAGATGAATTCCCTCTACCGATCCCGAGTTAATGATCGACATCGCTTCAACACATGAAATATTCTCGTTCATGGATGGAGCTTCAGGATACAATCAGATAAAAATGGCTCCAGAAGATGAAAAACTTACGGCATTCAGAACGCCGATCGGAGTATATTGCTACACAGTGATGCCATTCGGATCGAAGAACGCGGGAGCAACCTACCGAGAGCAATGACAAGAATTTTTGATGATCTCATCCACAATCAAGTCGAATGCTACGTGGACGATGTGGTCATCAAAAGCGAAGTAAAGGACAACCACTTGTATGATTTGAGAATTGTTTTCGAACGATTAAGACAATTTAACCTTAAGATGAATCCCTTAAAATGCGCCTTCGGCGTCACCTCCGGGAAATTCTTAGGATTCGTTGTCCGACATCGTGGAATCGAAATCGACCCGGAAAAGATTAAAGCCATCTTAGAAATGCCGCCTCCCAAAACCTTAAAACAACTACGATCTTTTCAAGGGAAGGCCGGCATATCTTCGACGCTTTATCTCGGAAACTTATCGAGGGTAGGTGTCGGCCTTTCTCGGCACTTAGTTAAAAAGGACGCTAAATTTATTTGGGAAGAGAAATGCCGGAGGGCCTTCGAGGACATTAAACAATACCAATGACACCTCCTGTCTTCGCGGCCCGAGTCTCGTGTAGACCGCTAATACTTTATACCGCGGCCTTAGACGACTCTCTCGGAGCCCTGTTAGCCCGAGTCAATGATGAGGGTAAAGAAAATGCTCTTTATTACCTAAGTCGTCGTTCTTGCCGACGGAAATAAGGTATCCCGCAATTGAAAAGCATTGTTTGGCCCTCGATCTTCGCCGCTCAAAAGCTCGAGCATTACATGCTTTCTCATAAGGTCAGCTTCGATCTCGAAGTTTAATCCATTACGATACTTGATGACCCGCCCAACGCTTCCGGCGGACTTGCCGGATGGTCGATGATATTATCTGCAATCCGATATAACTTTACGTGCCTCTCCGTGCCGTAGGAAGGACAAGTCCTCGCGAGACTTCCTGCAAGACACCCTCTTTGCGCAGAATCTCCTCTCAATGACGATTTGCCAGATGAACAAATAATGAACCTAGAAGACCCTGATGATCGACGTTGGGAATTATATTTCGACGGAGCATCTTCAGCACATAAAGACGAAGAATCGCAAGTGATAGTGCCCGGTAAGGCAGGGATCGGACTAATCTTTATAACACCGGAGCGGGGGATGTTAAGATACTCCTACCACTTGACAGAACCATGTACAAACAACGAAGCGGAATACGAAGCCCTCATAACGGGACTGGAATTAACCATTCAAATGGGGATAACGGACATCAACATCTACGGGGATTCACGAGTTAATCAATTCAACGAGATCGCCGGACGATGCAGAATTTAAAGCCAAGACTCGAACAATACTTCCAGAGTATGCCATACAAATTGTTGGAACGGATTCCGAATGTGACGATCTACAAAATTCTCGAAAAGAAAATGCTTTAGAGAGATGCGCTAGCCCGTCTCGCAAAAGAATTTGCACCGTTTGCAAGATGAATCGTTGAAGTGTCGGTTCATGGACGTCGAGGTCCTATCACGGTTCGACATAGACACAATACACAAATCAGAAAAAGAAAAAGAATCGATTCTGCAACGAAGGATATAGAAACACGAAGATTAGCGACAACCATTAATAGATTACTTGCCAAACAGGAAAACTACCGAGATGATAGGTCGTTAGCCCATCGGATCAAGAAAAGAACTGCTGTCCTACGCATTAATAAACAACACGTTATACGAAGGTCTTTCGATCAAATGTAGCTAAGGTGCCTAAGCGGGTCCGAGGCCCGTGAAATTGTTAAAGAGATACATTCTGGGACTCGTGGCGCTCACCGATCGGGTCCGAAGATGAAAATGAAAATTAAAAGACTAGGAGTACCTGCGGCCCTCGATGATGACCGATTGCATGAAAATCGCCAAGAGCCGTCATCGTGTGCCAAGTGCACCGGGAGTGGTTCTACACCAACCTCCAAATGTGCTACATCCGACGATTGCATCGTGGCCAATTCTGAATGTTGGGGCACGGGATATAGTGGGTCCCGATAGAACCACCGTCGTCGAAAGGACATCGCTTCATTCTTGCGGCTCTGGTTACTTTTCCAAGTGGGCGGAGCGGTCAACAGAGGATAGCATTTCCATCTTCTGTTTTCAAGAACAGGTTATTTCTGGATTTAAGTCATGAAATCATACGGTGTGGAGTCAAGCATGACTCAAATCATAGTAATAATTTTATGCGGAGGCAAGTCGGCCCAGCGATGATGGCGTTGAAACGACGGCCTGCAGAAGCTTTGAACAACTCATTCATTTAAAGAAAACCTTGGGCGTGTCAGTGTAGAAGTTGTTAGAGCACTTGTGAGCTGCCGACCTTTAGACTACTGTTCATGCAGCTCGGTGTATGGGTCCAGAAGGCAGGTGTTACCGCCCATAGAGTCCCGACACCTTCTCGGGACATGCGGTTACCAGCAAACTCTGGAAGAGAATCAGGGTCAGGTTCAGAAGAATTCGACTGGAAGGGAAGAGACTTACGTGTGTGAAATTCATTCTTGACTAAGATGGTTAGAGCTCTTGACAGGCCCAGTCCGCCCAGGCAGAACCTTTAGAGTTGGTGAGCTTGGATTCTGGATACCGAAGCTGTCTTTTGCAAAACAGATAGGTGGAAAAGTATGAACCGACAGACCATTTATGGTTGAGACATTCTACTGGGAGGCTCCACCATTGAGC